>JAGIQG010000001.1:39680913-40280913 GCA_024679065.1 Sphyrna mokarran | reverse complement strand
AACGTCTTAATGACATATAGAGACCAATATAGGGACAATTTGTTATCCAATCAGCCTAAGAGCACATTTTTGGGATGTGGGAGGAAACCGGAGCACCCGGAGAAAACCCACGCAACCACGGGGAGAACGCGCAAACTCCCGCAGACACAGGCCCAAATCCATGTGTCTGCACAGCAACAGCGATAGTCTCTGAGCTGTCATGTTGCCCATCTGATGGTCCAGTTTAAGCATACACTAACGACATGAAGCACTAGGCCACTCCTGAAGTAATTTCCAGGAGCAGCCCTCACATGATCTACCGAATGCATGCACCTTGTTAGTCAACAAGGTGGACCGAATAGCCTGTGGAAACAATTAAAGTATTTAAACAGTCCTCGTATATCCCTCTATCTGCAGACCGCTCATGTGGCTGTCCAAGAGACCCTTAAACAACCCTAGCGTGCCTGCTCCCACCACCTTACTCGGTAGTGCATTCCACACCATCACTACCCTTTGTGTGAAAAAATGCCCTCTAATATTCGTCGTATACATAGCCCCCCCTCACCCTAAGGCCGTGACCCCTCGTTCTATCCGAATCTAATGGTGGAAAAAGCTTACCACCATTTACTCTATCTATACCCCTCATAATCTTATATACCTCTAATAGATCCCCTCTCAGCCGACGTCTTTCAAGGGAAAACAACCCCAGTACGTTCAACCTTTCCTCGTAAGACAGCCCTTCCATACCAGGCAGCATCCTGGTAAATCTCCTCTGCACTCTCTCCAGGGACTCCACATCCTTCCAGTAGTACGGCGACCAGAACTGGACGCAGTACTCCAAGTGAGGCCTAACCAACGTTCTATACACTTGCAACATCAGACTCCTACTCTTGTATTCTATACCCCTTCCTATGAAGGCTAACATACCATACGCTTTCTTTATCACCTTTTCCACCTGTACTGACACCTTCAGAGACTTGTGAACCTGCACCCCCAGGTCTCTCTGCGTCTCTATACTCCGGATAGTTTTACCTTTTATCCTATAACCCCCCTCTACAGTATTCCAGCCAAAATGCATCACCTCGCATTTATCAGGATTAAATTACATTTGCCATCTATCTGCCCAATCTACCAGCCTATCTATGTCCTGTTGTATTGCCTGGCACTGCTCCTCAGTCCCCGCCAATCCAAGTATCTTAGTGTCATCAGCAAATTTGCTGATCACACCACCTACCCCCTCTTCCAGTCATTTATATAAATCACAAATAGAAGAGGTCCTAGTACTGAGCCCTGTGGCACACCACTAGTGACTGACCTCCAGTTGGAAAAAGAGCCTTCCACTAATACCCGCTGTCTCCTCCTCCCTAGCCAGTTCTCAACCCATCTACATACCTGGCCCTGTATCCCATGCGCCTTCACCTTTTTTTAATCAGCCTACCATGGGGAACCTTGTCAAACGCCTTACTGAAATCCATGTAGACGACATCAACAGCTTGTCCTTCATCAACCGTTTTTGTCACCTCTTCAAAAAATTCCACTAGATTCGTAAGGCACAACCTCCCCTTAACGAAGCCATGCTGTGTATCCCTGATCAGATCGCAACGCTCCAGATGCTCTCACATCCTGTCCCTGAGGATCCTCTCCATTAGCTTACCTATAACTGAAGTCAAGCTCACCGGCCTATAGTTCCCTGGGTTATCCCTCTGACCCTTTTTAAACAACGGTACTACATTTGCAATCCTCCAGTCCTCTGGGACCTCACCTGTGTGCAAAGAAGAGACAAAGATTTGCGTCAGAGGCCCAGCAATGTCATCCCTCTCCTCCCTTAGCAGCCTGGGATAAATATCATCAGGCCCCGGAGCTTTATAAGTCTTTATGCTACCTAAAAGCCCCAACACTTCTTCCCTCGTAATGATTATTTCCTTTAACGGGTCCTCAAAATCCTCAAAGCCGGCATCAGATATCAGGCCCCTCTCCCGCGTGAATACCGACGCAAAGTATTCATTCAGGATCTCCCCCATCCCCTCAGGCTCTAAGCATAGATCCCCTCCTCTGTCCCTGAGAGGTCCAATCTTCCCTCTAACCATCCTTTTGCTCCTTACATAGGAGTAAAATGCCTTAGGATTTTCCTTAATCCTACCTGCCAAAGCCATTTTGTGGCCCCTTTTTGCCTTTCTGACACCCCTTTTAAGATCCCGTCTACACTCTCTATATTTTTCCAGCGCTGCCTCTGTCCCCAATTGCCTGGATCTAACGTACGCCTCCCGCTTCTTCCTGACCAAGTCCTCAACATCCCTAGTAACCCACGGTTCTCTAATCCTACCCTTCCCATCCTTTCTCCTTACCGGCACGTGTCTATCCTGCAAAAATTTTAGTTTTCTCTTGAAAGATTCCCACGTGCAGCGTCGACCTACCCTAGAACAGCTTATCCCAGTCGGTATCCTTAAGATCCTGCCTAATCTGGCTATATCTAGCCCTCCCCCAGTTTAACACCCTCCCCTTAGGGCAGGCTTCCTCTTTTTCCATTAATACCCTAAAGCAGACAGAGTTGTGGTCACTATTAGACACATGCTCTCCTACTACAACGTCAACCACCTGCCCTGGCTCATTCCCCAGAACCAGATCCGGTATAGCCCCCTCTCTAGTCGGGCTATCCACATACTGCTCCAAGGACCCTTCTAAAACACACTGTACCGTCGTTTTTTGGGATTCAAGTTTTGTGGCAGTATTATAGCTGTTTTTTTCTTGAATCTAAATTTCCATGGTGGGATGCCCATTGGAGTTAGTCTGTGAAGACCTCCTCGCAATTCTAAGCATATTCCAAAAACTAGATGAACCACACTTGTGCAGAATCTTGCTGTGTTTGTTTTAATCTTCTGATTTTTGGGTATTATGTATTTTAAATAGTTGGTTAACACTAAATGTTAGACTTGGTACAAAGTCACCAGCGTATACATATTATTTAAGAATTCTCTTTCAAAAAACATTGTGGGTGCACCTACATCGCGAATGCTGCGAATGGTCCAAGACTGTGGCTCAGCACCATCTGCTCAAGTGCTATTTAGGATGGGGAACAAAGGCTGCCCTGGCCAGTGTTGTCTACGTCTCATTAAATAATAAATAGAAATTTAAAATTCTGAAGAGCATAGTGTTAGTATTCTCATCTATACAATTGCTGTTGATATGTTCATGATGGAATTTTAAAACTGTCATTCAAGTCCAGTTTGCTGCACTTAACCAATTCCATTATATCATTCCCTCTTTCCAATGCCATTTCATCCTTCCCATGTCATTCCCGTTCTATTCTTTCATCTAATGTCCTTGCCTGATCTGGCCTACTTGTGACTGCAGACCCACGGGAATGTGGTTGACTCTTAGAACAAACAAAAAAAGTACAGCACAGGAATAAGCCCTTCTGCTCTTCTAGCCTGTGCTGATTATGATGTCCCAACTAAATGTAAAAAAAACCGTTTGCTCTCACTTGGTCTGTATTGCTTTCTTCCTTCTCTGTTCATGTATCCATCATTTTTGGACAGTGATAGCCTTTTTCCTAGGATGGAGAAAGCTAGCACGAGGGGACACAGCTTTAAATTAAGGGGTATGAGTTATAGGACGGATATCAGAGGTAGGTTCTTTACTCAAAGAGTGATTAGGGAGTGGAATGCCCTGCCTGCAGCTGTTGTAGATGCGCCAAGTTTGGTGGCGTTTAAGAGGTTAATTGATAAGTATATGGAAGACAAGGGAATGGTTTAGTTAGGAGGGGCATTGCTTTTTATTTTGGTCGGCACAACATCGAAGGCCGAAGGGCCTGTTCTGTGCTGTAATGTTCTATGTTCTATCTATCCAGATGCCTCTTAAGTGTTGCTAATATGCCTGCTTCCATCATCACCTCTGGAAGCATGTTCCAGGCACCTTCCATTCTCTTGTGAAAAACTTCCCTCTTCGCATTTCCTTTAAACTTTCTTCCTCTCACTTTAAACCTGTGCCTCCTTGTAATTGACATTTCTGTCCTGGGAAAAAGCCTCTGACTGTCCACTCTGTGCCTCTCTATCAGGTCTCCCCTCTGTCTTTCTTGTGAAAACAATTCTATTTTATTCAACCTCTCCTCATAGTCAACATCCTTGAGACCAGGCAACATCCTGGTAAACTTCTTTGCATGTTCTCCAAAGCTTCCAAGTCCTTCTGGAAGTATGGTGACCGGAATTGGGCACGATATTCCATATGTGACCTAACCAGTGTTTTATATAGCTGTGATGTGATTTCCCAACTCCTGTATCCAATGCTCCAGCTGATGAAGGCAATTATACCATATGCTTTCTTAATCACCTTGGCCACCTGTGTTGCCACTTTTAGGGAACTGTAGACTGCACGCCCAGATCCCATTGCATGTTAATATTCTTATGGGTTCTGCCATTTACAGTATATTTCACACCTAAATTTGATCCTCCAACATGCATTATCTTGCACTAATCTGGATTAAATATCTTTTGAAATAGTCAAGCAAGCCACTCGGTTGTATCACTATAAAGTCTATAAAAAGCAAAGAAACCAGATGAAACAGCCGACATAGTGGAAACTCCAACATCAAACCCAATCCTGTCAACTTTGCAAAGTTCTCCTTATGAATAGAACATAGAACATAGAACAATACAGCACAGAACAGGCCCTTCGGCCTTCGATGTTGTGCCGACCAAAATAAAAAGCAATGCCCCTCCAAACTAAACCATTCCCTTCTCTTCCATATACTTATCAATTAACCTCTTAAACGCCACCAAACTTGGCGCATCTACAACAGCTGCAGGCAGGGCATTCCACTCCCTAATCACTCTTTGAGTAAAGAACCTACCTCTGATATCCGTCCTATAACTCATACCCCTTAATTTAAAGCTGTGTCCCCTCGTGCTAGCTTTCTCCATCCTAGGAAAAAGGCTATCACTGTCCACCCTATCTAAACCTCTAATCATCTTATATGCTTCAATAAGATCCCCTCTTAGCCGCCTCCTTTCTAACGAAAACAACCTCAAATCCTTCAACCTCTCTTCATAGGACCTGCCCTCCATACCAGGCAACATCCTGGTAAACCTCCTCTGTACCCTCTCCAATGCCTCCACATCTTTCTTATAATGTGGCGACCAGAACTGCACACAATACTCCAAGTGCGGCCGCACTAGAGTTACCGCACTAGAATACCAGGGGCCTGTGGTAAATTGGGAGAGCTGTCTCTCAGACTAGTCAAACAGCAGTCTGGCATAGTTGTACTCAGAATCGTACTTTATATAACTTGCTTCAGACAGCATCACCACCACCCCTGGGTATGTCCTGTCCCGCTAAGAAGACAGGCCCACAGAGGTGGTGGTATGCAGGGAGGAAGGAGTTATCCTGGTTGTTCTGAACATGGTTCTGGACTCCATGACATAGAGTCATAAAGGTTTACAGCATGGAAAAGTAGAATTTTAAAACAAACAATCGTTTTTTTAACTGCTTAACAACAAAACTACTTTATTTGGAACGACTTAATGGAATGACTTAAAATCAGGTGTAGTGGTTTATGACCGTTCTTTCCCTTTTGCTGGGTGGAAAACCTGCAACTTCCTTTCAAACAGAACTTTGCACCTATAGCAGGAGGACTGCAGTGGTTTGTCATCACCACAAGGGCATTTAGAGATGGGCACAAAATGCTGGCCTTGGCAGTGTTTACATCCTAAGAACAAATTTATTTTAAAGCATGCCATGCACTTCATCCTGCTTCACTTGTACTTCTGTATGCACCAGGCACCATCACTTAAATTGACCAATCCAAACAGTCCTGACAGACGAAACCTTGTTATTATCATAGTTTGAATTTTGTTCCTTGCTGAAATGTGTCTAAAAATGAATATATTTTGAGAACAACTTCACTCCCTCCTAATGTAGCTATTCTCAAAATAATTATTATGTAGTGCATTAATTGACTTTGATTTAAGATGCATTCATTCTACAGAAGATATTTCAAATCATTGGAATATTTGGGATGAATGCCATCCATAGCTTTTTACTTCCATAGCTTTTGTATGTTTTTTTGAAGGATTATTAATGAACAAGATTTTTATTTTATTCAGGAGGTATGAGGAGGATATCTACTGGAGGAGGATGGAAGAGGAACATCATTACTGGGATGACCGTCGCAGAATGGCTGATGGATATCCACCAGGTCTACTTGGTGTTCGACCAGGAATGATGCAGCCCCAGGGTCCATTGGTATGTTGGCTTTCATGAAGATTAAACTCATTTGATAAGATGATAAATGTTATATTTGAGGACTGAGATGAGTTGGAATTCACTGAGTTAAAAGGACAGATTTCATAATCTGCATATATTATCTGGGACTGGTTATCCATATTGAAATATGTCCTTCCTCCTTTTGCATGCAAGTTTTGAGCTTCCGCTGAAGTGAAAGAAGATCGATTAGTTTTGTATCTTTTGCTTATTGCTTCTACAGCTATTGAATAAGTTGATATTGTAGCAATTGTTTTTTGGTAAAGATAGATTGTGGTTTAGATATTCAATGGTGTTGCCATTGACCAGAAACTCAACTGGACTGACCACATAAACACAATAGCTACAAAAGCAGATCAGAGGCTAGGAATACTGCAGCAAGTAACTCACCTCCTGATTCCCCAAAGCCTGTCCACCATCTACAAGGCACAAGTCAGGAGTGTGATGGAATATTCTCAACTTGCAGTTTCAACAATACTCAAGAAGCTTGACACCATCCAGACAGAGCAACCTGCTTGATTGACACCACATTCACTCTCTCCACCACCGACGCTCAGTAGCAGCAGTGTGTACTATCCACAAGATGCTCTGCAGCAATTTACCAAAGATTCTTAGACGGCCCCTTCCAAACTCCAACAACTTCCATCTAGAAGGACAAGGAAGCAGATTCGTGGGAAAGCCACCACTTGCAAGTTCCTCTCCCAAGCCTCTCACCATCCTGATGTGGAAATAAATTACTGTTCCTTTGCAGTTATTGGTTCAAAATCCTGGAATTCCTTCCATAGTGGCATTGTGGGTCAACCCACTGTACATAAACGGCAGCAGAAGTGGCTCAGCAGTCTCTTAAGGGCAACTAGGAATGGGCAGTAAATGCTGATCAGCCAGTGACACTGTGACCCATGAGTGGGAAGAAAGATACTTGAAAGGGAGAAAATAAATGTTAAAGTATATTTATTGATCGCTAGCTGGTAAAATCTAGCTGTTATAATAGAATGCTGCACTTGTAACAGATTGGCAAATGCTGCATAGGAAATGTTTTATTTTGGCACTGATCTTCCACCTCTGCTTAGCCTCCCAGACGTCCAGACTCATCGGATGATCGCTACGTTATGACAAAACATGCTGCTATCTATCCAACCGAGGAGGAACTGCAAGCCGTCCAGAAGATAGTTTCACATACTGAACGTGCTCTTAAACTTGTGTCTGACTGCATCACAGAACAAGATAAACCAAAGAACAAAGAGGATGAGAAGAAAGATACAACTAAAGATAGGTATGGCAATTTATTATTGCACCTTTTGATATCTGCACATCTCTGTTGAAGAATGTTGGAGTCTTGATATCACGTTCAACTATCATAACACATATAAACTTTATACCCTGTAACCATTAATAATCAGTCCAAAGATATGCAGGGTAGCTGGATTGACCATGCTAAATTGGTCCTTTACGTACCAAGATGTGGAGGTTAGATGGATTATGGGGTTATGGGTATAGGGCAGGGACAGGGTCTAGGCAAAATGCTCTGTCAGTGAGTCAGTACAGATTTGATGGGCAGAATGGCCACTTCTGCATTATAGACATTCTATGGTTGGGGAATGTGATATTTTCCAATATAAACAAATGTACAAAAAACAGTTATCTGTCAGATTTACTTTGAATTGTTAGTCTAAAACCTGAAGTGTTAAATTATTAATACATCTAATATTCCTTCATTATCACTGGTATAAAATCCTTGAGCTTCCTAACAGTTTTATGGGAGTATTTACACTAAAAAGATTGCTATAATTCAATGAAGTGATTTGTACTCGCATCCCATGAACATCACGATAAAGAAGCATAGGGAATATATTGCTGAAAAAGACACATTTGTCGAAGCTTTTTGTCTTGTATGTATCAGGGTAAAAGCAAGAATATCATTATATAGGAAACCAAGTTTAGACTGCATGAGTGTCGATTGTTTGGCAAGTGGGTGCTAGCAGAGGCATTGCCATGGAGAATGCACAAGTTGATGGTGACTAACAGTTAACTGTCAAGCATTACTCCAAAATTTAAACCAGGTGCTGCCAAGGAATGAATCAGTGAATGGTCATTTATTCTGTTTTGCTGAAACAAGTGCAGTCTGTATATATGTTCTTCCTGTCAGCAAAGAACAAGGTCATATGTATTAATGTGTGTAACTTCCAGAACACACACACATTTATACTGTTGTTCCGACTGATGGTAAAATGTCGTCAATGTAATTCTTAGCATACTGAGGATTATTTAGCATATAGTGACCAATCACCACATTATAATGTTGGGACGCTGTTTTGAGTTTCGGAAGCATGGGCTGTTTGGGTACGATCTGTACCACGCCCAATACAACCAGCAGATGAGACATGCTGTTTGATGTTATCCCCAAGTTTTTGATGTACAGCCTACATATCTAGCATCACATCAGCATTGAAATCCAAATTCTCGTTACTCATTTGTGTAATAGGCAAAAATCATTTTTGGCGTGATGGCAGCATCCTGTTAGCAGTTAGCATCATTCAGCTGAATGCTGAATGCTTGCAACTGCATAGCAACATGAAAAAGCTAACTTCACTTGTTCAAGTTTTTGAGATGTTTTAGCCTTCCAGGGTAACTGTCCATGTGCCAACAAATCAGCACTCTCTTCTCAAATAGTATCAATTTTGTTTTCCCTTGCCATTGTTGTTCTTGCGATTGTCCTGATGAGTGCAAGATGGAAATATTTGACAAAATGTCTAATTTTTCAGCAACAGTGAAGTTTTTTTTAACTACAAAATGATTGTCAGTTTAATCCATGATTGTGATTTAACTTTATTGACCGTTATTTATTAGTATATTTTCTGATTAATATCATTTGACTTTAAACTTTTTAATTTGTGACTGCTAGGCTTTTCTGTAATGACTTTATCCTATTCACTTTTTGAGCTGATGGCATTTTGGTTGTTGCTCATAGTGGAATAGTAGACCATGTCAATTTTTATAACAGTCTCTGAAAATAAATGGTTTGCAGTGAATGATTAAAGAGAACTTATTTTTAATTGTGCTTTCCCCCATCCCCACTAAAACAATCTCCAAATTTTGATCAGTTCACTGCATGCAAATCTATTAATAATTCTAGGAGAAGTAATTGTTTCTATAAAAACTATAGATTCAATTTGTTGACTCTTAAGTGCCATTTGTAGTGACCTAGCAAGCCTACACTGTTCAGGGCAATTAAAGATGGATAACAGATGCTGGCCTAGCCAGCAATGCCTGCATCTCAAGAAAGAAATTTTAAAGTTTCCAATCCCATTAGAAAATCTACATTTTATAGTTCTTAACAAGATTTTCTGGAAAAGGTGGAGATTATTTGTTGTGGAGAAAAACATATGAAGAGGATAGAATGTATAATCTGCAAGAAAACATGATTTGATACCTAGTCTTGAACTCAATAGTAACTTTTGCTAAGTTACTAGTGACTGCATGAAATACAATATAGAAATTTGATTCACATTTTTTTCTCTCTCCTACTCACACTTTCTACAGAAGAGATGATAGCCAGAGAGCTTTGAAAGGTGTGATGCGAGTTGGTGTGCTTGCCAAAGGGTTGCTGTTACGTGGGGACAAAAATGTGAACCTTGTTCTGCTCTGCGCAGAGAAACCGACTGGAACACTGTTAAATCGAATTGCAGAAAACTTGCCAAAGCAGCTTGCGGTATAGTACTTTTATTCAAACAAAACTGATCATTGGTTAAAAAATACCTTTAGCGCCATTTGAATCCTAAATATTGAAGCAACTGGACTGGGTTAGACTGACAGATAATACATATTTCACTATGACATTGGCAGACAACTGTTGTTTACTAGCAGTAATTCTGAGCGCAGCAAACAAAGCAGTTAATAAATTTTCAATGTTAATAGGCTGATATTTTCGCAGAATGGGATATAGAAACGTTCTCAGTTTCAACTGTAGTGTAAAAAGAGCTGCTCCTACAAAAACTTGGTATCTCTTTTGTTTCCTTTCATAAAAGGAAATGATGGATGTGATAATTGTGAGGCTGTACAACTACTAGGCAACTGAGAGTAATTGAATAATTTATTCAAAGCAAACTATATATAAAATCTCCATTATCTTCAACCACTAAGGGTCAACTGTCAGAGCTCAACCATCGCTTAGACTTGTGCTTCACCGCTGTTCCTCACACCAGAATTCACGCTCAACTGCCGCATGTCACACGGTACTGTGCTACCACATCTCTCTCTCTCCCTTTTAAGTTCTTTACAAACTAATTTATAAACAGACAGTTATTTACAGAATAGACAAAATTATTTTAAAAATGTTTGGGGTGACACAGTCTGTCGGGAGATTTCTTCATTCTCCAAAAACATCTCAGCTCTCTGGCTGGATCTCCCTCAGTTGATGTAGCAATGTCTTGAGTAGCAGTGGATTGTTTTGCAATTTCCTGATATGTACTAGTGCAGACATCTATTCCAGGTCCCACAGGGACAACACAAGTGCCTTCCTCTGGTCTTCTTGAACTGGGCACTATTGAAAGAATATTGCTATGTACTTCTGGATTACCCTTCCTTATTTGTATTATGTTAGTTTCTGTCTTCCTTACTTTTCTTTCTTAGAGGACAATCAGATAGGAAACCAGGTTTGTTTTTGTTACGTTTTTCCCTGGGGACCCAGACTGGACTAAATTCAAAGTTCCTGACGAATACTAAGTCATTTACCTTGCATAACCTATTACCCTTAACAGAATAGTGATATCCCTTTTGTGTACCTTGTTTCATATCCACTTTCTCTGCTAAATGTGCAAATACTAAGTCAATTTTTTATGGAGGCATCTCCCCATTAGTAGCTCTGATGGATATTTCCATAGTAATGTGTGGTGTTGCCCTGCAAGTGAGAACGAATCTGGCAAGATTCAATTGTAATGATTCGTCCGGTTTTTCACTCATTACAGACTTAAATCTGGACAATTCTTTCTGCTAAGCCATTTCAGGCTGGGTAAAAGGGTGCTGTGCACGTACATTTTATTATGTTATTTTTTACAAATCTCTGAAACTGCGCCGGTAAAGGCAGTGCCATTATCAGAGGTCAATGTTTCTGGCAGGCAACATGTAGCGAAGATTTTTTATAATTTGTTGTGGATGCTGTTGTTGTCATTCCCTCAACATCAAGCCACTTAGAATGGGTATCAACAATAATTAGGAACATAGTGCCAGTAAAAGGACCTTTGAAATCCACAAATAACTCTGCCCAAGGTCAACCAGGCTACTCCTACAATGAGATGCAATGAGCCAAAAGATGCAGTATTTGTTGCTATTGGCATTGATCACAATGCTTTACTAGATATTTCAATATCAGTGCCTGGCCACCTGGCCTTCCTGGGTGAGAATTCAGGTAACATTCCTCTTGCTTGAGCCAGGAGCTAGTACTCTAGACCTCTCAGTAGCACTCCATCCTCATAGCTCAGTTCGTCTTTGCAGAACTGGAAAGGTTTGAATTGTCGAGTTGCCATCCATGGAAAACTATCTGCTTTACTCTGGACAGGGCTGGGTCTTTAATTCCCCATTTTGCTTATCAAAGAAGTTGAAGACTTCTTGTGACACTTGTGATATTATTTTAGGCAATGGAAGGTGACTCAGCATCTGTGTCCAATATTTTGATGCCGGATTTATATTGGAACACATTAGTTGTATTCTGCCAGAAGTAAAGCCCACTATTGAATGCTGGCTGATGCAATAGGAGGAATGGGTTTGTCTTCATGAATGACCATATGATTAGTTTGTGATTGATGATTGTGAAAATTCAAAAAAAAACGATGACTAAATTACAGACATATTTTGTATATCATAAGCTTTTCAAAAAGGGAGGTAGAAAGAAAACAGGGAACTAGTAGTCTAAGGTCAGTACTGAGGAAGTTGCTAGAGTCCTTTATCTGAGCACTTGGAAGGCAGTGGTAGAATCAAACGAAGGGCTGATTGGCCTACTGGCATAAATCAATACAAATGGATATGATCTAGTAGCCATTACAGAATTGTGGTTGCAAGGTGACCAGGATTGGGAGCTAAATATCCAGGGTTATAGACAATTTGGAAGGATAGACAGGAAGGAAAAGGAGGTGGGGTAGCTCTGTTAATTAAGGATAACATCAGGGCAGTAGTGAGAATCCATACAGGCTCTAAGGAGCAAAATGTGGAATCAATGTGGGTGGAGATAAGGAATAGTAAGGGGGAAAAGTCATTGGTGGGCGTAGTCTATAGGCCCCCAAATAATAACTTTGAAGTGGGATGGGCTATAAACAAATAACAGATGCATGTAAAAATGGAACAGCAATAATCATGGGGGATTTTAACCTTCATATTGATTGGTCAACTCAAGTCAGATGTGATGGACTTTGAGGAAGAGTTCTTAGAATACTGATGAGAGAGTTTCCTCGAACAGTATGTTACAGAATCTACGAGGGAGCAAGCTATCTTGGACCTGATGCTGTGTAATGAAACAGGTAAAATTAATCTCCTTGTGAGGGATGCTCTTGGAATGACTGATCATAATATTGTTGAATTTCTAATACAAATAGAGGGTGAGAAAGTAGGATCCCAAACCAGTGTCCTTTGCTTGAACAAAGGGGAGTATAATAGGATGAGGGCGGAGTTGGCTAATATAGACTGAGAACACAGACTAATTGGGACAGTTGAGGAACAATGGAGGATTTTTGATCAGTACTCAGCAAAAATGTATTCCAGTGAAAAAGGAGGAATGTAAGAAAAGGAATAACCAGCCATGGATAACTACGGAAATAGAGTAGAGTACTAAATTAAAAACCAATGCATACGGAGTGGCCAAAACTAGTGGAGAACTAGAAAATTGGGAAAACTTTAAAAAAAAACAAAGAACTACTAAGAAAGCAATGAAGAAAAGAAAGATAGATTATGAAAGTAAACTAGCACAAAATTTAAAAACTGGTAGTAAAAGTTTTTACTAAATATATAAAACAGAAAAGAGTGGCTAACGTAAATGTTGGTCCTTTAGAAGATGAGAAGGGGGATTTAATAATGGAAAACGAGGAAATGACCGAGGCCATAAACAAGTTTTTGTGTTGGCCTTCAGGATAGAGGACACAATAGCATACCAATAATTGACGGTCATGGGACTGTAGGGAGTGAGGACCTTAAAATGATCACTATTACTAAAGAGGTAATGCTGGATAGGCTAATGGGACTAATGGTAGACAAGTCCCCTGATCTGGATGGGATGCATTTCAGGGTACTAAAAGAAACAGCACAAGTAATAGCAAATGCATTAGTTATAATTTATTAAAATTCACTGGACTCTGGTGGGGTGCCAGCTGATTGGAAAACAGCTAATGTAATGCCATTGTTTTAAAAAGGAGATAGACGAAAGGCAAGTAACTACAGGCTGGTTACCTTAACATCCGTAGTTGGGAAAATGTTAGAATCTATCCTTAAGGAAGAAATAGGAGGACACCTGAAAAAGAATGGTTAAATCAAGCAGACACAGCATGGATTCATGAAGGGAAAGTCAAGTTTGATGAATTTACTGGAATTCTATGAAGATATAACGAGTGCGGTTGATAGAGGGGAACCGGTGGATGTGGTGTACTTAGATTTCCAGAAGGCATGCAATAAGGTGCCTCACAAAGTTGCTGCATAAGATAAAGGTACACAGAGTTGGGGGTAAAGTGTTAGCATGGATTGAGGATTGGCTAGCTAATAGAAAGCAGAGAGTCGGAATAAATGGGTGCTTTTCCAGTTGGTAATGGGTAATTAGCGGCATGCTGCAGGAATCGATGCTGGGGCCTCAACTGTTTAGCATATACATAGACGATCTGGAGAAGGGGACCGAGTGTAGGGTAACAAAGTTTGCCGTTGATACAAAGATGAATGGGAAAGCAAATTGCGTGGAGGACACAGTCTACAGAGAGATTTGGATAGGCTAACTGAGTGGGCAAGGATCTGGCAGATGGAATATAACGTTGGTAAGTGTGAGGTTATCCACTTTGGAAGGAATAATAGTAAAATAGACTTACTTAAACAGTGAAAAATTACAATGTCCAGAGGGACCTGTGGGTCCTTGTGGATGAGTCACAAAAGCTCAGTCTGCAGGTGCAGCAGGTGATCAAGAAGGCAAATGAAATTTGACCTTTATCGCAAGAGGGATGGAGTGTAAAAGCAGGGAGGCCTTTCTGTGATTGTACAAGGTACTGGTGAGGCTGCACCGAGAGTACTATGTATAATTTTGGTCCCCTTATTTAAGAGAAGATATATTAGCTTTGGAGAGGGTACAGAGGAGGTTCATCAGGTTGATTCCAGAGATGAGGGGGTTGGATTATAAGGAGAGATTGAGTAGACTGGGCCTGTACCAATTGGTATTTAGAAGGTTGAGGGGACATCTTATAGAGACATAGAACATAATGAAGGGACTAGACAGGGTCGAAACAGCAAGGTTATTTCCACTTAGATTGGAAACAAGAACTAGAGGCCACAACCTCAAAATAGGAGGGAATCAATTTTGAAGAGAGTTGAGGAGGAACTTCTCCCAGAGTGTAGTGAATCTTTAGAATTCTCTGCCCATTGAAGCAGTAGAGGCTTCCTCGTTAAATGTGTTTAAGTCACAGATTTTTAACCAATAAGGGAATTAAGGGTTATGTGGAACTGAACGACTATCAGATCACTGATGATCTTATTGAATGGCAGAGCAGGCTCGAGGGGCTAGGTGTCTACTACTCCTCCTGTTTCTTATGTACTAGGCCCCCAGTCTTTTGTGACAGTGATCAGTAGTTGAGTAGACTGGGGCTGATAAGTCATTGGTGCAGATGGAGTTCCCACATCTTTAGGGTTTCTCTCTGTATTTGTGACCAATCTAGCTTTTGAATTAAACTTAAGGGGTTGACCTTCACCTTGAAGGTCTTTAAAGGTCTGCTGCCCAATGATGGTAACAGAAGCATTGCATGCTTAGTGGCTACTTGTTTACCAAAGATATTATTACTATACTCAATTGATTTCTCTTGTAAATTGTACATGGAGTATAGGTTTCTTTCCTTGAATACAACATAGAACATTACAGTGCAGAACAGGCCCTTCGGCCTTCGATGTTGCGTCGACCAATTAAGAAAAAGCAATGACCCTCTAACCTAAACCATTCCCTTTTCATCCATAAACTTATCTACTAACTTCTTAAACATCCCCAAACTTGGCGCATCTACAACTGCAGCAGGCAGAGCATTCCATACCCTTACCACCCTCTGGGTAAAGAACCTACCTCTGACATCCGTCCTATAACTACCACCCCTTAATTTAAAGCTATGTCCCCTCGTGCTGGCTTTCTCCATCCTAGGAAAAAGGCTATCACTGTCCACCTTATCCAAACCTCTAATCATCTTATATGTTTCAATAAGGTCTCCTCTTAGCTGCCTTCTTTCTAACGAAAACAACCTCAAATCCCTCAGCCTGTCTTCATAAGATCTGCCCTCCATACCAGGCAACATCCTGGTAAACCTCCTCTGCATCCTCTCCAATGCCTCCACATCTTTCTTATAATGCGGGGACCAGAACTGTACACGATACTCCAAGTGTGCCTGCACTAGAGTTTTGTACAGTTGCAACATGACGTTGCGGCTCCGAAATTCAATCCCCCTACCAATAAAAGCTAAGACTCTGTATGCCTTCTTAACAACCTTATCGACTTGATTGCCAACTTTCAGGGATTTATGCACATATACACCAAGATCCCTCTGTTCCTCAACACTATTAAGAGTCCTACCATTAGCCCTATACTCTACACATTTGTTATTCCTGCCAAAGTGAATTACCTCACACTTTTCCACATTAAACTCCATTTGCCACCTCTCGGCCCAGCTCTGCAACTTGTCCAAGTCTCTCTGCAAACTATAACACCCCTCTTCACTATCTACCACTCCTCCGACTTTGGTGTCATCCGCAAATTTACTAATCCATCCTTCAATACCCTCATCCAGATCATTTATAAAAATTACAAACAGCAGGGGTCCCAAAACAGATCCCTGAGGTACACCACTTGTAACCGAACTCCACGATGAATAATTTCCATCAACCACCACCCTCTGTCTTCTATCAGCTAGCCAATTCCTAATCCAATTAGCTAAATCACCCTCAATCCCATACATCTGCATTTTCTGCAGAAGCCTTCCATGGGGAACCTTATCGAACGCCTTACTAAAGTCCGTATATACCACATCAACTGCCTTACCCCCATCCACCTCTTTGGTCACTTTTTCAAAAAACTCAATAAGGTTAGTAAGGCACGACCTACCCTTCACAAAACACCATGCTGACTATCCCCAATCAATTCGTTTCTGTCTAAATAACTATAAATCCTATCCCTAATAATTCTTTCCAAATTGTTTAATCCACTTATAATCTGTTTGACTTGGCATTTGATTCAGATCATAGACAATCTGGAGGAGGGGGCTGTGTAAGGTAACAAAATTTGCTGATGACATGAAGATGAATGGAAAAGCAAATTGCGTGGAGGGCATGGAAGGTCTGCAGAGATATTTGGATAAGCTGAATGAGTGGGCGAGGACCTGGCAGTTGGAGTATAACACTAGCAAATGTGAGGTTATTCACTTTGGTAGAAATAATAGTAGGAGGGATTATTATTTAAAGGGTGAGAAACTGCAGCATGCTACAGTGCAAGGGGACCTGGGGGCCCTTGTGCACAAATTGCAAAAACCGAGTCTGCAGGTGCAGCAGATGATCAAGAAAGCGAATAGAATGTTGGCCTTTATAGCGAGGGGAATAGAATATAAAAGCAGGGAGGTCTTGCTGCAACTGTACAGGGCACTGGTGAGGCTGCAACTGGAGTACTGTGTGCAGTTTTGGTCCCTGTATTTGCAAAAGGATATACTGGCATCGGAGGGAGTATAGAGAAGTTCACCAGGCTGATACTGGAGATGAGAGGGTTAGCTTTTTGAAGAGAGATTGAATAGACTGGGTCTGTACTTGTTAGAGTTTAGAAGGCTGAGGGGGGAATCTTATAGAGACTTACAAAATAACGAAAGGGCTAGATAGGGTAGAGGTAGGGAGATTCTTCTGGCTTAGAAAGAATAGCAGAACTAGAGGACACAGCCTCAAAATGGGGGGGGGAAGCAGTTTAGAATGAAGTTGAGGAGGAATTTCTTCACTCAAAAGGTGGTGAATCGCTGGAATTCTCTGCCCATTGAAATGGTGAAGGCTACCTCATTGAATATATTTAAGTCACGGGTAGATAGATTTCTTATAGACAAGGGAATTAAGGGTTATGGGGAGAAAGCGGGAAAGTGGAACTGATTCACTTCAGATCAGCCATGATCTTATTGAATGGCAGGGCAGGCTCGAAGGGCTAGATGGCCTACTCCTGCTCCTATTTCTTATGTTTACGTAGATGTGGCCTCTCCAATTGTAATCGAAACAGATAAATCCCAGAATTTATAGATTAGAACATAAAAAAAACTTATTTGTCAGAATTTCTGCTTTGTTGACCCATTTTGCTTTTTCTGCCACCTGCCTTGCTCTTTGGAATTCTGTTGTCTCTTCTACGCATTCAGTTGTCGTCTTGACTTGCCAGAATTTTGCGCTATAGCTGATTCTCCTCACCTGTGTGCATGCGCTGTAAATCAACTTGCTTCTCTCCGAACTCTCAATTACTTGAGCTACTTCCGTGGTTTCCTCTGCCGGTAATTTTTTTTGTGTATGTTTGTAAGTTATTTATAGCGCAAACAAATCTGTCTTGCATTATGTCCCTTAGTGAAGGTTCAAATTTGCATAGCTCGGCCAATTTTCTCAGTCTTGCCACGCGTTCACATTCAACTTCCCGGGTCCCTTACATCAGAGTTAAACTTAAAACGCTGCATGATGATAGAAATGGATAGTCTGGAGTTATAACGATTCTCAACCAAAGGTATGAGCTGATGAAAAGATTGGGGTTTCTGTATAGGTTTGTTTCAAATAAGATTTTGCTCATCTTTTCCTGTAACTTCATTAGTAGCAAAGAAATAGCAGTCTTTCAATATATCTAGTGTTCAGTCTCTGGGTCAAAAGTCAAAAAGAGGCATTTTTCTTAACTTGTTGTTGCTCAACAGTCAGATCTTAACTGCCGCCCTGGAACCACTGTAATATGAGATTGGACTCGCACTCCACCTCTGCAGAACATGAGTTTGGACTCAGTTAACCATTGCTTTGTGTATTCGACCTGACACTGGGAGCATGCAAACTTGTTCAACTGCCATGTATCATGCTCTGCAACACTACCACAATGGAAAAATTAGAAATGCTGGGAATATCAAACAGAAGTTTCCTAGAAATTAGCAAATTTCAGCATCTGTAAAGAGTGAAAAAAATTCAGTTGATTCCTCTTTGTAGATCCTGATTGTGTATTTGCATTTTATATTTCTGTTTTGACTGTAATGTTGCACTTTATGGCAAAGTAGCATTTTCTATCTAATTTGTAAAAATCTAATTACAGGCAACCACTCCTGAGAAATATGAAGTGAAGTGCTGTGTACCTGACTCGGCCATAATTCTTACTTCCTGTACGGAACCAAAAATGCAAGTCACCATCACACTTACATCCCCGGTCATTAGAGAGGAGAACATGAGGGATGGAGGTTGGAAGTCTAAGATTCTTTACTTGTCTGCTTTTCTCTTCTGTTTTCTTCCTGCTATCTTTAGATGCCAATGGGCCCTAGGAGTTACTCTATGACACTTTTCAGTATATAAGAGACTTGAAAGAAAGTGGAATTCAAAGCATGTTAGCGTGTGCAAAATGTGAAGTTGCTGTGTGATAGTAAAGGAAAGTGTTGTAGAACTCACTATTCTGAGGTCCCTTGGTATTCAACATATAGCTCCCCTGAGTGCAAGCTGAATCCTGTATTCTTAAGAATATTTGTAATGTAATTTCCAAGTGTGCTGGTGTTCATATTTTTAAACTTTTTTGACATTCATAAGATTCCTTAACACAGAACAGGGCTCTTAAATTCAGATTTGCTGTCTGGAAAAACCTTACTGGATGTGACAAACACTTTATATCCTACAATGTTCAAACCAAGATGTTAAATAACTGGTAAATGGCCTGTGGAGTACTAATTAACTCTAATTATTTGCTGAAGCATCTTATTGTTTTGAGTTGCTGACATACATACAACTGTAAAGCTGAATGTTTCTCTCTTGAAAACATAAGCCAAAGCTTTAACAGTAATAAATACTGCTTAAAAATATTTAATTTGGAGCAAAAGGTAAAACCCAGGCACTGAAGTAATGACTTGTATAAAAACATTTAACTGACTCAATAATGTATTTTATATTGATTCTGATTTGGAAAAACAGTTCAAGATTCTTGAGTTTAATCGAATTTTAGAGCCCTGGTGATGTAAAATGCCAGATTTCATTTTAAGCTTTCAGAAAATCCTTGGGGGAGTTACTAAACTACTACTAATGAAGGCTTTGCGAGAGGAATCTTTGATGGATGAGGGAAATGGGTGTAATGAAAAAAATCCCATAATTGTTAGACTGCCGCCAGTTTGAGTCTGCGTGTTTTGCTGGTGTTGACTCTGCAATAACTTACTTGTGACCTTTGTTGGGATATAGATTTCCAGCAAGATGGTTGTTTTTATCTATCCATAGCTCATGGATTCAGTCCAAAGCCTTCTAGCATCAACAGCAAGAATCGAATCCTCTCAGGGGCTGCTGCCACGTCATCGGAAGGATTTTTGACCAAGGTTTTTGTAAGAGCTTAGCCACACCTGCCACACAGTTGTTGGATGGACTGGGGCCACTCCAGCCTTGCTTATATATAAAATGTATCTAGAGATCGAACAATGCCACTTAGTGTTGGTATCCAATGTTTTTGCTTTCATTAAAATGAAATAAATTGTTTTCAAATGCCCTTTCCTACAAAATTGCATTTAATTGAAGTTCTAATGTAAGAATTCAATTTCTATAATTGTATAGATTCCAAACTAAAGGCATCCAAATTACTTTCAGAGGTTTGTTTATAAGGAAATGTCTGGTATGTTATGCCAGCATTACATATACTGCCAGATATGTGGTATCGGTCTATCTCTTAAGTGTTCTTGCAGAATTCCATTTCCTTTCCTGCTTTCTTTGACTTAGTTTGACGCTGCTGAAATACAAATGATAATTGTTTCTATGAAACTTTAGCGGGGCCACAAAAATTCATTTTTAAAAGCAGTTCAGCAATCATCAATTATTCCTGCTGGTACAATTTCAGTTTTCAAATACTGGTTTGTAACACCTCCAAGATGGAGTATCATTTTCTTCCCCTTGCCTAGTAGCATGAAAATAATATTAAATGCCAGTCATTGAAACAAATAACACAAGTTTGCACATAAAGCATAGCTGCAGAGCGTTGGGGTAAAATCACTGTCATTTCATTTGAACTGAGGATCAAAGTCATCTCAAAACTACAATAATCTACCTCTCTGGACTTCTTAATTATTCATCCAGATTTTTAGTATATTCATGAACAATTTCTGTTTAAATTGACTAATTTGTTAAATTTTTGCCAGATGTGCTTTAGAATAATAAGGCATACACTCATTCCATCACTCAATTCCAAAATGTTAATTTTGCAGTTTCCATTTTTAATAATTCAAGTATTATGTATTTAAATGTGGTAAATTATGCTGCATTAAATGTTGAATATGCAATTTACCTAAATACCTTACAATCTCTATTGATGACTTTATGGCTCTCCTAAGTATACGACTTAAACTAAAACTGTCAATAAACTGAAGAGGCTTAATCTAATTTTCCAATCAACTGGCAAAAAAAAATCAGTAAATCTTACAGTTGAAACTGCTTTTGGATCTGAGACCATAAATCATAAAGATAATTAGTTTGGAAACAAAGTTAAGCTGACTTGTAGATTGTTCTCTTTCAATGCCAGTTAATATGGACATGCCTCTGCATTATATCCAATAATGACAGAACATACCCACATCTCATGTGCTGTATTTGTTGGGTTAGTTTTTCTCTCATTTTGATCTTTCAATTTACCCTGAATGCAAGATACTTTAGGGAAGTTTTTTAAAATCAAGTGTATTGACAAGGTTGACTGTAGTTTTTTTCAACTTGAGATATTTATTTTCATATGTTACAGATATATAGTATATCATGAGAAAGCTAACTGAAAATATAATGACCAATCAGAGGAGTGGTTAGAATTAACGTTGGTCCCTTAGTGGGTGAGACTGGGAATTCAATAATGGTGAAACAAGGAAATAGTGGAAGTGTTTAACAGATGTTTGACATCAGTGTACGTTGTAGAAGAATCAAAGTATCTCAAGAATAACAGAAAATTAAGAGGGAAAGAAGAGTGGAGTGTAAAACATAAATGAGAGAAATGATACTGAGTAAACTATTGGGTCTAAAATCAGACAAATCCCTTGGTCCTTGTGGCCTCAATCCCATGGTCTTAAAATAAGTGGCTGCAGAAATGTTGTAATCTTAGAAAATATCCCAGAAATGTCTGAGGTTAGAAAATCACATACACATGAACATTTCTATCCAAAAATGGAGGGAGAAACTAGAGGCCAGCTAGCTGAATGGATGTCATAGGAAAATGCTTGAATGCATTAATGAGATTGTAGCAAAATGTTCAGAAATGCTTAATAATATCAGAGTCAACATGTTTTTGTGAAAGGGAAATTGTATTTGACTAATTTGTTTGAGTTCTTTGAGGATGTAACAAGCAGAATGAATAAAGAGGAACCAGTAGTTGTAGCATATTTGAAATTGCAAAAGATATTTGATAAGGCAGCACATAAAAGGTTATTAGAGAGAATAAGAGCTTGTGGTGTTGGAGTCACATTTCAGCATGAATATGGAATTGGTTAGTTGACAGAAAGCAGAGAGTTGGGATAAATGAGTTGCTTTTGGGTTGACAAGCTAACTAGTGGAGTGCTGCAGAGATTAGTGGTGGCATCTCATCTGTTCAAAGTCTACATTAATGACTTAGATGAAGCTAAATTTGTTGATAGCGATAGATTGGAAAGCAAGTTGAGAAGGATATAAAGTCTGCAAAGTGATAGGTTAAGTGAGTAGGCAAAAATTTGGCAGATGGAGCATAATGTAGGAAATTGTAAGCTTGTCCATTTTGTCAGGAAGAAAAGCAGAATATTATTTAAATGGAGCAAGACTGCAAAGGTCTGTGGTGTGTCCTTGTATGTGCATCACAGAAAACTAGCAGATGCAGCAAGTGATTGGGAAGACATGGAATGCTGCCATTAATTGCAAGTGGAATGGAATATGGGAAATCTTGCCACAGTTATACGAGCGTTTGTGAGCATCTGAAGTACCGTGTACAGCTTTGGTGTCACTTGAGGGACATAATTACATTGGAAGCAGTTTAGAAAGGGTTCACTTAGCTGATTCCTGGGATGAAAGGGTTGTTTTATGAGAAATGGTTGAGTATGTTAAACCTATACTCAGTGGAGTTTAGAAGACTGAGAGGCGATCTTAGTGAAACACGTGAAATTCTGAAGTAGCTTGGCAAGTTGTTGCCCCTTGTGGGGAAATTTAGAACTGGGCAGCACAATTTAAAATTAAGGAGTCTTCCTTTTAAGACAGAGATGCGGAATTTTTTTTGGGAGTTATTAGTCTTTGGCATTCTCTTCCCTAGAAAGCAGGGAAGGTGGGATTTTTGAATATGGTTAAGGTTGAGATGGATTTTTGATCAACAAATGAGTTGAGGGTTATGGGGCAGGTAAGGAAGTGGTTAAGACCACAAATCAGACCAGCTATGACCTTACTATTTGGCAATGCAGGCTAGAAGGGTCAAATAGCCCATATTTCTATTTCTTATCTTAGTTACCTAGTTATTTTTCTAGTCCATCATGTACTGGCATTGAACGGAAATTCCAGTTTAGTTGAAATTTTAAATATTTATGTACAATGGCTTTAAAGTAAATTCCTTCCAGCAAACCAATAAAGATGAAATGCGCGTGAACTAATTAAAATATGTACCTTGTCAATTGACTATTTCAAGTTCACAAGATTCTTCCATTCTTAATTCTCTACATGGATTTCTGGAGGCCCTTCTATTATATGTTCTGAATTGGCTGGTGAAGTGTGGCTGCTAGTCCTCCTTTGTACTTTAGGACAAACTAATAATCGAAGCAGAGTCTTTCTTTGTATAGTTACACTGGCCGTTTTTAAATATATTTTTAAAAATCAAACTTCATGCTTGTTGAGTTACTTGAGACTTCAAAAAACTCAAGTATAATAATGCATTTAATTGGAATTCATTGGATTCTTAAAAGTATCAATAATTCCCTCATGAAAGGTCAGTTTTGGGTAGTATGTGTGGCAGTATGGCTATGTTTCTGAAATGACATGCCTACCTGGTCAAACACCCATTCCTCACTGCACTTTGCCAATTCGATCCATTTTAGATGTAACCTCGGTTATGGTGAAAGATCCACCGGACGTCTTGGACAGGCAAAAATGCCTTGACGCTCTGGCTGCTCTACGCCACGCTAAGTGGTTCCAGGTTCGGAACATCATTTTACTTTCTTCTTGTAGCCTTATGAGAGATAATTGAGTTTATGACTTTTCCATGAAAATGAGCTACTACATAGTAAACCTAATATTCCCAAGGCTGCCTACATTGATCGTGCCTTTGCCTAAAAGTGACCAGGAAAAATATTTTTGATTTATACTTTTTTCAGTTTTTTTTAAATTTCCTTTTCTATTGTTTAAAGTTTTTAAATTGTTCATTAACTTTTTTTCTGGTCATTGACTGTAGCATGAGGCATCCTTGTGTCGCTTTACATAATGTTTGCACTTTATCAGTATTGTGTTGATGTAATTGTTCCATAAGGCTGCAGTTTTAACCCGCTTTTAAAAGGGAATTTGTAGTGCTTTATGCTTAGCTTTTATAAACTTTTCTTCACCTGCTCCATTTATAATTTTATTTGGAAATTTAATGTTTGTGTTGTTATGTGGGAGGCAGAGTAGTTGCTCTAACTTACTGTGAGTTTGCAGCGTGGCAAATATGCAGTAAGAACATGCAACCTACTCTGTGTTCCATAATTTATATTGATCCTTTTAATTTAACTTCTATGTAATTGTGGACTTTTCAGTATAAATTCTGTGTTCTTTTGATATACAAAGGAGGGACAAGAAGTTCTCAAGAGGCCAGGAAGATGAGCTAGGCCAGCTTCTTCCTGTTTCTGCTGTGTACTTTGACCCCCGTTTCTTCCACAGAACAGAAAAATTCTGCTGTAGAGAGTAGACTCATGAGTAAAGTGCTGGATATATTTTTTCAATTAATCCACCATCTTTACAAGATTTTGTTTTGAAGCAGCAGTGTTTTTCCCATTATCTTGTCTCTAGCCTGGAGACTTGTTAACGTTCACGTGACTTAGATTCTTGTTTCCACTCTAGGCCAGGGCCAATGGTTTGCAATCTTGTGTGATTATTATTCGCATCCTTCGTGATCTCTGCCAGCGTGTACCAACCTGGGGAGAATTGCCAAGCTGGGTATGTGCTGCTATTATTTGTTTAGTTAAATACATAAAAGTATTTCATATAATCCTGCTTGACTTTGATAGAGTTAAGGGAAAATACTAATAACACAGAATAGTATCCATTTGTAGTAATAAAAGAATGTTATAAAATACTTATAAGAACGATCTGATTGGTTGTCCTTACATAGGTTTTAGTTAGCTGGCAGTTATAATGATTTTAAAAATCTAAATATGGCCTAATTAAACTAAAAGTTTCTTTGTAGCTTACAAACACCAGAACACTTCTTTGCAGATTTGCATTTCAAATAGTGACGTCCCATGAAAAAATAATAAAAATAGAATTTCTCTGGAACGTACGTTTTTGAAAACGTACTTGGATGAGCACTTGGCACATCATAACATTCAAGACTGTGGTCAAGTGCTGGTAAATAGGATTTGGTAGTTGAGGGGGTTCTCATATGTTGGTGCATATTTGATGGATCAAAGGGCCTCTTCTGCTGTGACATTTTATGATACTTAGAAAAAGTGGATGGGGTTGGGAGGGACATTGTTTTTCTCTCCCTTAGTGAGAACGCTATTTCACAACATTCCAAGCCACTTATGGTCGAATGTAACTTCGAATTGTGAAAGGAGTATATTCTGTTAGAGGTATGATTAAAAATTTCAAGAGCCAAACACTAATTTACTAATTCTGTTAAATTTCTTATACAAGTACCACATACTCATTACTATGCTCTACTGAATTGCCTTTAAAGTATAACATTTGCAGATTCTTCCATAAGAACCCCATCCTAATGAGAAACCTTCTCCAGCTATATGCCCCCCCCCACCTGAACCTTTCCAACTCTCTGATTTCACTTCAGTGTAATTTCAGATTGTTCTTTCAGCTACTGGTCTCCTATGGAGCACTTTTTAAAAATAACCAACATTGCTTGTTAAAATAGCTGCAGTATACTGCTAATGCTGGAAATCTAACTGAGAAAAGTAAGTGCTGAATATTATCAACAACCTAAACAATAAGTGATATTCAACTCAGTATGTATCTCTGATTCCCTATCTATGCATACTGCCAGGCCTGCTGAGTGTTTCCAGCACTTTGTTTTTATCACTGTCTTATGATCTTTTCAGAGCCTAACTTTAAAACTCATCAATTCATCTACATGTTTTATCTTTTCTTTCCTCTTCATTTTTGCTTTGTGTTCAAGAACATCTCCACACACACCCCCTGTAAAATGCGCTGAGATGGTATTTTATATGAGACCAAAATGAATGAGTCGTGCTATTCTGTTAATCCTTGTGCAATTTACATAGGCCATGGAGTTGCTGGTGGAAAAGGTAATCAGCAGTGCTTCTGGACCACTTAGTCCTGGTGATGCCATGAGGAGAGTTTTCGAATGTGTCTCTTCTGGAATACTATTACCGGGTGAGTTCTGTGTGGGTTCCTTTATTGATTTTTTTTTTTTAAAACTTCAGAAAGTCACCACCTCCCAGTTTATTAGACAGTTCAGTGGATATTAGAACAAATGTCTCTGTTAACTCTCAACCCAATTGCCAGCCCTTTTCCCAAAGCCTTCCATCTTCACCTGCATATATTTATCTATTCCTTGCAATTGACAATGGTTTCAGTCTTAATCACTTCTTATGACACAACATTCCATACTCCAGTCAGCCTTTTGAAAAAAGACACTTAAATCATGAACATTTAATCTTGTGCTTTATAAACCTTAGAAGTACCTGGAGGTGGGTGGAGGAAGGGATGCTGCGATGTATCATAATACTAAAACAAACATTACAAATTTAAAACTAATTTCCTATCTTGACCATGTAACCAAACACTACAGTACACAATTTTCATAGATCTTTGTCTTAGCTATTAAAAGATCTTTTTGAAGATTGAATGATTTCATGGAATTCAGATTTAAATCCTGTTTACTGTAGTTACACTTTTCCATTATTGCCCACCTGTACTTATTCGTCTAACACTGAGCTAGTTTTGAATTCAATTTAATAAATGTCATTAACTAAATCGTAGTCCTACAAAATGCTGAAGCTGCAAAGGATTTTTGGGAATAGTTCTAAATGCTAAAAAGATACTAATTTTCTTAACTGTCTTTTAGGTGGTCCTGGACTATATGATCCTTGTGAAAAGAACCCTAACGATACACTGAATTCAGTGACTGGACAACAACGGGAAGATATCACAGCTAGTGCGCAGGTATGATTCTCATAATCTGGTAGTCCAGTTATGTTGTATAAGAAACAAAATTCAAAAGATGTATTTGTGGAAACCTATATTTGACCATAAGTAACTAAATTCTTGTTTTGTCTGGTGAGGATGTTTCATTCTACAATTGATTTTGAAGTGTTTCTAACTTGTGTGGTCACCCTACTTTATGCCATTCAATGGAGACTGTATCAGAGTTAAACAGTTTTCTCATTTGTTCCTCCTCTATGTAGGACTTTATGGTGTCATCCAAGTAAGGAAAATCATAGATCACTTAACCCTTTAATACGTCAGAGCTTTGAAAACCATGCAATAATAACCATAATTCTGAGAATTTTCATTTGAGAGTTGAATGGAAAAATCTGATTTCTTTGATTGAAGTTGAAAGAGTGGTTTCAAAGTTGGCACCATTGATGTTAGTGGTTAGATTTTAGCATCTTCGCTATTAATGTAACTAATCTCTGGTGAGTGCTTGAGATCACTTGTATTTAATAGCTGTGTGTAATTAGCATGATGAAACCACTTTCAAGTATTTCTGGGAATGATTTAACTGCTGGAGAATGATCCTGCAGGAAATAATTAATATTGATCAGTCCTCAAATTTCTGTTTTCAATCTGTGGAGTCCAGTTTATTTTCAAAACACAGCTTTCAGTCCAAGACCTGAGAAACAACTGGGCTGAACCTTCTCAGGAGTAGCAATCACCAACAGATCTGCACTCTTTTTTTAACACTACATTGAATCTCTGATTTCTGTCATGGACATCCAAACTGTGGTTTTTCTGAAATATAAAATGTATCTATCTGGGTATCCGTCCTCAGAGGGCAGGATTGTCAGGGAAAAGCTAGCCACGCATCCTTTCTATGGCATTAGTTACTGTACTTCAAGTCTTCATTTACTAATATGGTGAAAAAGCTTTTGGATATTTAAATAGCTTTTCACTATGTCAGTAAGTAAGTGGGTCAGGGGCCAGCAGGATGGTGGGATTGAGAGGGTGGTGTCATTCAGTGGTGAGTTAGTGGGGGGTGTAGGAAACAACTCTGGTAAACGAGTTGAATTCTCTACTACACAAGAAGGTTGTGGATGCTTCATTGTTCAATATATTCAAGTCTGGGATGGTTAGATAGATAGATTTTTGATATCTAAGAGAGTGCAGAGGTGGCCAGGAAAGTGGAGTTGAGGTAGAAGTGGTCTCTTTCTGCACCTAGTTATGTTACTGGAACAAGTAAAGAAACAAAAGTTGTATTCAGATGTCAATGGCAGCATTGTGTATAATGGCTGTCCAAAAGCCAAAGAAGGATAAAAGATAGAAACCAGATGGAATAAAACAAGCCAACAATGGAAAATAAATCTCAATGTCGGCAGAGATCACAATCTTACATTGTTAAACACAACATTGAGTTCATAAGACTCTAAAGTTCCTAGGTGAAAGATGAAACAATGTTTTCTCAAACTTGTGTTGAGCCTTATTGTGACATTGTAAGAAGTTGAGGAGTAGAAAGGGCAGTGAGACCAAGATGAAGGAGAAACAAAATAACAGGCAACTGGAAGATCACAGTCACACTTGTGGGATGGGATTCTCCCAAAAAAGTTTTAAGTGCTGAATTTGCATAAAAACTGAAGTAAATCCTGCTACTTTTCTCAGCAGGACTTCCAAAATGAATCTGTCATACTCTGTGCAGTAGCATGAATCACGTGAAAAATCTGTGGTTGGGGCCAATTCCTGCTGGAGATATAGTGCTGATCAGGCCACTGTGTATGCACCAATCTGTCAGAGCGGAGATCAGTGCACAAGAGCCTTCTGTTCGCTGGACAGCTCTGCGACCTCTGCATCACTGCCCTATTGACTCTTTCCCCTCCTTTCCCCACCAGTCCCAATCGCTGGCCTCCTCTCTCTCACCAAGTCCAAGTGCAGAGAAGTAGTGGGACTCCAGGCCCCTACTGATTCTTTCTCTCCACCCTCTCAGAGATCCCGTCCCCTTTGGCTGCCTGATTCCTGGTGGGCAGTGCCAAGATGCTCCCTTGGATCAGGCAGGCACTGCCAGGCTTGCAACGACCAGGGAACACCCCCACCCTTCACTCCCATTACCCCTGGTTCCTTTCACTCCAGTGGGGTTAGGCCACGAGCATCCCAAGAGTGGGGAGCTTTTGTAAACCTTGCTGGAGTGAAACACTCATGGCGAAGTGGGGGAAGGAAAGACTAGCAGGCCTAGAAATCTCAGTCCTAGGTCTGCTAATGTGATGCTGATTCTAATTTAAATTAATTATTCAGCTCCATGCTGATTTCCGGTGCAGAGCTGATGGCTGATGATCCAGCATCCAGTGATTTGCAGAGGCCGTGACACTCAGTGGGGAATCTATTTGAGTTTCTGCTTGGTATGGGAGAATTGTCCCTGTAGACTAAATGCATGTGTTTCACAAAGTAATCACCCAGTTGGCATTAGGTATGCCTAGTAGAGAGGGAATCATTGTGTGAAGTGAATAAGGAGTAGTAAATTGTTATTTTATCCATAAGGAATGTTTGGGGCCTTGAATGGTGAAAACGGACGAAATAAACATTTGGAATATTGCAGTATTGGATTTTTCACATCTGGAGTATTGTGTACTGCAATATTGGTCTCCTTATTTAAAGAAAGATCTAAATACTTTAGAAGCAATTCAGAGAAAGTTTATTGGACTTGTACCAGATGGTCTTATGAGGAAGGATTGGACAGGTTTGTACCCATTGTCATTTAGAAGAATAATAATCAACTTGATTGAAACCTTTTAAGATCCTGTGATGTATTGACAGGGTGGATGTGGAAAGGATATTTCCTCTTGTCAGAGAATCTGGAACTAGGGGTCACTATTTAAAAATAAAATTGCTCATTTAAGGCCAAGATAAGGACTGATCTTTTCTCTTGAGAGTTATGAGTTTCTGGAATTCTGAATATTTTAAGGCTAAACTAAATAGTTTCTGATAAACATATCCCTGTCTATCCAAGTGATTGATGTTATGGTCAGATCACCCATAATCTTATTTAACAGTAGAACATGCTGAAAGGGCTAAGAAGCCTTTTTTGGAGAAGGTGGGTTCCTGGAACTAGAACAGGATTTGTGCTGTTATGCTATCCTACTAGTTCTGGAAGTTTTAACAGTTGTTTTTTGAAATTGTAGAATTTGAATGTACAAAGAACAATGTACTGTCCTAAACACATGCAGAATTCTATTTGCAGCTTATATTTACAGCTCCTGAGTTGAAGGTATCAGCTGTCTTTGTGATGAGGAATGCAAACATCTTGTGAAACTGTTTCAAATAACCCTCTGCTCCCAGACTGCACGTGTCTCAGGACAGAGAATTATAGTTGGAAGCAGCTATTCTACAATCCTAACAAAATGCCCTCCTCGCTGACAAAGATTTTTTACTGAATTTTGTATCAAAGACAGTAATGATTGGCTCTGCTGTCGTACCAATAGACACAAATAAGTGCAACATCTTTTTATATCTGCAAGTGGGAGCTGCAACTCTCATTACAAACTAACCTGTCACTGACAAAAATGAGCCATCCCTATGAACATTGTTGTCTTCAGTCAAGCTATGTCAAAGACCATGTAATTGTCACTCCAGTTGCTTTATTAGTACTGTAGTTGGTCATTCATTATTGAATCAATTTTATATTTAATAGGATTTGTTCCCTTTTATCAATTCCCTTTTCAATTTATCCAAAACTGACTACTTTGTTTTCATTTTAGATTGATCAGACTTCATTTGCATGCCTTCAGTGTGCAGATTTTTATATTTTTTCTTTCCATGCAGTGGCTGAATCAATGGATTGCTTTCTTCATGCTATTTGTTGAAGTCTTGAGTTGTTAGATATGTTGTTTTCATATCTTAAAATACAATTTTGCCATATCTCCTAAATCTTAATTGATATACCTTTAAGAGTAAAATCAAATTCTACACAATTTAACATAATGGTTCTCACTGTATATCATCTTCTGGAGTTCAACATCTTGAAATTTAATTTCATCTTTTGTCTGAGCACTACAATTTGGTTTTAAAGTCCAAGTTCCCAAGATTTGAGTATTGCAGCCATATTTGGGAAGGCTTGAAAATCTGAATAGGCTACCAAAAAAAGTGATTTTTATTTTTTCCTAAGCAGTCAGAAGACCAAAGTGGCTATGTTTGTCCCCCATCATTTACTTCATCTGCCTCCATGACCACTGTTATTGGCTAAATCTGACTGCTTGTAATGTCTCTTTTTTTCATTGAGCTTCCAACTCCATAAGTTTTGAATCTCAAACTCAATATTTCACTTGTAATAATGCTGATCCCTACCTTAGTCCATCTGATGTTGAAACACTAATCAATCATTTAATAAACTCCTAGACCTATGTTCTGGTAACTATTCTCCCAGAACTCTGCTCCTGTATCCTGTCCTGCACTAATTTCTACCCTTCCATTTCCACCAACTTCATAGACAGATATTTATTCTCTGCCCCAGCCCCATTTTCCTTAAGTATGTGAAATTCAAATGTTGTCAGTTCTCCATTAATTTTTTGATGTATCCATCTTCCTTAAAAACAGAAAAACTACAGCACAGATAGGCCCTTCGGCCCACGAGTTGTGCCAAACGTGTCTACCTACTAAGCTTACCTATAATCCTCCATGCTGTAATCTTGTTTTCTTATTAGATTTGTCTTTAGTCCTTCCATCTCAAATTCATAGTATAACTTCACTGTTCTCCATGACATCAGAATGTTTAAAGTTTATTTATTAGTGTCACAAGTAGGCTTACACTAACACTACAATGAAGTTACTGTGAAAATCCTCAAATAGGATAACTGATCATGGAAAAGTGGCTGTTTTGAGCAGCTTATGGGTTTCTCAGATGCATTATTAAATTTCTCTGCATTATTGTTGATATGGTGTAAGAGAATGGTGGAGTGATATTTAAATATTCCAAAATAATGAATTCTTTGGGCTTCCACATTTGTTCAAACTGTGGACTAAAAACAAAGTGCATGGAATCTGATGATCCAAATCTGCAATTGGAAACACTTCAAAGTTTATCATTTAGAATTTATATATTAGGACAGATGGTTAGTAAGAAACTTAGTGTCATTGCCCAAAGAACTGCATGTAGTACTACAGAACCTGTTCTGTATACTCACTGATGTCCCTCATTGATTACTGAATCTTCTGCAATAGCCGTTCTCGTGAAAGCACGTAGCTGATGGCCTTGTTGCTATTTTGGTGAATAAGAACAAACCAGAACGCCAATTCTGCTTTATCCACGTTTTTTTTTCTAGTGAGAAAGAGCATGTTGTCTTTAGAGAAGTGAACCTTAATTCGTGCTGCTCCTAGTTGCTTTGTCATACCATTTTCATGCTCAAAAATGTTGAAATCTTCTTTGTGCAAACTTGTTTAATGAATTTTACTCCTAATATTGCTTCCTTTTGCCTCGCTGTTACTTAGTTTTTATGAAAGCTTCTTGGAGTGTTTTTCTATTTGAAGGCATTACATAAATGGAAGTTGATGAATTTATATCTTGTACTATGTTTTTCGCATAAAATTTTACATTAAATATGAATAGATCAAAGCCTTAATTTTTTTTTGTTCCATTCTACAGTTTGCATTAAGGTTAGTAGCATTCCGTCAGATTCATAAGGTCCTGGGAATGGATCCATTACCTCAGATGAATCCACGTTTCAATGTACGTAACCGAAAGAGGAGGAGGGATAACAGTGATGGCACTGATGGATTGGAAGCAGAAGGAAAGAAGGATAAAAAAGATTTTGATAGTGGAGAGTTTTAAATTGTCATTCAGAGTCCCCCAGATTGTTAATACAATGTTGACTTTCTGTGGACTTAACAGAAAGCAATGTCTGATTTCTAAGTTTTCAAGTTATTTTAAATATAGTTATGGTAAATGTAAATAAAGTACTCACCTGCTTTACACTCAAATGGCATGTCGTCTAAGCATATTTAAAACCGATTGTTAATGGTCCCATTTGTGACATTTATCCAGAACTACTAAACTTTTATGTTTCTTTTGTTTAATCATTAACACAAAATCAGTTTTATAAACTTAGAGATTCTAATGTAAACAGATATTGCTTTCAACTTGCATCCAGTTCAGTTAAAAGTGGGATGGAGGACCTGTAGATTCTATAACATACCATAGATAACAGTGTTTCTAAGGACTTGCAACTCAATACTGCGACAGTTCAACTAAATGTGTGCTTTTGCAGAACCTGTGACTTGTCTGTCAAGTATAACGATGAATGTGAATAAGAAATGGTTTCTTTGGTTTATACAAAGTTAGTTCATTGTCAGCTGTGCATCAGCAAAGAAAGCAATTCTATGTATGGGCTTGCCAGCAATTTTAATGCAGTGCTTTTACAGTCATTCCTAGTAAATCTGCTTGCATGACTGAGCTATAGCCTTGGAGGTTTGTGTTGTAGAAATGCTTTTATAAAACTAACAGTTTCTATGTTCTTTTGGTTTTGTTTTCAGTGGTAAGGATGATGCGTAGTTTGTTTTATATGGTTTACATATGTAGTAATTATAAGCTTGTATGCCGTTGATGTGTTGAACAGTTCTGTTGTAATTGAAGTTGAACTGTCCCCCTGGTGTATACTTTGTCACTTCATACCACCACAATAAACTTAGAGGATATGATATTTTCATGTACTGTGTTGCTTAAGTTTTTCATTTTTACATTTTCTGGATTTTGCTTCATCTAGCACTACTGCTACATTGATGTGTGAAATCTGAGTATCTTGTGTCTCTCAATATTTAAAAGTCAAAAGATAAGTGTGGCAAAATTGTATATATTTATTAATTCCCCCTGTATCTTGAGATGTGCCTGGCCTAGCATAAAAGGATATGATTAACTTGTAAACAGGTCAGTGTGAGATGTCATACATAGAAATAACCAAAAGGAAGGGTGAGGGCAGTGCATAAATGTTGCCTATATGAACTTAGCAAGGCCTTTGACAAGATTCCACTTGGCAGACTAGCCTAGAAGGTAGGTCGCTTGGGATCCAGGGAGTGCTAACTAATTGGATTCAAGATTGGCCTGATGATAGGAAACAGAGGGTCATGGTCAAAGGTTGTTTCTTACTGGAGGCCTGTGACTAGTTATATGCCTCAGGCATTGATGTTGGCCTTGTTATTCATTTAGATAAATGATTTGGATATGAATGTGCAAGGCATGTTTAATAAGTTTGTGAATGATACTAAGTTAAAAGGTATCATTAATAGTAAAGGTGGTTATCAAAAATTACAGGGGCATCCTGATCAATTAGATTAGTGCAATGTTGTATTTTAGAAAATCAAACCAGGGTGCAACTTATACAATGAATAGTAAAGCTCTGGTGATGTTGAGGAACCATGGAGTACAAGTACATAGTTCATTGAAAGTGGTGTCAGAGGTAAATGAGCTGGTGAAGGACACTGGCCTTCAGTCAGGGCATTGAGTATAGGAGTAGGGACATTATGTTACAGTTGTATAAGTAATTGGTAAGACTGCATTTGGGGGTATTGTGTACAGTTTTGGCCATCCTTTTACAGGAAAGACATTGATAAACTGGAAAGAGTGCAAAGAAGATTTATGAGAATGTTGCCAGGACAAGTGGGCCTGATTTAGAGGAAGAGATTGCCCAGGTCAGAACTATATTTCTTAGAAAGTAAGTGATGGGTAACCTTACTGAGATGTATAAAATCATGAGGGATGTAGATTGAGTAAACAGTCTTTTTTCCTACAGAAGGGAAATTTGAAAACTAGAGGGTATAAGTTTAAAGTGAGAGGGGAACGATTTAAAAGGGACTTGAGGGGGAATTTCTTCACACGGTGAGTGGTGCTGATACGGAATGTGCTGCCAGAGAAAATGGTGGATGGAGGTACGAGAGCAACATTTAAAAGATTTGGAGAGTATATGGATAGGAGAAGATTAGAGGGGTATGGGGGCAATTGGGACTAGCTGAGAGGGCACCATGTTCGTTATGAACTGTGCTATGTTGTTCTATAAAGTCCTCTGTTAAATTTCTGGCGGGGGGGGTTTCTTCCTACTCTCAGTTGCCAATCTTGGAAAGAAAACTTAAGTTTTAAGGAGTAGTCACTGTTGTAAAATAGGAAATAGCGTCAGTAATTTGTACTTGACAGATTGTATCCATGCTGGAGGAATCCAATTCGGCAATTTATATTTCAGTTAAGTTTTTCTAAGTTGAGATAAGGATAGGTCTCACTAAGGAAAACAATCTTGGGTGCCATAACATTAATAGTCATTAATCATAAGCATTGTATTTAACATTTAATCTAGGGAGAGGGGATGTTGGATCTTGTATTAATTATAACTGATTTATTAGTAAATGTGATGTTGGTGGGGAGAGAAGTTCTAAACTGTAGCTCAAACCAACAACCAATTAACCATGTTAATTTTTCAAAAGTGATTTTTGATTGCTATTAGTGATGAAATTTATCAGGTGTGACTGTCTGTGAACACAAGTACACCAAAACTGACAGGAATTTATCACAAGATGAGCAAAATGTATGCTGGATAGTTTTGCACATTGCATTTGTCATTTGTCCACTTGTTGTTTTGCTCCATAAAGAGATTTTTAAAATCAATGAGAAAAGGAAATTTGTACTTTAAAGTTTATGTGTGTCACAAATAGGCTTACATTAACACTGCAATAAAGTTATTGTGAAAATCCCCTAGTCACAACACCAGTCCGGCACCTGTTTGGGTCAATGCACCTAACCAGCACATCTTTCAGAATGCGGGAGGAAATCGAAGCATCCAAAGGAAACCCACACAGACACGAGGAGAATGTACAAATTCCACATAGACAGTGACCCAAACTCTCAATTGAATCCGGGGTCTCTGGCGCTGTGAGGTGACAGTGCCAACCACTGTGCTATTATGCTGCCCATGAAATCTCAATTATATAATTTAACAGAGGTGGTGACTGGGTAACCCAGAGACCTCAGGCTAATGCTCTAGAGAACCCAAGTTCGAATTCCACCACAGCAGATGATGAAATTTGAATTCAATAAAAGTCTTAAGGTTGATCATGAAACCATTGTTGTTTGTTGTGAAGATCCATTGTGGTAATGTCACTGGTTATGTAAATGCAGAGGCCTAGGCCTAGGCCAATACCCTTGGGGCAGCTTTAAATTGCAACATATGAATTAGAAATCACTCACCCCTCAAGCCTATTCAATAAGATCATGGCTGATATTATTGTAACCATATTCCCATTTATCCCGAATAACCTTTTACCCAACCCCCTTGCTTAGGAAGAGTTTATCTTGTACCTTAAAAATATTCAGACTCTGCTTCCATTGGCTTCTGAGGAAATATTTCAACGACTCTCAATCCTCAAGAGAAAAAGTTCTCATCTGTTTTAAATGAGCACCATTCATTTTTAAATAGTGACCCTTAGTTCTAGATTCTCCCACACAAGGAGACAGCCTCTCCACATCCACCTTGTCACACTGTGCAGGAGCAGATATGTTTCACTCAACTTGTATCTTCCAGTGGATACAATCCACCTATTCCAGGTATTAGCCTGGTGAATCTCTGAAAGATTCAAGTATTTAGATCCTTTCTTAAATAAGGAGCTAAATACTGTAAAACTGAAAATCAACATGGACTTCATTGCAGATACATGTGTGGTGGTCCATTTTGGCAGGACCAAAAGGATGAAGGAGTATAATATCAAGGGTAGGAGTCTTGGCAGTGTTGAGGAGCAGAAGGATCTTGGGGTCCGGGTCCATAGGACTCTTAAATCTGTCCTGCAGTGGAGGATGTGGTGAAGAAGGCATATGGTGTACTGGCTTTCATCATTAATCGAGGGATTGAGTTTACAAGTCGGGAGGTAATACTGCAACTTTATAAGACCCTTGTCAGACCCCACTTGGAGTACTGTGGGCAGTTCTGGTCACCTCACTATAGGAAGAATGTGGAAGCTATTGAGAGGGTGCAGAGGATTGGGAGGCATGCCTTATGAAGATAGGTTGAGGGAGCTAGGTCTCTTCTCCCTGGAGAGACAAAGGTTGAGAGGCGACCTGATAGAGGTTTATAAGATGTTGAGAGGAATGGATAGGTTGGATTCTCGGAGGCTATTTTCCAGGGCTGAAATGGTCGCTACGCAAGGACACAGGTTTAAGGTGCTGGGGGGTAAGTACAGAGGAGACATTAGGGATAAGTTTTTCACTCGGGATGGTGAATGAATGGAATCAGCTGCCGTCAGTGGTGGTAGAGGTGAACTTGCTGGGGTCTTTTAAGAGACTTCTGGATGAGTACATTGGGATTTAATGGGATTGGGAGTTACAGATAGTTCTATGGTCTGGTAGGTACCGATATGATCGGCACAACTTGTGGGCTGAAGGGCCTGTTTGTGCTGTAGTGTTCTATGAAATATAACCTCTCATTTTCAATTCCCCTCAATACATGGTGACATTCTATCTCGAACTCTTCTCCAAGTCACATACTATTTTTTCCATTTACTGACCAATCTTGTATCCATGCCAATATATTACTCCTACACCATGAGCTTTTTAAGGTGATGTGGCACCTTATCAAATATCTTTTGGAAAGTGCAGTACATCCACCAGTTTCTCTTTCACCCACAGCATATTACTTCAAAGAACTCCAATAAATTGGTCAAATATAATTTCTCTCTCAAAAACATTTTGACTTTGATTACCTTGAACTTATCTAACTGTTTCGCAAAATTGTCTTTAATAATAACTTCTAACATTTTCCCTATGACTGATGTTAAGTTAACTGGACTGTAGTTTCTGACATATGAGTGGCAGTTTTAACAAGTTTAAATGAATAAAAAGACATTGGTCTCTCTGTACATGAACTTTTTAAAAATGGGTGTGTGAGCCAATAACATGGTTAAAAAGAATAAGTTTATAGGCTTCCTAAATAGAGATATGGAACATAGACAGGGATCACGGGTAGAGGTGGGAACATCGGGGTGGCGGCGCGGGCTCGTTGGGCCAAAGGGCCTGTTTCCCGTGCTGTTCTTTGTTATTCTGTCTCCCTTTTTGAATAATGGAGTTACATTTGCTATTTTCAACCCTCAAACTCAACTCTGGAACACCTAGACAAAAAGCACACCTATGTCAGACTCCTATTTATTGACTACATCTCAGCCTTCAACACCATTATTCCCACAAAACTCATTTCCAAATTTTGTGGCCTGGGCCTTGGCACCTCCCTCTGCATCTGTTTCGTGAACTTCCTAACTCAGACTACAATCAGTAAGGATAGATAACAGTACCTCCATAATCATTCCCACCACCAGTGCCCCACAAGGCTGTGTTCTCAGCTGCCTACTATACTTCACGTACACATAAGATTGTGACCAAATTCCCCTCCAATTTGATATTCAAGTTTGCTGACAACACCAGTACAGTGGGTCTGATCTCACACAATGACGAAACAAGAGTCACATACCATTTTATTTCCATTTAGTGACAAATCTTGTATCCATGCCAATATATTACTCCTACACCGTGTGATCTTTTATTTTTTGTAATCACCTTTGGTTGGCAGCAATAATCTCTCCCTCAATGTCAACAAAATGAAGGGAATTGTCATCAACTTCAGAAAATGTAAAGGAGAACATGTCCCTATCCACATCAATAGGGATGAAATAGAAAAGTTGAGAACTTAAGGTTTTTAGGTGTCTGGATCACTAACAACCTGTCCTGATTTCCCCCATGTTGACACTATAGTTAAGAAAGCCCACCAACACCTCTACTTTCTCAGAACACTAAGGAAATTTGGCATGTTAGCTATGACTCTCACCAACTTTTACAGATGCACCATAGAAAGCATTCCTTCTGGTTGTATCACAGCTTTGTATGGCTTCAGCTCTGCCCAAAACCACACGGAACTACAAAAGGTCGTGAGTGTAGCCCAATCCATTATGCAAACCAGCCTCCCATCCTTTGACTCTGTCTACACTTCCGACTGCCTTGGTAAAGCAGCCAGTTCAATTAAGGACCCCATACACCTTGGACATTCTCTCTTCCATCTTCTTCTATCAGGAAAAAGATACAAAAGTTAGATCACGTACCAACCGACTCGAGAACAGTTTCTTCCCTGCTGCTGTCAGACTTTTGAATGGACCTACCTTGTATTCAGTTGATCTTTCTCTACACCCTAGCTATGATTGTAATACTATAGTCTGTACTCTCCCGTTTCTTTCTGTATGAATGGTATGCTTTGTACAGTATGTTAATATGTGACAATAATAAATCAAATCTGAAATAATAAATTCCAATTTGATGGAACCCAAATTAGGGAATTCTGGAAAATTAAAATCAATGTGACAAATATCTTACTAGCCACTTATTTCAAAGTCTTAGGATGAAGTCCATTAGGACCCAGGAACATTTCTGCCCTAAATAGAAAACACTGCAAAATCTCAGCAGGTCTGGCAACATCTGTAAGTCATGATGTAGAGATGCCGGCGTTGGACTGGGGTAAACACAGTAAGAGGTCTGACAACATCAGTTTTAAATCCAACCAATTTATTTGATAGTAAACTCGCAAGCTTTCGGCCTTTGTCAGGCAAATGAGGTGTTCTGGTCTGCAATAGCACACGTATCAGCACAGACAGTTTACAGATTGCTGATTAGAATGTGAATCTTTACACCTAACCTGCTATTCAAGTCTTAAAAGTGGCTAACAATGTGAGTGGAAGGAGCACTGAGCACAGGTTAGAAAGATGTGTATTGTCTCCAGACAGTACAGTAAGTGAGATTTTTTGCTAACCCAGGCAAGTCATGGAGGTTACAGATAGTGTGACATGAAGCCAAGATCCCTGTTAAGACTGTTTTCATGTGTGCGGAACTTGGCTATCAGTCTCTGCTCAGCAGCTCTGCGCTGTCATGTGTCGCGAAGGCCCCCTTGAAGAACGTTTACCCGAAGGTCGGAGGCTGAATACCCGTGACCGCTGAAGTGTTCGCCAACAGGAAGAGAACCGTTTTGCCTGGTGATTGTCGAGCGATGTTCATTCATCCGCTGTCGTAGTGTCTGCATGGTCTCCCCAATGTACCATGCTTTGGGACATCCTTTCTTGCAACATATTAGGTAGACAACGTTGGTCGAGTTGCAAGAGTATGTACCGTGCACCTGGTGAATGGTATCCTCACGTTTGATGATGTCATCCATGTCGATGATCCAGCATGTCTTGCAGAGGTTGCTGTGGCAGGGTTGTGTAGTATTGTGGTCACTGTTCTCCTGAAGGTTGGGTAGTTTGCTGCAAACAATGGTCTGTTTGAGGTTGCGTGGTTTTCTGAAGGCAAGAAGTGGGGATGGCCCTAGCGAGATGTTCATCATCATCAATGACATGTTGAAGACTCCGGAGAAGATGTTGTAGCTTCTCTGCTCCGGGGAAGTACTGGATAACAAAGGGTACTCTGTCCACCGTGTCCCATGTTCGTCTTCTGAGGAGGTCAGTGCAGTTTATCGCTGTGGCACATCGGAAATGTCGATTGATGAGTTGAGCACCATATCCTGTTCTCACGAGGGCATCTTTCAGGTCTGGAAGTGTCTGTCATGATCCTCCTCATCTGAGCAAATTCTATGTATACAGAGGGCTTGTCCATAGGGGATGGTCTCTTTAACATGTTTAGGGTGGAAGCTGGAGAAGTGGAACATTCTGAGGTTGTCTGTCAGCTTGTGGTACAGTGAGGTGCTGAGGTGACCGTCCTTGATGGAGATGCTTGTGTCCAAGAATGTAACCAATTCTGGAGAATAGTCCATGGTGAGTCTGATGGTGGGATGGAACTTGTTGATATCATCATACAGTTGTTTCAATGATTGTTCACCATGAGTCCAAAGGAAAAAATTGTCATCCATGTATCTAGTGTATAGCCTCGGTTGAAGATCCCATGAGGTGAAGAAGTCTTGTTCGAACCTGTGCATGAAGATGTTGGCATATTGAGGTGCAAATTTGGTCCCCATGGCCGTTCCGTGTGTCTGGATGAAAAGCTGATTGTTGAAGGTGAAGACATTGTGGTCCAAGATGAAGCGGATAAGTTGTAAAATTGCATCAGGAAACCTCACTGTACCACAAGCCGACAGACAACCTCACAATCCTCCACTTCTCCAGCTTCCACCCTAAACACATTAAAGAGGCCATCCCCTACGGACAAGCCCTCCGTATGCACAGAATTTGCTCAGATGAGGAGGATCGTGACAGACACCTCCAGATGCTGAAAGATGCCCTCGTGAGAACAGGATATGGCGCTTGACTCATTGATCGACAGTTCCGACGTGCCACAGTGATAAACCGCACTGACCTCCTCAGAAGACGAACACGGGACACAGTGGACAGAGTACCCTTTGTTGTCCAGTACTTCCCCGGAGTGGAGAAGCTACGACATCTTCTCCGGAGTCTTCAACATATCATTGATGATGATGAACATCTCGCTAGGGCCATCCCCACACCCCCACTTCTTGCCTTCAGACAACCACGCAACCTCAAACAGACCATTGTTTGCAGCAAACTATCCAACCTTCAGGAGAACAGTGACCACAATACCACGTAACCCTGCCACAGCAACCTCTGCAAGACATGCTGGATCACCAACATGGATAACATCATCAAACGTGAGAATACCATTCACCAGGTACACGGTACGTACTCTTGCAACTTGACCAACGTTGTCTACCTAATACGTTGCAAGAAAGGATGTCCCGAAGCATGGTACATTGGGGAGACCATGCAGACACTACAACAGCAGGTAAACATTCTTCAAGGGGACTTCACGACATATGACAGCGCAGAGCCGCTAAACAGAGACTGATAGCCAAGTTCTGCGCACGAGGACGGTCTCAACAGGGATCTTGGCTTCGTGTCACACTATCTGTAACCCCCATGACTTGCCTGGGTTAGCAAAAAACCTCACTTACTGTGCTGTCTGGAGACAATACACATCTCTCTAACCCGTGCTTAGTGCTCCTTCCACTCACATTGTTAGCCACTTTAAGACTTGAATAGCAGGTTAGGTGTAAGGATTCGCATTCTAATCAGCAATCTGTAAACTGTCTGTGCTGATATGTGTGCTATCGCAGACCAGAACACCTCATTTGCCTGACGAAGGCCATAAAGCCGAAAGCTTGCGAGTTTACTATCAAATAAATCGGTTGGATTTAAAACTGATATTGTCAGACCTCTTACTATACTAACATCTGTAAGGAGAGAGAAGAATTGATTTTAAGTCCAGATGACTCTTTGTCAAAGCATTTCAGCCTACTCTTTGTTCAATACCACTTTCCTGGTGATTGTAGTTTTCTTCAATTCCTCCATCCTATCCATTTCTTGATTTAATGCTATTTTTGGGATGTTGCTTTTATTCTCTATGGTGATGACTGATGCTAGATATCAAGGAACAGCTGAAGGCATTGGATACTGTAAAGGTTATTGACTCTGACAACATTCCAGCAGTAGCACTGGAATGTTCTCCAAAATTAATTGCTCGTAGCCAAGCTATTTCAGTCCAGTTCCAACCTAGCATGTACTCAGAATAATGAAGGGCCTGGATAGAGTGGATGGTGGGTGAGGGGCTAGCCTCAGGGTAAAGGGATGACTCTTTAGAACTGAGATGAGGAATTTCTTCAGCTGGACAGTGAATTTATGGAATTCGTTCATTGCCACAGAAAGCTGTGGAGGCCTGGTCATTAAGTGCATTTAAGACAGAGATAGATACGTTCTTGATTGATAAAGAAAATGACTTGTTCACTGATACTCAATTTGGGTTCTGCCATGAGCTCCTGATCCATTACAGACTTGGTCAAAACATGGATAGAAGAGCTACACTCAAGAAACAAGGTGAGAGTGGCTGATTTTGACTCCAAATATTATCGAGGAGGACCAGCAAAACTTAAGTCAAAAGAAATTGGTGAAACTCCACTGGTTGGAGCTATACTTAGCATGAAGGAAGATGGTTGTTGGACTTCAATCATCTCAGAGCCTGGGCATCTGCAGGAGTTCCTCAGGGCAGTGTCCTACGCTCAATCATCTTTAACTGCTTCAGCAATGATCTTTGTTCATTATTGTTCACTGATAATTACACAATGTACAGTACCCCATTTGTACCTCCTCTACAACTGAAGCTGTCCAGATCCATATCCAGCAAAACCAAGACAACATTCAGCTTTGGGCTGACAACCTGTCACTGATGTGGCTATCACTACCTTTAACAAGAGGGAATCCAACTATCACTGTATGACAAAAGGGCATGCCATTGCTGGAACCCCCTACAGTCAACATCAGGGGGGTTACATTGCCATATAAATACAATGCCTAAACAGCAGGTCAAAGGCTAGGACTCCTGATGTAATAATTCACCTCCTTACTTCCCAAAACCCGTCCGCCATCTATAAGAATGCAAGTCAGGAATGTAATGGAATATTCTCCATTTGGCTAGTGAGTACAGCTTCAATACACTCAAGAATCTTGACACCACCCAGGACAAAGCAACTGGCTTCAGTGACATCACATCTGCCATGTTCAATATCCTCTCTTCCAATCACTGACTCACAATGGCAGCAATCCACATCACGCTCAAGGTGCACTGCAGTAACTTATCAATCCACCTTCAAAAGTACCTTCCAAACCCTCAAACTTGTATTGTCTAGGATAAAGGAAGATGCATGGGAACACTATCAATTTCCCTCCAAGTCACAAACCATTCTGACTAGGAATAATATCACTTTCTCTTCACTGTTGTTGGGTCAAAATCCTGCAACTTCTTCCTTACCAACAATGTGGGTGTTCCTGCACCATATTTACTGCAACAGTTCAAGAACAGTTCACCACCACCTCCTAAAAGGCAATTAGAGATGGGCAACAAATGGGATGAGATGTTGCCTAGTAGCAACATTGCTTCCTAAAAGATCTTTTTAAAATCCTTAGTAACTTTCAATTAGATATAATCCAGATACATATCTACTATTTATTCATTGCTGGGCACCAATCTATCTGGCATATTCCTTCCCTTTTCCTGGATTTATATTTGTTTAAAAACCATTAATTATTAATATTTTTCACTTCTGATAAAGATCAGTCATTTTCGGCATAAATGGAGGAAATTTGCCCCATCAAGTCTATGCCAGATCCCTGCAGAGCAATCCCGTTAGTCCTACTCCCCCACTTGATCTGCAGAGCTTTGCAAGTTTATTTCCTTCAAATATCCATGCAATTTCAGTTTGAGATCATTGATTGTTTTTGCCAACATCACCTCTTTGTGCAGCAAGTTCAGGATCATTACCAACTGCTGTATAAAAAGTTGTAGCTCACATTCCCCGAGCATCTTGTATCCAAAATCTTATATCCGTTTCCCATCCTCCTTGTGCTATCAGCTAATAGAAAGAGATTTTCCTTGAATACCTTTATTGAAGCTTATCTTAATCATATAAACCTATATCAAATCTTCCCTCAATCTCCTTTGCTCCAAGAGAGGCCCAGCTTCTCCAGATAAATCTTGTAAATAAACCACCCCATCACTGGAACCATTCTAGTTAATTTTGTGTTCTCTCACTTTCAAATCTTCCCTAAAGTGTTAGGATCAGACCGAGAGTTATACTCTAGTTTTGGTCTAATCATATCTTTATAAGCATAACTTCCCAGCTTTTGCACATATTGTCTTTATTTATGAAGCCCAAGATCCACATGCTTTGGTAACCCATATTTTGACATGTCCTGATATCAAAGCTCGTTGCAAATGTACCCCTAGGTCCATCTTTCATGTCTGCATTCTGCTTTTAAGTCTATATTGCCTTACCCTCATATCAAAATGCAATACTTTACGCTTTTCTGCGTTGCATTCCATCTGCCACTAGTCTGTGTGATTTGTTCATTCCCACCATATGCTATTCCTTCAAGTTTGGTTTCATCAAATTTTGAAATTTTACTCCCAATTCTAAGATCCAAGTATTTAGCTAAAAAAAACAATGGATCCTTGGGGAACACCACTGTCTACCATGCTCACTGAAAAACAAACAAACATTTGGCATATCAGCTATGACTCTCACCAACATTTACAGATGCAAAATTCCTCTTCTGCCTTCTTCCGTTAGGAAAAAAATACAAAAGTCTGAGCTCACGTACCAACTGACTCAGGAACAGCTTCTTCCCTGCTGTCATCAAACTTTTGAATGAATCTACCTTGCATTAAGTTGATCTTTCTCTACACCCTAGCTATGACTACAACACTAGATTCTGCAGTCTCTTATTTCCTTCTCTATAAATGGTGTACTCTGTCTCGCATAGCGCACAAGAAACAATAATTTTCACTATATGGAAATACATGTGACAATAATAAATCAAATCAAATCAAATAAACTTCTACTACAACTTTTTCCTTTCTGTCCTAAGCCATTTTTAAAAATTCAACTATACACCAAACCTTCTATTCCATAAGTCTCAATTTTATTAACCAGCTTTTTATATAGTACATTTTTAATTCATTTTATGTCAGTGGCTATGCCAGCATTTATTGTCCACCCCTAGTTGCCCTTGAGAACGTGGTGGCAAGCTGCCTTCTTGAACTGCTGCTGTCCGGGAGGTTTAGGTACACCCATAGTGTTAGGAAGTCTATTACTTGATTTTGACTCAGTTACACTGAAGAAAAAGCAATATATTTCTACGTCAGAATGGTGAATGACTTGGACAGAAACTTCCAGGTGGTGACATTCTCTGGTGTCTGCTGCCCTCTTCTTCTAAATGGTAGCAGCTGGGGGTTTTGAAGGTGTTGCCCTGGGGAGGCTTGGTGAGTTAGACTTTAAGACATAGGAGCAGAATTAGCCCACTTAACTCATCGAGTCTGCTTTGCCATTCAATCATGGTTGACATTTTTCTCATCCCCATTGTCCTGCCTTTTCCCCATAACCCCTGATCCCCTTATTAATCAAGAATCTATCTATTGCTGTCTTAAAGACACTCAATGACCTGGCCTCCACAGCCTTCTGCGGCAAAGAGTTCCACAGATTCACCATTCTCGAGCTGAAAAAATTCTTCCTCATCTCTGTTTTAAAGGATTGTCCCTTTAGTCTGAGCTTGTGCCCTCTGGCTCTAGTTTTTCCTACTAGTGGAAACATCCTCTTCACATCCATTCTGTTCAGGCCTTGCAATATCCTGTAAGTTTCAAATAAGATCCCTCTCCATCCTTCTAAACTCCAACTTCAACCATTTCTCATATGACAAGTTCTTCATTCCAGAGATCATTCTTGTGAACCTCCTCTGGAGCCTTTCCAAAGCCAGCACGTGTATGCCCCTCTGTTGGACAACAAGGTGGACCAAAGTACCTGTAGGATAAAAGAGAAATATGTCAACAACATGCACAACTTATGCAATTCCCAGGAATGTCCCAAGGCTCATGATCCCTATTTAAATCAGTCTACTATAACCCTCCATCCCTATTTCACTCATGTGCCTATCTTAGTACCTCTTAAATAACTCCAGTGTGCCTGCCTCCACCACCTTACTTGGCAGTGCATTCCACACCCCCACAACCCTCTGTGTGAAAAACCTCCCTCTAACATCCAAATTATACATTGCCCCCCTCACCCTAAGCCCATGGCCCCTCGTGATATTTGATTCCAACCCAGGAAAAAGCTTACCACTGTTTATCTATACCCTTCATAATCTTGTACACCTCTATTAGATCTCCTCTCAGTCTCCATTTTTCTAAAGAAAACAATTGACCCAATTTACCTAACCTTTCCTTGTAACCCAGTCCTTCCATACCAGGCAGCATCCTGGTAAACCTCCTTTGCATTCTCTCCAGAGTCTCCACATCCTTCCGGTAGTAAGGTGACCAGAGCTGGACGCAGTATTCCAAATGAGGTCTAATCAATGTTTTATACAACTGCAACATTAAAGGCCAACTCTTGTACTCTATACCCCTTCCTATGAAGGCTAGCATACCATAAGCTTTCTTCACAACTTTCTCCACCTTTTCTGCCACCTTCAAAGACTTATGCACCTCCACCCCCCCCGGGTCCCTCTGCATTTCTATACTCTTAATAGGTCTACCCTTTATCATATAACTTCAGCTTTTCCTCATTAGACCTTCCCACCATACCAGGCAACATCCTGGTAAACCTCCTGTGCACCCTTTCCAATGCCTCGACATCTTTCTTATAATGCAGCGACCAGAACTGTGCGCAATACTCCAAGTGTGGCTGCACCAGAGTTTTGTACAGTTGCAACATGACCTCACGGCTCCGAAACTCAATCCCTCTACCAATAAAAGCTAACACACTGTACGCCTTCTTAACAACCTTATCAACCTGGATGCCAACTTTCAGGGAGCTATGCATATGTACACCGGGATCTCTCTGCTCGTTGACACTACCAAGAGTCCTTCCATTAGCTCTATATTCTGTACTCCTGTTACTCTTACCAAAGTGAATCACCTCACACTTTTCCGCATTAAACTCCATTTGCCACCTCTCGGCCCAGCTCTGCAACTTATCTATGTCCCTCTGCAAACTGTAACATCCATCTTCACTGTCTCCAACTCCTCTGACTTTGGTGTCGTCAGCAAATTTACTAACCCATCCTTCTACACCCTCATCTAGGTCATTTATAAAAATAACAAACAGCAGTAGCCCCAAATTAGATCCCTGAGGTGCACCACTTGTAACTGAACTCCAGGTTGAATACTTCCCATCAGCTACCACCCTCCGTCTTCTATCAGCTAGCCAATTCCTGATCCAAATTGCTAAATCTCCCTCAATCCCATGCATCTGCATTTTCTGCAGTAGCTTACCATGGGGAACATTATCAAAGCCTTTACTAAAATCCATATACACTACGTCAACTGCCTTACCCTTATCCACCTCTTTGGTCACCTTTTCAAAAAACTCAATAAGGTTTGTGAGGCATGACCTACCCTTCACAAAACTGTGTTGACTATCCCTAATCAATTTATTTCTCTCTAGATGATTATAAATCCTATCCCTTATAATTCTTTCCAAAACTTTGCCCACAACAGAAGTAAGGCTCACCGGTCTATAATTCCCAGGATGGTCTCTACTCCCCTTCTTGAACAAGGGGACAACATTTGTTATTCACCAGTCTTCCGGCACTATACCTGTAGCCAATGACAATATGAAGATCAAAGCGAAAGGCTCTGCAATCTCCTCCCTAGTCTCCCAGAGAATCCTAGGATAAATCCCATCCAGTCCAGGGGACTTATCTATTTTCATGCTTTCTAGAATTGCTAACACCTCCTCCTTTTGTACCTCAATCCCATCTAGTCTACAACCCTGTATCTCAGTATTCTCCTCAATTACACTGACTTTTTCTTGCGTGAATACTGACAAAAAATACTCATTCAGTGCCTCAAATGGGGCCTCAACTGTTCACAATACTCCAAATAGGGTTAGACAAGAACTTTGTACAGCCTCCAAAGTACATTTCTGCTCTTGAACTCATGCCTTTTGACATGAATGCTAACATTGTATTTGTCTTCCTAACTGCTGACTGAACCTGAACATTAACCTTAGAGAATCTTGAACAATAATTCCCAAGTCCCTTTGTGTTTCTGATCTCCTAAGCATTTTTCCATTTAGAAAATAGTCTATGCTTCCATTCCTCCTTCCAAAGTGCTTGCACAGAGATCCTGCTGTGCATCTTGAAGATGGTACATATTGGTGCCACCAACTGTTTGGTGGTGGAGAGAGTGAAAGGCATACCAATCAAGTGGGTTGCTTTGTCCTGGATGGTGTTGAGCTTCTTGATTGTTGTTGGAGCTGCACTCTTCCAGGTAAATGGAGAGTATTTCATTATACTACAAACTTGTGCTTGTAGGTGGTGGACAGTTTTGGGAGGTTAGAAAGTGAGTTCCTTGCCGCAGGATTCCCAGCCTTTAACCTGCTCTTGTCCCCATGGTATTTATATGGCCAGTCCTATTCAGTTTCTGGTCAATGGTAACCCCCAGGATGTTAATGTTGTCAAACATTTTCCTAAAATCTATATAAACAACATCCATCCCATTCCCTTCAATCTTTTATATTAATCATTTACAAATCTGTGCTGACTCTGTTTAATTCCAATTGCTTGTTAGAACATAGAAAAATGACAGCACAAACAGGTCTTTTGGCCCACAAGTTGCGCCGATCGTATCCCTACCTACTAGGTTTACCTATAACCCTCAATCCTATTAAGTCCCATGTACTCATCCAGAAATCTCTTAAAAGACCCTATCAAATTTACCTCCACCACACTGACAGCAGCTGATTCCATTCACCCACCATCTCTGAGTGAAAAACTTATCCCTGACATCTCCTCTGTACCTACTCCCCAGCACCTTAAACCTGTGTCCTGTTGTAACAACCATTTCAGCTCTGGGAAAGAGCCTCTGAGAATCCACCCAATCTATACCTCTTGACGTCTTATACACCTTTATGAGGTTATCGCTCATCCTTCATCTCTCCAAGGAGAAAAGACTGAGCTCCCTCAACCTATCCTCATAAGGCATGCCTCCCAATCTAGGCAACATCCTTGTAAATCTCCTCTGCACCCTTTCAATAGCTTCTACATCCCTCCTGCAATGAGGCAACCAGAACTGAGCACAGTACTCCAAGTGGGGTTTGACTAGGGTCTTATAAAGCTGCAGCATTATCTCCCAACTCTTAAACTCAATCCCTTGATTGATGAAGGCCAGTACACCATATGCTTTCTTGACCACATCCTCTACCTGCAAGGCCAATTTAAGAGTCCTATGAACCCACATCCCAAGGTCCTTCTGATCCCATATACTGCTAAGAGTTTTACCCTTGATATTATACTCTTTCAACCCATTTAAACTGCCAAAATGGACAACTACACACTTATCTGAGTTAATTTTTTTCTTCTATCTTTTTTTCGCTGATTGAATGTTGATTTTTTTCCCCAATTGCAAATTATAGATTTTTACCAATGATGTTAACCAAACCAGCCTGTGTATATACCATTTCTTGAATAAGGATGTTATATTTGCCACTCTAGTACCTCCTCCATATCTAGGGAAGATTAAAAAATTAAGGCAAGCCCATCTGTCACCTCCATCCCCATTTCCTTTATCAAACTGTGGTGCAAGCCATCCAGACTAAATGACTTATCTAACCTAAGCATACCAGCCTTTCCAGTATCTCCTCCTTTGAATTCTTCTGTTATCCATTGTCTCCACTATCTCTGCTTTATTCTGCCAGATTTTTTCTTCTTTGTAAGTGTCTATGCAAAGAACTTAATTATCTAACCTTGCCCTATGTCTCTAAGCATGTATCACCTTTTTTGTCCCTAACAGAATGCACTCCACTTTCTTATCACTGTTCACAATAGATTTTGTCCAAAAAAAACTGCCAGGTACAGCCTATTCATCTGGCATTACATTGGCAACTAAATTAATATACCACATTACTTATCAGTGTTGTTTCACACTTGTGTAATAGTGCAAAGTAGCAGAGTAACTGACAGATGTATTAACAGCAATGACTTCAGCTTTTGCAACAGGCAGACAGCGAATACTGACCGTACTCAATTAGCCAGTGTTTGCAAAACTCAGAACATAACTTTAATGCTGGATATGATTTTGTGATTGGATAGCACATTTTGAGTAAGCCCAAGTGTGCTAAGATTTACAGTGACATTATTAATCAGATTTGAGGTATAGCTCACTTACACTTGTTTGAAACTGCATGAATTCATTTACAGGGACCTTTCTTCTGCAGGCAAAAAGAACATGACCAGGCATTACACTTTTCTAACTTAAACAAAACCATTGGAGATAATAGTATTCTGATGTTTTCTCCATGGCAGTGTCTCGAACAGAGTTGACTTATCAACCAATCAGCATCCTTTTTCATGTGATATAAATTGATGCTCCCTTTGAAATTTGACACTCTTGTATCTGTCCTGATGAATGCAAGGTGAAAAGTTCATCAGCATGTCTCTTTTACTCAGCAATATCAAAATGTAATCAATGCCACACAGGACAAATACTAATTGATTGTTGTAATCAAAAAGTCATGGAGATACAAATGTTTAAAGCATAAAAAGATAACTTTAGGCATCCCAGTGACATAGTAGTTAACACCGCTGCCTCATAGTGCTAGGGACTTGGGTTAAAATCAAGCCTCGGGTCTGTATGGAGTTTGCATTTTCCCCGAGTCTGTGTGGGTTTCCACCGGGTGTTCCACTTTCTTCCCACAGTCCAAAGACATGCAGGTTTGGTGGAATGTCTATGCTAAATTGGTCCTTAGTGTCCCGAGATAAGTAGGTTAACAATATTAGCTATGATAAAGGCGTGGGTTTGTGGGGATTGGGTTGGAATGGGTAAGATGCTCTTTGAGAATCGATTTAGAGTTGGTGGGCCAAATGGCTTCCTTCTGCACTGTAGGGATTCTATAGATTTAGCCAATCACAGTTAATCTTTCCACAGAAACATGAAAGATGCACTTCAAAAGTACATCGTTATCATAAAATAGTTTTGTCTGGAAATATTGGTGTTCAGTGAGGTTTAAAATAACTTTCCAGACTTGATTTATTTTAGACAACTATAAAATTGTGTGTTTCTTTCAGATTTATGTATTAAACCTAACAGCAACATATGTTCAAAAATATAACAGCAATGAGTTAACCCCCAGAGACAAATACACCATTGCCTATTTAATATTTCTATCTGTATCCAAATTATTTCATATCAACAAGCTGAAACATTGGCTGAAACCTCTTTAAAAAAAATGAGGAAAGGGTGGGTTGGGGGGAGGATGTGATTTGAGGGCAATTCTCCCAGACTGCTGCTTTGCTCTAGCAAGAATCAATGTGGAGATGGTTTCAACATTTAAATTAATATTTATATCCCATTAGCGAGCCTAGGGCTGAAGTCTCCGGACCTGCTTGTGCACCCCCCCACTTGGCCCCCGTGCCACCAAGAATGGTTCAATCCAGCAGGTTTACCACTGCTCCCCACTAACAGGGAACAGGCAGCTGACCTTGCTGGAGGTTGGGGATAATGGGAGGGCCCTTGGGCAGTGTCAGCCTGGCCCCCAGCATAGCCCAAGGGACACTTGGCACTGTCCACCAGGCATTCGACAGTGAAAAGGAGGCAGGGCCTGCTGCCACTCTGCATTTTCTATTTCTCATAAAATTCTGTAGTCTGAGATGCTTCCACCAGATCGACGTCAACAGGAACAGCAATAACAGGTACCTCTTCCGTCTTGGGCAGTTCATCACTACTTGTTTCCACAGAGACATCAGTTATGTTTATAACAGGTTGCTCAGGTACTTAAGTGGCTATAGGTTCAAAAACATTTCTTGACAGCAACACTGACTACTGGAGCATCTTCTCTGCTCGTCCAAATGCTTACAAATGATCTGTGCCTCTGTGGCTGCTGCGTACACCAGCAGTTCAATGAGCAAAACAATAATTCCAGTAATAAAACTTGAATCACTACTGAAGTTTCACATTTTGACACCATGGCCAATACCCCTCGCCTGCATATCTTTGGATCAATACAAATAATTCAAAGAATTAGACATCACAATAGATAACCTCTGAGGAAGAGAGGCATCATGAACAGGCTAGGTACATTCCAACAAGACCAAAGCTAAGGGAGCCAAAAAATAAGTGTCCTTGAAATGGTGAGGGAGACAGACAGTATGATGGAATAAACAATGTACCAAGGGGGTTTTTATTATTGCACTGCCAATGGTTCATTGATGAGCTCTTGAGATTTGTACATTTTTAAACATAAACATCTTTATTGGTAAATTTTAACTATGTACAGTTCCAAATATGATCTAGCATGGAACTCTTCCATGCAGGCTTACTGCTTTTCCATTCATGTGACCATTACAGCAATCTTTTCCGGCACATAATCTCAGTTTCTTTCCCTGTTTGAATTGCTGATTCTGTTGTCAATTTCACTATTTTTACTTCTTCAGTTCATTACTCATTGTTAAGTTTCCTTTCTTCAAGCTCCTAGTCTCCTGATTCAATTCTTTACTGGACTTGTTCTTATATTCTGGTTGCACTTTCAAGAGGTTCAGCCTATGCTCCACTGTCTCATTCTTTTTAACTCCATTTTGTAAATTTTTGCTTTTCTTTTCAAGTTTGCTGTTGGTCATTTCATCTTGTTGTTTTAATGTCTTCTCTAGAGCTTTAATTCTTTTTATTGATTCCTCTTTATGTTCAATGGTACCTGGTTTCTTTTGAAGACTTTAATTTCTGAGTTTCTTCCAAAGAAAATCCTTCATGTTCTTATCGGACATGTACATTTCACAAATGAAATTTTAATTTCTAATTGTCTTAACTTCAGCTTTTGGCTTCACTGTTGATGGGCTCTATCTCTGATGAGGTATTGACTTGTTTCCAATCTGCAATTCTCTCATCCTTCATTTGGTTATCTAGTCTTTCATTGACCTTTTTCTGGTGTCTTTCAGTGCCCTCCTTCTGGGGCTTTTTATTGTCCTCCTTCTGAGCTCTTTCACTTCCTCCCCTGAAGTCTTCCTTTGTCTCTTCTTTGTGGTTTTAATTGCTTATGGAGCTTTTTCTGAGAATTGCCTGGATTCTGAGGTCTTCCGCAATTTTCCTGTCCATTGTCGACTATTTCTTCTTGTCGTTGCTGTTTTAAATTGAGTTTAAAAATTGGCAAGCCATATAGCAGCTTTATAGAACCTTAGTTCGATTGCACTTAGAATACAGCGTTCAATTCTGATCGCCACACTACCAGAAGGATGTGGAGGCTTTGGAGACGAGTACAGAAAAGTTTTACCAGGATATTGCCAGTGGGACATTAGCTAAGAGGAGAGGTTGGAGAAACTTGATTAATTCCCACTGGAATGACGGAGGTTGAAGGGCGACCTGATAGAAGTCTGCAAGATTAAGAAGGACATGGACAGAGTGGATAGTCAGAAGCTTTTTCCCAGGGTTGAAGAGTCAGTTACTAGGGGGTACTGGTTCAAGATGCAAGGGGCAAGATTCAAAGGAGATATATGAGGCACTTTTTTTTACCTAGAGGGTGGTGGGTGCCTGGAACGCGCTGCCGGGAGAGGTAGTGGAAGCAGATATGGCAGTGATTCTTGACAAATGCATGAATAGGATGGGAATGGTGGGATATATTCTCTGGAAGGATAAAGGGTTTTAGTTCGGTTGGACAGCATGTTCCGTCCAGACTTGGAAGGCCGAAGGACCCATTCCTGTGCTGTAATTTTCTTTTTTTATTCTAAAAGCTTTGCCACGTTGAATGCATTACCTCTTTAAACACATTACCTTTTTAAGACTGTGTCCTAATCTTTTCCCTCCCCCCACAAGCACCCCCCCACCCCACCCCACCCCACCCCCCCTACACAGGCTGTTGTTGTTCGAATAAAGTTGGCTTCTCTTTGCAGGTATATTTTGCAACAAACATTTCAATGCAGGTGCAGAATGTCTTGCTTAGGTGTTTTTAAACTCTGAAAGCTGCAGCACTGCTTCCCAGTGCCAGCCTCTTTTTAGCTTTTGAACTTGTTTAACTGCAGCAGGTCTCCTAAATTTGAAACCACAGCCTTGGTAGCTGCCAACTCCCTGGGGCATTTCTTCTACTTCACTTTAAACATAGCTTTCTGTGTTCTCTTTTCTTCTCTTATCCTCGACTCAATTCTATTTTCTTAAACTCAAAAGTCATAGGATGAGAGTTTACAGCCTCGCTTGAGTTAGACTAGAAATTTACACCTAAGGTTAATGGACATTTCTGTTGCCCATCCCTTGTCTTCTCTGAGGGGTTATTTTCTCTTATTTCTTTCCTATTCATTTCCAAGCTTCTGACTGCACCAGATAATTCAGTTTTGCTCTCTGCCTGTCCCTCAAAGTCTGGCAACACCTCACTGGGTCTATTCACCCAGAGACAGGCATTCAGATGAGCATTACTTTCTTCAATCTTTGATTAAAACAGGATATTCACAGGTGTCAGGCTAACAGGCAGCGTTAACAATAATTAAATCTACCCTCATTGCCAATGTGATGATACATTTTCACAAACATTATAGGAACACAAAGGTATTTATTGAGAAAAAAACTGTACCTTGGCGGTCCTGGAGTTGAGCCCCCCACCACACAGCTACCCTCGTCCTGGTCTTCTGCCAAAGAAGAATCTCCATCTCCTGGGGTGATTACCCACTCTAGGTCCCAATTACCCTCTCGGTTCCAATTATAGAACCACATTTAATGTTGGACATCTTTGAGTTTTGGAAGCATGGTACCTTGCCTGTTGTGAATTGTGGCAGGAACAAACTGTTTGATATGAACTGCCTGTCGTTTGGCATCACACTGGCACTGGAAGTTATATAGCACTTTACTCGTTTGTGTGATCGGCAGAAAACCTTTAAGCTTGACAACAGCATTCTGCTGATGGCAAAAACCACTTATGTTGCCATTGCACAAGAGGTGTGTAATGGCTAGCTTTCCCTGTTGCTCAGATTTTTGAGATAACTAATCTGACATAATCTGGGTACTTGTCAGGACTGAAAGCGAGAGCCTTGGTCTGTTCATTGTTTTATGTGACATATAGTGAGCAATGATCTGATCACAGAATGTCTTTGACACACCCTATTTCAGCATCAAGTTTGCATGATGAGGTAATAGCTCAGCCCCTATTTACAAGTTGCCAATAAGGCCAATCTTATAATGTGTGAATCGTAGAATTCACAACATAAATATTGACCAGTGAAGTTAGACTTAGGGAAGATAGAGCACCCATTGGCAAATCTCTCAATTAGAAAATGAATGAAAGGGAGCTCATGTGACGGCTCCATTTCAAAGGTGAATTTGAATGCAGGATGGAGCCCATTAAAGTATGCAATTGAAAATTTAAATAAAGCAAATGTATTATCTACACATCGGGAATATGCAAGTGGTAGATAAGGTAACAATCCATCAAAAACAAAGCTTGCATGGGTATTGAGTTTATACATTGGCAAGTCATGATGCAGCTTTATCGAACCTTAGTTATGCCACACTTGGAATATAGTGGTCAATTCTGGTCGCCACACTGCCAGAAAGAGATGGAAGCTTTGGAGAGGGTACAGAGAAGATTTACCAGGATGTTGCCTGGGTATGGAGGACTTAACTGTGGCGAGAAGTTGGAGAAATTTGGAGCGATGGAGGTTGAGGGGCAACCTGATAGAAGTCCAAAAAATTATGAGGCATGGACAGAATGAATAGTCAGAAACTTTTTCCCAGGATGGAAGAGTCAATTACTAGGGGGTACAATTTTAAGGCGCAATGGGCAAGGTTTAAAAGAGATGTATGAGGCAGATTTTCTTTTTTACACAGAGAGCAGTGGGTGTGTGGATTTCGTTGCTGAATTAGATATGGTAGTGACTTTTAAGGTGTATCTTGACAAGTACATGAATAGGATAGGAATAGAGGGATATGGTCCCCAGAAGGGTAGAGGATTTTAGTTAATTCGGGCAGCATGGTCAGTGTAGGCTTGGAGGGCTGAAAGGCCTGTTCCTGTGCTGTAATCTTCTTTGTTCTTTGTTCAAGATTCTCATGCAGTATTAAGTGCTGTTCTGTTGACAATGTGGTGTTTTTGCAAATTTTCCTGATAACTGCAAGATGAAAAGTTTGGAAAACATGGGTCTTTTTTCAACATACACAAATTCTGCAATGCCACGAGACTATCTACACGAGTTAAGGGAGAAACAAATATCAGAAAACCTTAAATGGTTTTTAAAATTAAAATCCTACAATATTTAAATATTATTCTGAGGGAATAAATTTTGATCCTGTATTTTTTTTGAAGGGCCAGAGAGGTAATACAGTAATTATGTTAAAAATTCAAATAATCCTGATTGTGATAGCATTGGAGAGAATTATAAAAGATTCACAAGAAAGGCTCCAAAAATGAGCAACCTCAGTTATGTAGATAGTCGAAATAGGTGGGATTGTTTTCCTTGAAGAGATGGTTGAACATTTTTTAAAGTTTATTTGTTAATCATAAGTAAGGCTTACATTAACATTGCAAATAAGTTACTGTGAAATATCTGCAGAGGAGAATTGTTGGAGGTATTTAAAAGCATGAGGGACCTGAACAGAGTAGAAAGGAGGAAATTGTTTCACTGATGGAAGGAGGGCACAGATTAAAGATGTTGGCAAAAGAAGCAATGGCGACATGAGAAACAAACATTTTCACACAGCAAGCGATTAGGATCTGGAATTCACGGCATGAAAGTTGAGGCTGGATCAATCAATGCATTCAAGAGGATATTAATTTTTCTGAAAAGGAATAACGTGCAAAGCTGCAGGAAGGCAGCAAGGGAGGTGCACTAGGTGGATTGTTCTTTCAGAATGTTGGCACAGAAACAGTGGGTCAAATGACATCCTTCTGCATTTTAACCATTATAGGACTGGACAAGATTGAATGTTTCAATTGCTTTTTTTTCTCCCCCGCAGTGAGAAAAGTGTGAAATGAAAACAACGTTCATGACAAATGGATTAGAATCCTATGATAAAAACAACAACAGCAATCCACATTTTGAAAGCAGGATAATCACTGAATTTCCAGATTTCTGCAATTTAATAAGTTTATTAGATACAAGTAAGGTTTACATTAACACTGCAATGAAGTTACTGTGAAATTCCCCTAGTCACCGCAGTCCGGCACCTATTTGGGTCAATGCACCTAACCAGCACATCTTTTAGGGAAAGATGTGCTGGTTAGGTGCATTTAACAGGGAAGATAAAGGAAACAGAAATATTAAAGGCAAGTACTGATTTTTTTTTGGTTATTTCCATCAGAAGTAATGGAATTAGGGCAGAACATCTGAATCAAAGTTTTAACATAGTATTCATGCAGTCCAACTTCTTGGCTTCCTTCCCTCAACCTTAATTTCACAACAACCTCCCTTCCGATCTGAAAGACATGCTGATTAGGTACACTGGGAGAGAATTTAGCATGGTCAATGTACCCAAACAGACACTGGAGTGTGGCCACTAGGGGATTTTCACAGTAACTACATTGCAGTGTTAATGTAAGCCTTACTTGTGACAATAATAAATAAACTTTAAACTTAGATCTTTAAACTTTAGTCTCAGAAGCAAATAATAGACAGTGAGGTAATAGGAGCAGCGACGGGAGGGAGGGGTGGTGGCAGTCAAACAAATAAGACATATTTAAAATTAAATTTTAACCAAATAAAGTAGTAGATTGCACATCATGGTGTGAGAGTATTCAACACATCCACATTCTTGTACATAAACTTCTGGCTAAAATGTTTCCCTTAAATAATAGCACCAAAATATCTCTGACAAAAGATACACACTCAAGTGAATGAACGACTCTGTTCACTCACCTGATGAAGGGGCAATGCTCTGAAAGCTTGTGCTATCAAATAAACTTGTTGGAGTTTAACCAGGTGTTGTGAGACTATTTACTATCTCTGACAAAAGGTCATCCTGACTCAAAATGCGAACTTCACTCTTTCTCCACAGATGCTGTCAGACCTGCTGAGATTGTTTCAGATTCTGCAGTAATTTGCCTTTATCACCAAAACATCTAGTCATTATCATATTGCTGATTGTGGGATCTTGCTGTGCACAAATTGGTTGCTGCGTTTAGAAATATAGAAATATACAGAGATTAGGAGCATGAGGCCATTTGGCCCTTCTAGCCTACTCCACCATTCACCACGATCATGGCTGATCATCCAATTCAATAGCCTAACAAGTAAACATATGGATGATGTCGGAATACTGTTGGTTAGATGGACTTGCGCAACATCGAGGGCCGAAGGGCCTGTACTGCGCTGTAATGTTCTACGTTCTTTGCTTTCTCCCCATAACCTTTGATCCCGCTCGCCCCAAGTGCTACATCGAGCCACCTCTTGAACATAGAAACTATTACAACTGCTACTATATTTGAAAAGTTATCTCATTGGTTGTGAGGCGCTTTGGGATGCCCTAGACATGAGAGGAATCGTACCACATGTAAATTTTCCCCCTCACTCTTCAGACTGTACTCACTGAACGAAACATTAGTTACGATTCTTTGAAATGCCTGCCTGTCTACCACCTCTCCCCATCTCAGTAATCTCAACACTACACTGCACTAGGCAATGTTTTCTTTCATTCATTGTGAAATGCCTTTCAGGTAACAACACAGACCGGGCTGTTGTCTCTTTCTCGGTACTTCTTGGGCACATTTACACCGCGGCTACCAACCGGTGCCTAAGAAGATTAGCGCCTGAAACTTTTACTGCGGTTCGAGGCCACAAAACATGCAAAACTTTCCAAAACAATTGCCTATTTTTTTTTCTCTCTGGAGCTGGAGAAAGCAGCAGCTAATATACAGAGCCAATAGCGATTGGCACTTGCAGCAGCCAATGAGTGAAAGGGCCACTGCTTTCTAAGTCCTTAAATGGAGCGCAGTGAGCGCAAGGAGGGGGGACCCGGAGAGGCGGGAAAGGGGTCATTGATTGACACCCAGAACAGCCAATCAACTGCCGCAGAGCCTGAGTGACGCTACGGAGCTGGGGGCTCGGGGCCAATGAAGGGCGGGCAGGGGCGGGCCTTCCCAGACTGATACAAGTTGTATCTGTGTAGAGCTGCACCTGAGCGAAAGAGCAACAAAGTAACCCGGAAAAAAATACCCACACAAAATGCTCAGCCTAGGCTCGGGAGGCGGAAAGGCAGCGAAACCTTCCTTCGTCTCCTACGTTTCGCCCGAGGTGGGTCTCAATCCTTTTCTCTCGAACAAAAACAAATCATTCAAGTGATAAACCAAACGGAGGGGAGGGGGTGAATCTTGTGGCTGAAGGATTGAGACAGTGGAGGGAAGAAACCTGCGGACTGGGCGCGGCGATTATTTATTTCTTCAAACTGTGCCTGAGGGCTGGCATTAGAAGCTGCCAGCTTCGTGGTGCTCTGTCTCTTTCCGGGAGTTCTCCATGTTTCTCTTATGCTTTTCTTCACTCCCCCCCCCTCCGCTTCTCTCCCCATCTGCAAATGAAGTCAAGGAAATCAGTAAGAGTGAAATATATATCCCAAATGTAGTGTCGTGACACATAATTATTTGGACACGATGGCACTTAGGTAGGAATGTGTGACTGCGTTATCCCGGCCCCGTCAATGGTCAGGCGTTTAGTGTTATTCTTTTTGATCAGTGCTGCAGAGAAGTTGAGGGACTCATGGATATCACCGGAAAGGCAGCGTGGTGGAGTCCCAAGGGTTTGTTTTTAGTGGGTCAGCTTCTTTCTGGTATAACATGCAGTATGAAACTAAGTAGACATTGCATTAAGATTTATAGTTGCATTTTAGTGAGGTCCAACATCTGTTATACAATGCAATAATAGTGCATTCAATATCAACTTGAATTATTTAAAATTATTTATTTCCTAGTACAATGAAACAAACTCTTTTCCCTGCCCCCAAGCATGTTGAATATGATTCATGCTTTTATTTTGAAAACATGTATGTATCTTGATCTGTTAAAATATTTTTGAGTCTTTTTAAACAGTAGTGTTTAGGATCTAATGATTGGTTTATCATTTGTGCAGCTTTGGAGTGATGTGGTTATAAAAAGATGTCTCCCTCTTTTGGAATAAATTATGTGAAATAGATAGGTGTCCCCAGTTGCCTCACTCAGTTACAGTGTGAAATGGGCCCCCGGATTTAATAAATTACTCATGAATACAACTTTTGTTTAATATTAGCTATTATGAGTAGAGAATTTTGCTGTTGACGGCAGCAAGTTTGTTAGTTATCTTTGTCAACATTACTTCCTTGTGGAGAAAATGTGGCTTTATTTAAAGTCATATTGTATTATAAAGCTCAAGATCCCTGCTTGTATTGCTTTCATAATATTTTCAACCTATGGGTGGCACGGTACCACAGTGGTTAGCACTGGCTGCTTCACAGTCTGTGTGGAGTCTGCATGTTCTCCCTGTATCTGCTGTGGTTTCCTTCGGGTGCTTTCGTTTTCTCCCACATTCTGAAAGATGTGCTGGTTAAATGCATTGACCCGAACAGAGGTCGGAATGTGGAGAATTTCACAGTAACTTCATTGCAGTATTAATGTAAGTCTTATTTGTGACTAATAAATTTTTTACTTTGGTGCTGTGAAGGTTGGAAGTTTGTGATTTAATTGGTCAAATCTTTGATTTTTTTTATTTGGGATATATATTGCTTCAAGTCAAATCCATTGTGGGTGAAAAGCATTCGATCTCTCTCTCGTTTTGAAAAAGGATTAAGGCAAGGTTCAATCCCAGACATAAGTTGTTCTTGAGATCTTCAATGTTATATTGGATGGCATCACAAACACACAGTTACAGTTGTAATTTATAGTTCATTTATTATTGTAGGTAGGTTCATATCAACACTGCAATGAAGTTACTGTGAAAATCCTCTGGTTGCCACACTCTGTCTGTTTTGGGTACACAAAGTTTAGCATGATCAATGCACCTAACCAGCGTGTCTTCAGGACTGAGGGAGAGACTCATGCAGATTCTACACAGACAGTAACCCAAGCTGGGAATCTAACCCGGGTCACTGGCACTGTGAAGCAGCAGCAGTGCTAACTGCTGCGATTTGTCTATCGTAATAAAGAAGCTTCAATCAAGATAGTTGCTTCTGCTGTCATTGTATTTAAAGAAAGAACAAACTTGCTCAAATGTTTCATAATCTCAGGATATCTCAAAACACTTTATCACTATTTGAAGTACTTTTGAAGTGTACTCACTATTGTCATGTCAGCATATGTTTGCACAAAGCAAGATCATCAAATTGCCATGTTTTAAAATGTTAACGTTGGGGATAATATTAACTGGGATAGTTAGTACACTCCTCGGCCCTTCAAACAGTACATCAGCCAAAGTGGCAGATAGGGTCTCTATTCAATGCCTCATCCAAATGACAGGGCCTCCAATACTGTGCAACTTACAATCAGTACAACATTGAAATGTTAGGCTATAATGTGTGGCTGCATGCCTACAGACTCTTCTGAAAACCAATCCAAAGGGATCTAAACACTGAAAAACAAGACAATAGGTCAGAATTTCATTGAGGTGGAGTGGCACAGTGGTTAGCACTGCTGCCTCACAGCACCTGGGATCTGGGTTCAGTTCAGTCTGCAGTCACTATCTGTGTGGAGTCTGCACACTCTCCCCATATCTGTGTAGATTTCCTCTGGGTGTTCTGGTTTCCTCCCACGTGTCAAAGATGTGCAGGTTAGGTTGATTGACCATTCTAAATTGACTCTAGTGTCAGGGGATTACCAGGGTAAACACGTAGGGTTATGGGAATTGGGCCTGGGTGAGATTATGGTTGGTGCAGACTCGATGGGACAAATGGCCACTTTCTGCACTGTAGGGACTTCGTGGTTATGGCCTATGTCCTGCTAATATGTTCAGTTGTTTCATACATTAAAGATCTATTTACATGCTAACTAGTGTCTAAATAAAGCATTATAGTTACAATCACTAGGCTGATGAGCGGTGATTGGTTTGACTGGACTTGTAATATAGTGTTCAGTTTTAGTCGCCACACTATCAGAAGGGACTGGAGGCTTTGGAGAGAGTACAGAAAAGATTTACCAAGATGTTGCCTGGTATAGAGAGCATTAGCTATGAGGAGAGATTGGAGAAACTTGATTTGCTCTCACTAGAATGATGGAGTTTGAGGGGAGACCTGATAGAAGTCTACAAGATTGAGAGGCATGGACAGAGTGGATAATCAGAAGCTTTTTCCCAGGGTGGAAGACTCAGTTACTAGGGAGCATAGGTTTAACATGCGAGTGGCAAGGTTTAAAGAAAATGTATGAGGTAAGTTTTTTTCAGAGGGTTGTGGGTGCCTGGAATTCTCTGCCATTGGAGATAGTCACTACCACATTTGCTTCCACTTTTAAGGAATGCCTTGACAACTACGTGAATAGGATGGGAATAGAGGGCTACAGTCCCCAAAAGGGTAAGAGGTTTAGTTCAGTCGGGCAACGTGGTCAGTGCAGACTTGGAGGGCCGAAAGGCCTATTCCTGTGCTGTAATTTTCTTTGTTCTTTGTGACCTGATTGAAATATAAAATCCAAACAGCGCTCCCTACTGCCATTGGACGTTTGAATGCACTTACTTCACATTAAGTTGATCTTTCTCTACGCTCTAGCTCTGATTTAACACTGCGTTCTGCACTCTCATTCCCTTCTCCATGAATGATGTGTTTTGTCTATATACCATGCAAGAAACAATACTTTTCACTGTACCAATACATGTGACAATAGTAAATCAATTCAAAAAGACTGGATGCCAAGAGGATGTTTTCCATGGTTGGGAAATCTAGAACCAGGGGCACATTCTCAGACCTATTATAGATAGGTCTGTGGATTGGTAGATGTGATTGGCACAACTCGTGGGCCGAAGGGCCTGTGTGTGCTGTTGAAATAAGGAAACATTTCTTCACTCAAAAGGTGGTGAACCTATTTAATTCTCTACCACAGAAGGCTGTGGAGGTCAAGTTGTAGATGAGTCTTTTCCTGCATGGAGGTTGATCACCAATGGAGTGCCCCAGGAATCTCTTCTAGAACCCTTGCTCTTTGTGATTTTTATAAATGACCTGGATAAAGAAGTGGAGGATTGGGTTGGTAAGTTTGATGACACAAAGGTTGGAGGTGTTGTGGATAGTGTAGAGGGATGTTGCAAGAAGACATTGATAGGATGCAAAACTGAGCAGAGAAATGACAGCTGGACTTTGACCCAGGTAAGTGTGTGGTGATTCATTTTGGCAGGTAAAATAGGATGGCAGATTATAATATTAAGACTTTTTGACTGTGGAAGATCAGAAGAATCTTGGGGTCTGGGTTCATGGGACGCTCAAAGCAGCTTTGTAAGTAGGGGCTGTGGTTACGAAGGCGTATGGTATGGCATTCATCAATCGAGGAATTGAGTTTAGGAGTCAGGAGATAATGCTGCAGCTATATAGGACCCTGGTCAGACTCCACTTGGAGTACTGTGCGCAGTTCTGGTTATCACATTGCAGGAAGGATGTGGAAGCTGTAGAAAGGGTGCAGAAGAGATTTATAAGGATGTTCCCTGGATTGGGTGGCATGCCTTGAGGGTAGGTTGAGACAGCTCAGTCTTTTCTCCTTGGAGAGATAAAGGATGAAGGGTGACTTGATAGAGGTATATAAGATGATGAGATGTATTCTCAGAGGCTTTTTCCCAGGGCTGAAATGGTTGCCACAGGTGGACACAAGTTTAGGGTGCTGGGAAGTAGGTACAGAGGAGATGTTAGGAGTAAGTTTTTCAATCAGAGGGTGTGTGGAATCGGCTGCCAGCAGTGATAGTGGAGATGGATTTGATAGGGTCTTTTAAGAGACTTTTGGAAAAGTACATGGAACTTAGTAAGATAGAGGGCTATAGGTAAGTCTAGTAGGTAGGGACATATTTAGTGCAACTTGTGGGCTGAAAGGCCTATTTGTGCTGTAACTTTTTTATGTTTCTAAGTCACTGATTTGTATTCAAGGAAGAGACAATTTTTTTAGATTTTTATGGCATCGATGGATCTGGGGGAGAAAGCAGAAATTCTCATTGAGATTGAGGATCAGCCATGATCATGTTGGATGATGAAGCAGGCTTGAGAAGCTGAATGGCTTACTCCACCTAGTTTTATGTCTACAATGTAAATACGGCTTGTATCCAATGTTGAAATGGAGCTATCCTATCTAAGCAGGCATTCTCAGTTATACATCAAGTGTGGACCTTGATGTTTAACTATAACTTCAATGTGAAGCTGTTGTGATATGCCACAGTGCTAATTTTGTTGATTTGTGAATGTCATTGTAGAGATTTGGCGATATGGGTCTCCAACCGATCTATATCTTGCTGTATCCGCTGCCTGCACAGGGAGCTGGAGGCATATTGTTATTGGACAAGTAATCTAGAGTTCAGTAATCTGGGAGCCCAGATTCAAATCCCACTATGGCAGGTGAATTTAATAAAAATCTGGAATCAAAAGTCTAACGCTGACCACAAAACCACTCTTAATTGTTGTAAAAAAAAATCCAGGGCCATTCTTTTCCGATCTGGCCTAAACAGTAATGAGATTGACTCTTAAATGCCCTTTGGTCTTGCAAGCAACTCTGTTCAAGGGCAATTAGGGATGGCAATAAATGTTGCCTATGAATGGTCTCCTGGACAAGATCTGCAATGACCAGCTTTAACAAGAGAGAATCTAACCACCACCCTTGACACTCACTAGCTGAATACTCACTTTCAGCATCCTGAGGGTTACCATGTAAAGTTTGATACCATCCAGGACAAAGCAGCTTGCTTGATTGATATATGTTCCCCAAACATTCAGTCCCTCTACCACTGATGCACAGTGGCAGAATTGTGAATCATCAATGAGATGCACTGCAGGAACCTACTCTTCCACAATAGGCTGTTTGCTTTAATTTATTCTTTCATGTGATACAAGCATTGCTGGCGAAGCCAATATTTGCCAAATATGCCTTTGAACTGAATGACTTGCCAGCCATTTCAGAGTAACATGAGAGTCAACCACATATTCATGGATATGGAGTCACGTTTAGACCAGAACAAATAAGGACAGCAGGTTTCCTTTCTGAAAGGACATTAGTGAACCAGGTGGATACTTATAATAATTGAGTTTAGTGGTCATCATTCCTGAGACAGGTGTTCAAATCCAAACTTTATTAATAGAATTTAAATTTCACCACTTGCCGTGATGGGATTCGAACCTGTGTCCCCAAAGTATTAACCTGGGCCTCTGGATAATGAGTCATAAAACACAAATAACCTAAGCAAAATAAAAGCAATTACTGCAGATCTGGAATCTGAAACAAAAGCAGAAAATGCTGGAAAATCTCAGCCGGCCTGACTGGGATCTGGGGAGAAATGGAGCTAATATTTCAAGTTTGGATGACTGAGGTAACCTAAATAAAACACCTTGCAAGAATTCTAATTTTAATGCATGCTTTCAACAGATGTTGACTTTGTGTGTTAAAGGAGGACAGCTGAAGGCTGTGGATCTCACAGCATTGAATTTCAAAAAACTTTTCTGCCAATTTGCAACCAAAGAAAAATCAGTATCTTTCCACAGCAATGGAATTTATTTTTAAGTGGAGAGGTGATTATGAAGCTAACTCAGGATATTCACTTGACATTTTCAAAAATAACTTGTATGATTAAATTACGTATTGAAACCCAATAGTTGAAGTTACTAAAAAATACCTGTGGTAAAGTACTTGCCTGAAATATGACTGGGCTTCTTGATGGGTTTTAAGAGAATTATTAGTGTCACAAGTAGTGTGCATTAACACTGCAATGAAGTTATTGTGAAATCCCCTCAGTCACCATACTCCAATGCCTGTTTGGGTACACTGAAGGAGAATTTAGCTGGCCAGTGCACCATATCTTTTGGACTGTGGAAGGAGACCCACGCAGGCATAGGGAGTACATGCAAGGCCCACACAGGCAGTGACCCAAGCTGGGAATCAAACCCAAATCCCTGGTCTTGAGGTAACGGTGCTAACCACTGTGCTGCCCCAGTGTTGTGAATTAATATCGCAACTTGCTTTTAATGTAGAAAATAACCAAAAGTGTTATTTGGGTGGAGGAGATTGGGTATGGGTGAGGGGTGCATGAAGTGAAGGAAGGAGAAAAACAAATATGAGGGGGAAAAAGCAACAGATGGCTGCAGCGATCAGTAAAATTGAAGAGATGAGAGGTAGAGATGCAGAATTCGGGAAAGGAATTTTACAAAAAGGAGGAGGACAGCTGAGGATTGTGGATCGACTGTGAACAAAGGGAATGTTTTTCAGATGTTGACTGTGCACCTAGAAAGTTAATGCTTTAATTTATTTCAATTTTTAGTGTATTTATTTATTCCTACCTCTAATTCTGCCAGGGCATCCTGTGAGGTAAAAACAGGTTAACTGTCTTGAGATGTGTTTGCTATGATGTGCCTTACTTTTGGATAAGGCACAGCCTCTCAGCTTCAGGGACTCTGGTTTGATTCCTGGCTTGGTTTACTGTCTGTGTGGATTTTGCATGTTCTGCCCATGTCTGCATGGGTTTCTTCTTACAGATCAAAAGTTGTGCTGTTTAGGTGAATTGATCAAGCTAAAGTCTCCCTCAGATGCTGGAGTGTGATGACTGGGGGATTTTCACAGTATCTTCTTTGCAGTGTGAATGTAAGCCTTAGTTATGACTAATTTAAATGTTGGTGGAAATTAATGGGTAAGCACTTCAGTAACGTGTCAAACTTTTTAATTAAAACCTCTTTGGAAAATCTTTTTACTGAAGTGCCTTAACTTAGTTCAGAAAAAAAAAATTGAAGGAAAGCTGGAAGTGTGGGCAGTTTTCTAAATTCTGCTCTGAAAGATTGCAAGTGAATGGTTTTTGTTATTCACAAGCATCAATTTAAAATGAGTTGTGCTTATACCTTATTATTTGAGAGTTTTCAGGGTGAATTGTGATGCCCCACACTGATAAATTACTGATCTCAAATATTTGTGCTGATGTGTTAAGTGCATTAAACTGCAATCTTAGAGATCAGCGCTACAAGTTACATTGTTGCCTAATAGTCTATATTGCATGTTTTCAAATATTGTTGAACTTTTCAATGGTTAAAAACGAGGAGCATAGGAAGAAGCATTATCCTGATGAAGTAGGTTTTACTCATCACCAAAAGAATGCAGTAACTTTTAAAATTTCTTCCACAGATATTTTGCAAAATCAGCTCATGAAAAGCACATCTTGCAAAAGCATCTTAAAAGATGCTGATTGAGTTAGGAGGGAAAAATTTGGCCTGTTGATTGAAAATTGTGTATATGCAGGTCACAACTGCTAACATTTAGCATTCCTTTCCTGTGTTGTTGAAATGTGTTGGAATAATGCAACACTAAGTGAGGAGTACTTACATTTTTCCATCATGTTTTATGAGAATTTATATTACTTTCATTAGAACAGGATGCAAGGATGCAAAAAACTTTTAGTCTACTGAAGACAAGTAGAAGTAAATATTTTATTAATAAAATGAATATTTTTTGGCTTTATAAAAATAGTCCATATAATTGTTAAAGAATACCTATTGGCTTTCCTAAATTAATTTTACTTTAATCATAAGTGAATACCTTTGAAAATGGTTATTTGATGAGCCTGAAACATTGATGACATTGTAGGTGGGAAAAGGGAATGTGCTTCAAGTCTGCTTAGTTGATAGAATCCTTGTTTTTTGAGTTAGAAGGTTGTGGTTGAAGCCCCATTTCAGAACTTGACCACCTGAAACTAGGCTGACACTCTTGTGCAGCATTGAGGGAGTCTATTTATAGAGCTGCCATCCTTTGCGATGCCTAACCAAAGTCAGTTTAATTAGGTATATCACAGACTAGTTATAGCACAGGAGGCCATTTGCACATTGTGTCCATGGTGGCTCTCTGCAAGACTGACTCAGCTAGTCCCACTCCTCTGCTTTTTTTCATAGCCCTGCTGATTTTTTATCTTCAGGTAATTACTCAATTCCTTTTTTAAAGGCATAATTGTTTCTGTCTCCGCCACATGCTCAACTGTGCATTCCAGATCCTAATCACCTGCAATTCCTTCGTATTGCCTTTTGGTTCACTTGCCATTCACTGTAACTTTACATCCTTTGGTTCTATTGAAGATCCCATAACACTTTTTCATGAGCAGCACAGACTGCCTTCTCTGACTGGTTCTTCCCTCGATTTTGGTGAACTCACTGTGCACAATGAGCTCAGTAATAATCATACTTTCCTACGTGACTGCAGTTTTTTAACTTTGGGATGTCTTGAATGTTTTCACTTCCTTCCTTGCCCACTTTTCACCATCAACACTTCCAGTTTTTGTTACTCTAAAAAGAGAAGTGAATAGCTGGCAACGGTCCCAGGAAAAGTAACATTTCTGCCACACCTCCAAAATGATTGCAGCAACAATGATGTAATTTGGTACTATTGTTTGCTCTTGTTTAGCTTTGGTACTTGATTAACACTATGTCTTTTGATTGCAAAGATTAGTTGCCAAACCTTATCTACACTGACAAAGTGAATATAAATTTGGCCTATGAGTAACCAGATAAGGTAAGGGATGGACATTAGCATGCTGCAAATGATTGTTGCCTGACAGGCACATTCTAGTGAAGACTGGTGAGGATGGTTTTCTTCTTGCTGATCCATAGCTAGCAAAAATTAATTGAGTGGATTTTAATGTTGGGCAGCAGAACAACTAAATTAGTGTGTACTCATAAAGAGCTCACCCTTGCATCATTCTTGCCTTTGGATCAGTGAGTTATGGGTTCAGTTACCACTTCAGAGACATGAATGTGTGATCCAAGCTGACACTTGGTGTATTAAGCAATTAATGTATTTGGGATGAAATGCTTGTTCTCCAGGACTGCATGGCACTTCCTGGAAAAAGACCGGAAGGGTTTGAAGTGTTTGACTAATATTTATTGCTTCACCAACATCACTATATGCAAGTTAACTCATTATATAACTCCATTCTTGTTTTGTGATTAAGGTCTGATGTTTAAAACCTTTCAAATAAAGGGATAGGATAATGTAATCAGGATTATTTGCGCACACAGATAGTAAATGTTGACATGGTCTGTTTGGACCATAGAAAAGTCACAAGAGGCCATTCAGCTCATCTTGTCCACACCAACCTGAGGGCCGACAGGTGCCCATTCTAATTCCACCTTCCTGCACACGACCCTCAGCACCTTGGCTTAAGGTGCAGATCCGTGTACTTCTTAAGTGTTCAGGTCTCCACTACTAACTCAAGCAGAAAATTCCAGACACCCACCATCCTCTTCCTACTGTTACTCATCTTGAATCAATATCCCCTGGTTCTAGATTTTTCCTCCAAGAAAACAGTTTTATCCTGCCCACCCTTAACTCTTCCCTTCATAATTTTGTGCATGTCAATTAACCCCTCAGCCTTCTTTATTTCTTAAAAAGAAATCAACCTACCCAATCTCTCCTCGTAGCTACCCCTTTCTAGCCCTGGCAAGATTCTTGGAAATCTCCTGTTTCTACGTTGTAATGTCTATGTAATTCTGGAATACATTGATGTGTTGCAATGTCATCAGCTTAAGAGTCATCAGCTATGTCAAGTGGAAATGGTTAAGAACTTCAAGTTTCCATGTTCCAGATCACCAACAAACTGTCCTGCTTCTTCCATGCTGATGCTGGTTAAAAAAGCCCACTAACGCCTCGGCTTTTTCAGGAGCTAAAGAAATTCAGCGTGTCTGCTGTGGTGCACTCCAAGTTTTAGAGATGCACCGCAGAAAGCACTCTTTCTGTTTGTATCACAGTTTGGTATGCTCCTGCTCTGCCTGAGACTGTAAGAAATTACAAAGGGTTGCGAACATAGCCCAGTCCATCAGGCAAGCCAGTCTCTTATCTGTTGACACTGTCTACACTTCCCACTGCCTTGGGAAAGCAGCCAACGTAATCAAGGACCTCAACGTCCTGGTCAGGAAAAAGATACAGAAATCTGAAGTCATGTACCAATTGACTCAATAGCTTCTTCCCTGTTGCCATTGAACTTTTGAATGGATCTACCTTGGATTAAGTTGATCTTTCTCTGCACCCTAGCTATGATTGTAACACTACATTCTGCACCCTCCTTTCCTATTCTATGTATGGTATGTTTTGTCTGTATGGCATGTTTTGTCTGTATGGCACGCAAGAAACAATACTTTTCACTGTATCTCAATACACGTGACAGTAATGAATCAAATAAATCAAATCAAAATGTGGAATGCATGTGGCCTGAAGTCAGTTTTAATAGCATGTGAGAGTAGACATTTAAAATAAAAACGGTCAAGATTTTGGCACATTCTTTGTTATGCTAGGTAGCAAATCCCTTTTTTTTATAGTTGTGGCTTGGAGCTTTGCAAAGGTGTGTGATCTAAATGGGTTAATGATGGCAAGTTTTCCCCAGGGAAGGCATTAATGAAGCAGGTTAAGTTTTTGTAACAGCCCAAAAACTTTCATGTTCTGTTTCTGGTTTATTGAATTAAAATTCCCAACATACAATGGTGAGATTTGAACTCATGAACTCCAGAATTATTCTTGTCTAGTGACATAACTAATACATTTGCCTGAAACTGGATAAACTTGTTGGAGGTGTTCAAGCTATCATTAATTAAATTTTAGGTGACATTGCTAGTGGGGTCAGGAGGGAGAGAGGAAAGAACTGAAGAAACCAAATTTTTTGTTAGAGTGTGCAATTACTTGTGTAACAACGATTTATATAGAAATGCTTACATGTTACCTTCATTATAAATATTGACATCTTGAGCTGGTTGAATGTTAAATGTTGACATGCAAACATAGCTTAATTATGAAGTAAAGTTTGTGTGCAGGATATTTATACATACGGTTTCTAGCGATTATAGACAATAATGCCACTGATATTGAAGAGTGCACCAGGAAGCTTCCCATTTCATACCTCCATTGTGAATTCCTCAACTTAATGCTGTAGAAAAATGTAAGCTCATGCTATGTCCTTTGTCTAAAATGGATTAAATGCTGTAAGAGCTACCGTGTATTTAGTCATGATTGACTACACTATAATACAGTATAGCAACAAGTATCTGGAACCTGGGGCTAAAGCTGCTTTCAGTTGCTGGAATTAATGCATGGAAGAGTGGAGAGAAAAATAAGTAATTGAGTCCCAACTCATGCTGATTACACTTGGACTAATGTTTGCTGCTCTGAGGCTTCCTGGCTTTTCATTAGCTTACGGTTTGGATTTGATTGGGTGGTGCTGCACTGGTCACTGTGCAGCAATGTCTCATGATGCAAGTTGTAGTTTCTTCCCTTTCCTGGTGGTAGCTGCTGATGAATTATTTGACAAAATATTGTTCTTAAAATCTCGGAGTACTTTCCTTACCATTAATATGGATTCTGGTAGGCATCTGGCCTTCTGGGTTGGATGGCAACATTACAGACCAAGGAGCCCCCACACATTGCTGAGCTCAGTACAGATGACAGTAGCCATGCTACTGTTTGCTTTTGGCAAGAAGGGGAATTTTATTTAGGATTCATGCTTTTGCTGAAAAGTTGTGTGAACATTGGAAAAGGGCAAAGTTGGACTTGGCTGTGATGCTCCTTCAGTAAAATTGCATGCTAGCGTTTTCCAGGAAGGGTTGTGCATAACTAATGACCTTCTTCAGTATGTTACTAGAAGCTGTATGCTGTACTGTAGCTTGGCAATGACAATGTGATGGAAAGGAGAAAAAGGTGATAGTCATTATGGCACAGGCAGTTATTTGGTCCATCAAGTCAACCTGTTTTTTTTTTAAGAAAGTCTGGCCTGTATATTTGTGAAGTTAAATTTGTTTGCATTTATTAATAAGCTGGAAAAGTGACGTAGAGAAGCTCAGTTTCTACTTATGATCTATAATTCCAATTCTTGCTATTACTTCATTCTTTTTCACTTTCATTTAAACGTAAACAGAAAGAAGGAACTAAGATATCCAAGTTGTATGCTGGATTCACATGATCCTTCTAAGGACATTAATTTCTTCAGATACTATTGCTAAAAATACATGCCCATAAAGATGAAGAAGGTAGTACTGTGGTTAGTGCTGTTATCCCATAGCATCACGGAATCAAGTTTGATTCTAGGCTTGGGTCACTTTCTGCATGGAGTCTGCACTTTCTCCTTGTGTCTGTGTGGGTTTCCTCCAGGTGCTGTGGTTTCCTTCCACAGTCTGAAAGACGTGCTGGTTAGATGCATTGACCCAAAGCAGGCATTGGAGTGTGATGACTAGGGGATTTTCATATTAACTCAGCAGTGAAGTTACTGTAAGCCTACTTCTGACACTAATAAATAAACTTTTGTAATTGTCATCATATGATCATTCATGTTGGAGAAATGATTTTATGGAGTACATATTGTAGAATTTGAATTTAATCTGAATTCAGATTTATGCTACAGGACTCATTTTTTTTCCCAACTCGAGTTCACTATGTTCACTAAGACATTTTGTGTTAATCCCTGATTGAGATTTCATTTTCATTTCAGGAAATTAAAAAGGAAAATATTAATGATGAGCTGAAGCCATTCTTATTACCAGGTAAGAAAGCCATCTTCTAAAATGTTTATGCAGTAACTGTTTTCCCTTTTGAATGTTAAAGGGAGAGAGATAGTTGAGAACTTCTATTTTTAATCATAGAATTGTTACACAGCATTTAGCTCTTCATGCCTGCACTGGCTGTCCAAATGAGCATCATGACTTTGTGCTGTATCCCTGCTATTTCCTTGTACCCCAGCACGTTGATTGTATTCAAATAATAATCAAATACCCTCTTGAATATTTCAATTGAATCTACCTCCATCACACTTTCAGGCAATGCCTTCAGTCCCATACCACTTATTGTGAATTTTTCTCTTGTGCTTCTTTTGCAAATCACTTTAGATCTGTGCCCTCTCACTCTTGATCCTTTTATGAGCAGAAACAGTTTTCCACTATCTACTCTGTCCAGCTCCTCATTATTTTGAACATGTTTATAGTATCTTTTCTTAGCCAAAGATAGAAGTTCCAACCTCTCCAATCTATCCTGATAAGTGAATTTTCTCATCATAGAAAAAACATAGAAATCCCACAATGCAGAAAGAGGCCATTTGGTCCATTGAGTCTGCACTGACCACAGTCCCATATCCCCACATATTTATCTGCTAATCTCTTTAACCTATGCATCTCAGGACACTAAGGGGCAATTTTAGCATAGCCAATCAACCTAACCCACACATCTTTAGACTATGGGAGGAAGCCGGAGCACCTGGAGAAAACCCACACAGACACAAGGAGAATGTGCAAACTCTGCACAGACAGTGACCCAAGCCGGGAATCGAACTCAGATCCCTGGAGCTGTGAAGCAGCAGTGCAAACCACTATGCTACCGTGATGCCCTGCTAATCACTGCGCTACCATGCCCTGTCATCCCTGGAACCATTCCTGTAAACCTCTTCTGCCTTTTCGCTTATCATATCCTTTCTATAGTGTGGTGCCCAGAATTGTACACTGTATATCAGATGAGGTCTAACTAATGCCTTGATTATGATTGTTGTTGAGAAATGGATATGGCAATCAAATTAACCCTGATTTATACCTGGCTAAATATTCTGGAGGAGGATCCAGCATTTAAAATGACTGGAGATCTAATGACGTGAATTGATTTAATTAATTCTCATTTTTCTTCCCTCTGCTCCTCACTTCCCTTTTCTGCCTCATACAGGGGAACTTGTAATTTGTGAAGCTAACACTGTGGTGAAATACAGTCGAGAAGATTCTTTACAACGAGGCTTTTATGGAAAGCTTGTCTGTACAAATTTCAAGATTTCCTTTTTAAGTGCTGAGCAGTTATTAGATGAAGTGGTAAGCATCAATAAGAACGTATTTTGTGTGTGTGGTAAATGTGGATTTTGTTTTAGCTCTGTCGAGAGTTTCAGATTGAGAGGTAGATGAGAACTTTGCTCTCAGGCCAGTGCCTGTGCAACTGAGCAAACTTCAAGTATGCCCAAAATAACAACATGTAAAAAGGGGATATATCAGGTAAGTAAAGGCCAGTTGGCAAATTATTGGTGAAAAAAGTTCTGAGAGGTAGTATTTATCGTCATTATGAAAAGCACTGCTTGAAAGACTGACATAATTGAATAGATAAAATCAGTTGGGTGCTGCAGAACTCGGTGCAGTGCTTTTCATGATATAAATCAATGATTTAGATTTTAAATGTAAAATTCAGAAATTTGCAGATGACACATAAATTGGCTTATTGATGATGGTGAGGAAGAAAGCTGTTCACTAACGAGATGTTGATGGACTGGTTAGATGAGCAGGAAAGTGGCAAACAGAATTCAGGCTCTAGAAGTGTCAGAGGCTTACAGCTTGGAAATGGGCCCTTTGACTCAACTTGTCCATATCATTTTTTTTTTTAAACGACTAAGCTAGTCCCAATTGCCTGCATTTGGCTCACATCCTTCGATAGACATCTTACTCATGTAACTGTCTAAATGGTTTTTAAAAGACAAAATTGTACCTGTTTCTGTTACTACCTCTGGCAACTTGTTCCAGACACACTCTACTGTATGTCGGGGATAGGGGTGACTGCCCCTCTGGACCTTTTGTAGCACTCCACTCTCACCTTAAACTTATGCTGTCTAATTTTTAGACTTGCCTACTTTTGTGAAAAAATATTGACTTTCTAGCTGATCTATGCCTCTCATTATTTTATTGACTTCCAAGCTTCCTGCGCTCCAGAGAATAAAGGTCTCCCTTTATCCAGCCTCTTCATATAACTCAAACCATCAAGTGTGGTAGCATCCTAGTAAATCTTAGTTATCCTAGTTTAATAATATCCTTTCTATAATTGGGTGACCAGAATTGTACACAATATTCCAAGTGTGGCCTTACCAATGTCTTATACAACTTCAACATGACATTCCAACTCCTGTATTCAATGTTCTGACCCATAAAACCAAGCATGCGAATGTCTTCTTTACCACCTGTGACTCCACTTTCAATGTACTATGAAATGTACCTCTAGATCTTTGTTCTATAACTGTCCCTGACACCCTAGCATTAACTGAGTAAGTCCTGCCCTGGTTCAGTCTACCAAAATGCTTTACCTCGCATTTATCTAAATTAAACTCCATCTGCTATTCATCAGTCCACTGGCCCAATTGATCAAAATCCTGTGGTAATCTGAGATAACCTTCACTGTCCATATGCCACCAATGTTAGTGTCATCTGCAAACTCACTAACCATGCCTACTAAATTTTCATCCAAATCATTATAAATAACAAAAAACAGTGGACCCAACACTGATCCCTAAGGCACACCACTGGTCAAACTCCAGTTTGAAAAACAATCCTCTACAACTACCCTCTGTCTTTAGTTGTCAAGCCACATCCTGGGATACACTTTCATCACATCCCGGGATTTATCTACCTTGATGCACATCAAGACTTCTTGGTCCTCCTTCTCTGTTCTATGTATGCTCCTTAAGACATCATTATTTTATTTCCCGAAGTTGCCTAACATCCATAAGTAACAGTAAATACTAATGAGAAATATTCATTTAAGATCTCACCCATCTCTTGGCGATCTGCACTTAGATGATCTTGTTGATTCTTAAGAGGCTCTACTCTCTCTCCCTAGCTAATGGGAGGTAATATGTTTCAGGAGAGCAAACAGGGCTAAGGAACACAGAACAATTGGTCAGATTCTGAGCTGCAGAGGAATCTTTAAAGTGCACGTCTGTAGATTCCTGAAGGTAGCAGATTGAGAAGATGCGATGGTTAAGAAGGCAAATGAGATACTTTGTTTGTCAAGGCATGGTTAGAACAGTGAGGTTACAGTAGAACTATACAGTAGTTAGGCCACAGCAAGAATACTGTATAAAGCTCATTGTGTTATTAGAAAGATTGTCCTCAGGAGGTACAGAGGAATTTAGGTAAATGTTGCCACAACTGAAGAATTTTGACTACAAGTGAAACTCAGGTAGACCGGAGTTGTTTTCTTTGGAACAGAGGAGGCTGTGGGAGATAGATAATCAGGATGGGACATTGATTTAAAGCAATTGGTAAAGAGATTAAAAGTGAGTTGAATTTTTCACTAAAGGTGTTGAGGCCTGGAATTCAATGCATGAAAGGGTGGCAGAGACAGAAACCCATATGTACTTGGTTACAGCACTTCAAGTACATATCCTTCAGGGCTGTGAACTGAGAGTTAGAAAGTGGAATTAGACTGGGCAGCTCTTTTTCAGTCAACATAGGCACAATAAGCTGAATGGCTTCCTCTGTGAAAATTTCTATGTATGCTGCTCGCTGCAGTTTACTTTATTAAACTGCAATGCATCCACTTCTGTTTTCTGGGGATTGAGGCCAGAAATAAGTTGGCAACTGAGATCAGTAACTGGCTGGAACACTGAGTAGTTTTGAAGAGAGGAAGCAGGTGTGTGCTGGCAGAATGAATGGGTGCATAGTTTGACAGCAGAGGCAAACCATGTTTTGAGAACAAACAAATCCTAAGGTAGGAAATAAACTAACGCTCTCTATTAGATCAATTGCTTAAGAGAAAATGAGAAACTATGAAAATTTTACTTTATATTTATGGTTGGAGAAGATTGTTTTAAAACTATTTCTGTCATAGGTGGCACAGTGGTTAGCAGTGCTGTCTCGTAGCGCAGGAACCCGGGTTTGTGGAGTTTGCTTGTTCTCCCTATGTCTGCATGGGTTTCCTCTGGGTGATCTGATTTCCTCCCACAATCTGAAGGACGTTCTGGTTAGGTGCATTGACCTGAGAAGGTGCCAGAGTGTGGTGACTAGGGGAATTACATTGTAACTTCATTCATTGCATTGTTAATGTAAGCTTTACTTGTGACTAATAAGTAAACTTTTACTATATGGAAAAAATAAAGTTATCGAGATACAGTGATCACCCTTGAAAGGATGGTCTAGAATATCAGTTTATGATGGATGGGAAAAGAGGTAAAACTCAGAAAATCTCAGAGGAGGCACAGTGACACAGTGGTTATCACTGCTGCCTCACAGCACCAGGGACGAGTTCAATTCCAACCTTGGATGATTGGCTGTGTGGAGTTTGCATGGTCTCTCTGTTTGTGTGGGTTTCCTCTGGATGCTTGAGTTTCCTCCCCCAGTCCAAACATATGCAGATTCAGTTGATTGGCCATGCTGTTAGCACTGCTGCTTCACAGTGTCAGGAACCCAGATCGATTCCTGGCTTGAGTCACTATCTGGGTGGAGTTTGCACATTCTCCCCATGTCTGAGGGTTTCCTCTGGGTGCTCCAGTTTCCTCCCACACTCTGAAAAGCGTGCATTGATCTGAACAGGCATTGGATTGTGGCAACAAGGGGAATTTTGCAGTAACTTCATTGTGGTGTTAATGTGAGCCTTACTTGTGACTGATAAATAAACTTTAAATTAACTTTAGATTGTTCCTTGCTGTTCAAAGGTGTGTACATTCAGGGATTAGCAGGATTAATGTGTGGGCTACAGGTAAGATGCCCTCTTGGAGAATTGGTGCAGGCTTGATAGGCCAAATTGCTGCCTCCTGCATTATAGGGTTCTATGAAATGGAAATGATGAATCAGGATATTCGTTTTGTTAAATAGGGAGATGATGTGGAGATGTCACTGGATTGGGGTGGGTACAGTAAGATGTCTCAACACCAGGTTAAAGTCCGACAGGTTTATTTGGTAGCACGAGCTTCCAGAGTGATGCTCCTTAACCTGGTGTTGAGACTTCTTAAATAGAGTAAGACAGAGAGACAATTCAAGCTAGTATGTTAAACTTAATGCTGATTTTGGAAAGTTCTTTGCACAAATGATCAATATGTTCAAGGAAGAATTGTGGAATGGTAACCATGTTTCCACTGGCTCTTTAGGAATTTTCTGGAAGCAAGAATTAAGATAGAGTAAATTATTCATGACTGTTTTGCAAATGATGATCCTTCAAGACCAAATCAGGATCATTGAAACATTTGGTTGTTGAGATTGGTCATTACATTCGATATCAGTGATAGTTACACAATCTGACCAAGGTGTTGACTTGCAGATAATGGTGGTGGAGGGTGCTATGTCAATAGTATCTCAATCTACAAATATGAAAGAGAATAAAGTAGAAGGAAGTCTCTCCTTTTTAATAATCCTGTAAATAATTGATAATGGAAGTCGGACAGAAAGAAATGAAGAGTGAATAACCTGTATCTTGTTTAAACACTGCACATTCATTGAGAATAAGAAGCAAGTTATGACGAAATAATATGATGGGCAAAGTCTGATTTTTTTTTTGAGGATTTTGATATTTCAGTTCATTTGCTGTTCAAATAATGGGTACCGTTGCCATGTTTGAATTGTAAAGGAACAATGTTAATCCTTCAACAACACCTTCCAAAGCTATAGCTTTGACCATTGAGAAGAATAAGGGCAATGGGTATATGGGAACACAGCCATGTGAAAATTCCCCTCCAAATCACCCATCATCCTGACTTGGAACCACCTCACCTTCCCTCTACTGTCATTGGGTCAAAAACCTTGGAAATCCCTTCCTAACAATGCTATTTATGTACCTGCACCACATGGACTGTAACAGTTCACCACTTACTACTTGTGGGTAATTAGGCATGGGCAGGAACTCAACTGAGTTGCCACATAAACACAGTGGCTACAAGAGCAGGTCAGAGACTAAGAATACTGTGATGAGTAGCTCACCACCTGACTCCCCAAAACCTGTCCATCTACCAAACACAAGTCAGGAATGTGATAGAATACTCCCCACTTTGGATTGGTGCGGCTCCAACAATGCTCAAGAAGTTTGACACCACCTAGGACAAAGCAGCTCACTTGATTGGCACCACATCTACAAACATCCATTCCCTCTACTCAGCAGTAGCAGCCGTGTGTACTAGCTATAAGATGCACTGCAGCAATTCATAAAGATTCTTACATAGCACCGTCCAAATCCATGACCATTTCCATCTAGAAGAATAAGAACAGCAGATGGAAACATCACCACCTGTAAGTTCCCCTCCGAGCCATTCACCATCTGGACTTGGAAATATATCGCTGTTCCTTTGCAATTGCTAGATTAAAATCCTGGAACTTCTTCTCTAATGGCATTGTGGGTCAACCCACAGCACGTAGACTGCAGCAATTCAAGAAGGTAGCTTACGACCACCTTCTCAAGGCCAACTAGGGATGGGCAATAAATGCTGGCCGACTAGCCAGCAATGCCAATGACCCACAAATTAATTTTTAAAACGAAACATTGTCTGAGATCTGGAATGCAGTTTATGTCATGAGCAATCTTTTTTGTAACATGAAACATTTGTCAAATTCATCCAGTATCATGGAGACCTACACTTCAGATTGCTGTATGAATAAGTATAACCTAGGCATTGATTTTAATTGGATAATCAGTTATCTTAGTTGTACATTTATCTGGATTTCTTTTGTCCTGTCATTTGCATTTCAGGAGCAATCCTACAGGAATAAATTAATGGGTGAAAATGACATAACCTTGCATTGTGTGGACCAGATTTTTGGAGGTAACGTAACAGGCAAAGCTACATAGAATCCTTCATTTTTTTGTTGTTTCCATTGGTACATATGTTTATTGATTTGTAGTACATGTAGGTTAAAACAGCAATGTTTGTGTATAATGAGGAATGACCTAATCAAAAGGGAGAACAGAGGGCCTGATTGACCTACTCTGAAATAAATCCATAGGAACTAATGAACAAGAGTAGACCATTCAGCCCCTGGAGCTATTCTGCAATTCAATTCGAGCCAGATCTTAACTTTAGCAAGTAGATGAATGAAGTTTATACATTTTGTGGTGTTTGGAGGCATTGTAGGGTTCCTGTAAGGATTAAATGCCTTCAGGGTATGAGGATAAAGAGAAGGTTTTATTAGCAAAGACTGCTGTAAATGCCTTAGACCAATTAAGTTGTCCATAGGAAACCAAACAATATAATTTGCTATAAAAAGAAATCTTTTTTTAAACAAACATATAAAAAATCACTTATCTTGATATGCACGTACTTGGTTGGTGGCAATATTCATCAGATGCCAAAACAATTATAAAATATATCAAGTGGCACATGGGAGAATATAGCATTCATGTTTTTGCCATTGTAACTCTTTGAAACGTAAGTAATAAAAAAGACTATTGTCAGTAATGTAGGACTCTACTTCAGTAATTGTCTCAATCTCCAGAATCAAATGTTTTGAATTTCAGTGACAGTAATGTAGGAGCCAATTTTATGCTGCAGGATCACACAAAGCTGTGTTAGTTGAAAAAGGATGTCAAAAATTGATGACAGGAAGGTTATAGCAGGTGAGAACCCAGAAACTATCATTATCATGAAGGAGATAGTGTTGGGCAAGCTAATGAGGCTAAAGTAGACAACTCTCCTGGTCCTGATGGAATGCATCCCAGAGTAGTAAAAGAGATGGTGGGAGAAATAGCAAATGCACTACTAGTAATTTACCAAAATTCGCTAACACTGGGGTGGTTCCTGCAGATTGGAAAACGGCAAATGTAACGCCACTGTTTTTAAAAAAAAAAAAGGTAGACAAAAGGCAACTAACTATAGGCTATTTAGCTTAACATCTGCAGCAGGGAAGATGCTTGAATCTATCAGCAAGGAAGAAGTAGCAGTACATCTGGATATAAATGGTCCCATTGGTAAGATGGAACATGGATTCGCGAAGGACAGGTCATGTTTGACTAATTTGTTGGAGTTTTTACATGCATAGTGGACAATGGATGTGATGTATCTAAATTTCCAGAAGGCATTTGACAAGGTGCCACACCAAAGACTGCTGCATAAGATAAAGGTGTACAGTGTTATGGGTAATGTTTTAGCATGAATAGAGGATTGGTTAACTAACAAAGCAAAGAGTGGGGGTAAATGAATGTTTTTCTGGTTGGCAATCAGTCACCAGTGGTGTGCACAGTGGGAACAGTATTGGGACTGCAATTGTTTAGGATTTACATAGATGATTTGAAGTTGAAAACCAAGTAATGTGTCAAAATTTGCAGATGATATTAAGCTGGGCAGAAGAGTAAAATGTGCAGAGGACGCTGAAAGTCTGCAAAAGGATATAGATAAGCTAAGTGAGTAAGTGAAGGTCTGACAGATGGAGTACAATGTTGGTAAATGTGAGGTTATCCATTTAACAGTAAAATGAACTATAATTTAAATGGTAAAAAGTTGCAGCATGCTGTTGTGCAGAGGGACCTAGGCATCCTTGTGCAAGAATCACAGGGAGTTGGTTTGCAGGTGCAGCAGGTAATTAAGTAGGCAAATGGAATTTTGTCCTTCATTGTTAGAGGGATGGAGTTTAAAAACAGCGAGGTTATGTTGCAGCTGTATAAGGTGCTGGTGACGCCATATACCTGGAGTACAGTTTTGGTCTCCTTACTTGAGAGAGGATATTCTGGCACTGGAGGGGGTGCAGAGGAGATTCATTAGGTTGATTCTGGCATTGAGAGGATTAGTTTGAGGAGAGACTGAGGCTATACTTGTTGGAATTCAGAAGAACGGGAGGAGATCTTATAGATTATAAAGGGAATAGATAAGCTAGAAGCAGGGAAGTTGTTTCCACTGGCAGGTGAAACTAGAACTAGGGACATAGCTTCAAAATAAGGGGAAGCAGATTTAGGACTGGTTGAGAAGGAACTTCTACACACAAAAGGTTGTGAATCTGTGCAATTCCCTGCCCAATGAAGCAGTTGAAGCTACCTCATTGAATGTTTTTAAGGTAAAGATAGATTTTTGAACAGTAAAGGAATTAATGGTTATGGTGAATGGGCAGGTAAGTGGAGCTGAGTCCACAAAAAACATCAGTCATGATCTTATTGAATTGCTGAGCAGGCTTGAGGGGCCAGATGACCTAGTTCTAATGTTCTTATGATGTGTTGGTTTGGATTTTCACTGAAACTTTGAATAGTACCAGGGATCTTTACCCACCTGAACAGGCAGGTATGGCTGCTGGTTAATGGCCTCGTTTAACATTATTAATTAGTAAAATAATTAGAAATTATTTATCAAGATTCACTGGATGCCGGGGAAGTGTCAGAAGATTGGAAAACGGTTAATGTTACGCCGCTGTTTTTAAAAAAAAGCAGCAGACAAAAGGCAGGGAATTATAGGCTGGTTAGTTTAACATCTGTAGTTGGAAAAATGCTCGAATCCGTCATCAAAGAAGAAATAGCAAGGCACCTAGAAAAGAATGGTTTGATCAAGCAGACGCAGCATGGATTTGTTAAGGGAAAGTCGTGTTTGACAAATTTATTGGATTTCTATGAGGATGTGACTAGTGCGGTAGACAAGAGAACCGGTGGATGTGGTGTTTTTAGATTTCCAGAAGGCGTTTGATAAGGTGCCTTACAAAAGATTGCTGCAGGTTAGGGTGCATGGAGTTGGAGGTAAGGTGTTAGCGTGGATAGAGGATTGATTGCCTAATAGGAAGCAGAGTATTGGAATCAATGGGTGCTATTCTGGTTGGCAGTTGGTGACTAGTGGAGTGTCCCAGGGATTGGTGCTGGGACCTCAACTGCTTACCATTTACATAAATGATCTGGAGGAGGAGGAGACTGAGTGTAGGGTAATGAAATTTGCTGATGACACGAAGATGAGTGGAAAAGCAAATTACATGGAAGGTGTGGAAAGTCTGTACAGAGATCTGGATAGGCTGAGTGAGTGGGTGAGGACCTGGCAGATGGAGTGTAATGTTAGCAAGTGTGAGGTTTGCCACATTGGTAGAAATAATAGTAGAAGGGTTTATTGTTTAAAAGGCCAAAAGCTGCAGCATGCTATGGTGCAGAGGGACCTGGAAGTCCTTGTGCACAAATTGCAAAAACCCAGTCTGCAGGTGCAGCAAGTGATCAAGAAGGTGAATGGAATGTTGGCCTTTATAGCGAGGGGGATAGAATATAAAAGCAGGGAGGTCTTGCTGCAACTGTACAGGGCACTGGTGAGGCTGCAGCCGGAGTCCTGTGTGCAGTTTTGGTTGCTGCATTTGTGAAAGGATATATTGGCCTTTGAGGGAATGCAGAGAAGGTTCACGAGGCTGATACCAGAGATGAGAGGGTTAGCCTATGAAGAGAGATTGAATAGACTGTATCTGTACTCATTGGAGTTTAGAAGGCCAAGGGGGGATCTTAGAGACGTATAAGATAATGAAGGGGATAGAGTAGTGGTAGAGAGATTCTTTCTGCTTAGGAAGGATAGCAGGTCTAGAGGGCATAGCCTCAAAATAAGGGGGGAAGGGCAGTTTAGATTGGAGTTGAGGAGGAACTTCTTCACTCAAAGGGTGGTGAATCTCTGGAATTCTCTGCCCATGGAAGTGGTGGAGGCTACCTCTCTGAATATATTTAAGTCACAGGTAGCTAGGTTTCTGATAGACAAGGGAATTAAGGGTTATGGGGAGAAAGCGGGAAAGTGGAACTGATCCACTTCAGATCAGCCATGATATTATTGAATGGCGGGGCAGGCTCAAAGGGCTAGATGGCCTACTCCTGCTCCTATTTCTTATGTTCTAAAATATGCCACCTATCACAATTCAGGACTCAGAACTGTTCTGGTGTGTCTCTCTCTGCTAGATCAGTCTTCAAGATGTCTTAAAGAATCAAAAGTTTGAGATTTAGGTGAAAGATGCCAGTTAAGCCAAATTGACATTTGGTAATTGTAGTTAATATCCAATTTTAACTTCCTTGCAAATTTCCTGATTGGTTACAATTTTAGTAAAGAAAATGTATTTTGCTCTTTACTCCTGTCTTTTGACATGTAGTTCCTTCATCGAGGGCTTTCCATTTTGTTTACTTGTCAATCTGTGTTATCAACTCATGGCAGCAATCATAATTTAGAAGTGACAAGATTTGTAGCTAGATATTCCTTTGTTATAAAGGGATATCTTCAAATAATCATTTTTATAAAATTGAAATCAATTAATATAACCAATCTCACTAGGTGTAGAATTGGTTGCTGAAGTGTTGTTGTGTTTTTCAAGGGAGATATTGAATCAGGAAAGATGTAACTTCTACTTTTTGCAAGAATAACCATGGCTGAAGTTCAGCCCTCCTCTATTGCTGTTGCTTCGTGTGTTAAGATGTCGTGACTGTGTGTGGTTTTCTTTGTAGTGTATGACGATAAGAAGAAGCCACTGCTGCCTGGTGCTGTAAAGAACAAAATTCCTGAGAAGCTTCTACTTTATTGTAAAGACTTCCGTGTTTTTCATTTTGGATTAAGATACACTAAGGAAGAGGATGCTAAAAGGGTAAATGGGAAATAAAAATTAACAAGAATCTAATTATCTGCCAAGTGTACAATTTACATGTAATGGATTGTTTGCAAATTTTTCCTATCTTTATTTTGAGTTGTGAAGTGCCTACTTCTTGCATGGTGTGTATCGTAATGTTTGAAATTATTCATTGCTGTGGTAAACATTGTGCGCAAGTCGATGTCGCAGTACGGAGGATGGCTAGACTTAAACATTCCCTATGTTTAACACTTCTGTTTGATTTGTGTGCAGGACAATTGACCAGTGACACCCACAGACAAATGTTTCTAAAATGCCCGGGTCACCTTTGGAGTCTGCTATTCCTGGTTGTCCTCCAATGCTTTACCCTTCACAAACATTAGCCAATTTGAAACTGCTCCCGTGATCTTGTATGACATCAACTCCCAATAATTGGGGATTTGTTGTTCCACATCGGATCCTAGTGCCAATTGTTCCCAGTCATGTTTAAATCCCTTTCTCAGATGATATCCCCCATCTTGTATGAATGGTTCAGTGTTCAAAATTTGTTTACTCCTCCAGTGCCCTGAGTCATTTAACTATGTTAAATGTGTTGGTGCAAGTTGTTAGAAGATCTGTTCTGGTTTCATCCTTGAAAATCTTTTAGCACCATCTCCAGTGCCCTGGGCTGCCTTGTAACCAAGTCACTTGAACTGTGCACGATATTCCCACAGCGGTCTAATCAAACATCCTTGCATATTTATATAACTTCTCTGATTTTTGAATTCTGTTCGTTTAGAAATAAACGTGTAATTTGTTTGTATTTTTATGGTCCCTTGAACTTATGTTGCCTGCCTATCACAATTGAGATTGCATTTTGGTGATGGTATGCTGGCTGGACCTGAGGTGGAAGGACATGTCATTTTGTGCCACTGGCTGGCATTCTACCTTGAATCATCTTTCTGGAGGCTGGATTTGGGACGGAACGGCTGCTTAACTGACATATGACATAGAAACTAGAAGCATGAGTAGGCCACTCGGCCCTTCAAGCCAGCTCATGGCTGATCATCAAATTCAATATCCTCCTCCTCCCTCCCATATCCCTTGATCCCCTTAGCCTCAAGAGCTATAACTAATATATTCTTGAAATTGGAGAATGTTTTGGCTTCAACTATATTCTGTGGTAGTGAATATCCTCATATTCACAGATCCTCATAAGTTCTAGACTCCCCACCATTGGGAACATTCTTTCTGAATCTACCCTGTCTAACCCTGTTAGAATTTTACAAGTTTCTAGTAGATTCCCAAAGCTTGTTAAAGTAGTTTTAAGCCAATGGTCAAAGATTGACTACAAAGTTCCATGGGTTCCCTCATGACATCAGGAAGGTAGCAGCTGTCAGGAGGTGGGCTTCTTGTGGCAGACCAGTGGCCAGAACTCCAAGATAATTTCTAGGCCCCCCTCACTTACCTAATTACAGCTGTGGCTTTGGGCCATCGTCCAAATGGAAAACACTTTCAAATGGTAGTCTGGCAATTGTGATCATTTTGTGACTTCAAATATTTTAAAAACATATCCTGTCTCTTCCTAGTCTGCAGTGTCCTGCTGCAGCTCCACCCATGCCTCTGAATGGTCCTCCAGCCTTGAAAGCTGTCCTTAATTAGATGTACTCTGGCCATTAATTGGCTGATCTGACCCAAATTCATGTCTTGTGACTGCTCCTAAACTACAGGATTGGGACCCACATTTGACCCTGACAATCTGACTTGATCCGGAGCGGAATATCTTGTGAGTGAAGTTCTAAGCTAATGTTTCGGGAGCATAGGTTCAGATCCCTCAATGGCATCTGGTGGAATTTAAATTCAATTCATAAATCTGGAATGTAAAGCTGGTCTCAGTCATGTTGACCCTGACAATTATCGTTTGTTGTAAAGACCAAAACCCATCTGATTCACTAATTTCCTTTTAAGGAAAGAAATCTACTGTCCTTACCTGGTGTGGTCTTCATGTGATTCCAGATCCACAGCATTGCCTCTGAAATCGTTTTGCCAGCCACAATCAAGGGCAAATGTGAATGGGCATTTGCTTACCCTGCCAGCAATGTCCACAACCCACAAGAATAAATCTCCGAAAATTTTGCATATGTCTTCTTTGGGAAGTTAAGCTTCTGATGACTTTGTCTGTTTTTACCTACTGGATGAAAAAGGGCTAAGTTAATTATTATCTCTGTGCCCACTTTACAGACCCCTCAACCTCTAATCCAGTCCCCACCACACACAAAGTTATTTACATTTAATACATGTATTGACAACTCCTTTTCTTTCTTTTTCTTTCAGCTGATCCGTGCCATAGTTCACTATTGTTTGAATCCAACATCTTTAAAATGCTTATTTGCTTTCTCCTATGTTGGTGCAGCAGGTGGTCTTAAAGGTAATGCTACATAAATTCTCTATTCCTGTTTTTTTTTATATTTTGCTCTGATTACTATGTGGGTTGCTGTGACAGAGATGTTTACCATCAAAGTATTTTTGTGTGTTTTGGTCATTGTGGCAGCCAGTTTCCCTTTCCTTTTTATTTCCGTGGCTTAAGTTTGAATGCAGCGAGTCTGACCAGGCTGGGTAATGAGCAGAGCGATGCAAAAAATGAAGGACTGAAACATGGGCCATTTTTATAAACCAGTCTGTTTATGAAGGGTTCTAATAGAAATGATCAAAATTGACTGCTCCTGGGCTAATGAGGGGCATGAGGAAAATTTTTAGAAAAAAGACCATTCAGTGTTAATAGGACACCAATTAGTTTACCACTAGTGACTATGAATTCAAATTATTACATGCTTAAACAATGAATTGGACAAATATTTAGAAAAGGAAGATCATTAATGAAAACAACAAAGGATAGGTGGCACCAGCTTTGTGTATCTATTTCTGCCTGAGTTTCAATGTCCATAATGTATTGATTGAAGCTTTATCAATGATCTCATTCTAGTCTTACAGGAATGATTGTTAAGGGACATAGACTCTTTACTGGCATGGTAAAAAATGTTCTTCAAGACACTTGATGATTTTTGCATGCTGAAAGTGTGTGTGTGCTATTCATATCTTCGATACTGATAATCCTTCTCTTGCATAAAAGAGCTTTTGAAGTCAGCTGTTGATGTCTGGACATACAAGGGAATGTAAAAGACCAAAAAAAAAGTTGTACACAGTTTGGCTAGACCCAGTGTCTAGGAAATAGTATCAACATTGAAGAACTAGTGGTATTATCGCTAGACTATTAATCTAGAAACTCAGCTAATGTCCTGGGGAACCCGGGTCCTGATCCCGCCATGGCAGATGGTGGACTTTGAATTCAATAAAAAAAAACCTGGAATTAAGAATCTACTGATGACCGTGAAGCCATTGTTAATGGAAAAATCCATCTGGTTCACTAATGTCCTGTAGGGAAGGAAATCTGCTGTCCTTATCTGGCCTAGAGTGATAACAATATGGTTCATTCTCAACTATCTTCCAAGGGCAACTAGGATGGGCAATAAATGGTTTCCTATAGGAGGTAATGAACAAGGGCCAATTATTCCCCCTCCCTCACTCCTAATTAGAAAACTGAATAAATACTGATGAAAAAATACAGTAGAGGGTCTTGGCAAGTTTTTTTAATTCATTTGTGGGACGATTAATCGATGATAATTATCGTGGTTCATTTAAGAAGTCTCTTAATACCAGGTTTATTTGGTAATATGAGCTTTCAGAACGCTGCTCCTTTACTTGGCTGATGAAGGGCCTGTGCTCTGAAAGCTTGTGCTACCAAATAAACCTGTTAGACTCAGTACAAGAGCAATTAAGGATGGGCAACAAATGCTGGCCTTGCCAGTTCACCCACATCCCATCCATGATTGTATATTAAATACATTCATAAATATATCCAGTCCATACCATTTGGAATCTCTCATATGCATTATAAAAATCATTCTTGAGCCTTTCTATGATAAAGTTTCCCAGCTTTTGTGGTTTTTTTCCTGATATCATGGGTACTATCAATTCTGCTGCTGTTCTGTGCCCCCTCACCAATGCTTCATTTACGCAGTGGAGCAATTTGGATGGAAAGGTGTAAAAAAAAAAAACAGCTGTACTTGAAGCTAGTCTAAGGTTTCAACTGAAACAGGGCATTCTATGAATAATTGTGTTTATGAACTTAAAAAAAAAATACATTAAAATGAAACTATGGGAGATCCATAGAACAATGTTTCTGTTGGTGTAAGTATTTGATTGTACACCTCTGATAAATCATTGGTATTTTCAGCAGCATCAAATTCACAGACCTAAATGGTTAAGAGATTTTACTTTGTTTTTTTTAGCTAAGAACTATGTAACAAAACAGATACTGTCCACCTGCACGCGCTGGATATATTATATTTAACAATTACTACTGGCTTTAAAATTTCAGAATCTTAATCTGGCTCTTTTTTGCAGTTCCTAACATTTGCAAAAGTTTCTGCTCTATAATATTGGATATGAATTTATTTAGGAAAATTAAAGTAATCCACTTTGCATCGGCAAAAATGTTGAAGTATTACTAATGATGTTCAGGAGAAAGCAATTATTTTAATTGTGGCCTTTTGGCTTTTCTGATGATTTCTAATAGGGATATAATTGCTTTGTAAGACTACAGAAAACCCACTCAAACTGACGTAAAAACAAATCACTGGAAAAACTCAACTCTGGCAACAGTTGGGTTGCAATTACTTCCCCCAAAATTACCATCTACATATGGTGCAATATGCAGAACATGTTAACGAGGCAGTCACTGAAATCAGTGTCATAAATAATTAATGGGGTACATTCCTATCAATTTATGATGTTGCATGATGCTGTTAAGCTAAAATTTGTACTTTGATTTGTTTAATAGTGTGATCACTGATAGAAAACACAATGCTACATTATACTGTTGCTGGTCTTAATATTAATGAACCATACTGCATATATATATCTGATGATATTTATAATCAGATGCCAACAATGGATGTTATTATTTTTCGAGGACCTTTTGGTGATTGATTACTGAATCTTGAAAAAATATTGTGCATGATTTGGGGGGGAGTTAAAAGGCAGGAAGGGGGATAAAGGGTCCAGAAACAGGAGAAACACTGGTGACTATGGTTTCTCTGGTCCTGGTGGACAGTAGTTACTTTGGTAAATATTGGTTGTCTGATCCCTTCATTCAGCATTTGCATTCTCTATTTCTGGCTTGATTTATGCATTATTTTAACTGCCTAATGCATCAGGGAATTTGCACTGAAATAGGAAATAAAAACTAGTATGATGTATGTAATGTGTCCAAAGTAATGTGCAGTAAAATCATCTAGAAAAAGACCTGCATTTATATTATGTGACTACTGAATGCTTTGAGCACTTTCTAGGCAACTTAGTCATTCTAAAGTAATCACTGTTGTAATGTAAGAACTGTGTGGGATCCACTGTGCAGCACAACAGACTCTCTCAAACAGCAAGGGCGATGATGACTAGGTAATTTGACTTTATGATGTTGATTATAGAGTATTAAAGGTTTACAGCATGGAAACAGGCCCTTTGTCCCAACTTATTCATGCCGCCCCTTTTTTTAAACCTCTAGGCTAGTCCCAGTTGCCACATTTGGTACTTTTTCCTCTACAAACAAAGAACAGTACAGCACAGGAAACAGGCCCTTCTGCCTTCCAAACCAGTGCTGCTCATTGGTCCAGCTAGACCATTCGTTTGTATCTCTCCATTCCCAGTCTGCTCATGTGACTATCAAGGTAAGTCTTAAATGATTCCAGCGTGTCTGCCTCCACCACCCCACTTGGCAGTGCATTCCAGGTCCCCACCACACTCTGTTTACAAAAAAGGTCCCTCTGATATGAGTTGTAACTCGCCTCTCACCCTTGAGCTGTGATGGCCTCTCATGATTGTCACCTCTGACCTGGGAAAAAGCTTCCCACTGTTTTCCCTATCTATACCCTCCATAATTTTGTACACCTCTATTAGGTCTCCTCTCATTTTCCATCTTTCCAGGGAGAACAACCCCAATTTACCCAATCTCTATACCCATGTAACTGTCTAAATGCTTTTTTTAAAAAAAACAAAATTGTACTTGCCTCTAATACTACCTCTGGCAGCTAGTTCCAGACACTCACTACCCTCAGAAAAAATTGCCCTTCTGGACCCTTTTGTACCTCTCCCCTTTCACCTTAAACATATGCCCTCTTGTTTCCCCTATCTTTGGGGGAAAAAGTATTGGCTATCTAGCTGGTCTATGCCCCTCATTATTTTATAGACCCTTATAAAATCAGCCCTCAACCCCATAATGGGGAAAAAAATTCCAATCTATCCATCCTCTCCTTGTAAGTCAAACCATCAAATCCCAGTAACATCCTAGTAAATCATTTCTGCAGTCTTTCTAGTGTAATAATATCCTTCCTATAATAGGGTGACCAGAACTGTACACAGCATTCCAAGTGTGGCCTTACCCAATGGCTTGTACAACTTCAATAAGATGTCCTAACTCCTGTATTCAATGTTCTGACCAATGAAACCAAGCATGCCTTCTTCACCACTCTGTCCATCTGTGGCTCCACTTTCAAGGAGCTATGAACCTGTACCACTAGATATGTTTGCTCTTTAACTCTCCCCAACGCTCTACTGTTAACTGAGTACGTTCTGCCTTGGTTCAAGCAACCAAAAATGCATCACCTTGTGTTTATCTAAGTTAAACTCCATCTGCCATTCGTTAGTCCACTGTTCCGATTGATTAAGATTCTGTTGCGATCTGAGATAACTTCACTGTCCATTATGCCACCAATCTTGATGTCATCTGCAAACTTACTAACCATGCCTATTAAATTTTCATCCAAATCATTAATGTAAATGACAAATAACAGTGGACTTAGCACCGATCCTTGAGGCACACTGCTGGTCACAGGCTTCCACTTTGAAAATCAATCCTCTACAACCACCCTCTGGCTTTGTCACCCAGCCAGTTTTGTATCCATTTGGCTACCTCACCCTGGATCTTGAGATTTAACCTTCTGCAACAACCTACCATGTGGTACCTTGCCAAAGGTCTTGTAAAGTCCATGTAGACATCATAATCTGCACTGTTCTCATTTAATTTATTGATTGCCCCTTCAAAAAAACTCAATCAAATTTATGGGATATGATTTTCACAAAGCCATGCTCAGTGTCCCTAATCAGTTCTTGTATCTCTAAGTGCTGTAGATTCTGTCTCTCAAAATATCTTCTAACAACTTAGCTACTCCAGATGTGATGCTCACTGAGCCCACGTTGTGAAGGCTAAGTAATGGTCAGTACACCCAGAATAGCTCCCCTGCTGTTTGAAGTAATGCATTGGGATTTTTTTATACCCATCTGAGCAGGCAGATGGGGCCTCGATTTAGCATCCTGTGTGAAAGATGTCCCCTCCAATGTCTTGCACTCCCATAGTAATGCACTGGAGTGTTCGCATTGATTTTTAGTTGAGTTTGAATGTATAGTATATTTGAGGAATGTCCTCCTCCCCTGCCCCAGTTTCATGCAATGTTTGAATCTATTTGAGTTTAGTATAATAATGTGGAAATTTAGCATTGGTGTGAACCTTTTAGATCAAATGTGCTGTCAACATTCAAAACCCATGTTTGGCTAAATACTGCAAGTTTGCTGTTTAAGAAGTTGGCTTTAAACAAAGGAAACAGTATACAACGTGAAGTAGAAACTTTGCAATACAATAAAAAAAGTACACTATCAAAAAATCAAACATTTTCAACATTGAAGTGTTCAATGTTGGGCTAGAATTCCATTTTGTGGCAGCTTGCTTTGATGAAAGTGACTTTGTTTAACTTGCATGCAGTCATAGCACTACCTGTGGTTCCTCTATGTATAAATATTTCATCCTTTGCATCTTGTTAAATCCTTTGATCGTTACTTACATCTTTAACTGATTTGTAACTTGGGTTATTTTTAAAAAATCATTTCTTCCTCAAGTGGAATTCCACAGCACTTTTTGTGCTAATGCCTGACCATTAACTATCCACAGCAGTTCAATTGTACTTTGAATAAACGATGCATCATGTACACAAGAAATATTTAGTTTGCAAAAGTATCTCGGTCAATGAGAAGTTTATATTTTTTTTTCAGTGGGTCCCTCAGGAAAAGAAGAGGAACCTCCGACCATAATGTTTGAAACTAAAAATGACTGGAAAATGGAACTGGATCGCACTGGAGGTCTACTAACCTACAGAATAACTTCCAGCAATGAAAATTATAAAATCAGCGCCAGGTATGTAGCCAACAGTTAGACATTGTCGATAACACTGCATAATTACTGGGAATTATGGCACAAGAAAACCTGACCATTTTGCTACTTTCTCCTGCAAAACTAAAATGTCTCCAGGAAAGGTGCAGTTTAAGTCTCATTCCTGAGACCATCCTATCAAAATGTTGCCTATATTGCGATAACCTGTTTATTCAATCAGAGATCACAGAGGACTTGTATAACATCTGTCATGTCCCAAGTACTTCAACCACTAAAGTACTCCTGAAATGCTGTCAGAGTACTGTGGGGAAATCCAGCAGCTAGTTTAAGTTAATTTATTTGTGTCACAAATAGGCTTACATTAACACTGCAGTGAAGTTACTGTGAAAATCCCCTAGTTGCCACATTCGGGCATTTGTCTGGGTGCATTGAGGTAGGATTTAACATGGCATCTAATCAGCATGTCTTTCAGACATGGGAGGATACCAGAGCACTTGGAGAAAACCCACACAGATGTAGGGAGAATGTACAGACGCCAGGCAGAATGTGACCCAATCTGGGATTCAAATCCAGATCCCTGGTGCTGTGAGGGAACAATGCTTCCCACTGTATTGTCTTTTTTTAAAAAAAGGTTAAATCACTAGATAACTGAGGGATAAAAGTTGGCCAGTATACTAGAGGAACTCTCCTCTTAATTTCATAAAGTGCCATAGCTTGGTTTAAGCTCAGAGGACAGATTGGGCTTACTGTAATATCTCATTTGAAACTTGGCCACATAACAATTCCTCAGTGCTGCACAATCTAGATGTAACTCTGCAAAATGAAGGCAATTTTTCTAAATTATAATCCAACCTTTTGATTGAAAATATTTGCTGGTTAGGAATTGGTAGCCTAAACAGCAAACTGACTAAGATGCTGAATTCTAAATGATTCGAAGTCTCAGGCCATTGCATAGATAGAAGCATGAATGGGCCATTCGGTTCTTCAAATTTATTTGAACAGTTTTCTTCTTGACTAAGAGAAGGATTTGAGTTTGTTCATCTATCAAAATAAACTCAAAATCCTACTACTGCAACGTCAAGTTATTTCCTAAATGATTCTTGAGTTTTTGTTTCACTGTTGTACCCAGGACTTGATTCTCTCTATAGATCTTTATGTAAAGAACTAATTTATCGTCATCTGCCTTTACTAATTTGAGCCCTTCTTGTCCTTAAGCAATTCAAACATTTGTCTTTTATTATAGTTTTCTAACTGCGGTGCAATATTGATAATGCTGGGCTGTTGGAGGAGCCATCTATTGGATGAGATGTTAAACTAATGCTCTGTCCTCTTGTTAAAGATTCCTTGGAATGATTTAAAGAACATCAATGCTTCTAGCATTCTGAATAGTGTGTGTAAGCAAAGAAAATAGACTTGTCATGACTTGGTTCTTTACAGCATGTTGCTGAATTGCCTAAGCAGTACATGTTTTAACATTTTGCTTTCTAATATAATGAATATTTACATTTATTTTAATCGTATCATACCGAAGTAGATATGCAAGACATTTGGGTTTGATGGGATTCTGTGGCTCACTCTGTTCCAAACTGATATTTGTGCATTTTCTCTTGTTTATTGAATCATATGCTAGCTGTAGAGTCAGAGGTTTACAGCATAGAAACAGGCCCTTTGGTGCCAGTTATCTGTACCGCCCAGTTTTTAACCACAAAGTTAATCCCAGTAGCCCACGTTTGACCCATATCCTTCTATACCCATTTTACCCATGTAAATGTTTTAAAGTTAAAATTGTACCTGCCTCTACTACCACCTCTGGCAGTTTATTCCAGGCACACATCACTCTCTGAAAAAATTGCCCCTTTGGACCCTTTATATCTCTCCCTTCTGGTTTATGCCCTCCTACCTTTGGGAAAAGATGTTGACTATGTAATTGACTTGCCCCTCTTTATGTTTTAGAATTCTATAAGATCACATCAAAGTCTTCTACGCTCCAGGGGAAAATGTCCCAGTTTATCAAACCTCTCCTTTATAATTCAAACCATCACGTCCCGGTAGCATCATAGTAAATCTTTGCTGCACTCTTTCTGGTTTAATAATATCCTTTCTATAATAGGCTAACTGGAACTGTTGCACAGCATTCCAAGAGTGACCTTATCAATGTCTTGTACAATTTCAACAAGATGTCCCACCTTCTGTGTTCAATGTACAATGACAGAAATGAGTTAAGAGCTCTGCAAGTGTTGTTTATTCCTCCCAAATTTTAAGCTGGTCACTGCCCTTGTTCCTTCATTTATGTTAAAATAGGTAACTTATGCCCTCAGCACAGTACTTTTTGATTTGTTGCATCTTAATTAGCTTTCAAGTGATCTCCATATATTTGACAAATAAGATTACATGAAGGAGACTTTCTATTTATGTAAGATATTGAATTTGAACCGGGCCATTTTTTTATGCAGTTTGTTCATGTTGAATTAAAACAATAACCATACTTTATTGTTCTATGTGAAAACTGAATTTGTTTTGAATTTGTACCTTAAGTGGATGGTAGTAATGCTGACAAATGAACTGCTTCAGTTTATTCCACTTTGCACTTTCCTGTCTGTTTTGTGAGAAAGTGTTTTTTTAGTTCACTTGGTCTGATTATTAATTTGATATGTAATTTTTTTTCCTTTCCCTTTCCTCTTGCCGCTCCCTCCCTACCTTCCTTCCTTCCTTCCTCCCTCCCTCTCTGGTCAAAGTTCTCCAACGTTGAGCAAGCAGAAGACTGATCTGCTCCCAGACTAAAGCTTAAAATAGATTTTAAAAAATCTTTATTTTTTTCTAAAATGCTTTAGAGTTTAGATTTGTATGGCTGGGTGTTGTTCTTCATACAAGTTGCATAATTCCTTGCCATTCCCAATACAATATTTTTCTTTGGTAAACTTGCGATTGCATTTCTAGTGATTGGTTTTACCAGAATTTTGAATCTTGCAAGGTAGTGTGATCTTAACTTTATTGGCTAAATTGAAATAAAAATACAAATTTGGAGGGATCTGATTTCTATTTGAAATGTTTTAGTATAGCATAATGTTCACATACCCATATTTAAAATGGGGAGGGAGGACAGTTGATCTTGTTTTTAAAGCAGATTACCCTGCCTCCCTTCAAAGAATTTGTAAATGTGTGGATGGATGGGAAATATAACTTTGCTTTTAAAATTAGGAAGTAGTTTCAAACCTCTACTAAATATTCATTAGGCTGCAGTTAGAATGTTGTGCTGAGTTTTGGGTGCCTTTCTTTTAGTCATGATGTTAAACCCGTGGAAACGATGCAGAATGTACAACTTAAAAGCTATATCAGGAAGAAGGGCTTTAGCTCTGAAGAGGCTGTGGCCATTTTGCTCAGAAGGTCCATGGGAAATGTGATTGAGAGGTTCAAAACTTGTGGGTTTTAATGACGTGATTTAAGAAAAATTGATTCCATAGTTTGAGTTGATTGTTGAATTCTGAAAGGACGAAGGGAGAAATTGGGAGAAACGTTTTTGCGTTGAGGTGTGTCAGGATATGGGTCTCCCTCCCCTAACCAGAAAGAACAATGGAAGTGGAATTCATGGTAGCTTTTTGAAAAGAAAGTGAAATATATGGGGAATAAACAGCTGAGTACCTGCTTGGATGCAATGGGTTGTGAAATTCAATGATTGTATATATTTGAAGGAATAGAATATCAAAAAAATGATAAAGGAAAGGAAAAATGTTATTGCTCTGAGGTAAAAGGGCATCATTCTTTATCAGTAAGTCTTACATTTTCAAAACTGTTTCCAGACTTCCACAGTTCTTTGCTGTTCCTTCAAGTGTTGCTGATGATGACATAAAGAAATACAAAGGAAAAGGCGTTGCTGTAAGTTTGCTTTTTGTTTCTTTTCAATTTATCGGTCTGTCCTTTAATGCCACTCATACTTTCCTTCGCATAATCTGTTTTGCAAGTCCATTGACAGTAGTCCCTTTGTCTCAAAGTCTTTGCAAAATTGAGTAGGTTATGCATGTATACAGAATGGATAGTAGTTTGTAAAACATTATTTATTTTATTCTATTGCACTTTTCAATGTTACCGCAATTTAGCAGATAACTTGTTACTTTAACGATAACCTTTTAAACCAGGATCAACATTAACGTTAGGAAGGTTGTTGCTGGTTCCCTTGTTGTTGCATCCCTCCATAGCTTTGTGCCTCCAGTCCTAACTGGATATCTGTGCTCCTTTAATTCTGCCCTCTTGCCCATTACCTATCTTAATTGCTCCAATAGTGTCCATTTACAATGTGTCAAATATGAATTTTAACCACCTTGAGTCCAAAGATTAAATGGTTGTTTCTACAAATATAAAGTTCTCAGCTGTATGAGGAATTCTAATTTTATATTATAACAACAAGATGTTGCTACTTCCAGCTTGATTACACCATTGGAATATATAGCTGAATGGATCCAAACTCCTCATACTTCTCAGTGTGATAACTTTTGCTATTTCGCTGATTAGTATTGTATTGAAACAAAAATCTGGAAAATCCCACAATCATCCTCAACACCAGTGCCCCACAAGGCTGTGTTCTCAACCCCTTACTATACTTGTTGTACGCCTATGACTGTGGGACCAAATTCCCCTTCAGTTCAATTTTCAGTTTGCTGACAACACTACTGTAGTGGGTCGGATCTCAAACAACGATGAGACAGAGTACACGAATGAGTTAGAGAATCTGGTGAACTGGTGCAGTGACAATAGTCAACAAAATGAAGGAGATCCTCATCAATTTGAGGAAGTGTAGAGAAGAACATGCCCCTGTCTATCAATGGAGATGAAGTAGAAAGAATCGAGAGCTTCAGGTTTTTAGGTGTCCAGATCACCAGCAACCTGTCCTGGTCCTCCTTCCTCTCCCCCCCCCCCCCCCCATGCTAACCACCAATGCCTCTAATTTCTCAGAAAACTGAGGAAATTTGGCAAGTCGTCTACAGCTCTCTCCAACTTTACAGATGCACCATAAAAAACATTCTTCTGGTTGTATCGCAGCTTGGTATGACTCCTGTTCTGCCCAAGACTGCAAGAAACTGCAAAGGATTGTGAATGTAGCCCAATCCATCAGGCAAAACAGCCTCCCATCCATTGACTCTGTCTACACTTCCCACTGCCTCAGCAAAGCAGCCAACGTAATTAAGGACCACATGCACCCTGGAATTCTCCCTTCCGCCTTCTTCCGTAGAGAAAAAGATATAAGGTCACATACCAACCAACAGCTTCTCCCCTACTGCCATCAGACTTTTGAATGGATCTATCTTGCATTAAGTTCATCTTTTTCTACACTACAGCTATGACTTTAACACTGTTCTGCGCTGTTTCCTTCTTTACATACGGTACGCTTTGTCTATATAGCGCGCAAGGAACTATACTTCTCACTATGTAACAATAATAAGTCAAGTCAAATCAAAGGTCTGACAGCATCTGTGGAGAGAGAGAGTAGTCAATGTTTTGAGTCAGGATGACTCTTTGTCAGATCAGATATTTACTGACTTGTTTTTGTCTTTGGTGTCAATTAAAATGGAATCCTAACATAATATCTAACCAGTTAAACTCTTACTAACTTTTTCTACTTTTAGTACTGCAATCCAAGTATGTTTAAAGCTCCTTCTTCACATTTGCATCACTAGTTATAGTGAAGGTATAAGTGATTATTAGTAATCATTGCAAAGTAGTAACTTGTGCTTTAGATCAAATGAAAACCATTGAATTAAACTTGAGATGTTAACTGGGTACAAGATTAAACACTAACTATAAAATCACCAGTTTTTTTTTTGTGTATAGTTTCAAAATTGAAACTCCTTGGCAATGTATGATCTTGAAAAAAGGTCATGAATGCTCGCGTTATTGAAATTTAGTGAGAAAACTAAATTTTCTGGCATCCATTAGCCGCAAGGGAATGGCATCCATTCCCTTGCGGCTAAGAGGGGACCTAATCGAAACATATAAGATGATTAGAGGTTTAGATAGGGTGGATAGTGATAGCCTTTTTCCTAGGATGGAAAAAGCTAGCACAAGGGGACACAGCTTTAAATTAAGGGGTGATAGTTATAGGACGGATATCAGAGGTAGGTTCTTTACCCAAAGGGTGGTTCGGAGTGGAATGCCCTGCCTGCAGCAGTTGTAGATGCGCCAAGTTTGGTGGCGTTTAAGAAGTTAGTTGATAAGTATATGGAAGAGAAGGGAATGGTTTAGTTTGGAGGGGCATTGCTTTTTATATTGGTCGGCGCAACATCGAAGGCCGAAGGGCCTGTTCTGTGCTGTAATGTTCTATGAAAGTCAAGAATTTCTGATGTTAGCCTTGCTGTACTTTAATAAAAAGCACATGACAATAGTTAAAGGAGTACTTTGGACAAAATTCAAAGTTGTGTGTTTCCTGGGCTGGTATTGTTTTAATGTTTACTGTGCACTGTTGTCTTGTCTCTTAAAATAATGACAGTAAAACAGGACCTGATCAGATCCTTTAATATTGTTGCATCTTGGTTACCTACCTATTTAGGGGCAGCACAGTAGATATTACTGCTGCCTCACACCACCAGGGACCCAGAGGTTTGATTCCTGGCTTTGATCACCTGTGTGGAGCATGTTCTCCCCATGTCTGTGTGGGTTTCCTCCCACAGTCTGAAAGACTTGCTGATTAGGTGCATTGACCTGAACAGGTGGTGACTAGGAGAATTTTACAGTAACTTCATTGCAGTGTTAATGTAAGCCTTACTTGTATATAATAAATAAACTTTAATTTCTGTAGAACCTCTTATGTCCCTGTGATAGCCTCAAGGCCTGGTCAGTTGTTCAGAAGCTTTCATGAATGAACACTAGGTATTGTCTTTGTGATTGGACCTGGAATGAGAAATAATCATATACTTCTAATTGACTCAAGTGTTCACAGTATTTCAAGTATGCTTGGTGGCCTAGAATTCGCATCTTAGTCTTGTTTTTAGAACCAAATGAGAAGTTATTGGGAAGTACCTCTGGATAAATGTACCAAAGTTTGGCTGCTAAAATACAAGAATGTATTGTCACACTGCTGTAGAAATACTGTCTATATAATAGTGCAATTTTAAAATGCTGTTTTAAGGCAACAAGTTCTTCCAACTTCTCCAATCTTAGCAACAGGGAAATATAACATCAGAAGATCACTTGGCCACGAGTTATTCATTTAGATCATGGCTGATGTTCTACTTTTTGCACTATCCCCATAACCTTTGTGTTAATAGCCAAAAAATTATCAAACTCTGTCTTGAGTATACTCAGAGTGTGCATCCACAGCCCACTAGGGTGGAGAATTCTAAAAATTCACCACCCTCTAACAAAAGAAATTCCTCTTTGTCTGTTATTTTATAACTGAACCCTTTGGCTCCTTGATGTGGCAGGACTGCAGAGTTTAGATGTGGTTAGTTGGTTGTGGAATTTTTTAGCTTTGTCTATCACTTTCGGCCTCTACTGTTCATGCATGCGAATAGTCCCATGTTGTAGCTTCCCAATTTGATGTATTATTTTCAGGTATGCTAGATGTTGCTCCTGGCGTGATCTCCTGCATTCTTTGAACCAGTATTGATCTTCTGGCTTGATGACAATGGTAGAGTGAAAGATATGTCAAAATATAGTCGAATAAAATTCTGTTGCTGATGGCCCACAGTACCTTATGGATGTTCAGTCTTAAGTTGCCTATCCTCTTTAGCATGGTAGTGTCACACATGATGGAGAATATTCGCAATGTGAAGATGGATCTGTTATCCAAGATCTCCTCTCACCAATGAACTGATCCTGTCCTTTATTAACAATGCTACGCTAACACTTTTCCTTTCCTTACTACCCTCCTGAATGTCAAATGCCCATCAACATTCAGTTCCTGAACTTAGTTGCCCTGCAGTCACATTACAGTAATGGCAATTAGATCATATCAAAGTATCATATTACTTTGATTTATGCTATTTATTCAACAATCTTTATTGCATGCACTCAACGTCTTTGAATCTTATTATTTTTGCAACCTTATCTGCTGGCATACAATTAAGTTTGTATGGTCTGTCCTTTGCTGTCACACTCTGATTACCAATTCTAGCTGTAGTTCTTTTGCCTTTTCCTCTATCTTTAATTTATCAACCTTCCTAAACTATTCCTCAATCTGTCTATTTAGGTTAAAACCCCCTCTGCTGCACTAGTTATATGACCTGTCAGAACATTGGTCCTAGCATGGTTGAGGTGATTGTTGCCTCAGTGGTATAGTGCCCATTTTCCCCGATAGTGGTGTTCATGACCAAGGAATTGGAAATTCATTTCCCCTACACCAATTTTTGAACCACAAATTTGACACTTGGCTTAATTACCCTACATCGTTTGCTTGTGGCTCAGATGATGATTACCTTTTGAGATAATGCTGCAACTTTATAAGACTCTTGTCAGACCCCACTTGGAGTACTGTGCGCAGCTCTGGTTGCCTCACTACAAAGATGTGGAAGCTATTGAAAGGGTGCAGAGGACATTTATAAGGATGTTGCCTGGATTGGGTGGCATGTCTTATGAGGATAGGTTGAGGGAGCTAGGTCTTTTCTCTCTAGAGAGACGAAAGTTGAGAGGCGACCTGTTAGAGGTTTATAAGATGTTGAGATAGGGTGGATTCTCAGAGGGCTGAAATGGTCGCTATGAGAGGACACAGGTTTAAGGTACTGGGGAGTAGGTACAGAGAAGATGTCAGTGGTAAGTTTTTTCACTTAGAGAGTGGTGAGTGAGTGGAATCAGCTGCCGTCAGTGTTGTTGGAGGCAAACTCGTTGAAGTCTTTTAAAAGACTTCCGGATGAGTACGTGGGATTTAATGGGTTTAAGGGTTATAGATAGGCCTGGTAGGTATGGATATGATCAGTGCAACTTGTGGGCTGAAGGGCCTGTATATGCTGTAGTATTCAATGCTCTGAGATTTGGCTTTTTAATTTAGCCCTAGTTGCTAGTACACTGTCAAGCAGAATCTTTCTTAATTCTATCAATGTTGAACTGGATCATCTTCGGGCAGGTAACACAGCATTCCAGGCTCTTGCTCTGGGTTGCAGAGAATCATGACTATCGACCTGACTATATTGTCCCCTACTATTATTATATTCCTATTTGTACCCCGCTGCTTGAATATCTTGGAACAAAGCATCCAGGTAATATGTCTGTTTCTTGAAGTGTTGCAATGTCTGCAGCTCAGTGACTCTGAGCTGAGACAGTCTCCTCCAGTTGCAGGTGCTTACTGCAGATATCTTTGCCCTGGATCATCATGGTGTCCAGAAACTCCCACATTCTGCACTCTCAAGATGTTACCTGTTCTAATATCCTTAGTGTCTTGAGTAACTAATTGTTATAAAAGGAGAAATTAACCTCCTCTCTGAGAACTAACACTCAACCACTCAGAAGTACCTCCCTTTGTAATCTGTTAAAAGTGCATGAGAAAGGGGGAATTTCTGCGCTTCAGCAACTTTGTGGTCAAATCAAAATAACTGCCTGAGACACGCTCTATAAAGACAATAAGTAACACTTTATTCATCTAACTAACAGTCAACAGGCTAACTTAACTATTAACAAACAGAATAAAAAACTTCTGATGGAATGTTTTTTAGATAAATATAGTTAGTAACACAAAAGTAGAATTTTTAGTCACATCAAAATGCAACCAGGTGTTATCTTTTGGAATCTTCTGTTTTTATCTTTTCTTCTGTCTTTACTATTTTCTGTTGGCACCTTTTGCAATTGATATGAGGCTTTCTTTTAAGATATAAATGTGCTGTTATGATGGTCTGGCTGTCTCCTTTAAAGCTGAAAGAGCTGTGAGCTGTGGCAGTTGCTGTTTGGCTCTCTGGAGCTGGGAGTTGGTTTTTATATCCGTGATGACATATCAAAATCCCCACTGTAGGATTGGTTTACAGGTTTTCAAAACATCGAATTCAAACCTGATAGGTTGCTGCTAGTCCAATGTCCAGTTTAAACTGATTGGCAAACTTCAAAAACAACCCATGGTCTTGGCAGCATCACTGCCTAGGCTTACAATACAATGTTTCAGTCTGTGTAAGGCATACCTGCATCTCTCAACTCTCTAAGCACAGCAAAAAATTATCTTTTCTTTTAACAGACCATGCAATTTTACAATTCTTAGCATTTTAGACGTTTTTTTATAATTCTACAAACACAAACTTCACAACGTTAATTATTTTTAAGTTAAATTTTGTCTTCTCACCACCACTTTCTGTATTAATTAAACTTTAGCAGTCCAATAAACCTTACCAATTAATCAAATAATGAACTCACTAGATTCGTACTTTTGTTCTGTTTAATTATAAGTTTGCTACTTGAGGTTTTAAAAATCTTTTTGTTCTTTATCTATCGTGCAGTTCTTTACAGACGCATCCTAACAGCAGATACTCACTAAGCATCTTATTATTTTCCTGTTTTTAAAAGAATGCGCTTTATTTCTTTGAAAAAAGATTAGATGTATTTAATCCAAAAATGAGTAAATAAGTTGGATTAAAGTTTATTTATTAGTTACAATTAAGTTTACATTCACACTGCAATGAAGTTGCTATGAAAAACCCCTAGTCGCCACTCCAGCGCCAGTGTCCCCATTTGGATGCATTAAGGGAGAATTTAGCATGGCCAATTCATCTAACCTGTACATCTTTGGACTGTAGGAGAAAACCAGAGCACCCAGAGGAAATCCACACAAACACAGAATATACGAACTCCACAGACAGTGAGCCAAGCTGAGAATTAAACCCAGTTCTGTGGTGCTGTGAGATTAAACATAGTAAATAGGATAAGGTGCTCATTTGGACAGTCAGCACAGTCTCAAAGGGCTGAATGGCCTCCTTGTGCACTGTAGGGATTCTATGGGATTCTGACTGCTAGCTTAGATGGAACATACTAGTCAATGGTATACTTACTTCCCTGTGATATTACCCCTCTTTTGGCTTCTGACTGGCTTGTGTTGACATTTTACCCTTGTTGCTGCTCTATTTTAACTCCCATTGCTGCTTCTGTCGCTGATTGTCTTGCACTGATAATTTAAGTGACCACCAAATTGTATTTTTGATATATTTGCTCACCTATATTGGTAGCCATTCCCTGCCAATTTAAATTTGAGTATTGTCCTGATGCTCAAATCCTTCATGGCCTTGCTACACCCTGGACAGGATTTCAATTTCATGGTCAGGAACCTGGTGTCAATTTTAGGTTCCAGAGTGTGTTCCTAAAATGCCCACCTCAACATGGAGACACCCTCTGAAGAAAAGGTCAGTTTTTTTTCCATTTAAAATGTCTATGGATGCCTATCCATGATCAGGCAACCAAAGGCTACAGAGATGGCTGAGTAGTCCTGGGTGTGTTAATTGTGTGGGATTAATGCCCCCCAACCCTGTCTCTTGACTTGAGGTGGCCTTGATGACTTGGTCGAGTTCTGGCCTGAAATGCAAAGTCATTTGCCAACTGGAAAGCCCCTAAATAATGATCAACAAGAATGCATTATGTTGGTGGTGGTGGGGGGAGGAATCATTTTAATCAGCAGGTAATGCTCATTGTAAAAGTGAGGGAGAGCTGCAGCTCCTCTAAGGATGTGGGACCCAACTGATGATAACTTGTAAGAACTGGAGCATTGTTTGTCACCATTCTGATCCCCGTCTAGCCTCTTTAAAAATGAGTTTGTGGGATTTTGGCAGCATGAAGTGGGGATCTGGCTGTCTGATCCATAACCCCACAGAAGATCCTATCCTCAACCTCCTGAAGTCTCCATCCTTCTGATGTCACTTCATGTGCATTGCCCCCACCCCTGTTAAATATTGTTGTTAGATGTCCCTTCAAGCACCAAATCCTGTGCTTTGGAATTCATTCCTTAAAACCCACTTCTGTAACCATTCTTTATTACTCCAGTGAAAACAGAAAATGTTGGAAATTATCAGCAGGTCAGCCGACATCTATAGAAAGAGAAACAGAATTAATGTTTCAGGTCTACGCAAATCTCCTCTTTCATTGCTGTTTCACTTGATGTTGGTTTTCCTTTGCACCTATGAAATGCCAAAGGACATGTTTCTCCAATAAAGGTAGGATTCCTTCTGAAATGTGCATTTCAGCCATGTGTGATTGTGTTCTGGTTGTGAGAGTGTTGCATGTTGATTCTCCACATCCATATATATGTTGCATTTTTAAAATATTTCTAAATTACCCACATGCAGCTTTGGTGCTGGTCTCATTCCAGTGGGTGTGCATTGTTGAAGATGGCAGTTTCCCCTGAAACAGCTGATGACAGCACTTCTCAAATGGACAAAGCTTGGATCGACAGGTCAGTAACCACTCCTATCAAGGATCTGCAGCTGGGCTTCCAACTTGAAAGATGATTTTTTTTTAAAAATCATGTGATCTATATTTTTAACTTCCTGTCACAATACTTGGGGAAAGTGTAACCAATTTTGATAGACACCTCATTATTAATGCATGTCCACGTTGTAAGTTATTTCATTGTCTTGTGTGTGTTATCTCATGATTAGAGAGTACAATACAGGATCAGCATGGACATCCACAGACCTGGCAGTTCCTGAATATAGCTGAATGTAGTTATAGTTTGCAGAGAGACTTGGACAAGTTGCAGAGCTGGGCCGAGAGGTGACAAATGGAGTTTAATGCGGAAAAATGTGAGGTAATTCACTTTGGCAGGAATAACAAATGTGTAGAGTATAGGGCTAATGGTAGGACTCTTAATAGTGTTGATGAACAGAGGGATCTTGGTGTATATGTGCATAGATCCCTGAAAGTTGGCAATCAAGTCGATAAGGTTGTTAAGAAGGCATACGGAGTCTTAGCTTTTATTGGTAGGGGAATTGAATTTCGGAGCCGCAACGTCGTGTTGCAACTGTACAAAACTCTAGTGCGGCCGCACTTGGAGTATTGTGTGCAGTTCTGGTCCCCACATTATAAGAAAGATGTGGAGGCATTGGAGAGGGTACAGAGGAGGTTTACCAGGATGTTGCCTGGTATGGAGGGCAGGTCTTATGAAGAGAGGCTGAGGGATTTGAGGTTGTTTTCGTTAGAAAGAAGGCGGCTAAGAGGAGACCTTATTGAAACATATAAGATGATTAGAGGTTTAGATAGGGTGGACAGTGATAGCCTTTTTCCTAGGATGGAGAAAGCTAGCACGAGGGGACATAGCTTTAAATTAAGGGGTGGTAGTTATAGGACGGATGTCAGAGGTAGGTTCTTTACCCAGAGGGTGGTAAAGGTATGGAATGCCCTGCCTGTAGCAGTTGTAGATGCACCAAGTTTGGCGTTTAAGAGGTTAGTAGATAAGTTTATGGATGAAAAGGGAATGGTTTAGGTTAGAGGGTCATTGCTTTTTCTTAATTGGTCGGCGCAACATCGAAGGCCGAAGGGCTTCTTCTGCACTGTAATGTTCTATGAACCACTTCTGGTCGTCTTCTGGACATGTTGGATGTTTAAAGTTTGACACAGATGCCTCTTGAAACATGTTGAACCAAATTTCAGTGCTCTGCTGCACATGAGCTGGTTGAGTACAGTGCTTTCCCAAGAAAGATGGTCTGCAGTATAGAAGTTTGTTTGGCTCTTCTTTAGGATGCCCTTGTATTGTTTGAACTGACTATCTTGATGCTCTTTGCCCTGACACAGTTCTTGATACAAGATCTGCTTAGGAGTTTTGTGGTGATCGATATTGGAGACACGGGCTGCTCAACTAAGTTGAAATTTGTCAATTTTTGCAGTGTGTGCAAGAGCCAGCTAATTATTTCCATGATAGGATGCAGCATACTATAGCAATAATTTGTCAATTAAATTGAGATTAAGATGTAGATGTTCCGTCTAAGCAAAGTTCTTGAAATTTGATATGCCGACACCATAGCGCATTATTATTTTCTAATATGTCATTTAGAAAGAAGAATGGAATCATAATTAACATAATGGAACACTACATTTGTATGTAGATTAATGAAAGGCACTCTGCCTGTGAGCATGTTCGTAGAAAATTGTTCAAACAAATTTAAAATTGATTCCATTGAAGTGTGGTTCTTGGAATGTTGGCAATGTTTGTAAGGTCACAATTATAGCTGATCTTAGTTGTTTTAAGAGTTTAATGGTCATCTTTTTGAATTACTGCAATTTTTACAATTGTTGCCTTGGAAATTCCAGCAGTTTAACCTAGTTACAATAAAGAGTTGCTAATATTTGTCCAAGTCATGATGTGATCAGAGAGCAACTTGGAGATGATGGTGTTTCCTTGATTTAGCTACTCTTGTGGTTTTGGAAATGTTATCATAAATAACCTGGCAGAATTGCTGCAGTGTGACCTGTAATCATTGCAATTCTCTATTTCCTTCACTACATGTGTCTAATTTCTCCTTAAAAGCATCAGTGTTATTCACTTCAGCCAGTCTATGGTTGTGAGTTCCACAGTCTCGCCGTTGGTTAGGTAATGAGTTTTCTCCCAAATTCCTTATTGGATTTCTTAGTGACTATCTTGTATTAATGGTCTCTAGTTATGCTGTTGCCCATAAGAGAGAGCCTCCCCTCTGTATCCACTCTAACAAAATCATTCACAAAAAATTTTTAAAGATCTCTGTTAGGTCATCCCCTCCTTTTTAAGAGAAGCGATTAACCATGTCAATCATTTTCCAATACATATGTCCAAGAATTTCTGGTATCATCTTTGTAAATCTTTGCTGTACCCTCCCCCAGTGCGTCTGTCTTTCTATATAATATCAATTATAGAACCCTACAATGCAGAAAGAGATCCTTCAGCCCATCAAGTCTGCACAGACCACAATCCCACCCAGGTCCCCCGCCCCGCCTAATCCCTACGTATTTTACCTGTTAATCCCTAATAATATGCTGTCTGGAATTGCACAGTCTTCTGGGTGTTGTCAAACCAACGTGCAATAAAGATTTAGCTGAACTTCCCCATTTTACTGTTCTGTCTCTAGGATTAAAAATTCGTGCATAGTTTGCATTTTTATAGCTATAATAACATGTGGTGCAACTTTTAATGATGTTTGTAATCGGAGATCCCTCTGTTCTGTACCCTGCCTTAACTTGCACTTTCTGATTTAATAATACTACCTTTCATTTATCTCTGTTTTTAATGATTTGCCAATTCTGCAAGGTTATTGATGTCATCCTATAATTGTTAGTGCTTCTTGCTATTGACTGTCTCATCATGCTTCCAAACTGGAGCCATCTGTAAATTTAGAAATTGGATTTTGAATTCAGAATGCAAATTATTAATTAGATTGTGAACAGCAGTGGTCCAGCACTGACCCTTGTGGAGATCCTTCCCTTTTACCACATGAATGAGTACACAGTCTGGCAGACCAAGTCGAGATGCTCTGTACTTTCAAGATTTGGCCATCTTGATTAGAGTCACTTTGTTTTAGATACTTGAAGTTTCTTAAAACCATCTTCTCCCAACCTTATAGGAATACATTCTGTGTCTTTGCTTCTCACCAATTGTGGTCAATATAATGTATTGATTTTCCAATTGAAAGGGATGTCACATGGTAATTAGGACTTTGGACATGAAAAAAGTGGTATTTGAATAAAAGTGGTATTTATTTATGTTCAAAAATCCAATCAATAGAGTACTGTATAAATATTTTCCATTGGAAGTTAACACAGCATCTCTCCCCACTATTTAGAAATGTTATTGCTGGGGTGAGAGCTATGAATGCAGCATTTGTAAGAAGTGTATAAAATTTAAACTGTTCTACCAGCACCCTTGGCTTAGATGACTTTTATAATCTAATGGATACACTACTTCTGATTTGTAGGCAGCTCCAAGTTCTCGGAGAAACCCATCCATTGAATCACGCATTCAGGACTGAGATCCTTTCAGCCACACTCCCAACTTTGCAGGAAATACAGACTTTTTACAGCAGATTTAAGCAGCTATTCTTGCCAGGTAAAGTCATTTTGTTTATTAAATAGTGTAACTAATGTGGTTCCTAACAAGGAGCAATGCAATTCTGTTTAAAAGCATTCTGATCTTGCTTTTTGTTCGAAATGAGCCCTATAAATTTCACATTCTAAGTTTGAAAGTGGCTATTGCTTTAACTTCCTTGACTTTTTTGTAAAATTTAAACTTTTATTTTTGAGCCTTTTAAACAAAGGATGTTGGCGATTTAATTTTATCTGATTTCTTCAAGTCATTAACATGGTTTTAAACAAATGATACTAATTAGTTCACAGGAATGAATGAAAGTAATAGTGACTTGAACTTTTTTTGGTAGTTGCTAATGGGTTGTTCCTTGAAGGAAAATGATATTTGAATGTCTTGAAATTGTACAAGACATTGGTAAGGCCATACTTGGTATACTGTGTGCAGTTCTGGTCATCCAATTATAGAAAGGATATTGTTAAATTAGAAAGAGTGCAGAAAAGATTTATTAGGATGTTACCAAGACTAGATGATTGAGTTATAAAGAGGAGCTGGATAGACTGGAACTTTCTTCATTGGAGCATAAGGGCTGAAGGGTGATCTTACAGAGATCTATAAAATAATGAGGGACGTAGCTCAGCAAGGTAGTCAATATCATTTCCCAAAGGTAGGGGAGTCTGAAACTAGACAGCATAGCTTTAAGGTGAGAGGGGAGAGATACAAAAGTGTATAGAGGGGCAATTTTTTCAGAGGGTCGTGAGTATTTGGAATAAGCTGCCAAAGGTAGTAGTAGAGGCAGGTATAATTTTGGCCGTTAAAAAGCATTTAGATAGTTACATGGGTAAGATCAAGAGAATATGGACTAAAAATGGGCAATTGGGATTAGCTTAAGGTGTTTTCTAAAAAAAAAGGCAGCATGGATAAGTCAGGGTCAAAGGGCCTGTTTTCATGTTATAAACCTCTCTAACTCTATTTGAGTAAGCATGTATGCTGTCTAGTCTTATCCACGATATGCTATTAGTTTGCATTTGGGGTAAATTTGAACCCTTCTAGAAATCTAAAGCTACAGTTGATGCCTGGTGAACAGCATTATAGTATGTTATGGTACAATTGTGTTTTGCATACGTATATACATTTACAATATTTTCTATTTGAAAAGATTGAGCTATAAAATATACTGTTTTGTATTGTTTTATAAGCAATGAATAAATTAATTCAAACTAATTCTACATTGTAATTATTTTTCAAAGTCTTAGATTTGTCAACTTTGTACAGAATCCATGAATGAGATCAAGTCTGAGTTTGATTTAGGTCTTTGTGTGTTCTGGATATACTCAGTGTACTAATAATACTGATTGTTCTTGACTAGATAATGCTACTGAATTCTGGGAGTCTGACGTTAAATGGCTGTCTGTTTTAGAAAATGCAAGTTGGCTAGAAGCTATCAGGTTTGTGCCTCTTTTCTATATTGTTAAATCATTTTTTTAGTGCACTGAAGTTTGTTTCTTGAATTATATAGCATGTAATTGCTGACAGCAGAAATGTTTAATGTATCAATGAAGTTATTCCATTAATCCTGTCATAATTGAGGCCAATTGAATTTTCATTTTAGACTTTGGTTTACATTTTCTAAACATTCATGGTAAAGTTACATTGAAAGTGCAGCATCATCCAAACAATTTTTTATTGGCTTAACTTACTGAGCTTTTTTGCATCTACAATTTTTATTCATTTCATTTATGAGATGTGGGCATCACCAGCAGCGTCAGTATTTATTATCCATCCCTAACTGCCCTCCCATTTTAGAGGGTATTTTGAGAGTCAATCACACTGTACTTGCAGCATTAAAAAGCTAAAGAAAATTTTTTTTACAAATAACTAGTCTAATAACTAGGACTATCAATTAGGAAAACTTCACCTTGCCTAACTGTTCAGTTCAGTTTGTTTCATTTTTGAGTTTTAGTATTTGCAGTTGTCTTTTTGACACCTTCTAAAATAAAGGATTTTAGGGCAGCCCTTGCAGTTCAAATCAGAATCTCTGTGCAGAAAATCATAGTGCAGAAGGAGGCCGTTTGGCCCATCAAATTTGCACCAACTACAATCCCACCCAGGCCCTGTTCCCATAACCCCACATATTTAGCCTGCTAATCTAATCCAGTAACACGAGTCAATTTTAGCATGGCCAGTAAACCTAACCCACATATCTTTGGACTGTGGGAGGAAACAGGAGAAACCCATGCAGACATGGGGGGTTGTGCAAACTCTACATAGACAGTGATCTGAGGCCAGACTTGAACCCAGATCCCTTGTGCTGTGAGGCAACAATGCTAACCACTGTGCCACCTACTGCTTCTAATGATTCCAAAACTATTCAAATTATAAAGCTTAGTTTTTTGGTCGCAAGTAAGGTTTACATTAACACTAAATGAAGTAACTATGAAATTCCCCAACATAAACTAAATATCACAGTATTTGTACAAGTTCTGTACATCTGTGATTTCAACACTGCTTACTTGCTGTGTTGAAGAATGAAATGCACAGCCTCAAAATAAGGAGCTTTCCACCATTCAGTCTGTCACAATCCAAAATGCTGGCAAGAATCAAAATCATAAACAAGAGCTGGATGCTTATCTGACTACTACAAATGTGTATAGTATTTCAATTGTTGCATATGAGAAAGAAAAACTTTATATAATGGCAGTATCTTTCAACACACACATGCTTCAACTTCCTCTTGGAATTTTGTTTAATTTTTTCTATTTTGTTTCAATACAAATGCATTTTTATTGCTTTTCATGCATTCATAGTTCATGAAATTGCAAAATGCAGTTTGGTGTCCAAGATTTGAATTGTACAAGTCTTCACTGCTGCAAAACTTCAGATCTATAAAATTTATATTCCTGTGACACAGGACTGAACCAGTGGGTGCCTCAGAAAGCACTGAGCCATATTTATATTAATGTGAAGTAATATTACTAAGTTATTAAAACTTTGAACAATGGGAATGTCAAATTTGTGTTTCATCAACGTTACAGTAATCTCAGTCACAACAAATTGAAAAGAGACTTTCACAGCTCTATAACTTCTAGTTTATGGGAACAATGTATAATTCTCTACCATTTTCAGAAGTAACAAGTACAGATTATAGTTTTTTTGTTTAAATTGATTCCCTGGATAATTAGATAATTTGTTGCAAATATATCTTAATCTAAAGAGATGATGCATGGTTGTTTTGATTTTGTACAAATTCATGCAAGAAGAAATTTCGGAGTGTCTCAAATCGTTCCCAACCACTGAAGTACTTTTGAACTGTTAACACTGTTGTAACGTAGGAAAACAAGCATGAGGAGGATAACATGAACTCCTAAATCTTTTTACCATATCCTTTAGTTTTCATCTATTAAATATGTAATGACATTTCAATAAAATTAAAGTTTATTTATTAGTGTCACAAGTAGGCTTGCATTCACACTGCAATGAAGTTACTGTGAAAATCCCCTAGTTGCCACACTCCAAACCTGTTATGGTATACAGAGAGAATTTAGCAAGGCCAGTGCACCTACACAGCACATTTTTTGGACTGTAGGAGGAAACTGGAGCACCTGAAGGAAACCCATGCAGAAAAGGAAAGAACAAGGTAACTCCACAGACAGTAACTCAAACTAGAAATTGAACCTGGGCCCCTGGCGCTGTGAGGCACCAATGTTAACCACTAATCTATTATATGGAGTTTTTAGGTGTAAGGCCAGAAGATAATGGGATAGAAGCTTGAGTTTTAATTCATTTATGGGATGTGAGGGCATCACTGGCTATGCCAGCATTAATTGCTCTTGAGAACATAGTGGTGAGCTATTGCCTTGAACATTTGGAGTCCATGTGGTGGAAGTACATCCACAATGCTGTTCAGGAGGGAGTTCCAGGATTTCAACACAATGACAGATACTAAAAGCATATTTCTCATCAGTATTTACTGTGAAAAGGGCATGATGTTTGGGAACTTGGGGAAATAAACAGTGATATCTTGAGGAATGTGCATATAACAAGTGCTAGAAATCTTAAAATGCAACAAGGTAGATAAATCCCCAGAACTTAGTGAAGTGTGTCCCACGATGTGGTGGGAGGCTAGGGAGGATATTGCAGATCCCCTAGCAGAGATATCTGAATCATTGATAGTCACAGGTGAGGTACCTGAAAATTGGAAGGTGGCAAATGTTGTGCCTTTGCTTAAGAAAGGCGGCGTGGAAAAGTGTGGGATCTACAGGCCAATGAGCATCATATCTGTGGAGGGTAAGTTGTTGGATGGTATTTTGAGAGACAGGATCTACAGGCATTTAGAGATGCAAGGACTGATTAGGGACAGTGAACATGGGCTTTAAGTGGAAAATCATGTCTCTTAAATTTGATTGAATGTGTTGAAGTGGTAACCAAGAAGGTAGATGAGGGCAGTGCAGTTGATGTTGTCTACATTGACTTTAGCAAGGCCTTTGACAAGGTATCACATGGTAGGTTGCTGCATAAGATTAAATTTCATGAGATCCAGGGTGGGGTAGCCAAATGGATACAAAATTGACTTAACAGCAGAAGCCAGAGAATGGTTGTACAGGGTTGTTTTTCAGACTGGTGCCTGTAACCAGCGGTGTGCCTCAGAGATCAATGCTGGGTCCATTGTTATTTGTCATTTATATTAATGATTTGGATAAGAATTCAGAAGGCATAGTTGAAGTTTGCAGATGACACAGATTGGTGGCATAGTGGACAGTGAAGAAAGTTATCTAGGATTGCAACGGGATCTTGATCAATTGGGCCAGTGGGCTGGTGAATGGCAGATGGAGCTTAATTTAGATAAATGTGAGGTGATGTATTTTGATAGATCAAACCAGGGCAAGACTTACTCAGTTAATGGTACGGCATTGGAAAGTGACAAACAGACCTAGGGGAACAGGTTCATAGCTCCTTGAAAGCAGAGTCATAGGTGGACAGGCTGGTGAAGAAGACATTTGGCATGTTTGGTTTCATTGGTCAGAACATTGAATACAGGAGTTGGGACGTCTTGAAGTTGCACAAGAGATTAGTATGGCTACACTTGAAATACTGTGTACAGTTCTGGTCACTCTATTAAAGAAAGGATATTATTAAACTAGAAAGTGTAGAAAAAAATTACTAGGATATTACCAGCACTTGATGGCTTGAGTTATAAAGAGAGGCTGAATAGAGTGGAACTGTTTTCTTTGGCGCATATGCTGAGGGGTGATCTTATGGAGGTTTATAAAATAACAAGGGACAAAGATCAGCTACTTAGTCAACATCTTTTCCCAAAGGCAGGAAAATCTAAAACTAGAGGCTTGAGGAGAGAGGTACAAAAGAGTCCAGAAAGGCAACTTTTTCACACGGTGGTAAGCATCTGGAACATGCTGCCAGAGATAGTAGTAGTAAAAGCTGGTACAATTTTGTCTTTTAAAAAGAGTTTAGATGGTGACATGCGTAAGATGGGTATAGAGGGTTATGAGCCAAACATGGACAATTGGGACTAGCTTAGAGGTTAAATAAAGAAAAGTGAAATGGACAACTTGGGCTGAAGAACTTGTTTTTGTGCTGTAAACCCTTATGACTCTATGACAGTGAAGAATGGTGATATGTTTCCAAGTCATGATGGTGAGTGACTTGGACCTCAAGATCCTGTGTTTGCTGCCTTTGTCCTTCTAATGGTAGCAGTTGTGGGTTTGGAAGGTGCTGATTTAGAAGCCTTGGTGAGATTCTTTGGTGTAACTTGTAACGCGCTTCCATTATTCGTCAGTCGTGGAGGGAGTGAATGGCAACTCTCCCAGAAACAATCAGCCGGGCTGTTTTCCTGGATGGTATCAAGCTCCTTGAATATTTGTTGGACCTGCACACGTTCAGACAAGTGGAGAGTATTCCATCACACTCCTGACCTGTGCCTTGTAAATGATGGACAGGTTTCCATGTTATGTCATCTGCCTGATTTACATTTTTCAATTTTGTTTCTGCCTTTTCTTATTCTGCCTGCAGCAGAGCTTTGCCCTTTGGGCATTTCACAATGGTTGGCACTGCTGCCTCAGCACCAGGGACCCAGTTTGATTCCTGGCTTGGTTCACTGTCTTTATAGAGTTTGCATATTCTCCTAATGTTTGTGAGGTTTCCTCTCTCAGTCCAAAGATGTGCAGGTTAGGTGAATTAGCCATGCCAAATTATCTTTAGTGAGAGGGGGACTAGCTAGAGTAAATGCATGGGGTCATGGGGCTAGGGGTTGAGTGAGATTGGTGAAGACTCGATGGGCTGATGATCTCCTTCTGCACCATAAGGATTCTGTGATTCTTATCCTTTGTTTTGAATCATAGAATCCAAAGTGCAGAACGAAACCATATGGCCCTCCGAGCCTGCACCAGCCACAAGGTTCCACAATTAGTCGAGCCCTGACTCTGGTAACTCTGTAATTGTGCTACTTATTGTTTCATTATTTGCTTGCAGCTTGGAAAAATCCAAAGATTTTTTTTAATGCCTGCTTTTCTCCATTTGGCTGTCCTTCAGCTTAACAATATTTATGTTCACTGCTTTCATTTGGGTATGCTGCAAAAGTGATTGAGAACTCTTTCAGTCAAATTGGGACTGCAGACTTTCTACTTTTTGTTACTCCTGTACACATGAACTCTTCCTTTTCCTCAGTTTGACTTCTGCATACTTCATCACTTTTTCCATGAGCTCAACCATTTCACACAATCTTAATAAATTTGCTTTCAATTTGTTATATATTTCTTTGGAAATTTAAATTTTTTTGAGTTTTGTTCTGAATGTCCAATTCTCCAGCTCTGTAGTCTCATTCTTATACTTCTTAGTTTCCTCCTCAAATACTGAACATTGCTGGGTCTATTTTGCCAATTGGTTCTTCAGTTCTTTCAGTGATGTTAAATTAATTTTGCTTTTCTGTGGGATCATTGTGGAATGTGTAGATCCTTCAATGGATTTTCCTTAAGTACAACTGCTTTGTCTTTAGCTTTCTTGTAATTCAACAATCTCTTTGACGTTGTTCTGCTGTACAACATAGTCTTTATTTCTTCATGCTTACAAAGGATTATGTACTCATTTTGCAGTTGATATTGAAGGATGATTTGCTGTTCTTTTCAACTGTTTATTCTGTTATTGACCTCTTGTCAATTCAGCTGCACTAAGTTCATTGCTTTGCTTTGTTACCACTGCTGGTTCCAAGTTTTCTTTGAAGCAGCATTCAAAATTTTACTTAACTCCCATTTTTTTTTCTAGGACCAAATATTGATTTTTCAGAAAGATTTTCAGGGCACTAATAAATTTGAGTACCTTTCCAGACCATTTTTGTGCATTGGTTTAGTTTGGTTGAGTTCTTCCTACTTGGTTTTGATATGAACATTTTCCTGTGGAATAGTTTCAGTCTCTCCTTTGCAGGTTTTGTTTCTTTTGCGCTACATCAAATGACTTGCCTCTATTTGCAGCTGTCTGCTTGCTCAGCACTACTGTTGCAGTTTGGGGAACTGATTTGCCAATAACAAAACACGCTATTTTCAAGCCTTTTGGCTCCTCCTCAGTATCTCTCCTCTAAATTATTAAGCTCTTTTGGCTTGAGTACTTTATTGTGCTGACATGGTTTGTGACTCTTTATTGTGTTTTGCTTTGATGTTGTATCCTTCACCCTGATATCTCCTTGCCCTTTTGGTGGAGTGTTGGGGATGTTCTGGATTTTTTTAAAGATCTGCGCTCTCCAAAACTTGATGATTAAAATACTTGGAGTGGCACAGTGGTTAGCACTGCTGCCTCACTGCACTAGCTACCTGGATTCAATTCCATGATCAGGTCACTATGTGGAATCTGCACATTCTCCCAGTTTCCTCCCACAGTCTGAAAGACATACTGATTAGCTGCATTGACCATGCTTAAAAATTCTCCCTATGTATACCTGAACAGGCGCTGGAATGTGGCGTGCCTAGGGGATTTTCTCCAAGATTCTACTGCAGTAACTCCTCCTGTGCATGTTGGTTACAATGGGCTCTCATTGCAATTTTGGAGCCATCTTTAAAACTGTAGACCCAACTGCAATTCTTTCAGCTGAGCTAATTAAACAATCCTTATGCTCTGCCTGATTATTTTAAAAAGGTTAGTTCAGCCTTTTGATGAATTTTGCCCATTTGTGATCTGGCTTGGTTCTTTGACTCTACGTTTGACTAGGTTTGGGTTTTGTTGACCTATTTGCAATCTGGTTAGGTCCTTTGCCTCCTGTCTTTGATCAAGATTTAGTAGTGGATCCCATATGCTCTGGTGGAGTCTTTCTCAGCCGCACAATGGATCTTTTGTCTTTCAGCCTCCGTGACTGTAATTTTTTTTAGTTGAATTTCTTGGAACTCACGGCATTTCACTTAGGTCAGACTGTAGTTTCTTAACTTTTTAATTCTCTGGAATTTTGGGATCTTTCATCTGCTTCTTTGAGGTCCTGGGTTCATTCATTAGCTGCCACTATGTTGTACGGTTATTAGGTGTCTCACTAAGAGACCTGGAGACTTGTGTGGTTGAACATGAATTGTTTTGATTCAACTATATGCATATCTCCAAAGTATAGCCCTAACTAGGTGCTATTTCCATGCTGATCTTTCTAGCTATACAGTCCACCATCATGTGACTCTCTAAATCATCAGGTGGGTGATACTTTTTCTGCCATTCTCACATTAACCATTACTACCTGAGCACTCTTTGTACTATAATCGTTTCCAAGACCAAGCAAGTGCAATGAAGTGTTTTCTGACTTTATTTTCCTGTACTCTTCCTGAAGATGTTTTCAGTTTCGTTTTTGTTCTATCTATCCTGATGCCTGGAAGTCTGACTGAAAGATTTCATGACTTTGGAGGGGGAGAAGGAAATGGAAAAACAATAGGCACAGAGAGAGAGAAATATGTTGAGTGTGTATGCCAGAGAGTGAAGACAAGAATCTAAGTACTTTAATAAGAAGTACTACGAGGCTGGTGAGAGTATGAGTTTCGGGAACTTGTTTGCTCTACAATGGAAGTAACAATGAGTTTAGAGTGCGGTTTGGAGGTCTTGAGGAGAGATACCAGCTGGGAGCAAGCATCTCGTGAAAGTTCAGAAGAAAACTGTTTGCAACTGGCACAGGCCAAGCAGGAAGCCTTCTTGTTAAGATGATAGCAGATCTCCACTGGGTTTTTGTATATGTAAGGTATTGCTGAGATGAAAGAAATGTTGGAAAATTGAGTCATCTTCTGTTTGTATTGAGATGTTTCCATCCATTTTTGATTGGTGTAATGTACTTCATTTTTCTTGTTTTATAAATGTTTTAATCTCTGTTAAAAGTTCATCAACAACCTCCTGTGAATTTGTTCAGTAACTTACTTCCATGATCTCTAAAACAAAGTTAGGATTTGTTGCCAGGATTCATTCTGATTTGTCCAGTTTTAACATCAATTGGGATAATAACAGTTTGTAAATCTAAATTGAGATTATATAGCATTTTAATTATTCCTCCCAGAACTTTTGGGTAACTAATTTCTGTCTGCATGAGAAAAATACATTATTCTAGACCTTCCTTCAGCTTGTGTCTCCTCCTGGTGGTAGGGACGCCAAGATAACTGTGCGTATATAATACGGAATAGAACATGTAGAAATTAGACCGTGTTGGTTCACAGTACAAAGAAGTAGCAGAAGAGTTAGTTTTGTAGACCTACATTCTGCTTCCCAAGAACGTTTTTTTAAAAAAATTCTGTGAAGCCATTTTTCAGGAGTCGTTGTTTGATGGTCCTCTCCATATGTAAATGAAGGGCCTAATGATTATTTTAGAACCTCTTAATGGAAATGGAGCAAGCCTATGCCACTTGGGATTTAGTGATTACAAACTAAAATTAAAACTGTTTTTCTAATAAAATCTTTAATATCCTTTCATGGAGGCAGTCACTGCCATTTCACTGCCCTTTTTCTTAGATTTTACTTTAGATGTGCTGGGCAGGTAAGCAGACCAGAATCCTTGCTCTTGAAATGTGTGAGACCACTGGTGTTGCAATGCTGACAACTCGTGCAGGAAATAGCCTGTGGCTCAGAATTGGATCAGCTTTTCACATCCCTATTTGAGTGTGCCCACAGCAGTGTCCAGATAGTTATCTACTCTCTGTTTTGGTGGTAAAATAAGTGAAGAATATTTGGAAGATGGCATTGCTATTTTTAAGATTAGTTTATTGTGAAAGTTTTTTCAGAGGCTAAGTATTGATTTTAACTTTGGCTAATACAAAATCAGGCAAGTATAGCATCCAAGATGTCTGCATAAATTCAATAAAACACTTTTTTTAAAAAAGCTTAAATTCTCTAACTTTGTGGCTGTGTTTCTATGCACAATACCTCTGTAAAATATATAAGGTAGTTTGTTATTCTCATCCTAAGTTAACCTACTCTGTTCTAATATTCTTTATTAGCGTTTTAAATCCGAGTATTTTGAAGTCCTGTGACAATTATCATTAAAAATAGAAGTTCTATCTTGTTCCAGTACATGAGATGTGGGATGTGTTCCTTTTGTAGGCAATGCCTGAAGAAAGCCTTGGATATTGTTGAATGCCTGGAACATCATAATACATCTGTGGTACTTGTGGGTAAGGAATAGTTAGACTACTTTTTTGCTTAACATTGAGCTGTTGCAACATTACCATATTCTAGGATCAAACAAAATATAATGTGGGACATAAGTTTTAACTTCTATTAATTGTTCTGTCTACTTTATTTAATCAGAGCTTTTTTTAAGTTTAAAATGAACTCATTAACTGGGTGGTGGTGGTGTTGATGGATTGTATTGCTAGTTTGCCCATTCTTCTCTTCCATATCTTTACTAATTCCCCAGCTATAACTGCTTTCCTACACACTACAGAACTCATTTTAAGTGTATTCTTGTCTTTTCCCCCCACACAGAAGAAAATTGCTCTGATTTATGCTGTCTAATATCTAGTCTGGTCCAGGTGATCATAGACCCATATTTTAGAACAATATCTGGCTTCCAGAGTTTAATTCAGAAGGAGTGGGTGATGGGTTGCCATTGCTTTCTGGATCGATGTAATCTTCTGCGAAACAACGATAAAGAGGTACGGTTGAAACTGTTAACAGACGTGAATAATTGTTTTCCAAAACTAAATTTGAAATAATAGCTGTGTCCAATATTAATCTGCAATGTAGTTTTGTAACATGTCAAGTGAAATTTGTTATTTTTCTGTGCAAATTGTTTCCAGTTGATTCTGTAACTGTCTGGTAAGATGTGGATCAAAAGCTGAATGTTAGTATATCGCTGCATCTGGGTTTATGGGACTAAGTAGAGTTCTTCCAATCTTATGCACTATATTAAGTGGAAAATTAATCGTGTTACAGTGGATACTTTGAGTGCTTTCTCTGCATAATTTAAGATGACTTGCAAATTGGTAAACAATTCTCAAATTTAAGTAGAGTTACTTCTAACACTTGATTGGAAGGGTGTAATGGTGTACCATAGTTATATCTTTAGGAGGAAAATTATTTTTATTGATTTGCAACCACTTCCTCTTCCCAAGTAGCATGAGCCAAAGATCTTGGCTAGAGTATACAGTGGGGTGATACTGGAAAGTAGGAAGTGTACATTCGGGGCTGCACACTCACCTGTGATGTAGGGGTTCTGATGATTTTCAGATTTGCAGTTACTGTAATAAGCAATTTTCTGCATTACTGGAAGGAACCTGAATCGTAACCTTCAGCAATAACAATGGTTATTAAAAAAATTTCAATCAGGACAAATGACTCCACAGAGGTATTTAGCTTTAATATGTTTTGTTTTCAATAGTGTTACCACATATGTTAAACAAAGTAACATAAAATACTGGAAACAATGTGGGTCTGGAAAGAGAAACAATTGTTATGTCAGATTAATTATGCTTATTATTAAATGTCACATATCTTGGCCAATTACAGATTCTCTGATGGCATGGGAACAAAAAGCTCTAACAGTTTCTGCCTGATTTTCCATGGTCACCTGGACTATTATTTGATTATATGCTTGGCCTATTCATTAACTGTCTGGAATCACTAGCTTGTCCTTGTTCAGTGAATGTTTCATTCACTGAGCTGTTTGGTACTCAACTTGATCAGAGTTATGTTTCTATAAGTGTATTTTATAAGGAATATGGTTCACTTTACTGGCATGTTTTCCATGATGTCTTCAAACCCTGTGCCAGTTCGAGAATACACTTTCAAAAATATGTTTAAATTTTCTAACTATAGTTATGTGTTTTTATACTATAATAAGGCAAATTATTGCATAAGATTGGAAGAACCCTTTACTTAGTCCCATTCTTATCCTAAGTTAATCCACTCTGTTCTAATATTCTTTATTAATTAATCCATTCTGTTATAATATTCTTTAGTGTATTTAAAGTCCTGTAACTGATGGGTTCAGAGGGAGGTTTAAATGGTTACAGGCCAGCAACAGCATAAGAAAGAAACAACAGAAATGTCATGGAAAAAAAAAGCTGCATTTTCCATTATTGAGGTAGACGTGAAGCACCTCAACCCCAGGGGTAAGAATATAAGAACTAGGAACAGGAATAGGTCATCTGGCTCCTTAAGCCTGCTCAATCATTCAATAACATCGTGGCTGATGTTTTCGCAGTGTCAACTCCATTACCCACCCGCTCACCATAACCCTTAATTCCTTTTACTATTCAAAAATTTATCTATCCTTGTCTTAAAAACATTCAGTAAGGTAACCTCAACTGCTTCACTGGGCAGGGAATTCCATAGATTCACAACCTTTGTGTGAAGAAATTCCTGCTCAACTCAGTCCTAAATCTGCTGCTCTTATTTTGAGGTCATGCCCCCGAGTTCTAGTTTCACCTGCCAATGGAAACAACCTCTCTGCTTCAATCTTATCTATTCTCTTCATAATCTTGTATGTTCCTATGAGATCTCTCCTCATTCTTCTGAATTCCAATGAGTATAGCCCCAATCTACTTCATCTCTCATAAGCCAACCCTCTCAACTCCGGAATCAACCTAGTGAATCTCCTCTGCACCCCCTCCAGTATCAGTATATTGTTTCTCAAGTAAGGAGACCAACACTACATGGTAGTCCAGGTGTGGCCTGACCAGCACTTTATATAGCTGCAACATAACCTCGCTGTTTTTAAACTCCATTCCTCTAGCAATAAAGGACAAAATTCCGTTTGCCTTCTTAATTACCTGCTGCATCTGCAACCCACTCCTTGTGGTTCTGGCACGAGGACACCCAGGTTCCTCTGCACAATAACATGCTGCACTTTTTTACCATTTAAATAATAATCAATTTTGTTGTTGTTGCTACCAAAGTGGATGATCTCACATTTACCAACATCGTACTCCAGCTACCAGACCCTTGTCCACTCAGTTAGACTGTCTCTATTCCTTTGCAGATTTTCAGCATCCTGTGCACACTTTACTCTGTGACTCATCTTATTTTCTTCTGTGAATTTTGATACACAACACTTGGTCTCCAACTCCAAATCATCTATGTAAACAATAAACAATTGCGATTCTAACACTGATCCCTGAGGCACACCACTAATCACTGATTACCAACCAGAAAAACACCCATTTATCCCTGCTGTTTACTTTTTATTGATTAACCAATCCTCTCAACTCCAGAATCAACTAATGAATGTCCTCTGCACCCCAATAGAAAACTGAACATAGAACATTACAGTGTGGTACAGACCCGTGAAACCAATCTAAAGCCCATCTAACCTACACTATTCCAATATCATCCATATGCTTATTCAATGACGATTTAAATGCCCTAAAGTTGGCAAGTCCACTACTGTTGCAGGCAGGCATTCCATGCCCTTACTATTCTGAGTAAAGCTAATACATTATCTGTAACACTGGGACCACAGGGGAGCACCCACCTAAAGTATCAGCTCACATCAGAACAACTGGGCTTCCTCTCATTACCAGTGCCTGATGTCCAAAAGAAAATTGGAGTTGTGATTAAGATCTAAAGTTGCTAAATTCAAGGCTAGAAAGATGGGATGTTTGTACTTTGAGCTTGCATCAAGGTCAGGGAGGTGGCAATATAATGGAGAATGAAAGTGGAAAGCAACTGAAAACTTAGTCACGGGTGTAAACTCAACAAAAGTGTCTAGCAGAGATGATTTAACCTGCATTTTATCTGTTTAGTGTGGCCTGAAACATTGTAAATGGTGAATAAATTTTCTAAATTAGAAGAACAAACAAATTGTCGTTTCACCTGGGCAAGTAATGGGAAGGGAGGGGATGAAATGACAAATGTTACACATCCTACCTGCTTTCCCCCTTCCAATGGGAAAGGAGTTTGGGGTTGTGTATTTGGAGAGTAGTTCACGGATCAATATGTAATGGAGGGAATAATACCTTTGGAATGCTGAAAAGGTGGGAGGAGGACGTTTGCTAGCACGACATCACCAGAGGATAATTCATTGAACGTGGAGGCTAGTGAGATGGAAATTAAGGAGCAAAGTTTTGCAATTTGGAACAAGAGTAGGAAGTGGCATCAGTGCATCATTTTGCCAGAAAGAAGAGTAGAAAGGGACATCAGTAGGATAGGAACAAAGAATATACTAATGTCATGAAAAAACAGAGAACCAGGACCCATGTTCCCATAGCAGCACCTTTTTAGAGAAATTGTGTAATGAATAGGATGGAAATAGAGGGATATGGTCCTTGGAAGGGTTGGAGGTTTTAGTTCAGTCGGGCAGCATGGTCGGTGCAGGCTTGAAGAGCCAAAGGGCATGTTCCTGTGCTGTAATTTTTTTTTGCTCTTTATTCTTTGAGGTCATTTGTCTTAGCTGCATACGTCGTGAGTTTATTATCAAAAATAACCATTGCATCGTTATTTAAATTTTGTTTATAAAATTGGTATAAGCAATGATAAATGTGTTACAATCTTTTACAACTTTTATGTGTTAAAGGCACCAGTATTTCTTCTCTTCTTGGAATGTGTGTGGCAGTTACTTCAGCAATATCCACCAGCCTTTGAGTTTACAGAGACCTACATGACTATATTGTCAGACAGCATGTACATCCCTATCTTTAGCACCTTCCTATTCAATTCGCCATGGCAAAGGGACAATAACCAAATGGTAGGTGTTACAAAGTGTCTTTAGATTCTTTGCATTTGTTTGCTTGTGATACTGAATCACTATTGATTTGCCAGATTTATGATGCCTGTGAATCTGGATTATGGTTCCTTAACCATACATTTCTAAAGGCTACATAAATCGAAATCTGCTTCTGAGATCTATTGCAATGTTAAAGAGAAGTTATAATACAGCATGCTAAAGTGATATCAATTGCCGTGTACAAAAGCAAAATATTTTAAGCGAAGAGCTTAAAATATGAAATAGAAAATTCTGCAGGTCTGACAGCACTTGGGGGGGAGAGAAATTATTATTTATGTTTCAGGACAACTGACCTTTTATCAGAATGGCGGCGATATTAACAAGCACAGAGGCAGGCAAAGTGGAGAGGGGAAGAAAGAAGAAAAAAGTTCAGAGTGGAGACTAAGATGTTGGTGCCAGACCAAAAAAAAGGTAGTAATGGAATAAGTAAAGAAACAAAAGATGTGCCTGTTGGAAGTGTTAATAGGAAAATGCAGAATTGTTACGAGTAGCTGCAGAAGAAATGGGAACAGAAGTTATGATTTAAAATTGTTGAACTCCACGTTGAATCTGGAAAGATGGAAAATTCTTAATCAAAAGCTGAGGTGCTATTCCTGGAATTTACTTTGAGCTTCAGTGTCACAGTTTGGGAAGCTGAGGTCAGACTGGGAGTGAAGCCAAGAATTAAAATATTAGGTGACCAACTCATTTGTAAGTGACATGAATAGAAGTGCTTTGCAAAATGATCATCCAAGTTTAGAGTCCCTAACATAGAGGAAACCACATAGTGATCAGTGATACAAAATGAAAGTAAATTGCTGCTTCACCTGGAGGGAGTATTTGGATGTTAAGAAGGGAGATGGTGATATGGGAACAGAAGGTAGTGTTTGGGGGTAAGCAAAGTCTAGACCAGAATATTGTGAAGAAAATGGTCTCTTTTGGAATGCTGATAGAGGGAAATAGTGCTTAGTGGTGATATATTGGACTACATAGCAGTTTGGAGACATGTTGAGTCAAGTATTTTCTCTTAACTTCCACATTCTATAAAATAAAAGATTGTAATGTTTTTAACCAAAAACATTGCCTTCCTGTCCACAACTTCAACTAGTTATGAATGTTGATCCATTATCTATCAATGTTTTCAATCAGTAATGCTGTACAATATAAACTAACTCAATTCTTGATTTGATTTTACAATTACTGTTAGAACACAAAGTTAACATATTAGAATTTGAGAGTTCCATTAGTGTAAATGCCAATTGTGTTCTTTTATTGCTGAAAAAGAAGTCAGAGCTTTTCATCTTGTGCTCATCAGAGCATTTTGCAGGAATATCAATATAAAGGAAAAACATCAATTTATGTAGTCTGTGAAGAAGGTGCTGATTGGTTGGCCAATGGATCTGGTGGAGGTATTGCTATGGAGAATGCACCTCAATGGCGATCGTTAACAGCCAAGTTTTGTTTGAAATTTAAATCAGTGCTGATCGGTCAAGGCATTACCCTGAGAAATGGATCAGTGAATGACAGACTCTTTTTGTTTAGAGAAATGGATGCAATTTGTGTACATGTTCTTTCTATCTGCAAAGAACAGGGCCCTGCGTGGTAATATATTAGTAACCCTATTACCATTATACGTGTGCACTGTATTTAGCCTGAGGTGTGCAAGTGCCATGCCTCTTCCAATCAGATTCCATTTGCCAAACAATGAGCACTCTCATACAAAATAAAGTGTGATTTTTCACTATCCATTCAGCAGGACATTTCACAAGAATACAAATAAGAGAAAACAACAATGTTTACTGTGTAGGAGGTGACCATTTGGACCATCAGATCTATGCTGGCTCTCTGAAACAGCTTTCTACCTAGTTCCAATTCCCTGCTATAATTCTGTAATCTTTCACAATCTAAGTTTTCAGATAACAATTCCCTTTTGAATGCCTTGATCAAACCTGTCTCCACCATCCTCTCAGTGCATTCCGGACTCCAACAACCCACTGGTGAAAAGGCATTTCCTTGCACCAATTCAATTCCTTTTTGCCTATTATTTTCAATATATACCCTCAGGTTCTTTATGTACTCTTGAGCCACTACAGTTTCTGTCTATTTACCCTGTCCATCATCCTCAGGATCTTGAATACCTCTATCAGATTTCCTCAATAGTCCCAACACCTTCAATCTATCTGCATAGCTACTACCTTTCATCCCTGGAATCATTCTTGTGAATCTTCTCTTTACTCTTTCCAATGCATTTACACCCTTCTTCAAGTATGGCACACAGAACTGGACGCAATACTCTACATGAGGCCTAACTAGTGTCTTGTACAAGTTCAACATGACCTCTTTACTCTTGTACTCAGTGCTCCTATTAATAAAGCCTAAGATACAATTTATTTTAAGTGTTATCTCTACTTGCCCTACCAGCTTCACTGATGTATGCACATATTTACAAAGGTCCCTTTGTTTGTACACTCCCTTTATTGTTTCCCTTTATACTCTCTCCACATTCTTCCTATCAATCATCAACTTCTCTGTATTGAACTGCATCTGTCATTTATCTATCCAATCCACCAACATTGTCTACCTCCCTTTGAAGTTCAAAACTATCTTTATAACAGTTGACAATGCTCCCAATTTTCATCTTGTCTGCAAATTTTGAAATCATGCCCTGACACAGTCTAGATCATTAATATGGTGACTTTACATAGGTAAAATAGGTATAGAGGGATATGAGCCAAACGTGGGCAATTGTGACTAGCTTAGGGGTGGCATGGACAAGTTGGGCCGAAGGGCTTGATTCCATGCTGTAAACCTCCAGGTTTATATCAGGAAAAGCATGTGTCCTAATATTGATCCCCTCAGGAACTCCACTATAAACTTTGTCTAGTTTGATAAACACTATTTATCACTCTTCTGTTTTCTGTCATTTAGTAAATTTCTTTTTCAAGTGCCTACTTTCACTTTTGTTCTGAGAACTAGAGTTTTACTCAAGTCTGTTGCGTGGAACTATATCAACTGTCTTTAGAAAATCCGTTTATACCACATCAACAGCATTGCCCTTATCAACCACTTCTGTTACCTCCTCAAAAGTACTCCATCAAGTTAGTTAAACATGATTTTCTCAAAATATCTACGCCGCCTTTCCTCAGTTGCTTAGATAAGTGCAGGATAATTATCAATTTTATCCCAAATCCGCCGTTTTCCTACCACAGAAATCAAACAGGTTTGTAGTTAGCCTTAGGTTTAGCCTTGCTCCTTTTTTTTTGAATAACTCATGTTCTCAATTTTCCAGACCTCTGACACAACCCCTATGTCTGAGGAAAGCTGGAAGATTTTACCAGTACCTCTGCAAATTCCACATTATCCTTGGATAATCTCATCCAGTCCTGATACCTTACCATTTTAAGTAGAGAGAGCCTTTCTAACACCCTGCACAAAAACAAAATGCTGGAAAAGCTCAGCAGGTCTGACAGCATCTATGGAGAGAGAGCAGAGCCAAAGTTGAGTCCCTGGAGAAGGGTCATCCCGATTCAGCGTTGGCTCTATTCTGTCTCTGAGTGCTGTCAGACTTGGTGAGCACTTTCTGTTTTTGTTTCAGATTCCAGCATTTACAGTATTTTACTTCTGTCTTTCTAACAACATCTCCTCCTTTTCAAATGTAATTTCTTTAAGTTTACCGGTTACCTCCTCTCTCAGCTCAGCCTGGGTAGCACCTTCTTCCTTTGTAAAGACAGATGCAAAGTACTCATTTAATACTTCCACTATTTCTTCTGTCTCCATGCACAAGTCACTTTTTTAAATCTCTAATTGGCCCTACTCTTTTACCACTGCTTTATTATTTACATGCTCATACAAGTCCTTAGAATTTTCTTTTATGTTAGCTGCTGGACAGTCTTCATCCTCCCTCCCTCATTTTTTCTAATTTTTCACTTTCTTCTGGTTCAGTCTGATTTTTGCATTGTATTTTCTACCTGACATCTGTCATACACACAGTTTTCTTTTCATCACCGCTCTCTCTCTCTCTCCTCAGCCAGGTGTTCTACATTTATTTCTCCTACCTTTTCTCTTAAAGCAAATATACTTTGAGGCTGTCTGTAATACTATCTGTGTTTAGCTAGTGACTTTTCTGGCAACATTTGATTTCAACTCTATTGACTCAAAATGCATCTGTTGAAGTTGACTTCCCCCAGTTAATTATTCCTGCTCTGGATTGTTCCTTGTCCTTTTCATGGCAAGTCAAAATCTGATAATATGAAGGTCCACTCTCAAATGCTGTGTCAGTTGAGCCACTTAGAAATGTATTGCTGCAGAAAATTATCCTAAACATAACTCTGGGAACTCTCGTGCTTTTTGACACTTGGATTATTCCTATCCCAGTCCATATTTCCATCATTTAAAACTTAACTGAAGGCCCCCCTTATAACAGCTCCATAATTCTTGCACCTCTCTATCCTAACTTTGCAAATTTGTTTCTCTACATCCCTTTCTCTAGTTGATAACTTATGTATACTACACCAATTAAAATTATTACACCTTTTTCATTCATTACTCCAGCCAGAGACATTCTGTCCTTGTCTGCTCTGGAACATACAAATTCACACTCTCTCTGTTACTACAATAACATCTTTAATCAATATTGCCATTACCCCCATTTCCTTTCTACTCTCTCTTAAACAACTTACATTCAGGAATATTTAACACCCAGTCCTGGCCTCCCCAGACAGCTTTGATGGATCTTTTTTTCAGCAATACTATGACCAAATTATTTTGTTTATTGCTGCAGAACAGTATAAAGAGATACAGTTTTTGGGTGGACTTCTGTTTCTGTCCTTATCCAAGTAGTTTGCTTGTGTTGAAAATGTGTCATTTCGCCAGCCGGGTTATACTATGTTGTCTTTTTTGGCAGCTTGATGAAGATCGACGAATGCGAAGCAGATCCTTGAAACTTCCCAGTGTTTGGGAATGGTCTATACAGTTTGAGAACTCTGTTCAAGCACTCTTTTATAATCCACTATATGTTGGAAAGCCAAAAACTGATAAGGTTAGAAGAATGCAACGTGTTAAGGTAATTACTTTAAATTTAGTTTGGATTGTATGTTAATATATAGTTAATATCCTGAAATAGGAACATAGAAAAAAAATCTAGATCATCTGTATACCCTAAAGGTATTTAAAAGTTTATTTATTAGTCACAAGTAAGGCTTACTTTAACATTGCAGTAAAATTCCCCTATTTGCCACAGTCTGGCGCTTGTTTGGATCAATGCACTTAACCAGCATGTCTTTCGGATTGTGGGAGGAAACAGGAGCAAAATCCTGCAATTTTGCTTGGTGTTGTAGAAAAGCTTTTTAGTGAATGACCAAGGTGAAGGGTTGGGGGGGGGAATGATCTTACCAGCATGTTGTGCCATTTGATTGAGTTGATAATATCAGGCAAGATGCAGAAAACTGAGTTCACGCCCAGTTTGTCGCCTCTTGCAATGTTACCAGCTCCATTCTGCCGGCATAATCGGCAGTAAGTATTCATTAGGTATTTTTAAATATGATTAGTGAGTCCAGGATGCAAGTGTCCAGGCTCACTTGCCTTAACGACTTTGCTGATGTAGGCCGTCACTGGCGAGGATCACACATGATTCCCCACCAACAGGGACCTGACATGATGGCCATTGAAAACACTCCCCCCCCCCCCCCCCCCCTCTCGGCTTCTCCCAGGTACCCACCACCCACCAGGCAGTGTCAAGAAAGTAAGTCCATGATGAGGCAATTGCTGTGATTGGGGAGAGGTGGTGGAGTGTTGGTGTGGCAATTGTACTTTACATTGAAGATCAAAAGATTAAAAAGTTTGCACACATTTTTGTTTCAAGAGTCTGAATTGCTCCTGTCCCAGGCAAGATCTTAAATGAATGGCTGACAAATGATTCCTTATTTTCCCCCATTTTAGAGGGGAAAAACAACTTATCTTTTTATAAATTACAAACAGACCTTAGCTCATCTACTTAACTATCGATAGTCATGAGGTGCATACCATCCTCTCTACGCCTAAAAACAGCCCCAAAGGCAAAGAGACAAGGGGGCCAATCAAACCAAAAATATTTGAGTGCTGAGCAAGTGAGAAAATGGGAAAGAATTGCAGCCTAGATGCAATCATGAGGCAGGCAAGAAAAAAGATGCAAAGTGTGATTCTCACTAGTAGGTTGAGTGGGCAGAACCTATCCATATCAGGAAGCCAGCTGCTGACCAATGCACAGGAAGATTGGTCGCTGCTCCCCCCCCCCGATCGATCAACCCATGAATGGACAAAATACTGATCCCAATGTACAGTACCCCTTGCCAATCCCCAATGCAAAGTGTTTGCCCAATCACTGGGGGGGAGGAGCGACCAATCTTCCTGTTTTTAGGCGTACAGAGGATGGTATGCACCTCATGACTATCGATAGTTAAGTAGATGAGCTAAGGTCTGTTTGTAATTTATAAAAGATAAGTTGTTTTTCCCCTCTAAAATGGGGGTTAATAAGGAATCATTTGTCAGCCATTCATTTAAGATCTTGCCTGGGACAGGAGCAATTCAGACTCTTGAAACAAAAATGTGTGTAAACTTTTTTATTTCAAATTGTGTAGGTTTTTTAAAATTTGATTCATACCTGTAGTGGGTAAGTTGCTAGATGGTATTCTGAGAAACAGGATCTACAGGTGTTTAGAGAAGCAAGGACTGATTAGGGACATTCTGCATGGCTTTGTGATGGAAAATCATGCCTCATAAATTTGATTGAGTTTTTTGAAGGGGCACCTAAGAAGATAGATGAGGGCAGTGCAGTTGATGATGTCTACAAGGACTTAAGCAAGGCCTTTAGCAAGATACCAAATGGTAGGTTGTTTCATCAGATTAAATCTTATGGGATCCAGGGTGAGTAGCCAAAATGGATACAAAATTGGCTTAACGACAGAAGCCAGAGTGTGATTGTAGAAGATTATTCAAACTGAAGGCCTGTGACCAATGGTGTGCCTCAGGGTTTAGTGCTGGGTCCACTGTTACTTGTCATTTATATTAATGATTTGGATGAGAATATGGAAGCATGGTTAGTAATTTTGCAGATGTCACCAAGAGCAGTGAAGGTGGTTATCTCTGATTGCAATGGGATCTTGATCAGTTGGGCCAATGGGCTGATGAATGACAGATGGAGTTTAATTTTGATAAATGCAAGGTGAAGCATTGGTGATCAAACTAGGAAAGGACTTACTCAGTTAATGGTAGGGTGTTGGGGAGTATTATAGAACAGAGAGATCTAGGGGTACAGGTTCATAACTCATTGAAAGTGGAGTCAATGGTAATTGGAGTGGTGAGGAAGGCATTTGACATGTTTGGTTTCATTGGTCAGAACACTGAATACAGGAGTTGGGACATCTTGTTGAAGTTGTACAAGACATTGGTAAGGCCACACTTGGTTTGCTGTGTATAGTTCTGGTCATCCTGTTATAGAAAGGGTATTATTAAACTAGAAAGAGAACAGAAGAGATTTACTAGAATGCTACTGGGACTTGATGGTTTGAGTTATAAGGAGAGGCTGAATAGACTGGGACTTTTTTCTCTGGAGCATAAGAGACTGAGGGGTGATCTTCTAGAGATCTATAAAATAATGAGTGGCATAGACCAACTAGATAGTTAATATATTTCCCCAACAGTAGGGAAGCCTGAAACTAGAGGACGTAGATTTAATGAGAGGGAAGAGATACAAAAGCATCCAGAGGAGCAATTTTATCAGAAGGTGATCAGTATCTGGAACAAGCTGCCAGAGGTAGTAATAAAAGTGAATACAATTTGTCTTTTGAAAAGCATTTAGACAGTTATGTGACTAAGATGGGTATAAATGAATATGGGCCAAATGCAGACAATTGGAACTAGCTTAATCGTTTCAAAAAAAGGGGAGCGGCATGGACAAGCTGGGCAGAAGGGCCTGTTTCCATGCTGAAAACATCTGACTACTATCTTGTTAACTTGGTTGCAACAAAAGGGCTTGCCTGGAGAAATTGTAATTATAAGCAAAATCCAGAGAGTTGAAAAGGGAACCATGCTATCTCAAGTTTATTCAATAAATATCAATCTTCAACCATTGGTAGTAGTGACAATTTTTCTGTATCAAATAAGCCCACATCAAATCTACTGTTACTTTCTAATTTGATATAGTTGCAATAATATTTTCTTTCTACAATAATGCTCTTCCATAAACTAGCCACCTATGAATTAAAAGTGAGAAAAGCGAAATGTTGTTATAGAAACTATATTTATCATCTTTGAGTAAATCTGCCTTATTCATATCATCAAAGGACCCTGCACTGAACTGCTTGGAGATTGTCCAGGAAAATTTTCTGGATATACCAGAGGTATTTTAAGGTCTTCAATTTTTGACCACGCATATCTACTAACTTGACTGGGACAGTGCATGTGGGGGTAAACTTCCCTTTCAGTTACATGTAGAGTGGTGCTTAAATTCTTAAAGTCATTACTTAGATATGCAACCATCTTATTTAAACCTGCATTATTAGCATTGATAGTATAAACTATGGTTATTAATTTGTTCAGCATCAAGCCACCTATTAAAAATCTTGCCTAAAGATGCTTATAGGACTGAAGGACATTACGATCTTATTCAGTGCCAGCTCTCCAGCATTGACTTCATACCAGAGGAAATAAATTTTATTTACCATATGAAATTATTTCATTTTAAAAATCTATCACTCTACTTCTGATTTTGTTTGTTTGTTCCAGCAGAAATCATTCCAGTATCTAAAATCATGTCTCTTCCCTGGTACTATCCTGATGTATCTAGACTGCAAATTCTGTGACATTTATGCCCTTCTTCAATGGGATACTTAAAATTGCACAAAGTACTCTAGTGTTGTGCACAGATTTATCAGAGTTGCTTTGTTTTTGTTCTGTATGGTCTTGTTTGTAAAACTCAAAATAATTACCTTTGTACAGGCTCAACTGATAATAAGGAATGCAGGGCAAAATTAGATTCCTTAGACGAACTGTAGAATATATGAATTCTTCTTTACACATGCACCCACTCATGCTCTCTCTCTATACGTTGACTTTCACACTCCTAAATAAATGCAGAACTTCACCAAATGGGCCAGAAAACGTCCAGGTTGCTCTGGGATCTCTACTGATTTGCTGACCTTTGATGCGTTACAAGGGGAACAAACTTAACCGTGTTTGTGTCTCCTCTCATTCCAGTTAAATGTTTTATCAACATTGTCTAGTCTAGGCTTACACATAAAGAATGGTTGTTTGCATTTTGGTCAAGGTTTTGGAGGACTGATAGTATCCATGGAACCAGATACAAGAAAAATGTTGGGCCCTTCTTGTAGAACTATCATATTGATCAGCAAAATACAAGCACAAAAATCACTTGGCAGAAAGTGTAACTTCATTTTTGCTCTTTTGGTTTTGTACAAGTATTACAATGTTATCCATAGTTTTTTGAACTACTTGATGATAGAATAGAAGTCAGAAATTCATGATAGTTGGGGCTTAATGTTATGAGTTGCCATATCTACCTGGAAGTGAAATTCCACCCCGACCCTAAAGACAAATTGCCTGCGTGCATGCCCTGCTGATTCTTTGGCTGGTTTGCTTGAAAGGAAAAATGCAAATACCCACTGTGCTACTGAATGGCTCAGCAGCTTAAATAATTTCACATTACATATCTATCCGCTGCAACTCTAGATTATCCCTTGGTCATGTATAGTATTAATGCATGTGGATCTTGCTATCTTAAATTGTGACTGTTTGTGTCCAAGATTAAAAATCTGTCTAGTAATACTTTCTTGGAGGAAATCAATTATTTTATTGGTAGATTTTTTAAAATGTGTATGTATGCATAGATAATCCAATTTTAATTGTTTTTGTTTCTCAGCCACAACGTCAGATGTCTCTGCCATCAAGTCCATCCTATCACAGTAGACCCTCACCCAAAAAAGGGTTTTTCAGGGAGGAGACGGATCACTTAATAAAGACTTTTCTAGGGAAAAAAATTAGCAGGTGGACACTCACAGCTGAAGAGCATTCAGTTAACTACAGACTGTTTTATGACAATTGGCGCAGTAAACCAATCGATCACCATGGACTGCTCCTTCCTTTGCCTGATGGCCCTGCTTTAAAAATCTGGGGCCAGCGATACTTGCGCTGGATTCCAGAGGTTCAAATACCAGGTGGTGGTTTAACAACCACTCTGAACAAAGCCTCTGAAATTATGGACGAGATAAAAACGTTACAGATAAAAGTGTCACAGAGGATACTCAAAAGGCAGCTAAGCTCTCCAAACACTGATGTCTTCACAACATTTCACCAGAGCAGCCGTCTTTCTTCAACTTTTCCATTTGGTACACTACGTAGGCTAACTATAAAACCCCGCATTCCAGTCTCTACAAATCTATCAATGAGCTTTGGTTCAATGGAGAACTTGCCAGACGATGAGGAAGATCTGGGTTTGTTATAGCATAGATTTTCTCTTCCCCTTCCCCTAACACATTGATTTTTTTTTTGTTCTTGGCTGTGAGATTTTACCAAAATAATGTTGTCTTTAATTTGAATGGTTTTGCATGCTGATGACATCATCTCAAGTGTTTCATGAGTTTAAGTTGCCTTCTTTTCTATACTCCTGTTTTCTGATTTTGTTTAGCAGAAGTTTGAAACTGCAAATGGTCTCTTAACCAAAAATGTTGTGCCTAACTAAGTTAGGTGGCCAAAATCCAAACACTGGTTCTGTGATCTTGTTTTCCTAAACTATTTTGGCCTACAGTTGGCTTATGAGCATGTGTACTTGTCAGCAAGGTGTTGATGCAAAGTAATTCCGAGGCCAACTATCAGTGCTGCTTTTGCCAAAATGTATAGTTAAAAGCAAACTATCTCCTTCATTATTGGTGCTATTTATATTATAGATGGTTTACATGGTGGGGGGAAAATGTCTTGACTCAATTTGGGTGGACTCATCCCAGATATTTTACAGTTTTTGGGGCTGCTTAAACTCAATTAAAGTAGGGTAATTCTAAAGATGTGTTTGATAAGTTTCTTGAGATAATGAAAACTTAATATTTGGGTTTGCGTCCATAATGGGTATACTGCAAACTCTGTTTTCCTCCCCCCAGTTAGTAAGAATTAAAAAGGCTAAAAACTGTGATTAAAAAGTGTCAAAAGAATGAGTTTTCAAGTAGTATTGCACCTCAATGAGGAATACTTGCAGTGTTCAGTGATTAATACAAAAATAGTTGTAGATATCACAGGCAGGATAACATCCTGGTTAATGAACTGAAAGCTTTATTCCTAACCTGTACCCTACAGATACTTGCAGCTACTGATCTGTGGAAGCGCAGCTGTCAAAGCCACGGCATGTTCATCTTATTTGTGCTCATTTCTCACTTTGCTTTTATGTTTCAATGTTGTAGCACTTTTTGTTTTTAGCAATATTGCCTCATCAGAATAATTACCCACCATCATGATCTAGTGGTTTCGGCAACTTGATACGTGTACGTATGTATATCATGAAATAGATATGTTAAAACTTCATACATGATCTCCCAAAATCCTGGCACAAATGTGGGTCACCTACTAGTATAGTATGTTCCCTAGTCTAGTATGTTCTCCTAAGTTTGCAGCAGTGGATCTGACAGACTAAATTTGATTGCCGATATATGTTGAACAAGCTCATATCAACTGAAGTATGTTAGTGCCACAGTAGTGGAGAGAGAAAAATCAACCAGAATTCTTGCTTTATTGCTATCCAGTGAGCCATGTTGGAGAAAATTTGTGTGGACATTGTATGAGAACAGAATTACATTTTATCCAATGCCTAAACTTATGTCTAAAGCATGTCACTTGATAAACCGTTGTTCACTTTTTCCATTATTCTATTCAGAATGCTAGGGAAGAAAATTAGGAACATTTTAAATATCCAACTAAGTATTTCATTGGACATTTTTTATAAAGTCTGCCTTGCCTGGAAATTAATTTTGAATTTGTGTATTCTGGATTTGATGCAGTTGGCTAAAACTAATTTTCTATTTAATCTGGAATAGCTTTCAATGATGGGTAGAATTATTACTGACTTGTACTCCTGCACCATATGTTTAACGTTGCCATAAGCCTACTTCTGATAACATAACATCCTAAGTTGAATACTTTTGCTTTTGGTCCAATGTCTAAATTGACCTGGTCTTTAGAAGGTGTTAATTCTGTAATTAAGAAATAAAACTAATGAATGATTTATAGTTCTAAATCTAGGTGTAGTTGCCTTAAGAGATGAACTATTGAACAAGCAACATCTCAAATTTCATCACAACTTGTGAAGATTACATGTAAAATTAATAGTTTGCTTGCTCAGGAATTGCAAAATTGTAGATGTTATCAAATTGGCTCCTGTGAGGTCTCAAACACAATAAATAGTACATCTGTATTAACACTGTACCTATTTTGTTTTGCATAAGAGTATTTTTTTCCTAGTCAAGAGATAAACCTCCATCCAGGATTTTGATTATTTGCATATACTGTTCTATAACCCATCAACTAGGAGACATGTATACGGTTTATTTTTAAAGCTTTGGTTTTCTTTTGTGATGTTTTAAATTTCAAAACTATTCTATACCTGAACAGTAAACTGTTTTGTATTTTTAACAGTTCCTCTGTTCAGCACCTTTGGTCTTTATTATATTGTCTACTTATTCTATCATCCTTTCCCTATTGTACTTTTTCCTTCTCATTTTAAATTGTAGACTATATGTATATACAAGAAAATGTGAAGATTTTTATGTCTGAACTTACTGCTCAGATTCAGTGTTTGGAATTTTAGATCAAAGTTGTCAGTCATTATTTGGGTGCCTGTTATATTTCTATTTTGGTATAAAATCCCAGTATGCTTTAATACTTTGTGAAACCAGAGAAGTAAGCAGAAATGTTAACTCAATTATTTTGGAAACTGGAATTATTTCTTTTGCTTTTTACAATGAATTTCACTTTTTTTCCTTAATTTATTTTTTGTATTTGTCAAATTTGTCCTTTCTGCTGATTTTTGCCAAATGAAGACCTGTTTAATTGCTCGACTTATTCTCCAAGATGTGCATTTGAATATTAGAAACACTGGAAAATTAGCACAACTTTGCATGGAAACATTCAAACTTTCATGAATAAGATCTGCCTTTTGGGAGAGCATTCTTGAATTTGGATAGAGTAAACTATAAAGTATTTTTGGTAGCAACATTTGCCATCTTTCAGTTAATATGCACAGTTTTGAGTTTTTTATATATGCAAATAAAATGGTCTATGACTTTAAACCAGTATAGTGGTCTTTGTAGAACAATATAATGTACCAAAAAGCATTTTTTATGGGTTTGGGTGTGCTTTCACTATAGAAGTGAATGGAGGAAATGAGTTAGCAAGAGTTCATCAGCTTGATCAACTGTCAATATATTGCCATATCTGGAGGGGAAAAAAAACTAGATAATTGGCTTATTTTTATTTCTCAAAGAAAACCATAAATCTATAATTTGTATGGATGACCATGGTGTTTCAGCTTCAAATATGACATGGGTATATGGAGAACCAAGAAAATTGTTCTTTAAAAACGGAGAATATCTGAATTTAATTCCTCCCCTCTATTAGTTATTTACGATAAATCTCAACCATTTGTTATCCTATATAATATAAAAACCTATCATTAGAGAATGTTATATCCCAAAAAATCTTTATTGAAAGATAATGAAATTGGTGTCTCATTGGTTGTATGAGATGTTCTGATTGTGCAGCCCTGTGTTTCTATACATTGGTCAATCTTTGACTTTTTCAACCTGATTGTTCTAAAACAGAAGTTTTGACTACTGAACTGATTGAATAGCCTTAACTATACTGTATAATATTGTAAATTCTCATTGTTTCATTGTGCCTTGTTAATATAACAGTTGCAAAATTATAATTTAAGCACTGCAAAGTGAATTGTACTTTTTATAATGTGGCACTGATATCGGAATTAAATGTATATAATGGGTGTATTATGTATTTTGATGGAAACATTACAGTTTCTTTGCTACCATATTCATTTCAATCTTTGGTTCTGTTGCCATTTGACAATTGAAATGTTTCCCTAATTAAAGCATAAAATTCAATATTTCACTATTTCTTTTGTATACTCTAATTAACCAATGTTGCATCTATAAATGTTTCTGTTACAAGTAAGGTTCTTACGTAAATCTGTTAACAATATGACTGCAATTTAAATATGTCTTTAGATAGACTAGTGAGTTTGGGCTTGATACCAAACATTTTGGGTTCACAAAATTAGATTTCCGTTGTTTATTTTTCTTAAACTAGAAGACTTTTGATGGGATTACTTGGTTTTGAGGACAACTGAGACGTCCGTTGCCTTAAACAATGTTATCGTTTGGCAATTTTGTGCAAGTGTTATTATTGATGTGTATTTGCAAAGGCTTTTGAATGTCAGATCCCAGATTAATGATCAATTTTTTTGGAAAAGGAATTATTGTTTATGTCATACTTGTTGAAAAGGAATTACAGCAAAGGACGGTGACATTCCACTGTCAAATTGCCCATTGTTGCTGAACTATTAGATTTTATTATTGTGTCTTTAATATGATGAAACATTCTGCTACAAAAGAGCATAAAATCAAGATGATATCAAGCCACATCAGGAAATAATAGGTCAGATAACAAAAAAACTTGTTTGGACATAGCCTCAAGTAGAGAAGCAGAGGGATATTTGGAGAATGTTCCAGAGTTTAGAACCCAGACAACTGAAAGCATAACCATCAATGATGGAACTATTAAAATTGAGAAAAATCGAAAGTGCAGAATTAGATGAATAAAGATATCACAAGAGGGTTAAGAGGCTGGAGGACATTTAAGATGGAGAGGGATAAGGCTAAGGAGGGATTTAGAAAACTGGAGAGTTTTAAAATCAAGATGTTACTTGATTGAGAGCCAGTGTAGCTCAACAAGCACAGGAGAGTGATGGCTGAATGGGACTAACATGACAGTTTGTGAAAATTTGTATCTTCCTTTTTAAAATGAAAATGAAACAATGTGATGTATTAGATTACTATACTATCCATTGAGTTCAAATCTAGCCAGTCTGCTGAGCAAAGGGACCAGATTCCTGTTAATAAGAAGAACTGATTCCAGATGGGTTTGAGGTAGCATTAAGCAGTTCAATGTAGGGCCTCCTACAAATAATGACATTGCATTCTGCCCTCCTAACTTCAGAAAGATACCCAAAGAGGAGCATTAAATCAAGATGATATTTTAACATATTGACACATGCTGTACTAAAAAAAAATTAAGTATAGAAATCTGATGATGATACTCAGGCTTTCAAACTAGAATCCCAATGTCCAACGTAATTCCTGAAACGATACTACACTTCCATTTTCGATTGGATTCATGCATTATTCCAAACAATAATAAATAAATGCTCAATGTTGTTTAAATCTGATGGAATCCATTATTCTGATCAAGGGTCATTGATCTGAAAAGTTAAATCAGTCTCTCCAAAGCTGCAACCTACGTACTTCCAGCATTTTCTGTTTTTGTATTAAGGTAAATCAGTTATGTAAATGTTGCTGGTGACTTGTTATCGTGCGTGTGAGAATGATTGCAAACATGACTTCAGCTATCATGACTGAAGGCACAGTCAACATTGTGGAACAAGGGAAGGAATTGCACAGAGTGCTTAAATCTATAAAATACAGTGGTGGATAAGGTTTAGCAAGACCATGAGGAATAAAAATTACAGTGCAGAACAGTCTGCACTGACACATGCTGTACTTAAGGAAAAAAAAAATTAAGTATAGAAACCTGATGAAATACTGAAGGTGCAGACAGATAGACGGGTGACTGCCAGAAGGGGCAGACAGTCAGTGCCAGAGATCTCTGTGGTCATCCCCCTCTCCAACAAGTAGACTGTTTTGGATACTGTTTGATACACTTGACCTACCTAATGCCATTTAAAAACACTTAACCCAAAGCCAAGTGAGTGTTTTGATGTGCCAAGTGCTTATCCAGTGCTTTTTTTAAAGGATGTGAGGCTATCATAAGTCTTTAATGAGTTGGTGCACAAACCCTCAATGCTCAAGTAAAATGGTGATTTCTAGGCCAGTCTTTTCTGATCTGCAAGTTGATGTCCTGTGAACCATGTTCAAAGAATTCAACTGACCTTGCATTTCATTTCAGCTAGAGAACAATCATTAATCTGCCTTGGATGCCACCAGCTCCCAAGACACTTCCTCTCCCTGTGTGCTTCACACCTCCCACCCCTATATGTCCACTGGCTTACATATCGCATTGGATTGTATTCATATTTGTAGTTTATTTTTGGTGAGAATCTCTGCCCAGTCACTGCTTTTAACTGACAATTATAAAGCTTAAAGTTTATTAATTAGTTTCATAAGTAAGCTTACATTAACACTGCAATAAAATTGTGAAAATCCAGAAAATGCTGTGGACTCTCAACAGGTCTGACAGAATCTGGGTATAGGGAATAGAGCCAGCGTTTCAAATCTGGATGATCCTTCATCAGAGCCCTTTGTTTCTGATGAAGGGTCATCCAGACTTGAAACGTTAGATCTATTCTCTTTTCACAGACGCTGTCAGACCTGGTGAGATTTTCCAGCATTTTTTATTTTTGTTTCGGATTCCAGCATCTGCTTTTCTCTTACTATGAAAATACTCTGGTTGCCACACTTGGTACCTGTTCGGATACGTAGAGGGAGAATTTAGCATGGCCAATACACCTAACCAATGTGTCTTTCAGATTGTGCGAGGAAACCAAAGCACCTGGAGGAAACCCATGTGGACCCAAGGAAAAATGCACACTCGGCACAGGCAGGGAATTGAACCCCGGTCCCTGACACTGAGGCAGTAGTGCTAACCACTGTGCTGCAATGAACCAAGGCATAGGTAAGGTTGTCATTTCTCCTATGTCAGCCAGATCTGGCTGGTGAGTCATGGTGAAAAGAGGAAAACATTGTTGGTTCTGCTGTTGTGGAACTTGAAATATTGAGCAAATGTGCTGCTGCAATTATTTTGGTGCTCCAATTCTTCTATTTGAGATGCATCTGCTCCCTGAAGCTAAATAACAAATCTTTATTGTATGACTTTAGGAGAAAGAAAGAAAATCTGAAGTGCCACCCTGAAGGTCTCCTACATTTCTGCTTTGAAGTTTTAAATAACACTGGTAAATGCCTGGAAGCGGACATTTATTCCTTTCTTCTGGTATGTAGTGAAAGGAAAAAAAAAAAACACTTCAAATAGGAGGATAAAAATAAATCTAAAACAACTTGAGCAGGACTGCTGCTGTTCAGAAATCATTACTTTGTCAATATACAAGCAAATCCTACTAAGAATTATTTTTAATTTGGGGATTGTGGCCTCAGGATGTTCAATATCCGATCAAAAATTAATATTCCTTTTCCACATCAAATCGAAATTTTTAAACCTCTATTTAACATTCTCTGATTCCAAAATGTCTGAATCCAAGATCAAGCTATCCCACTCCCTATCATTCTGGTGTGCTCTGTGCCTAGCCAATAACTGCTTGAAAGTTTCTAAAGTGTCCGATTCCACTATCACAACAGGCAGTGCATTCCACAATGCCCCCCCCCCGCACCCGCCCAATTCTGAATAAAGAATCTACCTTGGACATCCCTCCTATATCTCCCACTATGAACCTTATAGTTATGGCCCCTAGTAACAGCTACGTCCACCCAAGGAAATAGTCTCTGAACGTCCACTTTATCAATCCCCCTCATCTTAAAACCTCTATTAAGTCACCTCTCATCCTCCTCCACTCTAAAGAGAAAAGCCCCAGTTCCCTCAACCTTTCCCCATAAGACCTACTCTCCAAACCAGCCAGCATCCTGGTAAATCTCCTCTGCACTCTCTTCACTGTTTCCATGTCCTCCTTAGTGAGGTGACCAGAACTGCACACAATATTCCAAATGTGATCTCACCAAGGTCCTGTATATTTGCAATATAACCCCACAATTCTTAAACTCAAACCCCCGATAATAAACGCTAACACACCATAAGCCTTCTTCACAGCCCTATCCACTTGAGTGGCAACCTTCAGAGATCTGGGGATATGAACCCAAAATGAATCACTTCACACTTATCAGGGTTAAATTCCACTCTTTGGCCTAGCTCTGCATCCTATCAATGTCTCTTTGCAGCCTACAAGAGCCCTCCACCTCATCCCTACTCCTCCAATCTTGGTGTCATCAGCAAATTTACTAACCCACCCTTCAGCCCCCTCTTCCAAGGCATTGATAAAAATCACAAATAGTAGAAGACCAAGCACTGATTCCTGTGGTACATTGCTAGTAACTGGCCTACAGTCTGAAATTTTTCCCTCCACTACAACCCTATCTTTTGAGAGAGCCAGTTTACCTATCCAATCAGCCAAATTTCCTTCTATCCCACACCTCCTTACTTTCTTCATGAGCCTACCAATGGGGAACCTTATCAAATATCAGACTAAAATCCATGTATATGACATCAACTGCTCTAGCTTCATTTACACACTTAGTCACCTCCTCAAAGAATTCAATCAAATTTGTGAGGCAAGACTTACCTCTCACAAATCCATGCTGACTATCTCAAATTAACCTTGTAACCCTCAAGCAACCCAACTGAACCTTGTTTTCTCATCCTTTATCTACGCTTCCTTTTCCCTCTTGACAAGACATTCTATCTCCTTTGTGAACCATTGTTCCCTCACTCTGCCATTTCCTCCCTGCCTGACAGAGACATACCTATCATGGACTCGCAGTATTTGTTCCTTCAACAAGTCCACTTTTCTTTTGTGCCTTTACCTGACAGTTTCTGTCCCCATCTTATGCGCCCTAATTTTTCCCTAATTGCATCATAATTACCCCTGCCCCAAGTGTAAACCGCGTCCTGCCATGTGACCTTATCCCGCTTCATTGCAATAATGAAAGACACCAAATTGTGGTCACTATCTCTGAAGTGCTCTCCCACAAGCAAATATAATACTTGGCCTGGTTCATTACCCAGTACTAAGCCCAATGTGGCCTCACCTCTTGTCGGCTTATCCACATATTGTGTCAGGAAACCTTCTGCGCACACTGTACAAAAAGTACCTCATCTGAACTATTCGACATGTAAAGGTTCTGATCAATATTTGGAAAGTTAAAGTCACCCATGATAACTACTCTATGACCTCCTACACCTATCCATAATCTGGTTTGCCATTTCCTCCTCTACATCTCTATTAGTCTTTGGGGGCCAATAGAAAACTCCTAACAATGTGACAGCTTCTTTCCTATTTCTAACTTCAGCCCATACTACCTCAGTAGGCACATCCCCCTTGAAATGCCTTTCAGCAGCTGTTAAACTATCCTTGATTAACAATGTACTCCTCCACCACTTTTACCACCTTCCCTTCTCTTACTGAAATTTCTTTAATTCTGATTATTTTGGAAATTCTACCAGAAGGTTAACTTTAGTAAATGCTTAGAGTTAACTCGGGAAAGAAATCTGATAGCTGAAGTATAGCTGCATTTGAAAATTACACATTTGAGATAAATAATGCTTAATTGGCCCTTTTCAGACTTGAGTTTTCCCAGAATTTTGTTTCCTTTTATTTATTTGAAAACTTTTTAATAAATTTCATTTTTTTATTTACTCAACTTTCCAAATTCCAAGTCCTGATTTTTACTTTGTCCTGATTTTTTTTTTATTTTTGCATTTGTTAATTATTCTGCCTTGTATTGTTTCATCTTAGTGCTAGTTCCATTTCTCCATTCCAATGGCACACACCACTATGATGTACTAAAAACAGAAAATGGTGGATAAAATCAACAGGTCTGGCAACATCTGTGGAGAAAAACAGTAAACATTTTGGGTCTAAATCCTTCATTACAATTTTCGCCGTTTGCAATAAATCTGATAAATGATCAAATTGAGTTGTCCCTTTAAAGAGCAAAAGAGAAAAAAAAATCAGTGTTTACACAGAGCAGCTTGTCTGAGTTACAAAAAGGTTAGAGAGATTTGCACTTTGAGCAGATGTGAGAATCTTTTAGAAATATACAAGGTAAATAGTACAGATAAGATTAATCCAAAATATGTTTTAAAATAAATAGAAGTAGGTTATGGAAACAGATGTTTACACCAATTAAAGTAACTTTATGATTGCTATCAGGAGCTTCTCTGCCCAACGAGTTGTTTGAAATGACATTGTACTGAAGATGAAACCCTAGAATAATTTTGGAAACAATCACACACTGGTGTGAGAGTCTAGGATTGGTGTGCATGGATGAAGATAGCCTTATTCATCATAAAAATCTTGTGCTCAAATTGCCCTATAAAGAATTTCAAAATTGTGTAATAAAATAAATGTAACTCTAACAGAACACTATCACAATTTGATCAGCAGGTCAAATTAATCTCGATTGACAAAATAGTCACTGTGTAAATATTGATAAATTTACAGAATGCATCAAATCTGAAAACAAAGAAGAAATGCAGAAAAATGACATTCTGGTCTTGGTAATGTGCACAGGAGAGTTATGCACAATACAAAGAAGCCCTGTTTCAGTATTGCTATGTCACTGTCCTCAATAAGATATTCCAAAATGAACACAAGCAAAACTAGTATTTGGAAAGCTGTGCTTGGGTTACTATATCCTATAAAATAACAGAATTCTCTTTAATCAGGGACTCAACAGAGTTTAAATTACAATTAGCATAAGCACAAACAGCCAAGTTTAATTTCAAATCCACAGTTGTAATACCTGACCAGAGAGAGACCAATGCAAATGAAATAACTTTGCAGGAGTAAAAATCCTGAAAATTATTTTTCCAGCAAATGTTAGACCAAAAGCATAACTCATCACGTGCATTGTCATTGGAGTTGTGTAAAAAAAAAAAAAAAAATTGTGATGAGGTAGTTATCCCATGAGTTATGAACTACCACGATTTGTTGCATAAGTTTCTGCATCAAGGCAAAATGCCAACTAGTTAGAAGTGGGATCCATAGTGGTTAAATTTGAACGATTAGATGTCTCTCAATAGGTTAAAGCCCAACAGGTTTATTTGGTAGCATGAGCTTTTGGAGCACTGCTCCCTCATCATGTGAGTGGAAAGTTAGATTCACAAACGTAGTATTTATCGGCAAAGACTCAATTGCAAGGTAATAGTTGGAATGTGAGTCTTTGCAGGTACAGACAATACGAGTGGAGAGAAAGATAACAAATTAAAGAGGTGTGAATTGTCTCAAGCCAGGACAGTTGGTAGGATTTTGCAAGCCCAGGGAAATTGGGGGGGGGGGGCAGGCGGGTTTATATGTAGTGTAACATGAACTCAACATTTCTGTTGAGACTGTCCTCACGTGTGTGGAATTTGGCTATCGGTTTCTGCTTGGCAATTCTGTGTTGTCGTGTGTTGTGGAGGCCGCTTTGGAGAACGCTAAGAACATAAACAGGAGCAAGAGTAGGCTACCTTGCTGTTTGAGCGTGCCCTGCCATTCAATGAGATCATGGCTGATCTGAAGTGGATCCATTCCACTTTCCCACCTGCTCTCCATAACCCTTAATTCCTTTGTCTATCAGAAATCTATCTACCTGTGACTTAAATATATTCAACAAGGTAGCCTCCACACTTCAATGGGCTAACCTGAAGATTGGAGGCTGAATGCCTTGACTGCAGAAGTGTTCCTTGTCAGGAAGGGAATACTTCTGCCTGGTAACTGTCAAGTGGTGTCTGTTCGTCTGTTGTCATAGCATCTGTATGTTCTCTCCAATGTACCATGCCTCGGGATATCCTTTCCTGCAACGTATGAGGTAGACGATGTTGGCTGAGTCACATGAGTATGTACCTGGTGGATGATGTATGATGGCATCCGTGTCGATGATCTGGTATGTCTTGCAGAGATTACTGTGCAAGGATTGCATGGTATTATAGTTGCTGTTTTGAAGGCTGATTAGGTTGCAGCAAACAATGGTCTGAGGTTCTGCAGTTATTTGAAGGCAAGTAGTGGAGGCATGGGGATGACCCTCACTGCCGATCAATGAGTCGGGCGCCATACTCTGGTCTTAAGAGGTCACAGAGATTTACAACATGGGAACAAGCCTTTGGCCCAATTTGTCCATGCTGCCCTTAACATCTAAGCTAGTCCCAATTGCTTGCGTTTGGTCCATATCCCTCTATACCCATCTTACCCATGTAACTATCTAAATGCTTTTCAAAAGACAGAATTGTACATACATCTACTACTACCACCTCTGGCAGCTTGTTGCAGTCACTCACCACCCTCTGTGTGAAAAAATTGCCCCTTTTTGTTTCTCGCTCCTCTCATCTTAAACCTATGCCCTCTAATTTTAGACTCCTCTACCTTTGGGAAAAGATATTAACCATCTAGCTGATCTATGCCTTTCATTATTTTACAGATCTCTAAGATCATCCCTCAGCCTCCTACGCTCCAGAGAGAAAGAAGTTTTAGTTTTTCAAGTCTGTCCTTGTAACTCAAACCATCAAGTCCTTGTAGCATTCTAGTAATTTTTTTCTGCACTCTTCCTAGTTTAATAATATTCTTTCTATAATAGATGACCAGAATCATACACAGTATTCTAAGTGTGACCTTATCAATGTCTTTAACAAGACATCCTAATTCCTGTATTCAATGTTCTGAACAATGAAACCAACCATGCCAAATGCCGCCTTCACCACTTGATCCATCTGTAACTCCATTTTCAATGAGCTATGAACATGTACACTTAGATCTCTTTTATTTATAATTCTTCCCAATGCACTATCATTTAACTGAATCCTGCCCTGGTTCAATCTACCAAAATGAACCACCTCGCATTTATCTAAATTAAACTCCATCTGCCTTTTGTCAGCCCATTGGCCAATTGAGAAAGATCCTGTTGCAATCCTAGACAACTTTCTTCACTGTCCACTATGCCATCAATCTTGGTGTCATCCGCAAACTTACTAACTATGCAAATGATTGAGATTCTCCTGATAGCAATCATAATGTTACCTTTAATTGGTGTAAACATCTGTTTCCATAACCTACTTCTATTTATTTTAAAACATATTTTGGATTAATCTTATCTGTACTATTTACCTTGTGTATTTCTAAAAGATTATCTCACATCTGCTCATCCAAATGATTAATATAAATGACAAATAACAGTGAACCCAACACTGATCCCTGAGGCATACCGCTGGTCACGGGTCTCCAGTTTGGAAAAACAACCTTGTACAACCACCCTCTGTCTTCTGTCATCAAGCCAATTTTGTATCTATTTACCGACTCCACCCTGGATCCTGTGAGATTTAATGTGATGCAATAACCTGTCATGTGGTACCTTGTCAAAGACCTTGCTAAAATCCATGTAGACAACATCTTTGCACTGCCCTCATCTACCTTCTTTGTTACCCCTTCAAAAAGCTTGTTATCCCTTCAAATTTGTGAAACATAATTTTCTACTCTCAAAACCATGCTCACTGTCCCTAATCAGTTCTTGCCTCTCTAAATGCCTGTAGATTCTGTCTCTCTCAATTTGTTCTAATAACTTACCCACTACAGATGTGAGGCTTACTGGTCTTAGTTCCCAGGCTTTTCCCCGCAGCCCTTTGTTTAAAAAGGTACAATATTTGCCACCCTCCAATTTTCAGGTACCTCATTTATGACTATCGATGATTCAAGTATCTCTGCTGGGAGATACTTTTCCTCCCTAGTCTCCCATAATTTCCTAGGTTATACTTCATCAGGTCCCGGGAATTCATCTATCTTTATGTGCTTTATGACTTCCAGCACCACCTTCTCTGTTACATGTACATTCTTCAAGCCATACCTTTTATTTTCCCAAGTTTCCTAATATCCATGTTTTTCTCAACAGTAAATACTGATGAGAAATATTCATCTAGGATCTCGTCCATTTCTTGTGGATCTGCATATAGATGACCTTATTGATCCTTAAGAGGCACTACTCTCTCCCTAGTTATTCTTTTGGCCTTTATGTATTTGTAGAAGCTCATTGGATTCTCCTTTGCCTTATCTGCCAAAACAATCTCGTTTTCTTTTTGCCCTCCTCATTTCTTTCTTAATTCTACTTCTACATCTCCTACACTCTTCATCCCAACTGCCTATGCATGTTATATGCCTCTTTCTTTTTCTTGACCAGGGCCTGATCCTGAGTTATTCAAGGTTCCTGACTTCTACAAGCCTTGCCCTTGACTCTAAGAGGAATGTACTTATCCTGAACCCTGGTTAACACACGTTTGAAAACCTCCCATATAACCAGACATCCCTTTGCCTTCTACAGATTCCCCCAATTAACTATTGAAAATTAACCTGTCTGATACCATAAAAATTGGCCTTGCCTCAATTTAGATTTTTAACTTTTCATTCTCCATTGCTGTCTTAAAACTAATAGAATTATGGTCACTGGTCTCAAAGTATCCCTCACTAACACTTTGTCGCTTTTCTTATTTCACAACAGAAGGTCAAGTTTTGATCCCTCTCTAGTTGGGTCACCTAAATACTGAATGAGAAATTTCTCCTGAATACACACAACAAATTTCTCTCCATCCAACCCCCTGTAGCTGTTCCAGTCAATGTTGTGGTAGTTGAAACTCTTACTACTACCACCCTATTTTTCTTGGAGCTTTCTGTAACCTCCTTACATATGTACTCCTCAATTTCCCACCACCTGTTTGGGGAGCTATAGTACAACCATATCAAAGTGGTTCCCCTCTTATTTCTCAGTTTTACCCATATAGATCAGTAGGTAAATCCTCGGGTATATCCCCTCTGAGTACTGCTGTGATGTTTTCCTTAGTCAAAAGTGCAACTCCCCCTCCTCTCTCACCTCCTGTTGTATCTTTCCAATAGCATCTATGACTCACCTGATGAAGTGGAAATGCTGGCATTGGACTGGCGTAAACACAGTAAGAAGTCTGGCGATACCAGGTTTAAGTTCAACCAATTTGGTTGGGCTTAAACCTGATGTTGTCAGACTTCTTACTATGTTCACCTGATGAAGGCACAGTGCTCCAAAAGCTTGTGCTACCAAATAAGACTATTGGACTTAAACCTGGTATTGTTAGACTTCTTACTGTACCATATAGGGGTAGAATTTGGCCATTCAATCAGGGCTTATTTAATTCTCATCCCCATTCTGCAGGTAACCCTTGTGCCCTTACTGATCAAGAACCTATCTATCTCTGTCTTAAAGATACTCAATGCCCTGGCCACCATGGCCCTCTGTGGAGGACGTAGTAAGAAGTCTCAACGCCAGGTTAAAGTCCAATAGGTTTATTTAGTAGCAAACACTACCAAATGAGTGGCGTTTACTACCAAATAAACCTGTTGGACTTTAACCTTGTGTTGTGAGACATTTTACTACATTTACCCCAGTCCAATGCCGGCATCACCACATCACTTCTGCGGAGATGCAGCATTAAATTTCACGTACGTACTTCGGAAAATAACAAATTTAAATCCTACAAATTGTACTACTCACGCCCCGCCTTTCCTGCGAGCCCCGCAGCCTTCTCCATCAGTCGCCCCGCCCCTCCTATGGTGCCCCGCCCCATCACGCCCCGCCCATTCCATGGCGCCCCGCCCTTCTCCCTCGTGCTACCGCCCTTCCCCACGCCTCGAGCGCCCCCTTCGGCCGCCCCTCTCAGGACACGGCGGACCTGACACCTCCCACTGTGACGTCAGCGCGGCCGAAGCGAGCCGCCGCCATATTAGCTGGAGAGTGAACCCAGTGAGGGGGGGATTCCGGGCTCCTCCAGCCGGACCTTTCACCCCTGTGCGGCCGGCCAGCATTGAGCGATAACAACCGCTCCCCTCCCCCCCCCCCCCCCCTCCGGCTTAACTTTATGAAGCCTCATTGCTGACAAGACAACAAGCACTAGCGGCTGACCCTCCCCCTCCTCCTCCTCCTCCTCTTCTTGGAGCCATGTCGACTCTCACCCAGAGGAGCTCCGGCCTCGTCCAGAGGAAAACCGAAGCTTCGAGGAACGCAGAGAAAATCCCCGACGACGACGAGGAGCGGAGGGCCGAGCAGGAGCAGGAGGACGAGAAAGGCGACTCGAAAGAAACTCGCCTGACCCTGATGGAGGAGGTGCTGCTGTTGGGCCTGAAGGACCGGGAGGTCTGATTTGTTTTATTCCGTTTCCATGAGATGAGACAAAAATATTGATCTATTTTTCTGCCGAGTATTTAGAAAACACACGGTGTGATTGGTGTGAAAATGTAGGCCTCCAGGATTGTAGCAGTCAACCTAACCTGGACGGAAGGACTCACTTCAGGGGAGAGAGGCAGGATTTTTTTTGGAGGTGATTGACATTGTCATGAACCAACAGTGAAGGGAATGGCTGTTGAATTAGAGGGGGTAGGTGGCATTTCTCCAATGTGAATGAAGGGGGGGTGGCTCCTTCCGCACAGCAAGTGTGGTTGTTAGTAAAAGTACACAATACCCCCAGTGAGTGAACACCAGCTCAGTTCCGGTAGCAGGTTGACTCAGGGCCAGGTATTTCAATAATAATCAACATACAGCAAATCATACTTTGGCTTCTTAAATGGACAGGCCATGCCATTTTTATTGAACTAAATAGGAGAGTTAAAAAATAAAAACTGGACATCTGAAATTACAACTAATTCCTTATCACTGTTCATAACATGGGAAGATAAACAGTTTCTATTTATAAAAGTCCCAAGGTGCTTTCACAGCAATTTCTGCAAAACAAAATTTGACATCCATGTACCTGAGGAAATCTCTGGAGCTGGTGGCTAAAAGCCACATCAAATATGTAGGTTTTAAGGAGGAAGTTAAAGGAAGAGAGGTGGCAAGCTTTGGTAAAGCAATTTTAAAATGAGATGTGAGAGGCCCAAATTGGAAGAGTGCAGAATGCACAAAAGGTTGTATGCTAGAGGAAATGACAGATGGATGTAGATGTGGCAACTGAGGGACAGATTTGAAAGCCAGGGTGTGTATTTTAAAATCAAATTGTTGCATCAACAGGGAGCCAGTATAGATTAACTGGCGTAGCGCTGATTGGTGAATAGGATTTTCTTGAGTTAATATAAGGATGGCAGAGTTTAGGATGATCTCAAGTTTACAGAAATCAAAATGTGAAGGACTGGCCAAGAGTGTACTGAAGTTGTCATGGTTAGAGGTAATAAAGCCTCTTATTTTCAGTTGCGGGTGAGGCCAGTGTGAGGTTGGGTATTGAGATGCAAATGGAAATAAGGGGTCTTGATGCACTATGTGGCCAAAGCTCGACTAAGAGCCACATAAGATGTTAGAGCTGGGAACAATTCTGTTTGACCTTAAAGGCCTAGAGTAAGGGTCATAGTTTGTGGTGGGAATCAAAGACAATGGTTTTGGTTGTCTCAAAATTTAGTTGAAGGAATCTTAGCTCATCTAGTCCTGGCTGTCGGACAAGAGTCTGACAATGGAGAAATAGTGAGGAGATAATGAGGCACAGTTGTGTGTCATCAATATACATATGGAAACTGATGCATTTTTGGTTGAGGTTGTCATAGGCAATATTGTAGATGAAAATGGTGGCTAAGTGTAGATCGTTGGAACATCAGAGATAATGGTAAGGAGCAGGAAGAGGAGCCATTAATGGTGAGTCTTTGGATTTGATTGGATATATAAATGGAACCAGTTGGATGCATTCTTTTCAAACTAGATGTTGGAGAGTTGTTTGAAATGGACCAATTGTGTCAAAGTCAGCAGACAGGATCAGGAGGGATAGTTTACCATAGTCACAACATTTGTGATTTTGATAGGAGTTATTTCAATACCTGATTGGGAAAATATAAATGTTAAGCTCACAGAAGGATTGGTAGAGGCCATGTCACATAATTTTGTCTCTGAATGTTGTGAGTCTTTGGAACATTCTTCCCCAGAGAGTTGTAGGGGGTGAGGTTACTGTAAATTTTTGTTAAGGCAGAGTAGATGTATTGATGACTAATCAGGGATCCAAATTGTTCCAAAGTCTATCGGGTGGTGGGGAGGGGGGAATGCAAGAGTTGAGGCCACCATAACATCACACATGATCTTATTGAATGACAAGGTAGGCAGAAGGGGCCAAAGAGGCATCTGCCTCTAATTTGTATGTTCGTATGTGAACATAACTAACAACAAAGAATCTTTTCATGACATGTTAGACTATTATTTTTGTAGATTGTTAGATATGCTGTATACTTTCAGCATAGTAATTTTTAAAAGAAATGTTTGAGGTTTGGTATCAAGGAAAGCAAGCATAGTAATTACTACAATATACATTTAGTGTAGCAACCTGACTATTGAAATTTTGAAATGTCTGTGGAACTTGCTGTTTGTATTTTTAAGTAAAATGCTCCAAAAATTAGGCCAGGGTGTTTAATAACTGACTTTTCAGAGTAGTCCTAATCTAACTTGTCAAATTTTCCAAGCATAGTGTAAGAATTAGCTCATTGATTTTCCATAATTTAAATTGTGTTTTGTCCACTGACTTTGTGGTTTCAGTAGCTCAATAAAGGTTATGCCCAAAGCAAAGTTTGCTTATAAAAATATTGATTTTATGGTATTTATCTTTTTTTCATTTATTGAGTATCTTTCTTGTGCAACTTGAGTAAACAAAGTTAGAGAATGCCGTTTATACCACAACTTCTTTGCTCTGAGGGCAAACTGTTATAGTTCTGAAGTTGCATTTGAACTTTAAAAATTTTTAACTAGTTCAGGAAAAGTTTTTTTTCATGTAGCAATGAATCTTGGTTTGTGGATTTGATCAACTACATCTTCAGATTTTAACACTCTCTGCACTTCAAAGTAATCAATTAGATGTAAAGGGCATTGGAATTATTGAGAGGTGATATGCTGTATATAAATAAAGATTTGTTCATTAACGGGCTTGTCCATGCAGAAGTTTTAAATGTGTAGTTCAGATTAAATTGGTCAATTACAATCTAACATTTGTAATGAATTTCAGATTGACTCACTTGTGCTTTGACAACACCAACAAACTGAATTCCATCATTGGAAGGACCAGGGCAACAAGTGCACAAGAATAACATCATCTCTGGGTTCCCCTCCAATTATGAGTAAAAATCCAGGAATATTTTGTCCATGAATACTGTGAGAGTAGCTTTGCTACTTTTTAGTTCAGCAGCTAAGGGAACGTGCATACTCCCACCATCTCAAAAGCAACTAAGAATGGACAGTAAACCTGGTCTTGCTAATAATGCCTGCATCCCAAAAATAAATTAAAAACATGGCAAGTGTCTCCCTGAAAAGTAAATTCAAAAATTGCCACTGTTACAGTGGTCCTATCATGTATTTATTGTTGCAATGATTCATTTTACAGAATTCACATTTTCTCTTTTTCATTACTTTTGTCACTCCAGCTAACATTCTTGTTCCTGTGTTAAAACCGTTTTCTTTGTCTTTTTGTGGTCAATGGCCACTCTTTATTTTGTTCAAATGACAATTTTTCATACTTAAATATAGGACAAGTGTCAGAATATTTTAACTGTTAGGTATTGAAATTCAGCCTGATCCTGTCCTGATATGACACATCATCCAATTCTGTATTTTCAGGAAGTATCACTGGCAGTTGATCAGGTTTGGGTCTAAGTGGGGGAGGGGAGAATTAGGCTGATTTTTCTTCTCTTTAGTCTAGATCATCTGTTTCTTATGAATCAGCTAACCTATAAATAAAGACAAAATATTATGGATGCTGTAAACCTGAAGTAAAGTTAAAAATGCTGGATAAACTCAGCAGGTTTGGCAGCATCTGTGTAGAGTAGCGGAGTTAATACTTCAGGTTAAATGACAAAAAAGGAAGTTACAGCACAGCAACAGATCCTTTGGCCCTCCAAGTCTGTATCAACCATGCACACAGGGACCACATCTCCCTATTCTCATTGTATTTGTGCATTAGTCAAGATGCTGCTTAAAAGTTACTATTATATCTTCTTCCACTAACTCCCTCAGCACTGAGCTCCAGGCACCCACCACCCTCTGCATTTAAAAAAAAATGCCTTGTACATCTCCTTTAAACCTTGCCCCTCACACCTTAAATCTGTGCCCCTAGCAATTGACTCTTCTGACTAGCCACTCTGTCCATGCCCCTCATAATCTTGGAGATTTCTATCAGATCACCCCTTAATCACATTCATTCCAGTGAGAACAAATCAAGTTTCTTCAACCTCTCCTTATAGTAATGCTCTCTATATGTGGTAAATCTGTTCTGCACTTTCTCTGAAGCTGCCTCGTTGTCTGGTAGCATAGCAACCAGAGTTGAAACTATATTCCAAGTGTGGCCGAACTGAGGTCCTATAAGGCTGCAACATGACTTGCCAGTTTTTAAACTCAGTATTTTGATTGATGAAGACAAGCATGTCATATGCCATCTTGACTACTTTCTTCACCTGCATTGTCAATTTCAGTGACCTTTGTACCCATACACCCAGATCTCTCTGCTTATCAATTCTCTTAAGCATTCTGCCTTTTTCTATATATTTGCTTTCTGTATTACCTCCCGTTTGTCTGGATTACATTGTATCTGCCATCTCTTCGCCCGAGTCTCCAACTGATCTGTATCCTTTGATGGTCCTCATCGCTGTCTGCAATTTCACCAACCTTTGTGTCATCCACAAATTTACTAATCAAGTTAGTTACATTTTCCTCCGAATCATTTTTATACATAACAAACAGCAACTGTCCCAATACTGCTCCCTGAGGAACACTACTAGTCACAGCCCCTTATTCAGAAACTTACCCTTCCACTGCTGCCCTCTGTCTTCTTATGACCAAGCTAGTTTTATATCCATTCTGTAAGCTCACATCTGATGCTATGTGACTTCATCTTCTGTACCAGTCTGCCATGAGGGATCTTGTTAAAGGCTTACTGAAGCCGTGTAGACAACATCCACTGCCCTACCCTCATCAATTATCTTCGCCACTTCCTCAAAAAACCTGATCAAGTTAGAGACGCAACCTCCCCTTCACAAAACTATGTTGCCTCTCGCTACTATGCCCGCGTATTTCCAAATGAGAGTAAATCCTATCTTGAAGAATCCTCTCCAATAATTTCCCTACAAATGATGTAAGGCTCACTGGCCTGGAATTACCTGTATCATTCTTGCCACTCTTCTTAAACAAAGGAATAACATTGCTTATTCTCCATTCCTCTCAGACTTCCCGTGCAGCCAGTGAGAATACAAAAATTTTTCTCAAGGCCTTAGCAATTTCCTCCCTTGCTTCTCTCAGTATTCTGGGGTATATCTCAACAGACTCTGGGGACTTGTCTACCTTAGATGTTTTTCAAGAGGCCCAATACCACCTCTTTGATCTCAACATGACCCAAACTATCTACACACCCTTTCCCAGATTCATCATCCCCAAGTCCTTCTGTTTGAATACTGACGCAAAGTACTCATTTAATATCTTGCCCAGTTGCTCTGGCTCCACGCTTAGATTCCCTTCCCTGTCCTTGAGCGGGTCAACCTCCTCCCTGGTTACTCTTGCTCTTTATATATGGATAAAAAACCTTGGTATTTTCCTTGATTCTACTGGCCATTGACTTTTTGTGACCTCTTTAGCCCTCTTTACTCCTTGATTAAGCCTCTTTCTACTTTCCTTTTATTCTGCACTTGCTTTGTGTGTTCCCAGCTTCTTAGCCTTGACAAATGCTTTCTTTTTGATTTTGAACTAAGTTCACAATATCTCTCATTATTCAGTGTTCCTGACACTTGCCAAACTTATCCTTCATTCTTACAGAAACATGCCAGTCCTGAATTCCTAACAACTTACACTTGAAAGTCTCCCACATGTCAGATGTTGATTCCCCTCAAACATCTGCCTCCAATCTACATTCTTCAGTTTCTGCCTAATATTGTTGTAATTAGCCTTCCCCCAGTTTAGCACCTTCACCTGAGAACTACATTCATCTTTATCCAACAGTACCTTAAAACTTACTGAATCGTAGTCACTGTTCTCAAACTGCTGCCCTGCTGAAACATCGACCACCTTGCTGGGCTCATCCTCCAGCAACAGGTCCAATATGGCCTCTTCCCTAGTTGAGTTATTTACAGTTAAGAAGCCCTTCTGGATGCTCCTTACCAGGTCTACCCCATCCATGCCTTGAGCCCTAAATGAGTCCCAGTCAATATAGGGGAAACAATCCTTTTAGTTTTACACCTTGGAATGAGGAAAAAATGTTGAGTATGTGGTTGCTGGAAGGCCTAACCAGGGTTTGGGTATGGAAAATATATAATTGGCAATAATAATACCATTTTAGTACCCAAGATTTCTGTAAAATATACAAAATTCATCTTAAAATATGGTCTTCCTTTGGTGCTGAAAGAAGTTAGTAAATAGGTAACTGGTGTGTTGCAAAACATTACAAAGAATATGCTGAGGCATTGGGATTATATTATCTGTACAGTAAGTCACTGCAAAGCCATGAAGCTGAGCCAAACATGTTGCCCTGTCTGTTTTAGTCTACCAGCTACACGTAATTTTTCCATGGAAACTGTTCCCATGATCAGCCTTGGAATATTAAATACAAAAAAAATTCTCAACCTTGTTCAATCTTTCCTTTATGTAGACCTTCTCTGTGTAGTGATATTGTTGCTTGTAATATTGAAGGGCTTCTTGACTGTAGATAACTCAACTAGAGAAGAGGCTGTATTGAACCTGTTGCGGGATGAGCCCGGCGAGGTGGTCGATGTTTCAGCAGGGGAGCAGTTTGAGAACAGTGAGTAATATTCAGTAAGTTTTAAGGTACTGATGGATAAAGATGACTGGAGTTCTCAGGTGAAGGTGCTAAATTGGGGGAAGGCTAATTACAATAAAATTGATAGAACAGTAAAAAGCAAAATATTATAGATATTGGAAATGTTTGAACTGAAAACGAAATGGCTTTGTCCATAGGGAAAGAAACAGAATTCATGCTCTGGACTTCCATGGAGTTGGGCCAGTGATTATGGAGACAACACCAAGATCTGTCTGGCTCCATCGTGGATGTAGATATTTCATATCCCTGCAATTGCTGTGGTGTTGGAACAACTTCTGGACAACTTGTGGTTTTGTGGCCTTTCAGAGAAATTGCGATTCTGGAATCTTTTTGAAAGATGCGTTTTCCTGTGCCATACATATCCCTTCCATGCAAATAGTATGTTCTATTTAGAGAACCAAGAGACCATTTAACAACACTTGGAAAAATATTATTTCTGACCACCTCTCCGTTGATACGGTTCCCAGATGGCCTTGTCGTAAATGTGTGGCTGAGCCCCAAGAAATTCTAAAGGATTAGCTCAGCTGAGGTTCGGTTTTGACAGGTGAAAGTGGAGTGTTTGATTGACATCTTTGATATGTTATTTTTTTCTTGGTTCCATTTTGTAAATTCCTGTATGTCTATTTGGATAAGGCTAAGAAATGTGAAGTGAGGGAAGTTTTCTGTTATTCACGTTATGAATGGCCCTGCCTGATTATTGTAAGAACAGTTTCTTTCCACGCAGCTTTCTGAAAGAATATTTTTTCTTCAACATTTCAAGACTTGCTATTATTACTATATGGCTCATTGGGTGGGTGAGTAGGCATAGATGGTGCATTGGGAGAGGGTGCGAGGGTATGGATTGGAAGGCTGAGTAATTTTTAAACCAACTGGAACATAATATCAGATTTTTAAAATTAATTTGCAGGATTTGGGCCTTGCTAGCAAGACCAGCATTTATTGTCCATGGTTGCCCTTCAGAAAATAAACAACTGCAGTTTCTGAAGTGTAGATACACCCAGTGTGCCTTTAGGGAGGGAGAATTTTGACCCAGCAACAGGGAAGCAATGGTGATATATTTCCAAGCCTGGATAGTGGAGTGATTTGTAGGAGAATTTCCAGATGATGATGTACCTAAGTATCTGCTGCACTTGTCCCTCTAGATGGTCGTGGTTGAGAGTATGAAAGGTGTTATGGTGATTTCCTGCAGTGCTTCTTGGGATGGTCCACATAGCTGTTCGTCAGTGGTGAGATTAAATGTTTGTGGAAGGGGTAGCAATCAAGCGCAGTTTTGTTGTTGATAGTGTCAAGCTTCTAGTGTTGTTGGAGCTGCGCTCATCCAAGTAATTGAAGTGTACTCCATTACACTTCTAACTTGTGCCTTTGTAGATGGTAGACAGGCTTTGTGGGGTGAGGAGGTGAGGATTCTTAGCCTTTGACCTTCTTTGATAGCCACAGGATTTATTTGGCTGGTTAATGGTAACCCCCAGAATGTTGACAATGGGAGTTCACTGATCGTAATGTCAGGGGATGATGGTTATATCTTCTCTGTTTGAAGTGGTCATTGCCTGGCACTTGACACTTTTTTCAGTCCAAGTCTGGGTATTAATCTAGGTCTTGTTGATTGGAAATGAATCACTTCAGTGTTTGATGAATTGTGAATGGTGATGAACATTGCACAGTCATCTGCAAACATCCCCACTTCTGAAAGGAAAGTCATTGCTGCAGCAGCTGAATTAGGCCTAGGCATCCTGCAGTAAAGTTTGAGTCACAAATAAGACTTACATTAACACTGCAATGACGTTACTGTGGAATTCCCTTAGTCCGGTGCCTGTTCGGGTCAATGCACCTAACCAGCATGTCTTTCAGAATGTGGGAGGAAATTAGAGCACCTGGAGGAAACCCATGCAGACATGGAGAGAAGTGCAAACTACACACAGACAGTGACCCAAGCCGGGAATTGAGCCTAGATCCCTGGCAATGTGAAGCATTGATCTCCAACCACTACAGTCATTTTCTTTTATGCCAGGTATGACTCCAACCAGCGGAGAATTCATCTCTGATTTCCATTGGCATATTTTGCTTGGGCTCTTTGGTCAATTGCTGCTTGATGTCAAGAGCTGCCTCTCTCATCTTACCATTGAAGTTCAGCTCTTTTGTCCATGTTTGAACCAAGGAGAATGAAGTAGTCCTTCTAAATAGTCTGCCTCATCACTTGCCCGCCCTTGAGTGCTTTAGGATTGTTGGGACTGTCTCGGAAACTCTTACTCGCTTCCTGGAGTAAAAGTTGTGTTGTTAGGAAATAACCTTGTTTGCAAAAATCTAGCCCAACATTTCAGATTTTGAAATATATTTGATCTAGAATGTTAACTCTGATTTTCCACCTACAGATATTTCCAGATATGCTAAGAATTTGCAGCATCTTCTGTTTTTATTAGTGAAAAACAATATGTTGGGATTGCACACTGATCTTGCATGGTGAATTTCTGATTTTAATCAAACCATCTAATGTAATATAAGAAACAGATGGGGGTGAAAGCCAAGTCATGATGATTACCAATATATCTTGCCAGATCAGTTACTGTACACTGTTTGCCTTGGAATTAATTCTGCCTTTGCTCTTAGTTTGGAAGTTCCCACAAAGAAGATCACTTAAAAAAAAAAGTTGTCAGTTGTTTTGTTAGTCAAAGAAAGCTGGGTATTAAGCATCAAATAGTCTACTATGAAGGCAGTCAAATTTTGCTTTATGTTGCTGTCCTGTTAAAGCATCATGCTGAATAGACAGTGCAGTTTGAGTAAGAGGAGCAGTTTTTGGAATATGCATTTTATATCATGAGTATAAAAATGGTAGAATTTAAGATTTGAGTATAACCAGAAAATTATGCCTATGTTCACTTGTACGAGTGAGATAGCAATTCATGTTTCTGATGATAATTTGCGTAATTGAATAAAATCTTCTATGAATCCATGTATTTGGGTATTTTAAGGGAACTTAATTGTTTTTTTCTTTGAATTGGAGAAATATTGATGTAGCTCAACAGTGTTGAGGTAGTTCAGTTTTATTTAATGCAGCTGAAAATGGATGTATTACCCAAATATGCTCTTCCAGTAAGTGTCTGGTCCTTCCAACTGTAACTAAGCTGATATTAAAATTACTTGCTACAAAAACAAAATGTTGAAACTGTTTACCAATTTCATTGGTGCACATGTCACTTTTTTAATAAATATGTATCTGCTAGGGCTTGTGTACCTAAAACAAAAATTGTGCAACACAATTTTAAGAGGCTTACCTAATCAGTAAATTCTCGCACTGTCAATGTGGATGCTGATCTAGCAAACTGATCCATAAATCAGTGTAAAAGATCATGTTTTTTGGTGTTTCCAATTTCTTTATCTTATTTGCTAGTTGTGCTGATTCTGCCAGATTGCATGATATTACTGGATGTGAACAAGTGGATACTCTACTCCATAGTTGTTCAGAGACTAAATATTTTGAAGAAAGCAGTGTATGTCGTAATAGGAATATTTTTAATTACAAACTTGTCACCCTGTTATTGCTTAGCTATAGGATATGCTGTAGGCCAATAATCAGTATAATTCATTTCCAAGCATGGACAAAAAAAAAAATGGCATCTTTCTATAACTGATCTTACTTTCTCATACTCCAATTCATTTTGTGCCATACTTTTTTCTGCCATCCTTTTCTAGACTTGTTTTTTGACTGTCATTTGCGCCTTCAGAGTATAATCTCAAGCATCAGCCAAGTACATTAGCCATAGTCGTGGAGTTATAGACATAGCGTATTACAGTACAGAAAGAGGCCCTTCAACCCATTGTGTCTGCACTGGCCATCAAGTACCTATCCTAATCCCATTTTCCAGCTCTTGGTTCATAACCTTGTATGTTATGGTGTTTCAGGTACTCGTCTAAATACTTTTTAAATATTACGAGGATTCCCACTTCTGCCAGTTTTTCAGGCATCATGTTCCAGATTCCCACGATCGTCTTGATGAAAGTTTTCCTCAACTCCTGTCTAAATCTCCTGCCCTTTACTTTTAATCTACGTCCTCTGGTTATTGACCCCTCCACTAAGGTGGAAAGTTCTTCCTTTCTATTCTCTCTATGTCCTACTAATTTTCTACACCTTGTGAGGTTCTTACCCTCAGCTTTCTCTCTTCTAAGGAAAACAGCCCCAACCTAGCCAGTCTCCCTTCATAACTGAAACATTCCAGCCCAGGCAACATCCTAGTGAATCTGCAGTCACATCCTTCTTATGGTATGGTGACCAAATCTGCACATAGTATTCTAATTGTGGGCTCATGCGTGTTTTATGCAGCTCCATCACAACCTCCCTGCTCTTACATTCTATGCCCTAGCTAACAAAAGCAAGCATCCCTTTTTTATTATTATTTATTAGTCGTAAATAGATTTGTATTAACATTGCAGTGAAGTTACTGTGAAAATCCTTTAGTTGCCACACTCTGGCACCTGTTCAGGATGTGGAGATGCTGGTGTTGGATTGGGATAAGCACAATAAGAAGTCTCACGACATCAAGTTAAAGTTCAACAGATTTAATTGGCAGCACTAGCTTTCGGAGTCCGTCTTTCCTGAGACTCCGAAAGCTGTTGCTGTCAAATAAACCTGTTGGACTTTAACCTGGTATTGGGACACTTCTTACCTGTTTGGGCACACCGAGGGAAAATTTACATGGCTAGGTCACCTAATTAGCATGTCTTTCAGACTGTGGGAGGAAAGCGGAGTACCCGGAGGAAACCCAGCAAACATGCAAACTCCACATGGACAGTGACCTGAGCTGGGAATTGAACCTGGGTCCCTGGCGCTGTGAGACAGCAGTGCTAACTATTGTGCCATTTGCCGCCTTAACATTTTATCTACCTATCTTGCTACCTTCAATGATCTTTACACTCCAAGGTTGTTCTGGTTCTCTGTACTTCCTAGGATCACACCATTCATTATGTATTCTCTAGCATTATTAGTCCTCCCAAATTGCATCACCTCACACCTTTCAGAATTAATTTCCATTTGCCACCGTGCTGCCCATTTGATTAATCTGTCTATATCTCCTTGCATTCTAAGGTTTTCCTCCTTGCTATTTACCACACTAGTAACTTTCATGATATCTGTGAATTTACTGATTATGTCTCATTCATGTCTAGATCATTAATATACACCACTAACAGCAAGAGGCCCAGCACCAATCCCTGTACTACACCACTGGACACATTTCTCCAGTCACAAAATAACTTTTGACCATCAGTTTCTGCCTCCTGCCTCTGAGCCAATTTTGGATCTAATTTGTCAAATTGCCCTAGATCCCCTGGGCTACTACCATCTTGATCAGTCTCCCTTGCTGCACCTTATCAGACGCCTTATTGAAGTTCACGTAGACAACATTAACTGGTGCCTTCCTCTGCACCCCTAGTCATCTCAAAAAAAAATTCAGTCAATTTTGTTAGACATGATCTTTCCAGATGAAACCATGCGAGAATGAAACCCGGAACCTGATGCTATAAGGCAGCAATGCTAACCACTGTGCAGCCATGCTGTCCAAAATATTTCTAACATCAATACTTCTAACACTAATTTTAATACGGCTTTAAAAACCAATTTTATATTGGGTTATGTTGGTCAGCTCGGCAATGTACTACTGAGTTACCACCAACACATGTCCTGTTCCACCAGAGGTCCAAACATCCTCGACCACTGCTGCACAAATATCAAACATGCCTCCTGCTCTATTGCCAGTCCACATTTTGGCAAATCAGACCACAAGAACATAGAACATTACAGCGCAGGACAGGCCCTTCGGCCTTCGATGTTGCGCCGACCAATTATGAAAAAAGCAATGACCCTCCAATCTAAACCATTCCCTTCTCTTCCATAAACTTTTCAACTAACCTCTTAAATGCCACCAAACTTGGCGCATCTACAACTGCCGCAGGCAGGGCACTCCACTCCCTAATCACCCTCTGGGTAAAGAACCTACCTCTGATATCCGTCCTATAACTATCACCCCTTAATTTAAAGCTGTGTCCACTCATGCTAGCTTTCTCCATCCTAGGAAAAAGGCTATCACTGTCCACTCTATCTAAACCTCTAATCATCTTATGTTTCGATAAGGTCCCCTCTTAGCTGCCTCCTTTCTAACGAAAACAAGCTCAAATCCCTCAGCCTCTCCTCATAAGACCTGCCCTCCATACCAGGCAACATCCTGGTAAACCTCCTCTGTACCCTCTCCAATGCCTCCACATCTTTCTTATAACGTGGGGACCAGAACTGCACACAATACTCCAAGTGCGGCCGCACTAGAGTTTTGTACAGTTGCAACATGACGTTGCGGCTCCGAAATTCAATCCCCCTACCAATAAAAGCTAAGACTCCATATGCCTTCTTAACAACCTTATCGACTTGACTGCCTACTTTCAGGGATCTATGCACATATACACCAAGATCCCTCTGTTCATCAACACTATTAAGAATCCTACCATTAGCCCTATACTCTACACATTTATTATTCCTGCCAAAGTGCATTACCTCACACTTTTCCACATTAAACTCCATTTGCCACCTCTCGGCCCAGCTCTGCAACTTGTCCAAGTCCCTCTGCAAACTATAACACCCCTCTTCACTATCTACCACTCCACCGACTTTAGTGTCATCTGCAAATTTACTAATCCATCCTTCAATACCCTCATCCAGATCATTTATAAAAATTACAAACAGCAGGGGCCCCAAAACAGACCCCTGAGGTACACCACTTGTCACCGAACTCCACGATGAATATCTCCCATCAACCACCACCCTCTGTCTTCTATCTGCTAGCCAATTCCTAACCCAATTAGCTAAATCACCCTCAATCCCATACATCTGCATTTTCTGCAGAAGTCTTCCATGGGCCACCTTATCGAACGCCTTACTAAAGTCCATATATACCACATCAACCGCCTTACCCCCATCCACCTCTTTGGTCACTTTTTCAAAAAAAGTACAAGGTTGTACTCTTGCTTCCAGCTTACAAGCAAAAACTTAAGTGGGTGAATCCATCTAAAAAAGTTGTGCAACGTTGGTCTGAGGAATTGGATAATCTCCTTCGGGACTGTTTGGAGTCAGTGGACTGATCAGTATTTAAAAACTCTGCAACCAGCCTGAATGAATAGTACGCCACTACTGTAACTGACTTCATTAGTAAGTGTGTAGAAGACTGTGTGCCAACGAAACAAATCTGCATGTTCCCTAGCCAGAAACCATGGATGAACAGGCGTATCCCTGCTTGCTAAAGTCCAGATCTGAGGCTTGCAAGTCAGGTGACCCTTACCTATACAAAAAAGCCAATTACGATCTAAGGAGATCCATCAAGATATCAAAAGACCGTACCGGAACAAGTTAGAGTGCCAGGCTAGCCACACAGCTCCCTGCTGATTGATTGTGGCAAGGTCTGCAAGACATAGGCTACAAGATGAAGGCATGTAAAATTGTCAGCTCCAATGCAACCCTCTCTGATGAGTTCAATGTGTTTTATGCCCATTTTGAGCAAGAGGTCAGTGAGAGCATACTCTCCACTCTGGAAGAAGCCCTGGATAAACCTGTATCTGAGGTCACCATTGAGATGTCAGAGCAGCTTTCTTGAAGGTCAACTCATGGAAAGCAATTGGTCCAGATGAGAGTACCCGAGCGAGCATCAGATCCTTGCCGAGGATATTTGCAGACATCTTCAACTTCTCTTTACAGCAGTTTGAGGTCCCTAACATGCTTCCGTCATCCCGTTACCTTAAAAAAAAAGCCAAGCAGTGTGCCTCAGTGACCAATGGTGGTCCTGATATCCATCATTATGAGTTGCTTCAAAAGGTGAGTCATGACATGAATCAATTCCAGTCTCCCAGATTACCTGGATCCACTATAGTTTGCCTACCATCGCAACAGGTCCACAGCAGACACAATCTCCTTGGTCCTGCATTCAACCCTGAAACATCTAGATAACACAGTCACCGATGTCAGACTTCTATTTATTGTCTGCAGCTCAACCTTCAACATTATTTTTCATATGAAACTCATCTCTAAACTTATGGCCTGGGATTTGGCTCCTTCTTCTGTAGCTGATCTTGAACTTCCTAACCCTCAGACCACAATCAGTAAGGCTAGGCAACAAGACCACCTCCATGATCATCCTCAGCACTAGTGTCCCACAAGGCTGTATTCTCAGTCCCCTTACTATAGTCCTTATACAGCCATGACTGTAGCTAAGTTCCCACCAATTTGATTTTCAACTTTGTTGATGATGGGACAGATCTCAAACAATGAGGAGACAGAGTAAAGGAATAAGATGGAGAATCTGGTGAACTGGTACGGCAACAGTAATCTTTCCCTCAATGTCAACAAAACAAAGGAGATTGTCATCAACTTCAGGAAGCATAGAGGAGAGCATGCCCCTGTCTATAGGAATGATTAGAAAGGGTCAAGAGCTTCAAGTTTTTAGGTGTCCAGATCACCAACAATCTATCTTGGTTCCCCATGCTGACATTATAGTTAAGAAAGCCCATCGATATCTCTACTTTCTCAGAAGACTAAGGAAATTTGGCATGTCAGCTACAACACTCTCCAGCTTTTACAGATGCACCATAGAAAGCAGTCTTTCTGGTTGTATCACAATTTGGTATGGCTCTTGTTCTGCCCAAGACTTCAAAAAAGATTGTGAATGTAGCTCATCCATCATGCAAACCAGCCTCCCTTTCATTGACTCTGTCTGTGCTTTCCACTGCCTCAGCAAAGCCGCCAACATAATTAAAGACCCATCGCACCCCGGATATTCTCTCTTCCACCTTCTTCTGTTGGGAAAAAAATAAAAAAGTCTGAGGACATGTACCAACTGACTTGAGAACAGCTTCTTCCTTGTTGCCGTCAGACTTTTGAATGGACCTACTTGCATTAGTTGATCTTTCTGTACACTCTAATTAGGACTTTAATACTACATTCTATACTCTCTTTCCTTTCTCTATGAATGGTATGCTCTCTATAGCGCACAAGAAACAATACTTTTCAATGTATGACAATACATTGTCATACATGTGACAATAAATTAAATGAAATCAAATTCTTCCAGCTCCTATATGAATGCCTACACCAAATTTGCACTCCCTGTGCGGCATGTATTTGTAATTTGTTGCAGACATTTGATGATTCTCTGTCAAAATATGTACTTGCTAAATCTAACATGTTTGCTTAACTTTATGTATGTGTCTATTTAACTTGAATCATGTATCCATGTGGACGTAGCCTAATTCTTTGTTCTTTTCAGGATCTCAGTCAAAATATCTCTTTTAGAGATGTGTTTTTCTTACATATAATGTTGTAGTCCTCTTACTTTTGTGGTTTATAGCAACCTTGTAAATGGTTTCATCTGAACCTTTTCTGTGGCTTTTACAACAGCCACCATGAGAAGGAACCAAAACTGCACATATTGTTCTTTGATAGTCTTGCACAACCACCAATAATAATTAACTTTTGTCCATGAATACACAAACTCAGCCCACTAATCTTACTGAAGGCTGCTTTTTATTAGGTAACTTTGTTTGCACTACCTTCTTAATTTGCCAAAAGCCTTTAAGATACTGAACAGTTAATAGATTTGGCTAGCCAAATCTGTCAACCTAATAAATTCTAGCAGATTAGTGAGAGAACAGTACTGTAAAATTCTATATTAACCCATTCCCTATAACTGTACAATGTATTTCTAATCACTTTAGCAACTTGTCTGTAACTGAAGTTAAACAAATGTGCTAATGATTTCTAGTTCTGACAATTCTCATATAGACAATTCATAGTCCTAACATCAGTCAGTGGAAATAATTAATCCTAGCCTTCTTGTATATTCTGAGAGGCAATCAACAGTAATTTGCTTGTGAAGGATCAAGTTGAAACCTAGACTTTACAGGTAAAGATGGATGACTTCAAATAAATACCTTTAAAGAAGGTATTAAAACAAAGATAATTTAGTAGGTAAATTTAGTTTTGTTGCAAAATAGATAATTGTTTAATTTGTTTCTAATTTTTTTTTTGGGCCCCAAAAAAGTTTGTTGCTGAGGGGTAAAAGAGGTGGACAATTTTAAGTGTTTAATTTGTTAGTTTACCTCATTTGTGATGAGTCTCGTGACTGGTCATTCAGTGTATCTGTTTTTATAATTCCTTCGTTTGTCATTCACAGTTTTCTGGATTTTGTTTTGTGACTTATCAGTTTTGATTTGGTTTAAGACAATCAATGAAGTGTGACAGTATCAGTGTTTATTGTACGCAAGGTTTTTAATATGCTAACAGTAGATAAATAATTTATATGTTAAATATCCTGATGTGTATTGTGGTCAATTAAGATCTGGGTTTGACTATAATCATTCAGTATTGATTTTACAATCTTGTCCTCTTTTATGATATGAAAGTTGGTGGTGTTGTGGATAGTCTGGAGGGATGTCTGAAGCTGCAGTGAGACATAGATAGGATGCAAGACTGGGCGGAGAAGTGGCAGATGGACTTCAATGCGGATAAATGTGTGGTGGTCCATTTTGGCAGGACCAGTGGGATGAAGCAGTATAATATCAAGGGTAGGAGTCTTGGCAGTGTTGAGGAGCAGAAGGATCTTGGGTTCCGGGTCCATAGGTCTCTCAAATCTGCCCCGCAAGTGGAGGATGTGGTCAAGAAGGCATATGGTGTGCTGGCCTTCATTAATAGAGGAATTGAGTTTAGGAGTCGGGAGGTAATGCTGCAACTTTGAGACCGTTGACAGACCCCACTTGGAGTACTGTGTGCAGTTCTGGTTGCCTCACTATAGGAAGGATGTGGAAGCTATTGAGAGGGTGCAGAGGAGATTTACAAGGATGTTGCCTGGATTGGGGGGCATGTCTTAGGTTGAGAGAGCTAGGTCTCTTCTTCCTGGAGAGACAAAGGTTGAGAGGTGACCTGATAGAGGTTTATAAGATGTTGAGAGGGATAGATAGAGTGGATTCTCTGAGGCTATTTCCCAGGGCTGAAATGGTCGCTACGAGAGGACACAAGTTTAAGGTGCTGGGGGGTAAGTACAGAGGAGATGTTAGAGGTAAGTTTTTTCACTGAGGGTGGTGAGTGAATGGAATTGGTTGCCATCAATAGTGGTAGAGGCGAACTCGCTGGGGTCTTTTTTAAGAGACTTCTGGATGAGTACATGGGATTTAATGGGATTGGGAGTTACAGATAGTTCTATGGCCTGGTAAGTATAGATATGATCAGCACAACTTGTGGGCCAAAGGGTCTGTTTGTGCTGTAGTGTTCTATGTTCTGTGTTCTCTTTTACAAGGCTCATGTTGAGGCTTGTAACAGATCATGACCACATTCTTTTGATAGGCTTGGCAAAATCCAAATGCTATTTGACATTTTTAATATGGGGTTGAGGTCATGGGTAGACATTGTCGCTTGGTTAATTGAACACAATGAGTGGCACAATTTATTTGAATAAGTAGTAGCTGTGTATGGTTAATTCAGTGCAAAGCCCATTTTACTCATTGCAGCAATCTGTAACTGCTTGCCAAGTGCTAATGTGAGATTTGTGCAAAACTGATTTTTCAATAATGTCAATATATACAATGCTACATTATTTAGTATGTCTGTAATATGCTGTGTGGAAAAACTAATTTCACTCTGGAATTTAAGAGAAATATCATTCCAAATAATAGTTCTGATTTTTTTGGATGTTGGGATTCATATAGAAAGTGTTTATAGTAACCTCTCAATGGCTAGCTTGGTGGTAAGGTTATTGTGAAATCATAGTTATTTCTACCTCATAAAATGTTGTTTCACCAAAGAAGTCCAAGGCTAGCCATGTTAAGCCAATAATTTTACAAAATTATCATGAATTCTGTAATTTAAACAACCTAAATATAAGACTTAAATTGAGTATTCATTTGCACTTGGGTGAGCAAATGTGCTTTTTTGATCTTCTCATGAAGTCCAGGAAACCCATCATTTAGAGATGCTATTTTAATCTTTTATTCCTGTATTTTTGAGTTTAGTATGTGAAGGATTTTTGTACTAAGTGAGAGAATACTTTCCATTTTGGAAACAGTATCAAATTTAAGCACTTTTCAGTTCAAGTATAGCAGAATTGAGTGAAATGTGAAAACTGATGCTATAAGGAAAGATTGAAAAGGCTGGGGCTGTTCTCTAGAAAAGATAAAGGAAAGGCAGTTAGATAATCTGTCAGCCTTTAAGATTATGAAAATGTTTGATATGCTATGACAGTTATCACATAGAAGAACAAGGCAGCAGATATCTGGGAATAACACCACCTGGAAGTTCACTTTCAAGTTTCTCACCATCCTGACTTAGAAATATGTTGCTGCTCCTTCACTGTTTCTATGCCAAATTCCTGGCTAACAACACTGTGGGTGTACCTACACCTCAGGGACTGCAGTGGTTCAAGAATGCAGCTCACCACCATCTTCTCAAAGGCACCTAGGGATGGGCAATAAGCGCTGGCCTAAACAGTGATACCTACATCTCATAAGTTAATTTGAAAAAGGAAATTTTTGCTTGTTGGGTTGTGGGAAGGCATATACATGAAATAGTGGCTAATAGGAAATTTAGGAGGAGCACTTTATCCAAAAAATGGTTAGAATGTGGAACTTACTACCAAAAGTTGTATTTGAGGCCACCAGCATAGATATGAGAGGTCTTGTGTTGTCGTGGTAGTGTCCCTAACTCCAGGCCAGAATCTGTTGTTAAAGTCTCATTTCAGGGCTTGATGATAATGGAAGGTGAATTCATAATGTGGCCAAACAGGTTGATCAACCTGCTTATGTCCTTCCAGTATTCCTGATGGCAGGTAGTTAAGTGAGGGAGAGAGAGGAGGAGAATTCTTCCAAGTCAGCTAGATTGCAAAAAAACAACAGCAAACTACTGCAGCACTTTGCCAAACGTAATGATGGATCATTCCAATGGAAATCTGTGATGGGCAATATCCTCTTAAGGCATGGTACCTGCAAGAGGAACAACGTGGCTTCATTTAAGATAAAGCACGTAACACACGATTGAAAAAGGGATGGAAGGATATATGATGAAATTAAATGAAAACCAGTGGGAGGAGGCATATGTGGTGGACATAAACATCTTCATGGACCAGTTGGACTGTTTCTATGTTGTATATACTATAAGAAAGTTCACATTAAGTCTGGTAACATCTGTGGATGGAAGAAAGTACAATTAAAGTTGATCTTTTATCAGAATCAGATGATATGGATGAACAGCTTGTTGGGAGGAATAGTGGCAGGGAAAGGAGTCAGGAGGAAAAAAAAGACGTGGAAGACAGATAATTGACAAAACTAATAATACAAGGCAAAATCAAAGCATCATACATCATAGCAGAAAACCGTTTAACCCAATTCTGCACTGCGTGTACCCACTTATTTGCCCACTGCCTCTTTGCCAATTATTTTCAATTTGTGTCTGTCAGTGAAAATAGTTTCTCCCTATTTACTATCGAAACTCTTCATATGTTTGAACATCTCTATTAAATATCCCTTTGTGTCTTTTGCCCTAAACAAAACCATTGAATTTATATATCCTTGTGTTTCCATCCAAATATGCCTCACTCATCCTTCTCTGGCAGCATCTATAAGGAGAGAAAAGAACTGACATTTCGAGTCCCGATGACCTTTTGTCAAATCTAAAAGGCATAAGTAGTGGGAGATATTTATATTATAGGGTGAGGGAATGAAAGATGGGTCATAGCCACAAAACAAAGGGGAAAGGCAAAGAGGTGCTAATGGCAGTCCATGGAAAGAATAGAAGGTGTGAATTATCAAATGGTAGAGAAATTGAAATCAGAGAGTGAACTGTGACAGATGAAGATGCAGAGGGACGTGGGAAAGAGGTAACATTGACAGAGGGAAAAGGGAAGCAAAGGTGAAGAAAAAGTAAGATAAGAGAAATTAAAAAAAGGGGAAAGATATTTGTTCATTTGATGTGTTATTCATAGCTGTTTCAATGAATATCAGTTATCTAATTGTTTGGTAATCTGAAGTCAAAAAGATGTCAAAGTACTTGTTCTCATTTTTGATTTGTGAGTAATTTAATCATATGACCTTTGTCAGATTGACTGGTGATGTAGTGGTAACTAGTTATTTTAAGTAACTTATTAGTGTTGTCTAGAAATTAGACACTTTGATTAGTTTGCGCTAAAACTTGTTTACCCTGATGCTCTTATTCGTGAGACAAGAATCGATTCATGGTTAACCTAACTTACTTAACCAATCCTTGTCATACAATAACTTTCAATTCCCATGATAATGCTTTCTCCTTTCTGCCTGAAATTGGTGGTACTATACTGGTCCAATTCACTAAGCTCTGTCATTCTTCTTCATGAAAGTTGGTATCGCACGTCCTCTTCTGTCTTTGCTGTAGGTTGAGTCTTCGTAGGTGGTCAAGTTGAGGCTTTGCTGGAGGTGGCCTCCAGATGTCTTGTGCCCTTCAGAAGGTTCTCTGGCTTCAACTAATGTTACCAGACGGGAGTTGTAGCACCCAGTGGGATTGCTGGTTCCATACGTGGAAGATTCCAGGGGCTCAGAGGTGTCCACCCTCAAGTGCACATTGCCCCTTTCCATCAGGGAATTTGGACAGGCCAAGTCTAAAAGGAAACGCAGGTCAGAGACGAACTAGCTGCAAAGGCTGTTGCGTGCAGTTGAATTTAGATTGTCCAATTTTGTGTTAAACTTAGTCGCTTCGGCCATAAGCCACATTAGGACAATGCAAAAATGCACAATCTCAATGGGAGCAACGATCTGTACTGTGTAAGAAGAGGTGTGCTACTTAGTTGGTAAGATACTGTAGTTGGTCGATGATGCCATGGCAAATGGTATGCTTGCTAGAGGCTACGTATAAAGAACAAAAAACAAAACAGCATGGGAAACAGACCCTTCAGCCCAACGAGCCCACGACGCCACTTCGATGTTCCCACTTCTACCCGTGATCCCTGTCTATGTTCATATACAGGGATCAAAAATCGAAAGATGTGAAGGTTAGGTAGATTGGCCATGCTAAATTGCTCCTTAATGTTCCAAGATGCGTAGGTTAAATGGATTAGCCAGAAGGACAAAATTCTGAAATGGATAAACACTTGGGAGATCACGCTTTTTGATTTCATGTACAGAGAATGCTTGGGAATGTTCTTTCCTATTTGCACTTGAGAAGGTGGTGGTGAGCTGCCTTCTTGCAGCAAGTTTTCCATTTAGACAAGATAGTTTAGACTACAAGACATCCAGAAGATGAGATACTAATGTCTTTGTGTTAACTGGAGTTGAATGACTTTTAAGATGATTCAGCAAACATCTTCATTATGTTAAATTTTGGCTTTTCATTTAATGTTGATAAATGATTGTGAAATTGTGAGCACTGCAGATACCTGTTTGTTTCTGTATAGCCTTTGAGGGTTAAAGAATTAGTACCAGTTCTTGGTTGATTAAATTGATAAATTTGATTGACAGTGATAAACTATAAAGGGTTGTGAAAGAAGCCCTGTCCATCACACAAACCAGCCTCCCATCCATTGACATTGTCTACACTTCCAGCTGCCTCGGCAAAATAGCCAGCATAATCAAGGAGGAAAATGATATAAAAGTCTGAGGACATGTACCAACTGCCTCGAGAACAACAACTTCTCTGCTGCCATCTGACTTCTGAATGGACCTAACTCATATTAAGTTGATCTTGCTCTACGTTCTAGCTATGATTGTACTCTGCACTCTCTCCTTTCCCTTCTGTGTATTGTATGTTTTTCTGTATAGTGCAAGAAACAATATTTTTTACTGTATACCAATACATGTGACAAAAAATCAAATCAGTAGTAGCTGAGATCTTTGCATAGGTAATAAGTTTATTGATTGATTACAGTCCTCTTTGATAGACTGTTAGGAATGTTGATAGGAAAAAATATTAAAAATCCATTAATGTTCAAAACGTACAAGAAAATGTATAGAAACATATAAGATAATGAAGGGGATGGTAGAGGTTGAGAGACTCTTCCCGCTTAACAAAGATAGCAGGACTAGAGGGCATAGCCTCAAGATTTTTGTGGGGGCGGGGGGTGGTTCCTTCACGCAGAGGGTGGTGAATCTTTGGAATTCTCTGCCTGATGAAGTGGTGGAAGCTTCCTCGCTGAATATGTTCAAGTCAAGAGCGGATAGGTTTTTAATTGACAAGGGAATTAAGGGTTACGGGGAGAAAGCGGGAAAGTGGTGCTGAACCACTACAGATCAGCCATGATCTTATTGAATGGTGGGGCAGGCTCGAAGGGGCTGTATAGCCTACTAATGCTCCTATTTCTTATGTTTCTTAAAACCTCATCATCCAAATTTTGAAGAATCATCTGATTAAGTCATCAGTGTCAACAAATTGGTTCCAATCTCTAAAGTTATACTCATTGTCGCCATATATTGTTGTCAATAGCCTTGGATGGTTCTAACCTTGGAGAAGATATCTGTTTGGTGTCAACAGTTTAGAAATTGATGTCGCAGACTAGTGTTTGGTACATTTTGTTACTTAGATTTGCCTTTTTTGTTTAATCTCCATATTATTTTGCCAGCAAATTGTAAAAGTGGAAGGTTAAAACAGCACATACACTTCGCAGGGCATCTGGAATCTAAGAGCACAGAAAAGAATATATTTCTTTAACCAACTGCATTGAAGGATTTTGAAATTAATAGCATACGGACTGAGCATCAAAGTATAAATTAAAATTCAATGTCAAATAAAGTGCATTTTAAATCACAGACAACAGCTAAACCTGAGGGAGTGAGACTGAACATTTGCAATCGTTAATCTTCAGTACTAAGGATGTTGAATGGAAATGTAGCACTTTTAAAAGGATACTTGGGTTTGAAATTACTTAACCTCTGTCAAGTTCAGTTCATATCTACCGTGCTAGTACATGACTTTCATACATCTGAAAGACAAACCACGCAGCACAATGCTGTTTTTGTGACAAACAGTACACATCACCAATGGCATTAATTTAAAACTGTTTAGGAGTATGGTAGGACTGTGTCCGTGTTACTGGACTGGTAGACATGAGTTTAAATTCAATTAAATTGGAATTAAAAATCATCAGTGATATTAACCTAGAAACCACTAGGTTATTGTAAACATTCCTCGGGTTCACTAATATCCTTTAGAGAAGCTAATTTGACATCATTGCCTGGCCTATATGTGACTCCAGACCCAAAGCACTTAATTGCTCTCTGAAATAACTAATAAGCCACTTGTTTTGCTCAAGAAGGTGACTTACTACCTCCTCCTCAAAGGCAGTTGGGATAGGCAATAAATGCTGATGTTAGCAGTAATTTTTGCATCACAGGAATGAATGAAAACGAAGTAAGTTAAAGAAGATCAAGAGTTACGTTGCTCTGTGAATTTGTAACCTGAGGACCTCTGAAGCCTCTGCATTATTTTGTTTGGCCATATTGTAGAGACATAGAAAATAGGAGCAGAAGGAGACCTTTCAGCTCTTCTAGCCTGCTCTGCCATTCTTATCACGGCTGATCATCCAATTCAATAACCTATTCGCCTATCACTGTCCCACTTCCCCCCAAATATCCTTTGATATCTTTCTTCCAAGAGCTATATATAAGTCCTCCTTGAAAACATACAATGTTTTGGCTTTGACTGCTTTCTGTGGTAGCAAATTCCACAGGCATACTATGGGGTGGCATGATGGCACAATGGTTAGCACTGCAGCTTCCCAGTGCCAGGGACCCAGATTCGATTCCCGGGTTGGGTCACTGTCTGTGTGAAGTCTGAATGTTCTCCCTGTGGATTTCCTCTGGGTACTGTTGTTTCCTCCCACAGTCTGAAAAATATGCATTGGCCATGCTGAATTCTCCTCAGTGTACCTGAACAGGCGCCTCAGAGATTTTCTCAATAACATTATTGGAATGTTGATGTAAACCTATACGTGACATAAACTTCTAAAACACCATGTGAAGAAATTTCTCCTTATCTCAATCCTAAAAGGTATACCCCTGTATCCTGAGGTAGTATTTTGTAAACTGTGCATGTCTTTATATGCCCTGATCAGAATTTTCCACTCACCTGACAAAGGAACAGCGTTCTGAAAACTTATGGATTTACTATCAAATAAACTTGTTGGACTTTAAGCTGGTGTTGTGAGACTTCTTACTGTATTTACTCCAGTCCAACGCCAGCATCTCCACGTCCTAAGATTATGACGCTGCCACCATCAGGAACATCCTTTCTGCAATCTACACTGTCTAATTATAGAATCATAGAAACTCTATAATGCAGAAGGAAGCTATTTGGCCCATCGAGTCTGCACCAACAACAATCCCTCCTAGACCCTGTCCCCGTAAACCCATATATTTATCCCACTAATATCTCTAACCTACACATCCCAAGACACCTAAGGGACAATTTAGCATAGCCAATGCTCCTAACTCTCATATCTAGTTCTGTTAGAATTTTATAGTTTTCAATGAGATTACCCCTCTCATTCTTACACATTCAAACTCCAGTAAATATCCTAACTGACTCAATCTTGTCTGGTACGTCAGTCCTACCATTCCAAGAATCAGCCTGGTAAACCTATACTGCCCTCCCTCCAATGTGAGAAAATCCTCCTTCGGATAAGGAAACAAGAAAACCCCAAAGATGCAAAGAGTTAGGTGGATAGGCCATGCTGTAGATTGGGTCTGGGTGGGGTTGAGTTCGGTGCAGACTCAGTGGGCGAATGGCCTCTTTCTGCACTGTAGGGATTCTATTCCAGATATGGTCTTACCAAAGCCCTTTATAACTGGAGCAAGACATCTCTGCTCTTGTACTTGAATCTTTTTACTATGAAGGCCAAAATGCTATTTGCCTTCTGTATTGCCTGCTTCACCCGCATATTTATCTTCATTGACTTGTGTACTGGGACCCAGATCTTGTTGTACATTCCCTTCTCTCAATTTGTAGGCAGTCAAATAATCTGTCTTCCTTTTTTTTTTGCTACCAAAGTGAATAACTTACATTTATCCACGTTATACTGCATCTGCTATGCATTTGCCCACACATTCAGCTTATCTGAACCACATTGAAGCATCTCTGTATCCTCCTCACAGCTCACCCCTCCCATTCAGGTTTGTGTCATCTACATATTTGAAGATATTACAATTAGTTTCCTCATCTAAATAAGTCATTAATATATATTGTGAATAACTGGAGTCCTTGCATCGGTTACTGTGGTACCCCACTAGTCACTACGTGCTATTCCGAAAAAAAGTCCGTTCATTCCTACCTTTTGTTTCTGTTTGCTGACCAACTTTCTATCCATCTCAGTATACTACCCCCAGTCCCATGCATTTTAAATTTACATACTAATCTCTTGTTTGGGATTTAGTCGAAAATTTAAATAAACTACATCCACTGGCTTCCTCTCATCGAATCTACTAGTCCCATCCTCGAAGATTTCTGATAGATTTGTAAAGCATGATTTCCTCCCCATAAATCCATGTTAACCCTGTCTGATCTGACCACTATTTACCAAGTGCTCTGCTATAAAATCTTTGATGATGAACTCTAGAACTTTCCCTACTATGACATCGAGCTGACTGGTCTATAATTCCTTCTTTTCTCTCTGCTTCCCTTTTTAAATAGAGGGATTATATTTCCTACAGGTTGGAAGGTAGCTACTGTTCCAGAGTCTATATTTTTGAAAGATGACCACTAATGCATCCACTAGTTCTAAGGCCAGTTCCTTAAATACCCTGCAGTGTAGATTATCAGGCCCTGGGGATTTATCAGCTCTCAATCCCATCAATTTCCCCAACTTTGTTTGTGATCCCCAATGTATTTGGCATGTTATTTGTGTCCTCCTTTGTGAAGATAGAACTAGAATATGTATCTAGTTGGCAGCTATTTCTTCCCATTATAAATTCTTTTCTTTCTGACTGTAAAGTATCAGTTCTTATCTCAGAATTCTGCAATAGAATCTTAATAAGAAGTTTCATTTGCCACTGTCCTATCCTGAGTAGGGGGCTGAAGACTTCAGGAGAATATCTTTTTGCTGTTTCAGGGAATCTGCTGGTATGCATTAGTCAGGCACCAAGAACTGAATAGGTGAATTTCATTTGCTCATTCCACCTTATTAGTCATGTCAGGCTTGGTTTTTCATCCATTAATTCCCTATAATGGGAGAATCTATTAATTCTTGAGGGTAGAATGGTACTAAACTTTATTTAACTGTGATGGTATGCATGGTTTTAATAATTAAGGGTGTAGCCCTTGATAGTTGTGTGGCCGCACAGGCACAGAATTTAGAGGCAACTCCATCCACTTGACTGAATGCTATTGAAGCTGCACTCAATCATGAAGCTCAAAGTAATCCAGGACAAAGCAGCTTGTTTGATTAGCATCCATTAATAACTTAGGGCTCCATTGACAGCACCCTCTTTTAAAATAACAACCTACAATAAGAGTAGCAGGATCACGGGAACACCACCACCTGTAAGTTCCCCTCTAAACCACACACCATCCTGATTTGAAATTATATCACCACCCCTTCACTGTCAGTGGGTCGAAATCCTGGATCTTCCTTCCTAATGGCACAGTGGAACTATCTGCTCCAGATGGACTGCAGTGGTTCACAAAGGTGGCTCACTGTCACCTTCTCAAAAGCAATTAGTGATGGGCAGTAAATGCTGGCCTTACCATCCACATCCCATGGAAAATTAAAAAAATCTGAGGATGGGAGGGAAGGAGCCCCACCATAATCTGTAGGTGGGATGGCAGCAGCATACCAACCTTAACAGTGTTTAAGGTAAAGAGTGTCAGCTTTAATTGAGGGGTGTGAAAATGCTATAATTAACTGCGCGTGTTGGAGGAGGGGAGAGAGAATCTAAAAGATTCGGTTATTATGTCTCTGAGCTGTGTCTGAGTACCTCTGAACTCGACAAAAGTGATGAATTAACTTTTGGGGAAGTGGATGGTTTGGTTCATCTGCTGAAATTTTTTTTCTCTTTCAGGTTAAAAATCTATCTATTAAATACAAAAATTAAATTGAATGGATAATTTAAAAAATAAACTTCAATGTGGAGAATATCCTGGACCTTGTGTATAATAATTAAACAGGTTTTTTAAAAAAATTGCTGCTCTGATCTGCCTTTCTTTATACTCTGTTTTATAGTGATTTAATAGATTAATGGCATCCAGAGTACTAATTTGCTTTCAGATTTTATTAATGTGTGATCCTGTGTTCTTCCAGAAATATGTTTGCGTTTCCTTAATGGTCTGAGGGTAAAAATGCTCCAAAGAGTCAGACAGACTTGAAACATTAACTCTTATTCTCTCCACAGATGCTGCTAGACTCATTAAGTTTCAAATTTTTAGAATTTGCAGTATTTTGCTTACATTAAAAAAAAAGCTATGTTGTCTCATTCAGTTTACATTTTAGTTTGCTGGAGAATGTGCTTGTTGTTTAAGGAAACTTTCATTGGATGTAATGGAATAATCCTTTCAAACTATTCCATGACACTTATGCATCATGATTCCTCCCCTCCCTTAAATAATGTATTGAATTCTTGGGGAAATGTGAGTAATCTTGGATAGAAATGAACAAATCCTAAGTTTACTGAATTGCAAATTTGCAATTTGAATTGCAAATCCTAAGTTTACAAACAATTTGATTGTTGCTGTAAGGAACATGAAAACAAAAAATGTGTAACAAGATCTAACTAGGCTGATATTGCACTTTTTAAATTCGTTTGACAAATGCCAGGAAAAGAAGAGCAGCTATTAGACATCATGAAGAGTGGGCCAGACATCATAGCAGGTATAGTCATTATGAACTGATGAAAGGAGAAGGGTGGGTAAATTGAGTTTAGTGGTAGAATCATGTTGAAATGCTGGAAGTGATCTGTTGGCCTAGTTCCTCGTCCTTCTATTCTCATGAATCTTCTTCAACAAAGCAGCCTGTTTGATTGGTATTCCAACCATTACCTTCAATATTCACTCTCTTCATCCATTGATGCACAGTAGCAATAGTGTATCTGCAAGACTAACCAAGACTCATTCAACACCATCTTTCAAGCTTATGACTTCTACTTCCTAGATGGACTGGAGCAGCAGATGCATTGGAACAGCACAGCCTTCAAGTCACAACCATTCTGACTTGGAATTGTATCATTCACCACTGTTGCTGGGTCAAAATCCTGGAACTCCCTAACAGCAGAGTGGGGGTGTTCCCGCAACATGCGGACTGCAGCAGTTCAGGATGGCTCACCACCACCACCTTCAGGCAATTGGAGATGGGCAGGAAATTCTGGTCAAGCCAGCAGCATCCCATGAATGAATAAAAAATTCTAGCGACTTGCTCAAATTCCACCCAACTTCTTGGCTCTTATATTCTGTGCCCTTGTTAATAATATCCAGGATACCATATGCTTTACTAACTCCTCTCTCAACCTGTTCCGCCATCTTCAATGTATTATGCACATATACATCCAGGTTTCTCTGTTCCTGCATCCACTTTAGGATTTTATTCTTCGTTTTATATTCAACTCCATATCAAAATGAATTACTTATTTTTCTCAGCATTTGGGATGGGGTGGGGAAATTGTTGGATTTTTATGATTTATTAATATTTCTGAATATTGTAAAATTTTGCATTGAAGTAAATTTTTCACTCACGAGACAAAAACAATAAAAGGGAGAAATAAGAACATTAGTCTGAACTGTTTATTTTCAATCTGGGCTATTGCTAGTATTTATTGACCGTTGCAAGTTGCCCTTGAGTGGTTAGTGCCATGCCAAGCAGACATGCAAACGTTATAAATGTTCAAAAAGTATGCTATCTTTAAAAGGGAGGCTAATGATCTTTAAGATGGCTGACCTAGATCAACTGACTTAATATCTGCAATGTTGATCTGGAGATCTGAGTTAATTACAGGCAGATCAGCCAAGACAAAAATAGACTTTTGAAATTCAATCAGTTCTCAAACAGTGGTTTTCCCGAAAGGTGTGAAAACTTTGGTCCCTTTTGAACATCATAGTTGATGAGGAGATTTTGGATGGCTAAATGGGATTGTTGTTTACCTTATTTGGAAGGTGACACATACAAAAACCATCTTGGCTGTCTCCTAAAGATCTCAGTAAGAATTTAGCAACACCAATTTATAATCCAACCGATTTATTTGATAGTAAAAATGCGAGCTTTCAACACTCTGTGTCTTCCTCAGGCAAATGCAGTGTTCTGGTCTGCAATAGCACACATCAGCACAGACAGTCAGAGATTGCTGATTAGAATGCGAATCCTTACATCTAACCTGCTATTGAAGTGTTAAAGTGGCGAACAATGTGTGTGAAGGGAATCCTGAGCATTGTTGGAGAATTGTGTTTTTTCTCCAGACAGCACAGTGAAGTTTTTTGCTAACCCAGGCAAGTTACGGGGGTTACAGATAGTGTGTCATGAAGCCAAGATCCCACTTAAGACCGTCCTTCCTGTTCCCTTCCTGTGGGCGAACACTTCAGCAGTCATGGGCATTCAGCCTCCGACCTGCGGGTAAATGTTCTTCAAGGGGGCTTTCGTGATACACGACAGCGCAGAGTCGCTGAACAGAGACTGATAGCCAAGCTCCGCACACATGAGGACGGTCTTAACAGGGATCTTGGCTTCATGACACACTATCTGTAACCCCCGTAACTTGCCTGGGTTAGCAAAAAACCTCACTTACTGTGCTGTCTGGAGAAAATACACAATTCTCCAACAATGCTCAGGATTCCCTTCACACACATTGTTCGCCACTTTAACACTTCAATAGCAGGTTAGATGTAAGGATTCGCATTCTAATCAGCAATCTCTGACTGTCTGTGCTGATGTGTGCTATTGCAGACCAGAACACTGCATTTGCCTGAGGAAGACACAGAGTGTTGAAAGCTCGCGTTTTTACTATCAAATAAATCGGTTGGATTATAAATTGGTGTTGCTAAATTCTTACTGAGTTCTTACCACCCCAATCCAACGCCGGCATCTGTATATCATGACTCCTAAAGATCTAGCAAGGAAGTTCAACCTGTAGTTGTAAATCTATCTTGAAGTAGCTTCAACCCAGGGAGAGACATCCAAAAACAGCATTGGCTCCTGCTGTAAGTAACTGGAACATGCCATGCTTGCAGAACCAGAAGAAAGGAACTTTCTCTCTGTGTAAACCCTAAATTCCATCCGCTAAGCTCGCTGTTAAAGCAGCCTCTAGCAATTTCACAGTAGAAGTCATCACAGCTGCAGGGTCAAGTCTATCAACACTGCAACCTCATTTCAGACAGTTGCAAAAGATTCACGTCAGCTTCAAAAGATGCCAGGCTTCCACCAAATATGAATTAATGTTTGTGTATGTGTGTACGTTAGTAACTTTTTAAAAGAAACTTCCAGAGTAATAGTGCAAAATAAACTAACTTTTTCCTTTTTTAAGTGAATGGTTTTGCTGCTGGATTATTTTAAACTGAATTTCTCACTCCATTCTAAGCAAATATATACTCTTGCATACAAATCCATTGTTCGCTGGTGACTTTGGAAAATGTCTTTAAAATGTCCGTGATCATTGCAGTTTTGGGTCTGGAATTTAAGCCATCTGCATACCTATCAAATTTAAACTTCAAATACATTGCAAGTAGAAGAGGGAAATAACATAGACAAAATTGTTTGAAATCAAATGAGAATTTGCAGATTATTTTAAATTAACAAGTAGACATTAAGTCGGCTAATTTTTATACACAGATGTTCGTAGAACAGGAGATCTTAATGCAATATAAATTAGCATCCTTCAACACAACAGCTAGAAGCCTTACAGATAGAAGTTCAGCACCAGAAATAAGTTTTTGTTTAAAATGCTGATTGAGCAATTGGCATTCAGTCCAGAGTCGTATCAGATAGAAGAAGCTGAATTGAAACTAGGCTGTGTTACTTTTGCCAAATATAGCTGAAAAAAGAGCTGGAATTTCAGGAAAAAAAGGAAAGCCTAAGAGAAAATGTTTTCCAGCTCCAAATGTTGAGATGGAGTTGCAGGCACAGGAAGAGACTGATCTAAGAGAGCTTGAGGCTGCCAGCAAAAAAAGTTCTTGTAACAGTCCAAAATCCAGTAATACAGAAACTGGTTTTGAGGCCTTAAAATTCTCCATGTTTGTTGTCACATTTGAAGAGGAAAATGTCACTCTTGGGAAAGTAGTTGATCAATTACATTAATTATGGAAACTCATGAAGCAGGATCAGCTGTCAAGTAAGGCCCAGGAAATCTGTTCCACACTGTTCCTTGAAGTGACTATTAATTACAAGCACCCCAAAGCAACAATTCTTAATGCTTATGTTTTGGTCTCAGAGCCTATTTACAGCAATTCTGGATTCCCTGTAAATAACCCACACAGATTTATTTGGAATTCAAAAAGAATTAAACATCATGTTTGACAAGTGAGTCTGTGCTTTAAAAGTACCACATTTATGCAGGGATAAAGGGATTTGTACCATCAGAGAAGCATAAACCTTGTCTTCCATATAATATAAAAATGCACTTTGAGGAATGGGGTTACCTCTGCAAGGGCAGCTGCAGTTAATGGCTGAGGACTACAAACTGCTGCTAGACTGTAGCAGGTATGGGCCTAGTAGTCCATATCAATAAGAAAAAGATAAAAGGGAGACAGAAGGAACAGAAGTAGAAGGGAAAACAGGGCAACTTTTAAAAGAAGAGGTATGGAAAACAGACCATTAGGGCCATGCCTAAATGCTTTCATTATGTCAAGGAGAACTACTGGCATGTTCAGAAATCTCTGCATCATTACAGCATAGCAGTGTCTGTGGTCACAAAAGTTGTAAGTCTCTTGTACAAACAGCAGATGGTGCGAATATCTAACAGGATTCAAGGGGAAAATAACCCTGAATGCTTTCAAGGAACCAGAAAAGAAGATCACATAGAAACTGAACAAATTCCAGTGTACTCATCAAAGGATTCACTGGAGAATGTATTGAGGTACCATTAGTAGAAATTTACCGGAAGAGGTGAGGTACCATTAGTAGAAATTTACCAGAAGAAGAAGTTTGTTAAGGGGCTAGTAACAATTGTATAATTCCAAACTTACCCGTGCGAGGGGTCAAGCTTTTATTGGGAAGTGATCTGACAGGCTGGTGGGTTACCTCGGGTTACAGATGCACTACACTTCCCCCACAAGCAATCAAAATTTATGCATTAAGTCTTCTTACCAAAAGTAACCTGGTCATGTTTGTTACAGCTTTAAAACCAGCATGAATTCTTAATTCACAATCTGAATTTTGTACTCTCACCACCTGAGAAATGCTTAGAGAAAAATGAAGACTCCAATGTGAATGGAAAATGAAACTATACATCTGAGAAATCATTAAAAAAATGAACTCCAAACTTCATACCCACCCAACCCCAGTATTTGGGGGTGGGGGGAGCATGTTGAAGGAAGCAATGTTATGCCAAGCCGAAATGGGAATATTACAAATTTTTAAAAAACCATAAACCCTCTGTAGAAAAAAAAAGCACTATGCTATGCATACACTGCAACGACAGCAACAATTCAAGCAGGCAACTCGTTACCTTCTGAAGGGCAACCAGTGATGGGAAATGAATGCTCGTCTAACTAGCGGCACACACATCTAGTGAATGAATAAAAATGCTCTGTGGTGTAGCTTCAGCAAGTTGACACTCATTTTTAGGTGTTGCTCCTAGCATACCCTTTTATACTCTTCATTGAACCAGATTTGATCCCCTGGCTTGGAGAGGGGAGATATGCTGGGCAATGAGGTTACTGATTGTAGTTGTGTACAATTTTGCTGCTGCTAATGGGCAACAGAACTTCATGTTTCCCAGTCTCGAGTTGCTAGGTCTGTTTGACATGTATCTTCTGAGCTTTTGTAGTGCCACACACAATGAAAAATGTACTCATCATGAAAATGGGGGCTTCATCTTCACAAGGATGATGAAGATGAAGATCCCTCTTACCAATACAGTCGTGGATAGGTGCATTTGTAGCAAGCTTGATTTTTAAAAAAAATTATTTAAGCTAAGTGGTAGCGGCAGGTATACAGTGGTTAGCATTGCAGCTTCACAACTCCAGAGACCTGGGTTTGATTCCCGGCTCAGGTCACTGTGTGGAGTTTGCACATTGTCTTGTGTCTGCGTGGGTTTCCTCCGAGTGCTGCGGTTTCCTCCCACAGTCCAAAGATGCGCAGGTTAGGTTGATTGGCCGTGATAAAATTGCCCTTAGTGTTCTGAGATGTGTAGGTTAGAGGGATTAGTGGGTAAATATGTAGGGATATGGGGGTGGTTTCTGGATGGGATTGTGATCGGTGCAGACTCGATGGGCCGAATGGCCTCTCTCTTTACTGTCGGGATTCTGTGATGATCATTGGCTTGTCCAACATTTATTGTCCATCCTTTGTTGTCCTTCAGAAGATGGTGGTCAGCTGCCTCCTTGAACTACTGTAGTCTGTTTGCTGTAGGTATATCCACAGTGCTATTCGAGAGGGATTCCAGGATTTTGACCCAGCAATGGTGAAGGAACAGTTTTCCTAGTAGGAGGGTGAGTGACTTGGAGGGGAACATCCAGATGGTGTTCCCTGGCATTTGTTGCTCTACTAGATGGCAGAAGTCGTGGATGTAGAAGATGCTGCCTAAAGAGCCTTGGTGAGATCCTAAGTACATCTTGTATATCGTACATATGGCTACTGCCATAGCTGTTATAGTGGAGGGATTGAATGTTTGTGGAAGGCAAAGCAATCAAGAGGGCTGCTCTAGTATCCATTTTAATTATATGGCTAGTTCACTTTGGTTTGTGTCAGTAGGAACCTTTAGCATATGTAGTTTAAATTAATCATATTAAGCTAATAGTGTTTGCTTTCTTTTTCTTTATGCATACAATAATATTTGCTTTTATTTAAACATGAAATCTTGTGGCGTAACTCTTTGTTTGGATTTTTCTTTTAAACAGTTGCTACTGGGATCATAACAGTATATTTGTGTTTGAGACTGCTCAGAAAAGATTCACAAGATTCCTAGGATGAAGGGATTATATTGTGGGGAAATATTAAGTCCATTGGGCCTACACTCATAGAAAATAGGAGCAGGAGTAGGTTGTGTCTTCCCTACCATTCAACATGATTGTAGCTGATCCTCACTGGAGTTGAGAAGAATGAGAGGTGATTTCAGTGAAAAATATAAGATCTTGAGGAGGCTTGACAAGGTATTTGCTAACATAATATTTCCCTATAGGGAAATCTAGAACTAGGGCAAAGTTTTAAAAATAAGCAGTTTTCTATTTAAGACAGATATAAGGAGGAATTTTTCTCTGAGTATTATTAATCTTTGAAATTCATTACTGCAGAGAAGGCTGTGGTACTGAATATGTTGAAGACAACGTTAGACAGACTTTGATCTATGGAAGGTTTTGGGAAGCAGGCAGGCAAGTGGAATACTTGCCATGATCTTATCTAGGCTTGAGGGGAGAAGTGGCCTACTCCTTATTAGTATTTTCTTCTTGTGTTGTAGATTGTGGACTACTTATGGAGACCATTAAACTTTATTATGGATGATGTGAGATAGTGCCTTTTACAAGCCTAAAATGTCTCATTACTTCATAACTATTGGTTTATTTCTGTGAATTATTATAATGTGAGGATAAAGGAGACAGTAATGCTCAGAAAAGTCCAAATACAATAAAATAAGTGACAAGATAAATTGCTTTTAGTATGAGGTACAGCAACAAATTAAGTGTAACTTTTTTAATATGAGTTCCCTAGACACTATGAAGCAAAATTGACCATTGAACATAGAACACTACAGCACAAACAGGCCCTTTGGCCCACAAGTTGTGCCGAACACATCAAAACCTACCCAGCCATAGACCTATCTATAACCCCCAATCCCATTGGATCCCATATACTCATCCAGAAGTCTTTTAAAAGACCCCAGCGAGTTCGCCTCGACCACCACCGACGGCAGCCGATTCCATTCACTCACCACCCTCTGAGTGAAAAACTTTTCCCTAGCATCCCCTCTGTACTTGCTTCCCTGCACCTTAAATCTGTGCCCTCTCGTCGCAACCATTTCAGCCCTGGGAAATAGTCTCTGAGAGTCCACCCTATCTATTCCTCTCAACATCTTGTAAACCTCTATCAGGTCACCTCTCAACCTTCGTCTCTCCAGGGAGAACAGTCCCAGCTCCCTCAACCTGTCTTCATAAGGCATGCCTCCCAATCCAGGCAACATCCTTGTAAATCTCCTCTTGAGTTACCTAGAGTGATATAAGGGCAGATGACTGAAAGCTTGTTCGATGGTTAGATTTTAAAAAGTGTCTTTAGAAGAAAGAGGAATAAAAGTTTGGAGTGGTTTTAAGGAAAGATTTTTTTTATTCATTCATAGGACATGGGCATTGCTGGCTGGCCAGCATTTATTGCCCTTGAAAAGGAATTCCAGAGCTTGGGACCTTGGCAGCTGAAGGCATGGTCGCCAATGGTGGAGCAATTAAAATCAATTCAAAGCCAGCATTAGAAGAGTGCAGATATCTGAGAGTTTTGATGTTGTAGGAGATTATGAAGCCATGGAGAAACTTGAAAACAAGGAAGAGAATTTCAGAATTGAAGTCTTGCTTAACCGAAAGTCAAAATAGGAGTGCATGGGTGATGGATGAATGGAACTTAAATGAATAAAAACAGGAGAAACAGAATTTTAGATGGCCTATTTTAGGGTAGAATGCCAGAGCCCGGTGAGCAGAGAGTTAGAATCGTTAACTCTTAAGTTGATGGACATGGATGAGGATCTCAACAGATGAGGATCTGTCCTTACAGATGTCGCCAGACTGCTGAGATTTTCCAGCATTTCTTCTTCTGGTTTCCCTTTGGTAGATTTGTTGCTTTATTCTAATCATACTTTATTTTTCGAAATGCAGTGTCAAAACTTCCTTAATAATAGATCCAAGCACTTTTTTGATTACTGATGTCAGACTCACTGTCATGCACTGTTTTCTCTTTCCCTCCTTTTTAAACACTAGTGTTATATTTGCTGATTTTAAATCTACTGGGATTATTAGTGAATCTAGTGAATTTTGGCAAATCATAGCTAACACAATCATGATCTCTGCAGCTCTCCCTTTAGAAACCTAGGATATAGACCGTCAGGTCTCAAGGATGTCAAATTTTAACCCCTTATATGAATACTTTTCCTAATACTTCATCTCTGCTGACATTAATTATCTTAATTTCCGTACTAGGTTGCCCTCTGCATCCGCTTTGTAACTATTCTCTTCCACTGTGAGGACAGAATTAATATTTTGTGTCCATATCTTTGTCATTTTTTAGTTTCCTATGATAATTTCTCCTGTCTCTGTTTTTAAAGGATCAACATGTCTTCAGCTACTCTCTTTCTTTTTATATACTTGTGAAAGCTCCTACAATCAGTTTTTATATTTCTGGATTATTTACTCTAATTTTTATCAAATTTTTGGTTTTTAAAACACTACCAATCCTACTGTTATTTGCAATATAAGTAAGCTTCTCTTTTAATCTAGCACTTTTCTTAATCTCCTTGATAAGCTATAGATAGTCTTTCTCACTGTGTTTTTGTTTTTAAATGGATTCCTGTTCTGCCCAGAACTGCAAGATATTAGAACATAGAACATAGAACAATACAGCACAGAACAGGCCCTTCGGCCTTCGATGTTGTGCCGACCAAAATAAAAAGCAATGCCCCTCCTAACTAAACCATTCCCTTCTCATCCATATACTTATCAACTAACCTCTTAAACGCCACCAAACTTGGCGCATCTACAACAGCTGCAGGCAGGGCATTCCACTCCCTAATCACTCTTTGAGTAAAGAACCTACCTCTGATATCCGTCCTATTACTCATACCCCTTAATTTAAAGTTGTGTCCCCTCGTGCTAGCTTTTTCCATCCTAGAAAAAAGGCTATCACTGTCCACCCTATCCAAACCTCTAATTATCTTATATGTTTCAATAAGATCCCCCCTTAGCCGCCTCCTTTCTAACGAAAACAACCTCAAATCCTTCAACCTCTCTTCATAGGACCTGCCCTCCATACCAGGCAACCTCCTAGTAAACCTCCTCTGTACCCTCTCCAATGCCTCCACATCTTTCTTATAATGTGGGGACCAGAACTGCACACAATACTCCAAGTGCGCCGCACTAGAGTTTTGTACAGTTGCAACATGACGTTGCGGCTCTGAAATTCAATCCCCCTACCAATAAAAGCCAAGACTCCATATGCCTTCTTAACAACTTTATCCACTTGACTGCCTACTTTCAGGGATCTATTGACACATACACCAAGATCCTTCTGTTCCTCAACACTATTAATAGCCCTACCATTAGCCCTATACTCTACACATTTATTGTTCCTGCCAAAGTGCCTTACCTCACACTTTTCCACATTAAACTCCATTTGCCACCTCTCGGCCCAGCTCTGCAACTTGTCCAAGTCACTCTGTAAACTATAACACCCCTCTTCACTATCTACCACTCCACCGACTTTAGTGTCATCTGCAAATTTACTGATCCATCCCTCAATACCCTCATCCAGATCATTTATAAAAATTACAACAGCAGGGGCCCCAAAACAGACCCCTGAGGTACACCACTTGTCACCGAACTCCACGATGAATATCTCCCATCAACCACCACCCTCTGTCTTCTATCTGCCAGCCAATTCCTAATCCAATTAGCTAAATCACCCTCTATTCCACACATCTGCATTTTCTGTAGAAGTCGTCCATGGGCCACCTTATCAAACGCCTTACTAAAGTCCATATATACTACATCAACCGCCTTACCCCCATCCACCTCTTTGGTCACTTTCTCAAAAACTCAATGAGGTTAGTAAGGCATGACCTACCCTTCACGAAACCATGCTGACTATCCCCAATCAATTCATTTCTCTCTAAATAACTATAAATCCTATCCCTAATAATTCTCTCCAATACCTTGCCCACCACAGAAGTAAGCCTCACTGGCCTATAATTCCCTGGAAGGTCTCTCTTCCCCTTCTTAAACAATGGGACCACATTCGCTATCCTCCAGTCCTCCGGAACCACACCCGTACCCAACGAGGACCTGAAGATCAGAGCCAGAGGCTCTGCAATCTCCTCTCTTGCCTCCCAGAGAATTCTAGGGTAAATCCCGTCCGGCCCAGTGGACTTATCCAACTTCAAACCCTCGAGAATTTCTAACACATCCTCCCTATCTACTACAATACTCCCCACTTTGCAACCCTGTACCTCAGTGCTCTCCACAGCTACATTTCCAGCACTCTGCGTGAATACCGAAGAGAAATATTTATTCAGTGCCTCGCCAATCTCTTCAGGCTCCACGCACAACTTCCCACTGCTATCTATGACTGGCCCTAATCTTGCCCTAACCAATCTTCTATTCTTAACATATCGAAAGAATATGTTTCTTTCGATGACCCTTTTACAAAGGGTCATGAATGAAGTTCAATCCATCATGCAAACCAGCCTCCCATCCATTGACATTTATGCTTCCTGGTGCCTCAGAAAAACAGCCAGCATAATTAAGGACCCCATGCACCCCAGATTTTTTCTCTTCAACCTTCTTTCATGAGGAAAAAGATACAGAAGTCTGAGGTCATGTACCAACTAACTCAAAACAGTTTTTCCCCTGCTGCTATCAGACTTCTGAATGGACCTACCTAGTATTTTGATCTTTTTCTACACTCTAGCTATAACTGTAACACTACATTCTGCACTTGTTTTTTTTGTTAGGAACGGTATTCTTTGTGTAGCACACAAGAAACAATACTTTCTACTGTATACTAATACATGTGACAATAATAAATCAAAGAATATGCTTTTGTTGAACTTTTTGAATGGTTTCTTTAAACATTTCCCAACTGTTTATTTACCATCATATCTTTTAATCTATTTGCTCAATTATGATTTGTTTTCCAATGGATCTTTTATTATGAGATACCTGTCTTTTTGAAGGTTTCACAATATATTGCCCCAGGAAACTGTAACAAAACCATTATACAAACATATCTTCCAGACTACCTTTCCCAATTTGATTGGCCCAGAAGATTAAATTCCACAACAACGATTACATTGTCTTTGTCACAAGCTCCAATAATTTCCTATTTAATGCTTTAGCCAATGATACAGCCACTGTTAGGGAGGTTATAAACTACTCACTTCAGTATTTTCTGACCCTCACTATTCCTAATCGCCATTCTACTAATACTAATTCTACTTCCTGAAGGGGGAATTAGAAACAGTCCAAATAGAAAATAAGTTAACAGTTGAAGAACAATTAAATAAGAAAGGAAATTTTTTGCTAGACTGGTTTAACTTTTTATACAAATTAAGTATGATTAAAATAATGGGTTTAGAAGTCCGCAAATAGAATATCTCCATCACAGAAACGTGACTCTCAGCAGAAGATGACTAAAAGCTGGAATTGGAGGATAAAATGTTTTTCAAAGATAGACCTGTATATCCCAAAATTGCATGGAGTGCTATGTCTCAAAGTATCTTATAATCCTTTCAGAAAGACAATTAGGGATGGGCAAATATATACTCTGCCAGTGACACCCATACCCTAAATATTAATTATTAATAATTTCCAGGGGCTTCAATAAATCATGTTGACTCTCCTTATTGAACCTGTCTTTCCAGATGAAAGTTTATGTTGTCCCTAAAATGATTTCCAATAATTTGTCCATCATATTGTTAGGTCAATTGACAAGTGTCATCTTGCTTTATCTCTCCTGCTTTCTTTAGTGGTGGTGTAACATTAGCAGCCTTCTGGTCCTCTGGCATCACTCCTGTGTCCAATGAAGATTGAAAATTACCATTAATGCCTCTCCTTATTTCTACCGTTCCTATTTTTAGTGATATAGGATGCATACTATCTGAACTAGGTGATTTAACCTTTAGTAATACTAATATATTTAGCATATCTTCTCTATCTATTTGTATCCTGCCTTTGAGTCCCTTTTTTATTAGCTTATCTGAAATTTAATTGAATAATCGGAACAAGAACACTGTTGTTTACCTTCTGACTTAATACCGTCTTTTGTTTTGCATCCAAGTATGAGCCAAGGAGAATTTAAAAACAAAGGTATTTGAATCAGCTGAGAAAAGTCACTTAACCTTCAAAGGGACAGAAACGGATAAATTTGTTCAGCAACATTGTGCGTCGTGCTCCACAGAGAAGGCAGACTGCTAGTCTCATGTTTATTTCCTTACAAGAAGCACGTATTGAACCCTGTAGCCATAGTTTTAATCCAAAATATAACAGTTTAAATCTGTATGATTCATTGTATTACATAAGCACTTAACTATTCACTCCATTGCATAATACAGGCTTGCTGTTAACATTGGAGAAGGCAGATTTGTGCATATAATTCTTTTTTAATGTGGTTCAAAATGAAAGTCTATTGAATAACATCTTGACGGTTGTAAGTGTTAACATATTTTAGAAATAGTACCACTTACTGAGTAAGCTGCCTGCCAATTTCTTTTCCATTTTTCAGTGCTTATGGAGACCTGCAGTTTGTAAGTGAGAGTGCAGTGGATCAGGGTTACAAGTTAGTAACTGTTGATATCCATAAACAATTTTTATATTGTAGGATACCTGACATTAATATAACTTCATAACATTTAAATTACAATAGATCTGTGCTAATTAAATATGAATATTAAAAATGTTATTTATTGTATCAGTCTCTAATGTAATGAAACCAATTAATATAACCTTGCATCTTTACGATGCAATTACATTAAATGCAATGAAAGAAAGTCCATGAGCATTGGTTAAACTTTAAGGATACAATGTTTCAAACTTGGTACATTCCAACAAAGGTGATAGGTAAGGGCACCAAAGCCAATGCTGCTTAGATGATGAGAGAGAGATGGAGAAAATGTTGAAACAAGACAAAGCATGTATGATGCATGTCCGTTGAATTCTTCAAGAGAGAACCAGGCAAACTGCAATAAGTTGAGAAGACAAATGAAGAAGAAAACAAGTCTGGAAATAAGAATTTGAGATTAGAGTATCAGTAAAATAAAAGGGATCCCAAAAACTTCTACCATTATTTAAAAAGCAAACTAGTAGCAAAGAGGTGAATTTTGGACCTTTTGGATGATATATACTGAGGATGATATATACTTTGAGGTACAGGACAAGGCTACAATACTTGAGAATAATGTTGCAAAAGTATTGTTCATGGTTTATATGTTTCAGAATGTAACTCTTGGTTTTAAAATTTAACTTTAGGGAGTTCTGAATGAAAAATTGATAACTAACCCTGAAGTAAACGCAATTCAAACAAGCTTGGAGTTAATTACAGTTCAAAGCTAACCTATATTTAACTTAAAATATCAGCAGTAGAGTTACAATAAATAAACAATAAGGAGTCTTCTACTTTAAGTTAATTGAGTCTGAAGATCTGTTCTTCTATAAAATATTTAAATTACATATGTAGAGTTTGGATGATTTGCAAACATGGAGTTACTTCATGGACAATAGGGATTCTGCAGAAAGAGTCACAAAACTCCATGAGCAATATAAATTATTTATTTGAATTGTAGAATCAAAGACTTATGTTGAAAGAAAGTTATTTTCAGTTGATTCCTGGTGTCACAAATTGTCTTTCTCATACTTTGAAAACTGCATTTCGTAAAGCCACAAATGACAGCGTGGTAGCAGCACGATGGTTAGCATTGTTACCTGGCAGCACCAGGGATCCGCATTCAATTCCAGCCTTAAGTTACTGTGTGGAGTTTGCATCTTTTCCCCATGTCTGAATGCATTTCCACCATGTGCTTTGATTTCCTTCCACAGTTCAAAGATATGCGGGTTAGGTTGATTGGCCATGCTCAATTGCCCCTTAGTTAGATTAGCAGGGTAAATACATGGGGTTACAGGAATAGGATAGGATTGTTGTCAGGGTAGGTTTGATGGGCTAAATGGCCTCTGTCTGCATTGGAAGGATTCTATGAAGTACTACTGCATGTTCAACTATCCAAACCGCATGTATGGATTACTTTAGCTGAAGGTACATCCATAACCCTGCATTGCTATCAATGGCTTAGTGGCAGCACACTTGCTTTTTGAGTTGAGAGGGTGTAGGTCCAAGAGACATGAATATAAAATCTAGACAATGACAGCCCAGTGCAGTACTGAGAGAATGCTGCATGGCTGCATTTGCTCCTTTCAGTTAAGGCATTAAACCAAGGTTTCCATCTGTGTCATAACAAACAAACATGACAATCCCATGGCGCTATGCAGAAAGAGTTGGGGGAGGTCTCCCAGTGACCTGGCCAATATTTATCCCTCAATCAGAATTAGAAAACCTTTACAGTGCAGAAAGAGACCATTCAGCCTATCAAGTCTGAATTAGCTCTCTGAGCATCCTACCTAGTCTTAGTTCCCTACCTTATCCACATAATCTTAACATTTTTCTTTTCAGAAAGCAATCTAATTCCCTTTTGAATATACCAATCGAATCTGCATCCTCTACCCTCTCAGAAAGTGTATTGTAGGCCTCAACCATCCTTTGGGTGAAAAAAAAATCCTCACTTTACTCCTTTTGCCAATTGTGTTGAATCTAGTTCTTGATGTTATGTTGAGTAGAAACTGTTTCTCACTATCTACCCTGTCCCTACCCCTCTGGAATTTGAATACCTCAATCGAGATAACCACCTGTCTTTGTGCTAGGTATGACTCAAGCCAGTGGACAGATTTCCCTCTGATTTTGATTGACTCAATTTTGTTAAGAGTATTTGATGCGGTATTTGGTCAAATGCTTCCTTGCTGTCAAGGGCACGGATTCTTACCTTACCTCTAGAGTTCAGCTCATTTAACCAAGATTATAATGAGATCAGGTGCTGAGTGACCTTGGGGTTACCCAAACTGAGCATCCATGAGCAAGTTGTTTCACAGTAAGTGCTGCTTCATAGCACTATCGACAACCACTTCCATCACATTATTGATGATTGAGAGTGGACAGATGGCATGATAGTTGGCCAGTTTGGATTTGCCCTGTTTTTTGTAAACAGTTTATAATCTAGGTGGTTTTTCACATTGCCCAATAGATGCCAGTCTAGCAGCAATCCTGGAACAACTTGGCTAAGGGTGCGGCTCATTCTGGAACGCAAGTCTTCGGTATCATTGCTGGAATATTGTCAGGGCCCATTGCCTTTGCAGTATCCTTTGCCTTTTTCCATATCTTAATATTGCATGCAGTGAATCGAATTGGCTGAAGATTGGCATCTATGATGCTGGGAACCTTGGGAATAGGTTGAGATGGATTCAGTACTCTTGGCTGGAAATTGTACCCAAGTGCTTCAGCCTTCTCTTTTGTATAGATGTGGACAACCCGTCCCATCTTAAGGATGGGATATTTGTGGCAGCTTCTCCTCTGTTTATTTGAACATAATTTCAAGTTTAGGTCTGATCCATTGATTGTAGGATCACTTAGTTCTGTTGGATCGCGGTTTGAAGATCTTTGATGAAGCACTCTTGCTCCTCCAGATTCAAACATAGCTTAAAAAGACTCAGCATTCTAGACTTTCCTTTAACTGTTGGGCTTCTTGAGCCCCAGAAACCTGGATGGCCAGCATTCAAACTGGAACAGAGATATTGGGCTGGATTTTCCTGGAATTGCTAGTAATCTGGAGGCCTGGACTAATGACCTGAAGATAGTTCAAATTCCATCATCAGCTCTGATGAAGGGTCATCCAGACTCGAAAGGTTAACTCTGTTTTCTCTTCACAATTGCTGAGATTTTCCAGCATTTTTGATTTTTGTTTCAAATTCTCCATCTTGGCAGCTGGAGAATTCAAAATCAGTTAATCAAAAAAAAGCTAGCATCCATAATGATGGTCATGTAACGACTGGATTTTTGTAAATAACCATAAATGCACTGCCTCTTAGGTTAGGAAAGGAAATCAGTCGTTATTCATTGCAGTCTGGCCTGTATGTGACTTCAGACCACAACGATATGGTTGAAAACTGTTCTCTGAAATGGCCATTCAGTTGTATAGTGATGGATAATAAATGCTGACCTTGCCAGTGCTGCTGACATCTTGTGTGTGAAGGAAAACAAATCCTGCTGCACAAGTTCAAAATTGCCTGCATAAGCATGATTGTTTGCATCTTTTTTTTCAAGAGATCTTTGTAATTAACAAAACCATACAACTGATTAAAAAGCTTAATAACTGCAAAAATTGCTGTCTCTGGGACATAGTGATTGAGTTTAGTTTGGCAAACATCTGTCCTGGATACCATGCTACTTATTCATAATTAGTACTTGTAGCCATATGAAATTTGTAATGTCCATGAGGACAAACTTATGGGGAGAATTGGTATTAAAGAACTGTGAATTTGTTAAGCAAATGACCCACTAAATTGCAAGTGGACTTTAACTTATATACATTAATGGTAATGTTTATTGGATAAAGAAACAGAATGTGTGCAAACTGAAGGACTGCCCAATTTGAGTCAAAGTAAAAGCAAGTTATTCATTTCAGTAGTTGCAAATGAATGGATTTAGCAGAACAAATACCATCAAAAAATATAACTGTTATGGAGAAATATTGAAATCTGAAATTATTTGCACCGGAGATAAGAGCACTGAGAAGGTACATTGATGGGCTGAAGGGCTTTTTTCTGTGCTGTAGACCTCTCTGACTATCAATCCAGCATTTTGAGATGCTGAAGGTCTTAGATAATTTAGGTGTAAGCAATCTGCTTGAATTGAATTGTGACTGAGGAATATCTAATATCTAATAGGAATATCTAAAGCTTTCTTTAGATATGTTTAGAATAGAAGATTGGTTAGGGCAAAATTAGGGCCAGTCAGAGACAGCAGTGGGAAGTTGTGCGTGGAGCCTGAAGAGATTGGAGAGGCACTGAACAAATATTTCTCTTCGGTATTCACGCAGGGAGATGTAAATGTAGTTGTGGAGAACACTGGGATACAGGGTTGCAAACTGGAAAGTATTGAAGTAGATAAGGAGGATGTGCTAGATATTCTTGAGGGTTTGAAGTTAGATAAGTCCCCTGGGCCGGACGGGATTTACCCAAGGATTCTCTGGGAGGCAAGAGAGGAGATTGCAGAGCCTCTGGCTCTGATCTTCAGGTCGTCGTTGGTTACGGGTATAGTTCCGGAAGACTGGAGGATAGCGAATGTGGTCCCATTGTTCAAGAAGGGGAAGAGAGACCTTCCAGGGAATTATAGGCCAGTGAGTCTTACTTCTGTTGTGGGCAAAGTATTGGAGAGAATTATTAGGATAGGATTTATAGTTATTTAGAGAGAAATGAATTGATTGGGGATAGTCAGCATGGTTTTGTGAAGGGTAGGTCGTGCCTTACTAACCTTATTGAGGTTTTTGAAAAAGTGACCAAAGAAGTGGATGGGGATAAGGCAGTTGATGTGGTATATATGGACTTTAGTAAGGCGTTCGATAAGGTGGCCCATGGAAGACAGAAAATGCAGATGTATGGGATTGAGGGTGATTTAGCAAATTGGATTAGGAGTTGGCTAGCAGATAAAAGACAGAGGGTGGAGGTTGATGGGAGATATTCATCGTGGAGTTCGGTGACAAGTGGTGTACCTCAGGGATCTGTTTTGGGGCCCCTGCTGTTTGTAATTTTTATAAATGATCTGGATGAGGGTATTGAAGGATGGATTAGTAAATTTGTGGATGACACCAAAGTCGGTGGAGTGGTAGACAGTGAAGAGGGGTGTTATAGTTTGCAGAGAGACTTGGACAAGTTGCAGAGCTGGGCCAAGAGGTGGCAAATGGAGTTTAATGCGGAAAAGTGTGAGGTAATTCACTTTGGCAGGAATAACAAATGTGTAGAGTATAGGGCTAATGGTAGGACTCTTAATAGTGTTGATGAACTTGGTGTATATGTGCATAGATCCCTGAAAGTTGGCAATCAAGTCGATAAGGTTGTTAAGAAGGCATACGGAGTCTTAGCTTTTATTGGTAGGGGGATTGAATTTCGGAGCCGCAACGTCATGTTGCAACTGTACAAAACTCTAGTGCGGCGGCACTTGGAGTATTGTGTGCAGTTCTGGTCCCCGCATTATAAGAAAGATGTGGAGGCATTGGAGAGGGTACAGAGGAGGTTTACCAGGATGTTGCCTGGTATGGAGGGCAGGTCTTATGAAGAGAGGCTGAGGGATTTGAGGTTGTTTTCGTTAGAAAGAAGGCGGCTAAGAGGAGACCTTATTGAAACATATAAGATGATTAGAGGTTTAGATAGGGTGGACAGTGATAGCCTTTTCCCTAGGATGGAGAAAGCTAGCACGAGAGGACATAGCTTTAAATTAAGGGGTGGTGGTTATAGGACGGATGTCAGAGGTAGGTTCTTTACCCAGAGGGTGGTAAGGGTATGGAATGCCCTGCCTGCTGCAGTTGTAGATGCACCAAGTTTGGTGGCGTTTAAGAGGTTAGTAGATAAGTTTATGGACGAAAAGGAAATGGTTTAGTTTGGAGGGTCATGGCTTTTTCCTAATTGGTCGGCGCAACATCGAAGGCCAAAGGGCCTGTTCTGCGCTGTAATGTTCTATGTTCTATGAATATATTGTAAACTTCATAAGCCTCTGAAGGGACATTTATTTCCTCTTCCGTTTCTGTGGATATATCAAACAGTGCATCATTATTGAATATGCAAGTACATATGCACTAAGTTTCTTAACAGGAAACTAACATTGAGATTTTTACTTGTGTTTTAGGGTTACACGTCATTTTGGAATGACTGCATCTCATCTGGGTTGCGTGGATGCATGCTGATTGAATTAGCACTTAGAGGACGTTTGCAATTGGAATCATTTGGGATGAGACGCAAAAGTTTACTAACGAGAAAGGTAAGTACAATATTGGTGGCAGTCCAAATTATGCAGGATTTGTTTTGTAGGAATGATAATGGTCATTTACACATTTATAGTATATTTGGCAGCAAGATCTTGTGCTCGATGTATTATTTCTATTTGAGCTGCATTGCATGTAGAAGTGTTGGTTATAGAATCAAAGAACCATAAAGGTTTACAGCATGGAAACAGGCCTTTGGCCCACCTTGTCCATGCTGCCCTTTTTCTAAAACTTTAAGGTGGTCCCAATTATCTGCATTTGACCCATATCCCTCTATGCCCATCTTACCCCATGTACTGTCTAAATGCTTTTTAAAGGACAAAATTGTACCCACCTCTACTACTACTCTGGCAGCTTGTTCCAGATACTCACTACCCTCTGTGTAAAACAATTGCTCCTCTGGACCCTTTTGTATCTCTGCCATCTCACCTTTAACCTATGCCCTTTAGTTTTAGATTTCGCTACCTTTGGGAAAAGATATTGATACTCTAGCTGAACTATGCCCCTCATTATTTTATAGACCGCTATAAGATCATCCCTCAGCCATCTATGCTCCGGAGGAAAAAGTTCCAGTCTGTCCAGCTTCTCCTAATAACTCAAGCTATCAAGTCCCAGTAGCATCCTAGTAAATCTTTTCTACACTCTTCCTAGTTTAATAATGCCTTTTCTATAATAGGGTGACCAGAACTGTACACATATTCCAAGTGTAGCCTTACCAATGTCTTATACAATTTTAACAAGACTCTGCGACTCCTGTTTCTGTCAAGATAATGTTGTACCTGAGCATGAATTAAAGATATATATGGAGAAAAACTGACATGTAACTTACAAAAACAAAAGTTTTGGATACCACATTAATGATAGGAGACTTAAAACCTGTTGACTCTGATACTTTTCTAAGCAAATGTGCCTTGGGTAGTTAGGAAAACTAGTAGGACATTCTCCAGTCCTTTTAATTTTGTCTCAAAATTTAAGATTTCCCAAGTTATTTAGCGACAATATTGTCTCAGAGAACTGGTGCTTATTTTTATCTACTGGAATGCAAATTCTAAATAAGAATGGATGCAAATCCTATCAGAATATTCTTCTGTCAATAGCAATCAATTGTAAGTAATTTATGACAGCTATGGATGAAGGGAGCAAACAAACAGGAGTGGAAAATGCATATAGGTGAAATATAAAGTAATAGGACAAAAATATTATATTTGAAAAGGCTCAGAAGTTAACTCAACCTTTTCCCCTTTCAACCATGGCAAATACTTTCAATAAATTAGGACATAGTGGAAAAAGAGAAAAGGAATTCAATTTTTAGGCACGAGTCTGCATGCAAATGACAGAACACTCAGCATTTCGGCTGCTGAGATGGAGGTGATTTAGCACGACATCGTTGTTCCTGGTTGTGCTTGCATCTTTACATACTCGTTTATTGGTAAATATGGCCAGAGAGGTGATACTCGCCGTTAATTACCTTGGCATGGCCTCTTTTATGCAGGACACTTGAAGGCATGAGTATTGATTTGCCATTTCAACTCAGTGGTCTAACTTCCTTTGGAAAGAGAAGCTGCTGCACGCATTAATTCTTTTGTGTCATAATAATTGTCAGAGGTTGTGGTTTTGAGTCCCACTCCATGACTTGAGCATAATAATCTAGGTTGAGGCTCCAGCGCAGTATTAAGGAAGTTGAGATGTCAAACTGCAATTTGGACGTAAAGGTTCCTGACATTATTTCAAAGAAGAGTTGGTGAGTTACCCAAAAGCAACAAGGGAGTTTGGGCAAATGTGTAGATTGGAGACAGCCATCTTCAGAGACACAAGAATTTGTGAGATTTGATTTGAATTTTCCTTAAAAATGTGCATTTTAGTATGCTGTAAAGTGCAAACAATGTTTTATTCCTTTTTCAAATTTAATTGGCAATAATCCTTTCCCTATTTTCACTAGCAGTTCTTTGGGTGGCTATGTGCCTACAGTTTAGTTGCAGTTTTTCATCCTATATTAAAACAGTAAAATTTACTGCAGGATTCAAAAGGCAGAATTTAATGTTACTATTGTGGGTCCCATCCACCAGTTGGAGAACTGGTGAGAAAGATGCAATGCTTCTGTAGGGGAAGTTCTTTCCTGGCCTTATCCTATTCCTATGTTGTAATACACCCCTCTATTGCACCCACCATGAGTGAACAAAATTAGGACACTATAATCAAATCAGGCATGACAGTGAGTGAATAGGATTTTTTTTTTCTTTTAAGCATCTTGCCTGTACATCCAACATTTGACTTGTATTAGAAATAACCTTATGGTCATGGGTTTTCAATGACTCGTACACCCTAACAGCAAACCCTTCTCTTGTTCAGCCACTTTAAGCGTGCAATCTGTACAGGGTGAACATGTCCCTGGCAAGTGTATAATATCCCCTCAACACATCTACGCTTACATGCAATCCAATTTCTCCTTACATCTACTCATACATCTGTGAATGTGTGATTTGTCAAATTACAAAAGCATTACAGTCATTTGATGCAGGAAATTCTTAACAAGCTATGTAAAAGCTTTGGAAATTAATATTCAAAATTTGTTTTTTTAACCCTTGTTCCTCCTAGGTCATCTGTAAGTCAGATACTCCTACTGGGGATGTTTTACTTGACGAAGCCCTGAAACACATTAAGGAGACACAACCTCCAGAAGCAGTGCAAAGCTGGATTGAACTTCTCAGTGGTAAGTGAGCAAAAGGATATAAATGACCAGCGATCTAAAACAAAACTGATAGAGATGCAAAACAATAATTTCAAAGAACATAGAACATTACAGCGCAGTACAGGTCCTTCGGCTCTTGATGTTGCGCCGATCAGTGGAACCAATCTAATGACCCTCTAAAAACAATTCAAGTTTAGTTGTCTACGTATGTTTTCATTAATGCAACTGTATACTTGAAAAAAAATCTATGTATTTCTGGTAAGATTTTCTTGATTGTTTGCTTCAGAAGATTGCCGGAGACACTGGAGAAACAAGGATGTTTGTACTGTCTCTGTGGAGTTTCCACTAACATTACAGCAGCAAATGAAAGAATGCTCATCATTGTTTGTGTTGATTTTATTAGAAATGTGAGGAAGTACTTCACTATTTTGTAATTGTTGTGAATAAGTTTTCAATGAGATAGTTAGAAAATAATATAACACCTATAACTTACAAATTGAATGTTAAAAATGTGGTAGGCTGGTTTTTGTCTGCAGGCTTAACTCCCATTAAGGTCTTATTTCATAGGACTTTTACTATATTGAAGGTCTTTTCATTCATTTTTAATGTATTGGCATCATTGGCAAGGCCAGTATTTATTGCATATTTCTAATTGCCCTTGATAAGGTGGTGGGTGAATCATCTTCTTGTACCACTGCAGCCCATGTGGGTGTTGGTACACAATAATGCTATTAGGAAGGGAGTTCCAGAATGCTGACCAAGTGGCAGTGAAGGAACGGTGAAGGGAACTTGCTGATGATAGTACTTTCAACATCTGGATGATAGTAATCCCTGTTTTGGAAGCTGCTGTTGTTAGAATCTTGGTGAGTTGCTGCAATGCATCTTGTAACTGGTACCCATAATGCTGTCACTGTACATGTGGAGGGAGTGAATGTTTAAATTGGTGGATGCAGCACTGATCAAGTGGGACATTTCGTCTTGGAGGATGTCAAATTTCTTGAGTTGTTTTGGAGGTGCACTCATCCAGGCAAGTAGCGAATATTTCACTACACTCCTGATAAAGACCATAAGACATTGGAGCCATCAAATCTGATACAAAGAAAAGGAAAGGAGAGAGTGCAGAATGTAGTGTTACAGTCATAGCTAGGGTATAGAGAAAAACCTTTTTTCTCCCATTTACTTTCTTAACGTCTGTTGGCCTATGTAACAGTTACCAGGTAATAATTTTGATTTTTGATTTATTATTGTCACATGTATTAGCATACAGTTAAAAGTATGGTTTCTTGCATGATATACAGACAAAGAAGAAATGAGAGAGTGCAGAATGTAGTATTACAGTTATAACTAGGATGTAAAGAAAGATCAACTTATTGCGAGGTAGGTTCATTCAAAAGTCTGATGGCAGCCAGGAAGAAGTTTTTCTTGAGTCGGTTGGCAGACTTTTGTAGATGGAAGAGTATATCCCCATGCTGGCTGCTTTTCCAAAGCAGCGGGAAGTATAGATAGTGTCAATGGGTAATAGGTTGGATTGAGTGATGTACTGGGCTTCGTTCATAATCCTTTGTAGTTGTTTTGTGGTCTTGGATAGAGCAGGAGCCATACCAAACTGTGATACAACCAGAAAGAATGCTTTCTATGGTGCATCTGTAAAAGTTGGTGGGAGTCATTGTGAACATGCCAAATTTCCTTAATCTTTTGAGAAAGTAGAGGCATTGCTGGGCTTTCTTAACCACAGCATCGACATGGAGGCACCAGCCTTTCCACCATTTCTACTTCATCCTCATTGATGTAGACAGGGACATGTTCTCCTTTACGCTTCCCTGAAGTCAATGACAATCTCCTTCATTTTGTTGAGGGAGAGGTTATTGTCATTGCACCAGTTCATCAAATTCTCTATTTTTTTCCTTTACTCCGTCTTGTCGTTTTTGAGATCTGGCAAACTTGAAAATTGAATTGGAGGAGAATTTGGCCACGCAGTCATAGGCATATATGGAATATAGTAATGGGCTGAGGATCAGCCTTGTTGGGCATCGGTTTTGAGGATGATCATGGAGGAGGTATCGTTGCCTATACTTACTGACTGTGGTCTGTGGATTAGGAAATACAGGATCCAGTTGTAGAGGGAGGAGCCGAACCCCATTGTTTTGATGAGTTTTGTATAAATAATGGTGTTGAAGGACGAGCTATAGTTGATAAATAGGAGTCTGACATAGGTGTCTTTGTTAACTAGATGTTCCAGGGCTGAGATGGTGTCTGCTATGACCAGTTGCTGTAATAGGTGAACTGTAGTGGATCCAGGCAGTTTGGGAGATTGGAATTGATTTGTGCCATAACTAACCTTTCAAACTACTTCATAAGGATGGATGACAGAGCCACAGGCTTCATCAAGGCACACTGCTGGCTTTTCTTTGGTACCAGGATGATGGTCGTCTTCTTGAAGCAGATAAGGACCAAAGTGCCTAACTTCATATTTTCCTATATTATCTTCCATCTGCCAAGTAATTGGCCACTCATTTAACCTTCCTGTATCCTTCCGTAGGCTGTTTGTATCATCCTCACACAGAATCGTAGATCATAGAATCCTACAGTGCCATTTGGGCCATTGGGTCTGGATCGATCACAATCCCACCCAAACCTCATGCACTTACCCTAGCTAGCCCCCTGACAGTAAGGGACAATTTAACATAACCAATCCACCTAACCCGCACATGTTTGAACTGTGGGAGGAAATTGAGTACCTGGGAGAAACCCACGCAGACACAGGGGGAATGTGCAAACTCCATACAGACGGTGACCCAAACTGGGAATCGAAGCCAGGTCCCTGGCACTTTGAGGTAGTAGCGCTAACTATTGTGCCATCATACTGCGCTATTGCCTTCCCATCTATTTTTGTGTAATCCACAATCTTAGCAAAAGTACATTTACTTTTCTCATCTAAATCATTAATAAATATTATAAATAATTGTGGCACAGCACTGATCCTTGAGGCACTTCACTAGTTACAGGTTGCCATTGTGAAAATGCCTTTCATTCCAACTCTCTGCCTTCAGTTGTCAGTTTACCAATCCTCTATTCGTGCCGATATACTAACCCCAACACTGTGGGCTTTTTAAATAGCCTTTTCTGCAGCAACTTATCAAACATAAATCCATGTATATTAATCCACTGATTCATTTTTATCTATCCAGCCTGTTACCACCTCAGATAATTGGAATATATGTCTCTCACTCATTTCCCCTTCGTGATGTCATGCTGACTCTATTTGATTATATTATGTATTTTGAAATGCCCTGCCATTGCCTCCTTTAATGAACTTAGTTTTCCCAATGAGAGATGTAGGGTAATTGCCAATGGTTACCTGTTTTTGTCTTCCTCCCTTATGGAATAAAGGAGATACACCGGCAGTTTTTTAAATCTCTGAAACTTTTCTAGAATTTAAGGATCCTTAAAAGATTACTGCCAGTGCATCCACTATTTCTATAACTATTTCATTTAATATCCTAGGTTGCAACCCATCAGGCCCAAGGACCATCGGTCTTTAAGCCCAATGGCTTTTCTGTTAGTTTTTCTCTGGTGATAGTTATTGTACTTATTTCCTCTCCCCCTTTTGCTCCTTATACTTTTTAAATGTTTTATACAGTGAAGACTGATACTATTTATTTAACTCCTCTACCATTTCCTGTTATGAGGTGGAGATGCCTGCTTTGGCTTGGGGTGGGCACAGTAAGAAGTCTCGCAACACTAGTTTAAAATCCAGCAGGTTTATTTGGTATCGCGAACTTTCGGAGTGCTGTACCTTCATCAGCTGCTCCTTCATCACCACTCACCTGATGAAGGAGCACTGCTCAGAAAGCTTGTGATACCAAGTAAGCCTGTTGGACTTTAACCTGGTTTGTGAAACTTCTGACTATTCCCTATTATGTAGGAGCTCTCAGAAGCTGCACTCTTGAAAAATTGCATGTCTTGCCATTATTAATGTGTTTTAATTAGTTACTCAATTTATATTTTGGTGTTTTTTATATATTTTGGTGCTTTTTATATATTTTCAATTTGAAACATACAGTTCCTGTACTATTTTAAATTTTAGGAATGGAATAAAGCTGAAACACCTAACTTATATGCTCACCAGCTATATTTTTTTTTTAAGCAACACAGCACGGGAAACAGGCCCTTCGGCCCAACGAGCCCGTGCCGCCGTCATACTATATAGTAGCAAATACATTATCCTATTTTAATATTCCTATATAATAATATATATATTATTTCTAATATGGAAAATTTTCACCATAGGGACAATTTGTTTCCCAATCAGCCTAAGAGCGAATTTTTGGGTTGTGGGAGGAAACCAGAGTGCCCGGAGAAAACCCACGCAACCACGGGGAGAACACGCAAACTCCCGCAGACACCGGCCCAATTCCAAGTGTCTGCACAGCCACATCGATAGTCTCTGAGCTGTCATGGTGCCCTTCAGATGGTCCACATAAAGCACTCATTTACGACATGAGGTACCAGGCAACCCATGAATCAACATCCAAGAGCTGTACCCGCACCACCTGCCGAATGCATGCTCAATGTTGGTCAAGTATGGACCGAATTACCTGTGGAAAAAAGCCGTAGTTAAACAGTCCTAATATATCCCTCTATCTGCATACCGCTCATGTGGCTGTCCAAGAGACCCTTAAACAGCCCCAGCGTGCCTGCTCCCACCACCTTACTCGGCAGTGCATTCCACACCCCCACTACCCTTTGTGTGAAAAACTGCCCTCTAATATTCGTCCTATACATAGCCCCCCTCACCCTATGGCCATGACCCCTCGTCCTATCCATTTCTAAAGGTGGAAAAAGTTTACCTCCATTTACTCTATCTATACCCCTTATAATCTTATACACCTCTATGAGATCCCCTCTAAGCCGACGTCTTTCAAGGGAAAACAACCCAGTCTATCTAATCGTTCCTCATAAGACAGTCCTTCCATACCAGGCAGCATCCTGGTAAACCTCCTCTGCACTCTCTCCAAGGACTCCACATCCTTCCGATAGTACGGAGACCAGAACTGGGCGCAGTATTCCAAGTGAGGCCTAACAAAAGTTGTATACAACTGCAACATCAAACTCCTACTCTTGTATTCTATACCCTTTTCTATGAAAGCTAACATACTATACGCCTTCTTTATCACCTTCTCCACCTGTGAGGACACCTTCAGAGACCAAAACAGCTAGCTTATTATGCAACCATTGTTCAAATTGATCCTTTTTCTGTGATGGCAGTATTTGTTTTCTTGTGCGGGTTTCACACTCCCTTGTGTCTTGTAGTTAGTGGGCAGACTTTGGGCAGTCAGGAGAAATTCCCAACCTCTGCCACAGTATTTATATGGCTAATCCAATTAAATTTCTAGTCAGTGGCAATACCTGCTTCTCCTTTCCAGCATCTTTCATTGCACTTGACAGTATTGCAGAGCTTAGAAATCTGATCTGTTGGTTGTGGGATTGCTTAGTGCTCTCAGGAACATGTTGCTTCCGCTTTTTAAAATGCACATAGATCTGTGTTGTAGCTTCGTCATAATGTCATTTTTAGGTGTGTGTACTGCTGCTCCTGACAAGTTCTCTGACAATCCTCATTGAACCAGGATTTCTTCTGTGACTTGATGGTGATGGTACAATTGGAGATGTGCTGAGCCAAGAAGTTACAGATTGTGGCTGATGACCCATAGTGCGAACCTACTGAATGTTGCCAGCATTTTCTGTTTGGAAAAGCTGTCAGAGTTAGTTTCAACGTAATTTTGCCTGTTTAGATAGGAGTCAATGGACATTCTAACTTTTACATAATTATCCTTCTGCAAATGAATTTATCATCTGGCTGTTCTTTCTCATTCTTTATTTAAATAACAACAGTTTTACAGTGTATTGTGCATTTAGCAGTTGTGTCCACATGGTGTCACCATAAGGCAATTTATTAACTGTCAGTAGATGATCAGATCATACAATCATATGGACAAGGAGCAGGAGAAGGCCATTCAACCCTTGGAGCCCATTCCACTATTTAATAAGATCATGGCTGATTTTAAATCTGCATCCTGCCAACTCCTGATAGCCTATCACTCCCTTGCTTACCAAGAATCTTATCCATCTCCATCTTAAAAATAATCAGTCTCCGCTTCCACAGCCTTTTCAAGAAGTGTTCCAAAGACTCTCAACTCTTTGAGTGAGAACATTTTGCCTCACCTTCATTCTAAATTGGCAACCCTTGTTTTTAAATAATAACCTCTAATTCTAGATTTGTCCATGGAGAAGCATCCTCTCCACATCCACCCTGCTCAAGTTCTTGTATGTCTCTGATTTTTTGAAACTAGAGCAGGCGTAGGCCATTCTTCCCTTTGATCCTGCTTCACCATTTGTTTTGATTATGGCTGATCATCGAATTCAATATCCTGATTCCCCCGCTTCCTCCCATAACCCTTGATCCCTTTAGCCCCAAGAGTTGCATCTAATTTCTTCTTGAAATCAGACAATGTTTTGGTCGCAACTACATTCTGTGATAGTGAATTCCACATATTCATCATCCTCTGGGTGAAGAAATTTCTCCTAGCCTCAGTTCTAAAAGATTTATCCCTTATCCTCAAACTACGACCCTGCGTTCTGGACTGATCCAACCATTGGGAACATTTTTTCTGAATCTACCCTGTCTAAGCCTGTTAGAATTTTATAAGTTTCTATGAAACCCCCTCTCACTCTTCCAAACTCCAGTGAATATAATCTAACTGATTTAATCTTTCCTCATATGACAGATCTGCCATTTCCAGGAATCAGCCAATCTTTGCTGTACTTCCTGTATAGCAAGGACAACCTTCCTCGGATAAAGACACCAAAACTGCACACACTACTCCAGGTGTGGCCTCACCATCGCCCTATACAATTGCAACAAAACATCCTTGTATTCAAGTCCTCTTGCGATGAAGGTCAACATACCATTTGCCTTCTTTACTGCCTGCTGTACCTGTGCACTTACTTTCAGTGACTGATGTATGAGGATTCAGTGTCTCATTGAGTATCCACCTCTCTCAATTTACACCCATTCAAGTAATAACCTGTTTATTATTATTGCTACCAAAGTGGATAGCCTCACATTTATCCACATTACACTGCATCTGCCATGCAGATGCCACATACTCAGCCTGTCCAAATCACACTGAAACATTTCTGCATCCTCCTTATAGCTCACCCTCCCATCCAATTTTGTAATGTCTTCAAATATGGAGATAATATAGAATCATAAAACCGTACAGTGCAAAAAGAGTCCCTTCGGCCCATCAAATCTGCACCGACCACAATCCCACCCAGGCCCTACCTTCATATCCCTACATATTTTACCTGCTAATCCCTCTAACTTAAGCATCTTAGGACACTAAGGGGCAATTTTAGCATGGCCAATCAACTTAAACCGCACATCTTTGGAGTGTGGGAGGAAACCAGAGCACCCGGAGGAAACCCATGCAGACAGGAGGAGAATATGCAAACTCCAAACAGACAGTGACCCAAGCCAGGAATCGAACCCAGATCCCTGGAGCTGTGAAGCAGCAGTGCTAACCACTGTGCTACCTTGTTGTCCTAATATGTTCAGTTCCCTCTTCCAAATCAACAATATATAATGTGAACAATTGGGGCCCTACCAAGGATCCCTGCAGAACTCCACTAGTCACTGACTGCCAATCAGAAAAAGGCCCATTTATGCCAACTCTTTGTTTCCTGTCTGCTAACCAGTTTACTATCCATCTCAAGATATTACCTGCAATCCCATGTGCTTTGACTTTACATTGTAATCTGTTATGTGAGACCTTGTCAAAAATTTCAATCGTGATGCTTATTAATCTTCCAAATGCCAACAAATGGGGAGTCAGTGGCCTGGTGGTATTATCGCTATTCAGAAAACTCAGTTAATATTCTGGGAGCTTGAGTTAGAATCCCTCCATGGCAGATGGCAGAATTTGAATTTTTAAAAATCTTGAATTAGGGAATAACTGATCATAAAATCATTGTCAATGATCAGAAAACCCATTGGTTCAGTAATGTCGTTTTAGGGAAGAAACTTTATTGTCCTTTCCTGGTCTGGCCTACATGTGACTCTAAGCCACCAGCAAAGTGTTGTCTCTCAACTGCACTCCAAAGGCAAATAAGGATAGACAATAAATGCATGTCTCATGAATGAATGAAAAAAATTATATAATTCTAGCTTGTCTAACTTTTTCTTTGTCTTTCCTTATTAGATAACCCAGGTATTAGTCTGGTAAACCTTCTATAAATTGCTTCCAATGCATTTACATCTTTCCCTAAATAAGAAGACCAGTACTGTTCGCAGTACTCCAGATGTGACCTCACAAGGACACTGTACAACTAAAATATCACCTCTCAACTTTTGTATTCAATTCCCCTCAGTGAATAACATTGTATTAGCTTTTCTAATTGCTTGCTGTATCTATGTACTAGTTTTTTGTGATAGGATACCCAATTCCCTTTGCATCTCAGAGCTCTTCGATTTACTACCATTTAGATAATAAGTTTCTCCTTTAATCTCCTGCCAAAATGGACAATTTCTCATTTTATGACATTGTACTCTATTTGTCAGATTTTTGTCCACTCACTTAATCTAACAATGGCTGTAATTTTCTGTTTTAAAAAAAAATGAAGTGCTGCTGCTAGCAGGAAAGTTGGAATGATTCCTGCTGACACTGGCAGCTTTTGGCATGTGGTGATCAGTCGCTGAGGTGTAGGTACACCCATAGTGCCAATAGGGAAAGAATTCTAGACCCAGCGACAGTGAAGAAACGGCAATATATTTCCAAGTCAGGGTGATGAATAACATGGAGGGGAACCTCTAAGTGGTGGTGTTCCCAAGCATGCTCTGCCCTTGCCCCACTAGATGGTAGTGTTCATGGCTCTGGAAGGTGCTGCCTGAGCAACCTTGTGAGTTCCTGCAGTGCATCTTGTTAATGGTACACATGACTGTCACTGTTAATTGATGTGGAGGGATTGAATATTTTTGAAAGGGATTTCAACATATAAGTTGCGTTTCCTGGACATTATGGAGCTTCTTAAGTGTTGTTGGAGTTGCACTCATACAACCAGCTCAAGAGTATTCCATTACACTCCTGACTTGTGTCTTGTCAATGGTGGACACACTTGGGGTGACAGGAGATGAGTAACTCACTGGAGGATTCCTAACCTTTAATCTGTATTTATATGGCAAGTCCATTTCAGTTTCTGATCAGTGGTAACCCCCAGAATGTTGATAGTGGGAGATTTAGCTATGGTAATACCATTGAATGTCAAGGGATGATAGTTAGATCTTCTATTGTTGGAGATGGTCATTGCCGGGTATGTTTGTGGCACATGTATTACTTGTCACTTGTCAGCTTAAGCCCAGACATTGTCCAGATCTTGTTACATTAGGACATGAGCTGCTTCAATATATGAGGAGTCGCGAATGGTTCTGAACATTGTGCAGTCATCTGTGAAAATCCCCACTTCTGACCTATGATGGAAGGGAGGTCATTGCTGAAGCAGCTGATGATGTTTGGACATAGAACAGTACCCTGAGGAACTGCTGCAATGATTTTTTTTTTAAGAGCAACACAGCACGGAGAACAGGCCCTTCGGCCCAACGAGCCCGCGCCGCCGTCATAACTATATAGTAGCAAATCCATTATCCTATTATATTATTCCTATATAATAATATATATATTATTCCTAACATGGAAAACTCTCACTATAGGGACAATTTGTTTCCCAATCAGCCTAAGAGCGAATTTTTGGGTTGTGGGAGGAAACCGGAGTGCCCGGAGAAAACCCACGCAACCACGGGGAGAACGCGCAAACTCCCGCAGACACCGCCCCAATTCCAAGTGTCTGCACAGCCACATCGATAGTCTCTGAGCTGGCATGGTGCCCTTCAGATGGTCCACATAAAGCACTCATATACGACATGAGGTACCAGGCAACCCATGAATCAACATCCAAGAGCTGTACCCGCACCACCTGCCGCATGCATGCTCAATGTTGGTCAAGTATGGACCGAATTACCTGTGGAAAAAAGCCGTAGTTAAACAGTCCTAATATATCCCTCTATCTGCATACCGCTCATGTGGCTGTCCAAGAGACCCGTAAACAGCCCCAGCGTGCCTGCTCCCACCACCTTACTCGGCAGTGCATTCCACACCCCCACTACCCTTTGTGTGAAAAACTGCCCTCTAATATTCGTCCTATACATAGCCCCCCTCACCCTATGGCCATGACCCCTCGTCCTATCCATTTCTAAAGGCGGAAAAAGTTTACCTCCATTTACTCTATCTATACCCCTTATAATCTTATACACCTCTATGAGATCCCCTCTAAGCCGACGTCTTTCAAGGGAAAACAACCCCAGTCTATCTAATCGTTCCTCATAAGACAGTCCTTCCATACCAGGCAGCATCCAGGTAAACCTCCTCTGCACTCTCTCCAAGGACTCCACATCCTTCCGATAGTACGGCGACCAGAACTGGACGCAGTATTCCAATTGAGGCCTAACCAAAGTTCTATACAACTGCAACATCAAACTCCTACTCTTGTATTCTATACCCTTTTCTATGAAAGCTAACATACTATACGCCTTCTTTATCACCTTCTCCCCCTGTGAGGACACCTTCAGAGACTTGTGAACCTGCACCCCCAATCTCTCTGCGTCTCTATGCTCCGTATAGTTTTACCTTTTATCCTATAACTCTCTTCTACATTTTTCCGGCCAAAATGCATCACCTCGCATTTATCCGGATTAAATTCTATTTGCCATCTATCTGCCCAGTCTACCAACCTATCTATGTCCTGTTGTATTGCCTGACACTGCTCCTCTGTACCCGCCAATCCAAGCATCTTAGTGTCGTCAGCAAATTTGCTGATCTCACCACCTACCCCAACTTCCAAGTCGTTTATGTAGATCACAAATAGAAGAGGACCTAGTACTGAGCCTTGTGGCACTCCACTAGTGACAGGCTTCCAGCCGGAAAAAGAGCCTTCCACTACTACCCTCTGTCTCCTCCTCCCGAGCCAGTTCTCGACCCATCTACATACCCGACCCTGTATACCATGCGCCTTCACCTTCTCTATCAGTCTACCATGAGGAACCTTGTCAAACGCCTTACTGAAATCCATGTAGACGACATCAGCAGCCTGTCCTTCATCAACTGTTTTTGTCACTAACTGTTTGTCATGGAACTGAGATGATTGACCTCCAGTCACCACAACCATCTTCATTTGTGCCTGTTATGACTCCAGCAAGCAAAATGTTTTCCCATGATTCACATTGGCTCCAGTTTTGCTAGAGCTCCTTGATGCCATGTTTGGTCAAATGCTACCTTGATATCAAAGGCAATGACATTTACTCCATCTTTTGATAATGGTTTGAACCTAGTTTGAACCAAAGCTGTAATGAAGTTGGGAACTGAGTGAGTCAGTGCAAATCCAAACTGAGCATCTTTGAACAGATTATTCATAACTTAATAGCACTGTTGATGACTTTTTCCCATCACTTTGATGATGATTGAGAGTAAACTGATGGAGTAGCATTTGCCCAGGTTGGATTTGTCCTGTTTCTTGTGTACAGGACATACCGGGGCAATTTTCCATGTTACTGGATTGATGCCAATTTTGTAACCATACTGGAACAACTTGGCTAGGGGCAAAGTTTCTTCTTAAACTGTATCTCTTACCTTGAGGTAGACTGGCTCTTGACCAATATTTAGAGTTGTGGTCCCTTAGACAAAAGCCTATTCATCCCTCCTAATCATGGTTAACATTTGTGTTATCTCTTTATTCTGTGACCTGAGAAATACTCAATAATCTTATTCCCACACACTTTAACAGTCTGTATTAATAATCAAATGTTAATAATGTTTATAATTACAAAAATTATGAATGCTTGAGTTCCAGATTACACTTCTGGGCTTTCTGACACATCTTCATGAATTGCCTATTCTTTAACCATCTCACAGTTAAGGCTGTCTACTTGGCTAATCTATTTGGTTTCCAATAACACTGTTTCGTTGTTATTGAAATGGCTTCCATCAATTTTAGCAGAAAATGCAAGTATATTAGTTCAACCTACAAAACCTAAAACTAGTGTTTTGGGATCTACCAATAGGCCCTTGGACTTATTATTTGTAACCTGATTTGTTAATTAGAAAGTCTGAAATGCATTATAATTTCAATTTTGTGATCCTAGTGTACCTTTAAGAAATGAATTTTTTAAAATCGTGTTTTCTCCAATTTGTAAAATGTTTTTTTCGTTGTTGCTGAGCTGTGTGCTTAGAAGTCCTTTTATTGCAGCTTCAGTGGTTTGAATGAGATTTTGTTTATTTTTACTCTGGGCCTCAGGTACTTGCTGGGATTTTTTTTTATGACCCTGAATTGTTGGGGGGGGGGGGGGGGGGAGAATGATTGACAGGCCAGGTGACAGGAGTTTTTTCATTTTCAGTTTTGGGCTGCTGTTTTAGTTTAGAAGGTACTTGGACATCAGACTGAAAAACAGTTTTTTTTCTCTCTCTATTGTAATTTCTGCTGGCTAGATGAAAGCACTCTTCTTGCCTTCCTGGAGTGAGAATTCTCCTGTTGATGGTTTGCTAGCTAGTAATTAGAGTCTCTCTCACTCTCTAATGTTTTGGGAAGCACTAAGTTCTGATTCCAAGCTTGTCTGTACCAAGAAGACTGCTGGAAGTTACAAAGCTGGGAAGTCAGAGATTCAATTCTCAAGCAAAGGATTAAGTTCCAGCATCACGTGAGCAACCTTATTTTCTGTGTTAAACCTGTGGCAGGTATATGTTTACCAGGAAGTTGTTTGTTTGGAACATTTCAGAGTTCTTAAGGTTTTATACAATATCACGGTTTTTTGTTTGTAATAGTAAAAGTTATTGTTATATGTTAACTGTATTCTTAACTAAATTTTATTTGATAGAAGCCCCCAGTAGGTCATTTGAACCATACCTGAAGTGAAATATTTCATGTTTATCCTAGCCGAATTCAAATTGCAAAACTTATGTTCAAGGCAGACCTCATAAAACACTTTGGAGTTTCTGAGCTGAATTATAACAATTTGCTTTTGAAAAAGAATTCTGTGGTTTGAGGTTTCCTCTCAAAGCTGTGTATAGCTACTAAAGCTAATACAAAGACCCAAAATGCAGTGTATTGATTTTGAAGACATGATTTTATCTAACCAAATGATCGAATGGGAGAACTAATGAGGAAACCCTGCACTCAAAAGTATAGAATGCAAGCAGTCAGATATCAATCTGAAGAACAATGCCCTTGTGAAGGCAATTATAGATTCCCAAAATCATATTGCCTACCTTTCAGGTGGGCATTATCCAGTAAACATTTATAGAAATCAGTCAATAATCATCCTGATATTAACTCCAGCCAGTAACAATGCAGATCATGACCTAATGGAATTTCATTTGTTATTATATTACGAATGTCACCTGCATTATCTTTTGGAGTTGTATAATCCTATTCATGAGGCTAGCATTGATAGCCATCTTGTTCCTGACTATTGCTTTCAGTGGATCTATTGTTCCTTTCCTCTCCCTGTATTTTGTCACTAACTGAAGTTTCACAAAATGTAACCAAAAGCAAAACACATTCAGCTTGTAAATTCAAAATATAAGTTTTAAATGAGAAATATTTGTTAATCATACAGAGCTATCTTCTATGGCAACAGCCCTGGCTGGCTTACGTTCCCAAATCCAAGATCATTCATTCTGAAGTTAGTATTGTGTTAGAGGTCCTAAACTATGGTTATGTGTTTATTAGCCTAATTTGCCCCATACATCAAATACTATGTGATTTCTATGACGATCTTAATGAGGCCCATGAGATTGGCCTCTTGGAATATGAGTCCTTTGATTGCCTGCCCAATCAGGGAGTCTCACCAATATATCAAAGTGGAGTGTCAAAGCAACTGACACTCCGGATTCTGACTTTATGCCTGAAGCACTCTAGTATTGGTGATACATTTATAAATAAAAGGAATCAGATAAAGCGACATCAGCGTCTGAGGAGTTATTTCAATTTCACGTTATTTAAATTACTTTTATCCCATTGTAAACTAGCCATATTCATTCCCCTTTTTAATATTCCTACCTTCCCATCTTCCTCACCATTCTCATAACTGCCCCTTGATTGGTGCCTGCAGATTATCTCATTTCACACCAGAATGTCCATTTACTTATGAACAAGGCTCTTGCCAGCTTCATGCTTTATTAGGGATGTTGACATCCTGGCTCAGATTAAACTTATCTCACAGGAGGAGGCCTTTTTTGCATCTAGCCAGTCTCCTTGGTTTCTAAATTTTCTGTTCAGATATGCTGAAGTTACTAGTCTGAATGTTATAGAAATGGCAGTATAATCAATGCTTTTGTACAACTATGAAGATATTTTTTAGATATAATTTTTTGAAGAGTATTACAAACTTCGCTCGAGATAGTTCAAGTTAATGTAGTAAATTGGCAATTCTAGGGAATTTTTTTGAAATGCATTATTTTATGCTGGGTAGCACACATTTGTTTTACAGGCAGTTGATTTTTGGAATACCTCCAATTGACAGGAATTCTACTTTATACATTATCATTTACATTAGTTGACATATTTCAAATCCTTTGATAACATGACATCTTCCATTGAGCTTTTAAGTGTGTAGAAATTCTTCTTGGGAAAATTTTAGAAGACAATATTAGAGTTCAATTTTCTGTGTTTTAAGTTAATTGATCAATTACTGGGAAAAGTATAAGATCCATCCAGCTCACCTGAGACCTCAATCCAGTAGTCTGTTTGACCCCATTCTAATGATGATTCTCTGTGGAATCTGAATATTTTCCTATCTTGGTCCACTCTAATCGACAACAGATTTTATATTTAAAAGAATTGTACCTATATCCTGCTGTGCAACTGCCAAAAGTGATTTCTAATTCTGTGAAGATAATTTCATTTTCTGCATCAGTTTTGTTTTTATGAAATCTTTTGAAAGCCTCAGTCTCTCAGGCTTCTAATTTGAAACCACTACTGAGACACCATTTTTGCAACTATGTCCCAAGTGGCATTTGCTTTATTTTTATGCTAGTGCTTTTAAAATATCACTAATATTTCTAAATGTTAAACATGTTATTCAACAGTGTAACTGATAGTAATGAAGACCTGTGATTCTGAAATACCACTTGTGCAGAAACTGAGGGATTTAATTCTGCATTTTTTTTAGCATGATAGAATAATTTTATAGAAAATTTGTTTTAAATTTACGTATTCAAGTTTGTATCCTGTAGATCACACTGCTTCTGGGATTTAGAAACAGATTCTACCATGGACATAGGAACAGAATTAGGCCACTTAGCCCATCGAGTCTGCTCACCATTCAATCATGGCTGATAATTTTCTCATCTCATTCTTCTGCCTTTTCTCCATAACTCCTGATCGCCTTATTAATCAAGAACATATTTATCTCTGTCTTAAAGACACTCAGTGACCTGGCCTCCACAGCCTTCTGCGGCAAAGGGTTCCACAGATTCACCACTCTGGCTGAAAAAGTTCCTCCTCATTGTTATTTTAAAGGATTGTCCCTTTAGCCTGAGGTTGTGCCTATTGATTCTAGTTTTTCCTTCTAGTGGAAACATACTGCACGTCCACTCTATCTAGGCCTTGCAGTAGCCTATAAATTTGAGTAGTATACTCCCTTATCCTTCTAAACTCCATATAGTACAGACCCAGAATCCTCAGCTGTTCCTCATACGACAAGCTCTTCATTCTAAGAATCATTCTTGTGAACCTCCTTTGGACCCTTTCCAAGGCCAGCGCATGATGGGGCCCAGAACTGCTCACAGTACTCCAGATAGGGTCTGACCAGAGCCTTATACAGCCTCAGAAGAACATCCCTGCTCTTATAGTCCAGCCCTCGCGACATGAATGCTAACATTGCATTTGCCTTCCTAACTGCTGACTGAATCTGCACATTAGCCTTAAGAGAATCTTGAACAAGGACTCCCAAGTCCCTTGTGTTTCTGATTTGCTAAGCATTTTCCCATTTAGAAAATAGCCTATGCCTCCATTCCTCTTCCAAAGTGCATAACCTCATACTTTTCCACTTTGTATTCCATCTTCTTTGCCCACACTCCTAACCTGTTCAAGTCCTTCTGCAGCTCCTGTGCTTCCTCAGTCCTACCTCTCACTCTACATATCTTTATATCATCTGCAAACCTAGCAACAATGCTTTCAGTTCCTTCCTCCAAATTGTTGATGTTTATTTATTATTAGTCACAAGTAAGGCTTTCATTAACACTGCAATGAAGTTACTGTGAAATTCCCCTAGTTGTCACACTCTGGCGTCTGGTCGAGTCAATGCACCTAAATACGCCTTTCAGAATGTGGGAGGAAACCAAAGCACCCAGAGGAAACCTATGCAGACACAGGGAAAATGTGCAAACTCCACACAGACAGCGACCCAAGCGGGGAATAAAACTTTGGATCCTGGCACTGTGAAGCAACAGTGTTAACTATTGTGCTACTGTGTTGCAGAATCTCTCTTGCATTATTAATCTTTCAATATCCTGAAGTGTTGTGATCTCTAATAATGAATGCATTGCATGCTTTTAAACTGCTTTTTGGAAGGCAACTTAATCATTCCTTGAAAGGTCTAGATGGAAATAAAATTGAATAGCATGTGCCTATGATTTTATTCCGTTTCGGAAATTGGTGATTGGGGCAGAGGGTGGGTGCATTGATTTAAAATTGTTGTTGAGAGCGTAGAGACATGAGGATAAATTCTTCTATACAGGGAATGATCAAAGCTAGATGATTGTGCCCTTTAAGAAGATGTTGGATATCTATTTAGAACATAGAACATAGAACAATACAGCACAGAACAGGCCCTTCGGCCTTCGATGTTGTGCCGACCAAAATAAAAAGCAATGCCCCTCCTAACTAAACCATCCCCTTCTCTTCCATATACTTATCAACTAACCTCTTAAACGCCACCAAACTTGGCGCATCTACAACAGCTGCAGGCAGGGCATTCCACTTCCTAATCACTCTTTGAGTAAAGAACCTACCTCTGATATCCGTCCTATAACTCATACCCCTTAATTTAAAGCTGTGTCCCCTCGTGCTAGCTTTTGAAGCAAAGGAAGCTGCAAAGCTATGAGGAGTGAGCTGTGTAACAGGTTTAGTATTGGATTGTTTCAGTAATAAACTGGCAGAGATGTGACAAGCTTAGAAGATTTCTGTGCGTAAAACTTTTTCTGTGAGTTTATCTCTATGATCTTGGGTGTCATTCGTGGTTTAATGGTGACGATGCAGGTTTAAGATCCATTCTAGAATTTGAGCACAAAAATCAAGAATTATTTGTTTTGATTTATTGTTGTCACATACATGTATTAGGATACAGTGGAAAGTATTGCTTCTTGTGCGCTATACAGATAGAGCATACTGTTCATAGAGCACATAGGAGAGAGGAAAAGGAGGGGAAGAATATACTGTTATGGTCATAGCTAGGGTGTAGAGAAAAATCAACTTGGCATAAGGCAAGTCCATTCAAAAGTCTGATGGCAACAGGGAAGAAACTGTTCTCAAGTCGACTGGTACGTGATCTCAGACTTTGTATCTTTTTGCTTGATTATGTTGGCTACTCCTCCGAGGCAGCAGGAATTGTAGACAAGAGTCAACGGATGGGAGGCTAATTTGCATGTTGGACTGAGCTACTTTCACAACCCTTTGTAATTTTTTGAGATCTTGGTCAGAGCAAGAACTATACCAAGCTATGATACATCTAGAAAGGATGCATTCTGTAGTGCATCTGTAAAAATTGGCAAGAATCATACTGGACATGGTAAATTTCCTTAGCCTCCTGAGAAAGTAGAGGCGTTGATGGGCTTTCTTAACTATAGCATTGGTGTGGAGGGACCATAACAGATCGTTGGCGATCTGGATCAATGTAATAGTATATTGTATTTTTTAAAGTTCACTTTAGAAATCCTCAATGTTCCTTTAATTTTAAACTTGACATGAAGTAACATGAATAAAGGTGAAAAAAGTAATTTACCCAAATTTTACTGATACCATGGCAAATGAAAAAATAATAGTGCAGTGGTTTGTAAAGTTATGAGTGAAACTTGAAGCTGTCGACCGTTTCTACTTCAAACCCATTGTTGTGGCCGCCATGGTCAACATGGATTGGCTGGACTGAAGAGCCTGTTTCTGTGCTGTTTCTGTACTGTTCTGTGCCTATGACTCTGTGGATAAGTACATGGATGGAAAAAGATTAGAAGGATATGGGTCAAATGCGGGCAATCAGGGCTAGCTGAGAGGGCATCATAGTCGACATTGGCTAGTTGGGTCAAAGGACCTGCTTTTGTGCTGTTTTACACTGACTCGGTGTGTAGATATGGGTATGTTATCCACTATGCTTCTTGAGGTCAATGACGATTTCCTTTGTTTTACTGACATTGAGTTAGAGATTATTGTCATTGCACCAATTAGCAGATTTTCTATCTCTTTACTGATGGCAACAGATAAGAAACTGTTCTTGAGTCGATTGGTACGTGATCTCAGACTTTGTATTTTTTAGCTGACAGAAGAAGATCAAAGAATGTCCAGGGTGTGTGCTGTGACTCGCCATTGTTTGAAATCCGAACCACTATGGTAGTGCCTCAGCAAACTTGAAAATGGGGATGGAGCACGTAGTCATAAGTGTATAAGGAGTAGAGAAAGGGGCTGAGGACATCGCCTTATGGGCCTGTATGGGTTGCTGCTAGAGGCACTGTCTTTCAGATGAGAAGTTAATCTGAGCCCCTACTTGCTCCCTCAGTTGGATGTAAAACTTTCCGTGGCACTATTTGAAGAAAAGCATGGGAGTGATTCCTAGTGTCCTGGTCAATATTTATCCCTCAGTCAACATCAGAAAAATTTTATCTGGTCATTATCCCATTGTTATATGTGGGAGTTCCATGTGTGCAAATTGGTTTCTTCTTTTCATACATTACAACAGTGACTATATTTCCAAAATACTTTCATTCCCTTGAGGTGCTTTAGGGACATCATATGGTTGTGAAAAGCACTATGTAAATTACATTTTTTTCTTTTTAATGACTCAGTATTGGGCAAACCACAGGTAAGTGTGAAGTTTAATTCCTTGTCTGTGTTTAGTAAGCTGTTTTGGCATTTGCCATGATGTCTCTGGGCTAGGGAAAGAACAGCCAGCTCATTATTAATCACATGCAGTGATTCCCTGCTGCAGAGTAAGCATATGTGAATATGTGGAGAGGATGCCTGTGCTCAGCTATAATTCCCTCAAGATTTTAAAACTTGCTGCCCTTCATATTTTTACTGGCTTATCTAATAAGAATTGCTGCTTAGAAAATATGTGAGCTGCCATCTAAGAACCATATCGCTGTTTTAGAAGTATTTTGCCAGGTTATGTTCAGCAAAGTTATGACAACTGCATCAGTCTGACAGTTTGGAAGGTTGCCAATGGGAATCCTATTTACGAAAAAACTGGATAAATTTAATCACTCAATTACCTGACAATCAATCTTCTTTCAATAAAGAATCATCATTGGTGCCATCAAACAATACCTTAATGATAACCTGCTCCCAGATGTTTAGTTTGGCTTTCTGATCTAGATGTACATACAAGCAGAAAGAGAGAGTGGATGCTCTCTGCCAAGGCATCATTTAACAGAGTATTGATGTGAAGGACCCTGGCAAAGCTGAGATCAGTGCAGGCCAGAGGGAAACCATGTGGTAGCTGGAGTCATAACTGATGCAAGTGAAGATGACTGCAGTTGTAAGAGATCACAGCTCGCAGCCATTACAATAAGAGTTTCTCAGGAAAGTAGCACTGGCCCAATTTACTACAACTGTTCCATCAATGACATTCTTTCTGGCATAGATTAGGTGTAGGGCTGTTTTTTAACTATTCCAGTAACACCTCCAATGGTGAAGCAGCCTATACCAGTCTATGGTTGAGCATAACTAACATTAGAACATGTGGTGCCAAGTGGCAGATAATATTCACATCATCCTTGTTCTCGCTTATTACCATTTTGAATGAGAAAGCTTAACCATCTCTTTTCGAACTTCACTCAAGTTCTTCAGCATTGCCATTTGGGGATTACTATTGATTAGAAGCTGAACTGGACCAATCATATCAGCAGTGTAGCTATTGGAGTAAGACAGGAACTGTCACTTTGCAATGCATGGCTCATCTCCTGAATCATCTATTAAACTCAAGCCAGAACTGCGGTGAATACTTGCCACTTGTTTAAGTGTAATACAACAGCACTCCAAGTCAACACTGTCCAGCACAAAGTTATTCTTTCTCAGGATCTGAGGGTTGCTGGCTAGGCCAGCATTTGTTGTCCATTCCTAAATTGCCTTTGAATTGAGTGACTTGCTAGACCATTTTAGAGGCATTTAAAAATCAGTCATGTTGCTGTGAATCTGGAGCCAAATCTGGGCAAGGCCAGTCCATTTGTTTGGCACAAGCATTGCTGCCATTCCATCGGGATGCAGTTGGAGAGCCCATGACAAGAAGTTACCTTGGCTGGAAGAGACTGCATGAGGGGAAAAGATAAGATGATATTTGGATAGTACAAATAATGTGATAGGTATTGAATGGCATGGGGAGTTGGGATGCATAATTGAAGAGGTTGAAATAGAATCATAGAACCCTACAGTACAGAAAGAGGTCCTTTGGCCCATCAAGTCTGCACCGAACACAATCCCACCCAGGCCCTACTCCCATATCATACCCACTAATCCCTCTAACCTACACATCCATGGACACTAAGGGGCAATTTCTCAACATGGCCAATCAACCTAACCTGCACGTTTTTGGACTGTGGGAGGAAACCAGAGTACATGGAGGAAACCCACGCAGACACGAGGAGAATGTGCAAACTCCACACAGACAGTGACCGAGCCGGGAATCGAACCCAGGATCCTGGAGATGTGAAGTAACAGTACTAACCACTGTGCCATTACGTGCCGCACGTAATGGCATGGGATGGGGATTTAAGGTAGTTCAATTGCAATAAAAATACTGATATCACTGCAAAATGTTTTATGGGTCTCTGCTATTTTTGAAATATTATGAATGTAAAAATAAAGTTCTGAAATTAAAAAAAATATGAATTTTATGCAAAATTAGCACAGTTTATAAGTAACTTGCTGTGGGTAGTGTTTAATGAGGAACTGAATAAATAGAGCCAGTTTAAAGAATAGATTCCTCTTGAAGCTTTTGATGTAATCTTTTTGGACTGAATTTATCCAATTTTTAAGTAATAAGCTCAAGCTATTCAATTGAAGATGGACCATATTTCTCTGCTGAGATTGTAAGTGGAAACACATCCTTACTATTATCAGGATTTCTTATGTATAAAAGCCTTTTAAAATGTCTACATAAGATTGACCCATTTAAAAGTGGGGAACAAACAATAGCAAATCCAGGACACGTTTTCTACATTTACTTTGCAAATAACATTCAAAATTGAACATTAAAACACTTGCTTTGACTTGTCACCTATCCCTCCTTTAGATTTCAAGCATTGAGGTGGGGCTTCCTCCAGCAATTGTATATTTTGAAAACTTCCAGTACCCAGCTTGTGTTGGTGATGTTGGAAAATATTCAGCCAGAGAACATGTTGTATGTTAGTACTTGTACTTTACAATTAAGTGTTGCTTCAATTATTATTTCTATTACACTGAAAACTTGAATAATTATTCCATTTAATTTGTATTTTTAATTGTTAGATTATTTTCATTTGGATACATATTCTGCTGGAAGTTGATAAACGAAAACAATTATTTTTCTAATCTACAATATTTTAGCCAATAAATTATGGTATGCATTATCTTTCCATGCCATATGCATCTCTGATAAATTATACGTTGGAAAGTTTGTAATGAATTTTCCTTGATATACAATATACTATAAGTTGCAAAGAGTATCTTGGACAGAGAAATTTGTTGAATGTGTCAGAGATTACAAGTGAAGCAGCCACAGCAGCGTCCACTGCTGAGTTCTGCTGCTGCTTGGCTTTGCAGCTCTTGAGGGTGCGGCTTCCTTCCGCCGAAGGGCGAAAGTTCCTCTCAGTTCTTCAAGCTACCCAGATTATGTTATCACTGTGGGGTGATCTTTTTTAAAAGTCAGTTGGCTTTGAAAAGACTTCCCTTCTGGAGGTTCAAGTGGTACACTTTCCCCCTTTACATCTAGCTAGTATCCAAGCAAATTGTACCAATGCGGAAGTGTCATCTCTAAATGAAGGGGACGGTAGTAGGAAATATTCATGTGCTCATTATGATGTTTCAGTGAAACCTAATAATGCTATCCAATAAGTCTGGAGGATGTAGGTATTTAGAATTTAGAATCAGAGGAATCAAACAAGTAGACTCACTCATTTTGATGGATATTACCAGAGAGACAATCTAAGGCCCATGCTGATTAATAACTAATTTTATTAACCCAGAATAACTATGAACAACAGATGAAATTAGGTTGAGTATAGGAAATGTAGAGTAGGAAAATGCTCTTGGGGCATTAAACTATTAGTGACTTGATTCACACAGTAATGGACTTCAGGCTGAAAGGCCTTTTCCGACTCTACATTTCCTATACTCAACCTAATTTCGTTTGTTGTTTATAGTTATTCTGGGCTTATAAAATTAGTTACTAATCAGCATGAGCCTTAGATTATCTTTCTGGTAATATCCATCAGAATGAGTGAGTTAACTTGTTTGATTCCTCCTGCAGGTAAACTGGCCTTCACCTTTCCACTAAAACATAAGTATCTTGCTGTATCAGTAGCCAGCACACATTTGCAGTCTGACATTATCCTAGCTGGTTGGAATTGTAAAATGCCTCACCTTACTTGTATTAAGTTTTTATTAACAATAAGTGCTGTCTTATGAAGAGAAATGCAGCCAATTGCAAAAAATAGTGATCTTATCCAGTGTGCCTTGACTCTAATAACGGAAGGGCACCTCACTGCACCTCTGATTCTTTTCCCTATTGCTCATACAGACCACCCTTGACAGTGTTTGCGGCCACTTGTTGGACCCCATAGATAATGGAGACATTTCCAGCCAGCGAAAAGGAAACTTGCTTTGTCGATTGGGCAGATTTAGAAACCAGTCCCATGAATTGAAAGGATTGTCTGTTTGCTATTTCATTGCACAACCTAACATGCATGATCCTTTCAGTTCATGAGGTTTAGATGTTACCTAAGATTCCTTACAACGATTGAAACAGTATCTAAATTAAAGGCCAATATATGTGAGAGTCTATGTTCAATATTACTTTCTTTCTGTTTTACTTTAGTTATTTTATAATCATAATACTTAAAAATAAAATGTCAGTGAATAGGTGGGTCCTTTGACATTATTCAGAAATAAGTTGACCTTCAAGTTTGTTATAAATTTCTGAAAGTTACACAATTTATTCTAATTCCTTCCCTACAAAGCTGATACTAATTATGCCTTTCTTTTTTTGTTTTCTCTCACACCCTAAGGTGAAACATGGAATCCATTAAAATTACACTATCAGTTACGAAATGTCCGTGAACGGTTGGCTAAAAATCTGGTGGAGAAAGGTGTACTGACTACAGAGAAACAGAACTTCCTGCTGTTCGACATGACAACTCACCCACTTACCAACAATGTCATCAAACAACGCCTCATCAAAAAAGTGCAGGAAGCAGTGTTGGATAAGTGGGTAAATGATCCCCACCGGATGGACAAGCGCTTGCTTGCCCTCATTTACTTAGCCCATGCCTCAGATGTGCTGGAGAATGCTTTTGCTCCACTTTTGGATGAACATTATGACTTGGCCATGAAAAGAGTACGACAGCTGCTGGACTTGGATCCTGAAGTTGAATCTATGAAGCCTAATACAAATGAATTGCTTTGGGCTGTAGTAGCAGCCTTTACTAAGTAAAATTTATTGAATTATGTGAAGTATATTTTTTTCCTGTTTTCTTCTCCCCCACTATTATTCATGCCCTCCCTAATCTGTAGTTTTTTATCCATGAAATGTGTCCTTTCCTTCCAAAGCTGCTAAAGGCTTTGCTTCCAATTAATCCAGGAAGATCATAAATGGCCTATGAAACACTGCATTTAGTACAGCCAAAGAAATACAATATACTTTCTTTTGTGGCCTGTCTATTTCTTTATCTCTATCCCCATGTGCATTTAATTGATTCATCGTGTCAAAAGAAAAGCAAATGCAGTTTATTTCTGATAAATTCAGAGTCAGTCTACCAAGGTATTTTGTCTGTTTAGGAATGAATGGGGAAGTTAGGTTTTAAATCAGATATGTGTTTATCTGGACTGTAAGCTGCATTGCCAATTTGAATGACCATCATATGCACTTACCTTTTAAAAGAAAATTTAAGTGCTGCAGTGTAAAACATTTAAGATCTGCCTTTTAACTGCAGTGTTTTCTGCTACAGTTCAAAATGTCGATATTGTTATAAAGGTGAGATATGTAAGAGAATATGTTTAATGTTTTGTTTCCTGTCCTCCACACCATCCTTTTAAAATCAGTTTCTCACATTTAGGTGTTCTATGCACACTACGTTTTAGAGGCTTAAGTAAAGCTTTGCAGTATTATGTTATAGTTTTTGTAGCATTAACTCTGAAATGTTACCAGAAGTGATCTTTTCATTCCACTGAGACTAAGTGTTCATTGCTTTGACAGTAGTGAGCCTATTGATCTATTGTGACAATACTGTTCACAATGGGCATTGAAAAAATAGGTGTGTGCACGTAAATTAATAAAACCATAAAACATTAAAAAATCTTGCACAACTCTGACAAAATTATAAAACATGATCAGGAAAAGATTTTATTTTTCTGGTTCATGTCTGAAAGGAACATGGGAAAGTATTTACATAGTCACAATTTAGTAATGTTTTCCTGCCTTAGCGAGATTCTTCTCTATTGAGAATAGATTGTGAGTGTGCATTTCTTCCCCCTTTTCAATCCTGCCCCAGTAACAGAAGAACAAATCTCTTTAAAAGTTTGAAGATTTCTGTTGGTTTTTGTAAGTTTATATGTTTTTGTTACATATATACTTTTTGTAAGGCATCTCTGTTTTTAAATTATTACATCAACTTAGTTGGCAGAGGGTGCCTTCTAACAATGGTCCATCGATTCACAATTTTAAATGGAAGCAATTCTGGGATAGCCAACATTCCAGTACATCATGTATATAGTTCAACTTGTATATTTACCTACCCCATTCTAGTTTTTTGCAAGACACAATGAATTCTACACCTGACCTCATCTGTGCTTAGCCACTGATTTATGGTGAAAAGGGGCTTTTTCTGTAAAGCATGTGCAAAACTCTTGTATGTGATTTTGATGTATGTGGAAAAGTACCTTTTAGGCACTTTGACCTATGCATTGCCTTTTATTATGTTATTCAATGTACAGTAAGAGTCGATTCTATGTCATTGTAAAGAATATATTTCATGTCAAAGAACACTTGTGACCGATGGCAAGCTGAGTGCAATTTTTTTCATTTCTCTGTTCTTTGTACACTGAAAAAGGATGTAAAATCACATTTTCCATTTCTGCAAATATTACTAACGTTTAAGTAATACCAGCTTTAGAAATGTTCTTTTATAGGCATGGCATGTGAATTGTTTGTAGCAATGACAGCCACTGTATTAAGGATGTTCCTTTTGTTGGATAACAAATATTCCAATTATGGCACAAAATTTCTTAGTTTTATATATAACTTGATTTAGCATATTATCTTATGAAATTATTGGCTTTTTAAACCTGTGAGCTCTTTCCATTGCTTGCTTCACTGTTGCTGGTTTCACCAGATGTACATATAACAAGGAGATGATTAGAAATAGTGATTCAAGATATACTGCATACTAATGATGGGGCTTACAGGTGTTTGGAAATTATTTTTGTTTAAATATTCAAAGCAAAAATACTAGATGGTGTAGAACTGTAGACTTGAAATTAAAGGGATCCCTGATCTGTATACTAGCTTTTTACCTTTCAGTTAATAAACTATGATTTTGAAAGTTCCTGAATTATCGCACATCATTTATGCATTTATTCAAGGATATTTCATTCAAGGAGGCATTATGCTGAAAAATTTGATCTAATTGAATCTTAAATCTCCATTCTCTCTTTTGACATAATGGAATACTCCATCTATATTCAGCAAAACTGATGAACAAAGACTGCTATCATCCTGTTGGCTCATTATGGCACAGTACTAATAGGGATGGAGAATGCAAAAGCCCAAATTGTCCTAATTTGGGAATTCAAACATGATGGAGCTCAAATTATAGAATAGTGGCATCTAATCTGGTAATTTTTAGAGAATACTATGTGCCATATATTGGAGCATTACTCTGGTTTATCTGAAATATGGCTGCTTTCCTTAAAATTATCTTCCTATTCCTGTAAACAGCTGTGTTAATCTGATTTAATTTTAACTGCATTTCAATACTTTTGTTATCTCTATTTCATAACTTGGCATTCAGGCAGCCAGAAAACTTAAACTCTGGTGTTTAAGATATTTTCCTGTGAAAAACTTAAACAATGCAAGTTGCAACAATTTTACTTGTTGTCATGATGATAAATTCAGTGCACAAACTTCCTGGTAGCAGATTAGTATGAAATTGTGTTTAGATAAGAAATGCTTCTACTTTGTAATTTACAAAGACTTTCATTATGGAATTCTTAATTTGGTATTGATATTTTAGATTGAGAGAATAAAGTTTCCCAATTTTATGTTATGAGTAAAATTAGCATATCTCTTGTATTTTAAACAAAGTCTGTAAAATAATAGATGAAATGATATAAGTATGGTTATGTTTTCCAAAACAATAAGAACGTCCTCTTCACACTACATTTTTAAAACCTATTATTGCACAGCAAAATAACTGCAAGATGCATATCCAACTGGTTAGCACTGCTGTCTCACAGTTCCAGAGACTTGGGTTTGACTCCCAACTTGGGTCTCTGTGTAGAATCTGCACATTATTCCTGTGTCCTAGTACTCTGGTTTCTTCCCACAGTCTGGTTAGACATGTTGGTCATGCTAAATTCTCCTTCAGTGTACTTGAATAGACACTGGAGTGTGGCGAGTTTGGGGATTTTCACAGTGACTTCATCGCAGTGTTAATGTAAGCCTACTTGTGACGCTAATAAATAAATAAATTTAAAACTAACCAATCAGGAAGCATTTCAAAGCTAATAAATTGCTTTAAAAGGTTACCAGTGATTTTACTGCCATTTTAATTTTTTAATAGCCCAAGCATTTAATCCTTAAAATACATTTCTAAAATAAACATTGAATAAGAAATAAACTTGACTCTCCGCAGATTTGCTTCAAGCTAGACCTATAATGTTTAAAACAACACATTCTAGAGCAAGGGAGTTGGGCCAAAAAACTGAAATGCAATTCCCAGAAACCGCTGCTTTTAGTAAGTTACATGTACCTACTTTTTTAAAAAAAAGCTATCTGCCTACCTTCAGTCCTGGTGTGCTACCTGTCTACCTTCCAACATGGAGAGTGTTAATTCCCTCTTCAGTCACATGGAGTGTCGAGTCCGTGTTTGACATCATGGAGTGCTACTTCCCTATGTAGCTTTCTGCATAAAGGATCAGGAGCATAACAGCCAATTGTTTAAGCTTTTTTTTCATTGTTTAAAAGACTAATGAAAAACAGCCATAATACGGAGATGCTGGGGTGGTCACAGTAAGAAGTCTCAAAACACCATGTTGAAGTCCAGCAGGTTTATTTGGAATCACAAGCTTTCGGAGCACTGCTCCTTCATCAAGTGAGTTCAATTCAATGAGAAATTAGCTGTTCAAATCTTCTGAGAAATTAACTATTTTCCTGTATCTACATGACTTTGAATACAGGCAGTATTTATGCTATGGATTATCAGGCTGATGCATCACATAAATGAACACTGACAGATCAGTGTGCTCTATAGATGCTTACAGCTTCTCGCAAAAAAAAGTTTTCAATGTAGTCTGGGATATGTAAAGCCCAAAAATGATGTCATTGCAGAGATTAGACTTGATTGTCTTCAGGCAAGATTCACTTCTGTGTTCTGCCTACATATATATGTAATAGCATTTCATAAATGAAGGTTTCCCAAACCTTTAGTATGTTCATGAGAGATGGGTTGTGAGAGGGCTGCTCTTGCATTTTTTGCGGGAGTATCCTAGTGCTTCACGTCATTAGTGTACGCTTGACCTGGACCATTTGATGGGCAACACAACAGCTCAGTGACTATTGCTGTGCTGAGCAGATACATGGATTTGGGCCTGTGTCTGTGGAAGTTTGCGCATTCTCCCCGTGCTTGCGTGGGTTTTCTCCGCGTGCTCCGGTTTCCTCCCACATCCCAAAGATGTGCTCTTAGGTTAATGGCAGAACAAATTCTCTCTAAATTGTCTCAAATTTGGTTTTTAATCCATAGATCTATAAACATAGAGATCATGGGTAGAAGTGGGAACATCGGGGTGGCGGTGCAGGCTCGTTGGGCCGAAGGACTTGTTTCCTGTGCTGTTTTGTTCTTTGTTCTTTGTTCTTACCTTAACAGTGTATTAAACTGAACATGAAAAAACACATCTGTGTTACATGATTTAATAGTCTTCCTTGTACAGCAGCTTATTCCCAATTCATTAAGCAATACCGAAGATGATATTTGCCTACATGAATGTTATTTTATCTCATTTAATGAAACTTTTTCAATATATATTTATCAAAGCAGGTATAAAGTTTTAATGTTTGGTGTGTTTTTTAAACTGAACTAAGCACATCAAAAATAAATATAGGGAATTGCTGAATTATATATAAGCAAATTTATAGCAACAATAGTATTGATCTGTTTTGTATTGATTTTGTACAGATGAACAGAGATCAATATTTGGAAACATGTTCTCACGTTTCCAGATGGTCTATAAGATGCGAGAATGTACTATATGAGAAGACTTTGGCGGATAGGATTAAGGAGAATCCTAAAGCTTTTTACAGGTATATAAATAATAAAAGATTGGTTAGGGTAAGATTAAGGCTAATCAGAGATAGCAGTGGGAAGTTGTGTGTGGAGCCTGAGGAGATAGGAGAGACACTGAATGAGTATTTTTTCAGTAAGAATTTAGCAACACCAATTATTAATCCAACCGATTTATTTGATAGTAAAAAAGCGAGCTTTCAACACTCTTGTGTCTTCCTCAGTGCAAGTGCAGTGAACACTGCACTTGCCTGAGGAAGACACAAGAGTTTTGAAAGCTCGCTTTTTTACTATCAAATAAATCGGTTGGATTAATAATTGGTGTTGCTAAATTCTTACTGAGTTCTTACCACCCCAATCCAACGCCGGCATCTTTACATCCTGAGTATTTTTTGTCAGTATTCACGCAGGAGAAAGACAATGTTGTCAGGGAGATTACTGGGATACCAGGTTGTAGACTGGACAGGATTGAGGTTCATAAGGAGGAGGTGTTAGCAAATCTTGAGGGTATGAAAATTGATAAGTCCCCTGGGCCAGATGGGATTTACCCTAGGATTCTCTGGGAGGCTAGAGAGGAGATTGCAGAGCCTTTGGCTTTGATCTTCATGTCGTTGTTGGCTACAGGTATAGTGCCGGAAGACTGGAGGATGGCAAATGTTGTCCCTTTGTTCAAAAAAGGGAGTAGGGACCATCCTGGAAATTATAGACCGGTGAGCCTGACTTCTGTTGTGGGCAAAGTCTTGGAAAGAATTATAAGGGATAGGATTTATAAGCATCTAGAGAGAAATAAATTGATTAGGGATAGTCAGCACGGTTTTGTGAATGGTAGGTCGTGCCTCACAAACCTTATTGAGTTTTTTGAGGAGGTGACCAAAGAGGTAGATAAGGGTAAGGCAGTTGATGTAGTGTATATGGATTTTAGCAAAGCGTTTGATAAGGTTCCCCATGGTAGGCTACTGCAGAAAGTGCGGATGCATGGGATTGAAGGTGATTTAGCAGTTTGGATTAGGAATTGGCTAGCTGATAGAAGACAGAGGTGGTGGTTGATGGGAAATATTCAACCTGGAGTGCAGTTACAAGTGGTGTACCTCAAGGATCTGTTTTAGGGCCACTGCTGTTTGTCATTTTTATAAATGACCTAGATGAGGGTGTAGAGGGTTGGATTAGTAAATTTGCTGACGATATCAAGTGGGGGGAGTTGTAGACAGCGAGGATGGATGTTACAGTTTGCAGGGGGACGTAGATAGGTTGCAGAGCTGATCCGTGAGGTGGCAAATGGAATTCAATATGGATAAGTGTAAAGTGATCCACTTTGGTAGGAATAATAGGCATATGAAATATAGGGCTAATGGAAGGACCCTTAATAGTGTTGTCGAGCAGAGGGATCTTGGGGTACAAGTACATAGCTCTTTGAAAGTTGGCACCCAGGTTGATAAAATTGTTAAGAAGGCATACGGTGTGTTAGCTTTTATTGGTAGAGGGATTGAATTTAGGAGCCGTGAGGTTATGTTACAACTGTACAAAACTCTGGTGTGGCCGCACTTGGAGTATTGCGTACAGTTCTGGTCGCCGCATTATAAGAAAGATGTGGAAGCATTGGAAAGGGTGAAGAGGAGGTTTACCAGGATGTTGCCTGGTATGGTGGGAAGGCCTTATGAGGAAAGGCTGAGGGACATGAGGTTATTTTCATTAGAGAGAAGAAGGCTACGCGGTGACCTAATTGAGGCGTATAAGATGATCAAAGGACTGGATAGGGTGGATAGTGAGAGCCTTTTTCCTCGGATGGTGATGCCCAACACGAGGGGACATAACTTTAAATTAAGAGGTGGTAGTTATAGGACGGATGTCAGAGGCAGGTTCTTCACACAGAGGGTGGTGAGGGCGTGGAATGCCCTGCCTGCAGCAGTTGTGGACTCGCCTACCTTGGGGGCATTCAAATGGTCGGTGGATAGGCATATGGATGATATTGGAATAGTTTAGGTTAGAGGGTCCACTGGCCGGTGCAACATCGAGGGCCGAAGGGCCCGTACTGCGCTGTAATGTTCTATGTTCTATTCTGCATAAAGTACTTCAAATGAACACAAACCAGTTATAATGCACTAATATTATTGCTTAAACATAGGTTCATTGTTAATTTATCTATATGAAAATTTACCTCATCCCTATGGTTTACAGATAACACCAAGCAATGTGTGCTGTGAGGAAGATGTTAAGAGGCTATAAAGTAACTTGGATAAGCTGGCTATTAGGTAATTGGCAAATGCAACATAATGTGGATAAATGTGAGATTATCCACTCTGGTGGCAAAAATATGAAGGAAGATTACTATCTGAATGGTGATAGCTTATGAAAAGAGGAAGTGCAACATGACCTGGGTGTCATGGTGGAACAGTTGCTGAAGGTGGGCATGCAGGTACAGGAAGTGGTGAGAAAAGTTAATAGCATGCTAGCCTTTATAGCAAGGGGATTTAAGTACAAGAGTAAGGATGACTTGTAATTGTACAGGGCTTGGGTGAGGCCACACCTTGAGTATTATGTGCAGTTTTAGTCACCTAATCAGAGAAAGGATATTTTTACTATTGAGGGAGTCCAGTGAAGTTTCACCAGACTAATCTGTTGGATGGCAGAGCTGACATATGAAGAGAGATTGGATTGATTGGGCTTATGCCCAATGGAATTTAGAAGAACAAAAGGGGGTCTCATATAAATGTATAAAATCCCAATGAGACTGGACAGCTAGATGTGGGAAGAGTGTTCCCAATGGTGTAGAAGTGCAGAACTAGGAGTCACAGTCTAAGAATAACGTGGAAGCCATTCATGACTGAGATGAGGAAGAACATCTTCATTCGCAGAGTTGTGAACCTGTGGAATTCTCTGTCACAGAAAGCTGTTGCAGACAGTTCATTAGATCTGTTCAAGAGGGAGCTGGACATGATCCTTGTGGCTAAAGGGATCAAGGGGTATGGAGAGAAAGTGGGAGTGGGATACTGAAAGTGCATGTTCAGCCATGGTCATATTGAATGGTAATGCTCAAAGGGCCACATGGCCTACTCCTGCACCAATTTTCTATATTTCTATGTTTATATCTATAGCTTGGGACAAAAGACCTGTGTAATTTCCTAAGCGCGTCAGAGAGGAAATGCTAAAAACTTATACTGTTGGATTGAGGAGGCCATTTTTCTTGTTACTCACTGGATGAGGACCTTAATTCTATGTCCCTTTACACGACATACCACAATTTTTTTGTGGGGGTTATTTCATTTAATGTAGTTCAATTTAGTATTTTGCAAAAGATTAATGCTATGTATATACCATGTTGAGTTCTTGTTGAGCTGGAGAGAGACTTAAATGTAATGTACAAATCTCTGAAGGTTCACAACCTGTGTTGTAGTAATTGCTTTAATTTTCACTCAAGCCAACAGCACCCCCTTTAGCAGCAAATGGAGCTGCGGCTGCTCCACATTCCCATTGCTAACTCACTATTGTGCAAGTTGAGAACTCTCATAGGTTGATTGTGGTTTGAGCGTAACATCTTCCCTGTCAGGATGTTAAATTCAAATCTGCATCCATCCATCCCCTCCCCAGCCCCATATACGCACACACAGACAAAAGTGAGTATCTGGGCCTGTATCAGTTGCTTAGATCCAAAGTTCTTTCCTGCCACCTCTTTGGCCTTCCCCATGTGTACATTTGAGTCTGAATTATTCTCATTATTCTTCTATAAAAACAGAATGCTTTTCATCATTTCTCAAGACTTCATTCTGCCAAATACGTTCTCCATCATGGTTTTCAATTAATGTACCTATATGCATTTAAATCTCAATGCAAGTTAACTATCCATTTTTAATTGATTTTTAAAAATGCTTTGCCCTTTCTTCAGTTCCATTAGATTTTGCATCATTAATATTTAATTGTCTCACATTGCGTAACCAGGATTTTAATACTTTTATCAGCAAGGTTAGCCAAATTATAATAATGAGTTCCGTTCATTATTTTATCTGAAATTTTTCACTTTAAATTGCTAATTAGTAATAGGTTAAAATACTCAAGATCATGAGCTAGCAGAACCCAATCCCAGTGATTTAGACCATGATACAATAGTGTAAGACATAACAAAAATTAATGCAACACTCTCCCTAAAAGACAGCAGTTGCATGTGTGTAAGACCTGTACATCTAATTGTGGACAATGACTACTGTTAATATTTACATATGGCTAAATATCCTTGAGTGGAACATGAAGTAGGTATGAGTGTGTGTGTGTGTGTGTGTGCTTGTGGGGTGGGGTGGGGGGGGGATGTGGTGCGGGTGGACAGCGATGCGAGGTGGGAGTGACATTACATATTTCAGGTTCTTACAGCTGCACAGCTAAGAAGTGCTGTTGTCAGTCACTGTTTAAGCTGAACAATGAGTACTTGCAAGGGTGCACCTGTGTCTTTTTGCTTCTTCCATCAGTGATTTTAGAGCACGCAGTTTCTTCTCCAGTCTTTGCTCTTTATTATAAAGAGTTAGCACGAGTAAAATGTAACACCGGTTTAAAGTAATATAAGCTTTCTCTTTGAAGGTTTTATTGAGTTAATTACGTTTTGCTATTTGTTTTAGATAGTTGTTTATGACTTCAGGCTTTTTAAAACCATTTATCAATATGGTCTTAAAATTGATTTTGTGCGGCACTTCAGAACCTGCTTGTTCTTGGCCCTTCTTCAAAGCATCTCTTTCCCGCAGATCAAGAATAGAAATTCAAACAAAAATACCAAATAGTTTCTCTTTTCCCACAAGATCCACTTTTTTGAAAGATTTGTTGTTACTGTTCTTTAGGCATAAATATGAATCTTCAACATCATGATTCAAAGCAGTCACAATCAATTGTTCAATTGCTTGTGTGATTGTGTTTTGTATGAAAATATCGGTTTGAGTAGCAGATAAATTGCAGTAGCTGCCAAACTTGATGGTGAGATGTTTCATCTATTAAATATAAAAAGAGTCAATTCAAGTTTTATTATTTTAGATTTTAAGAAAAAAACACTACAATCTCCTGTGTGAATAAAATGTATGGATTAACAATTTTTATTCATTCTTTTTTTCTATTCATTTGTGGGACGTAGGCATTGCTGATTGGCTAGCATTTATTTCCTATCCCTAGTTGCCCTTGAGAAAGTGGTGGTGAGTTGCTTTCTTGAATCGCTGCAGTCCAGTGCTGTGGGTTGACCCACAATGCCGTTAGGGAGGGAATTCCAGGATTTTGATCCATCAACTGTGAAGAAACAGCAATATTTCCAAGTCAGGATGGTGAGTAGCTTGGAGGGGAACTTGCAACTGGTGGTGTTTCCATGTATCTGCTTTCCTTGTCCTTCTAGATGAAAGTAGTCGTGGCTTTGGAAGGTGTTGTTTAAGAATTTTTGGTGAATAGCTGCAGTGCATCTTATAGATAGTACACAGTCCTGTTACTGAGCATCGGTGGTGGAGGGATTGAATGTTTGCAGAAGTGGTGCCAATCAAGCGGACTGCTTTGTCCGGGATGTTGTCAAATTTCTTGGGACATGGGCATTGCTGGCCAGACCAGCATTTATTGCCCATCCCTATTTGTCCTTATTTAAGGGTCAGTTGAAATTCAACCACATTGCTGTGGCTCTGAAGTCACATGTAGGCCAGACCACTTAAGGACAACAGATTTCCTTCCCTAAAGATCATTAGTGAATCAGATGGGTTTTTTTGACAATGTTTCAAGGTCACCAGTAGATTCTTAATTCCAGATTTTTTGTTTATTGAATTCAAAATCCATCACCTGCTGTGGCGGGATTCAAACCCAGTCCCCAGAACATTAACTGAGTTTCTGGATCAATAGTCGAGTGATAATACCACTAGGCCATCACCTCCCTGATGGCTTGGATTTTGTTTTAGATAATGATAAAACTGTCACTATTCATTTTCATTACACTGACATAACAACAATGTACTGGGAAAACTCAGCTGGTCTGGCAGCATCTGTAGGAGAGAAACATTTTGTGCCCAATATAACTCTTCCCAGCATTTTCTGTTTTTATTTTAGATCCCCAAGATCCACAGTAATTTTTTTGTTTGTATTTTAGTAAATTCTGGCATCTGACCACACACACAGAGTTATGTGCGGAAGTTGGCAATCATTAGCACTGCCATTTCTCAGCTCGATTCTCAGCTTGGTCTGTGTGAAGTTTGCACATTCTCCTCGTGTCTGTGTGGGTTTCCTTTGGGCTCCAGTTTCCTCCCACAGTCCAAAGATGTGTGAGTTAGGTTGATTGACCATGCTAAAATTGTGTCTTAGTGTTCTGAGAGGTGTAGGTTAGAGGGATTAGCTGGTAAATATGTAGAGATAGGGGGGTGGGGAATGAGTGGGATTGTGATCAGTGCAGACTTGGGCCAAATGGCCTCTTTCTGCACTGTAGGGTTTCTATGACTTCCGTGAAAATTAAAGGGCCATTGGGAGGCCTGCCAACTTTGATGAAACAACAGGTTGCCCTCACAACTAAATCTGGGAGAGGGCACCCAAAGCTGGATGTACTTTCTATATAACTTCTTGAACCTTAAATTAAAAATGGTTTCAGCAGCTGGATCATCATAGTCATACAGATTTATTTGGCAGCACAAGCTTTCAGAGTTTCAGGCTCCTTCTCCCGGACAAATGTGAGATAATGCATTTTGGAAGGTCTAATACAGATAGGAAATATACAATAAATGGCAGAACCCCTAAGAGTATAGATAGGCAGAGGGATCTGGGTGTTCAGATACACACGTCACTGAAAGTGGCAATGCAAGTGGAGAAAGTAGTCAAGAAGGCATACAGAATGCTTGACTTCATCGGCCAGGGTATTGAGTTTAAAAATTAGCAAGTCATGTTGCAGCTTTATAGAACCTTAGGCTGCACTTGGAATATTGTGTTCAATTCTGGTCGCCACACTACAGAAGGATGTGGAGGCTTTGGAGAGAGTACAGAAAAGATTTACCAGGATGTTGCCTGGTATGGAGGGCATTAGTTGTGAGGAGAGATTGGAGAAACTTGTTCTTTTTCTCACTGGAGTGACAGAGGTTGAGGGGAGATCTGATAGAAGTCTGCAAGATTATGAGAGGCATAGACAGAGTGGATAGTCAGATATTTTTTCCCAGGGCGGAAAAGTCAATTACTAAGGGGCATAGATTTAAGGTGCGAGAAACAAGATTTAAAGGAGATGTATGAGCCAGATTTTTTACACAGAGAGTAGTGGGTGCCCAGAACTCATTGCCAGAGGAGGTAGTAGAAATGGATATGGGTAAAGACTTTTAAGGGGCGTTTTGACAAGTACATGATTAGGATGGGAATAGAGGGATGTGGTCTCCGGAAGGTAAGGGGTTTTAGTTAAGTCGGTGCAGGCTTGGAGGGTCTAAGTGCCTGTTCCTGTGGTTTAATTTTCTTCAGTCTTCATTCTTTGACTTTAACCTGGTGTTCTGAGACTTTTTACTGTGCTTATCTCAGTCCAACACTGGCATCTCACACCATTATGATAAGGCAGCCCATATTGCAGCTTGAAACCAAGCAAGCGAGATGGCTTTTCAGTTTGCCTGAGGCGCTGGGCCATTTCTGGCAAGCTATCTCCAGGCAACAATACTGCCCCCTCCCCCTTCCCTGTTTCCCCCCTCCCCTCTTCCTTCTCCCCCTCTTTCTTCCCCTTCCCCATCTTCTCTTCCCCCTCCCCCTCTTCTCCCTCTCCTCTTCCCCTCCCCCTTTTCCTTCTCCTCCTCTTCCTCCACCCCCACTTCTCCCTCCCCATCTTCCCCCTCCCCATCTCATCTGAACTTTGAATCAAGAATTTAGCAAAGCATAGGTAGAAAGGATTTTGTTCTATTTTTATCTATTTTCATAATAGACCACGTATGTCAGAGCGATAAAATAAACACAGAATCATAACAGCACAGAAGGCCATTTGGCCCATCATAGTTACTGACTCTCTGAAGGAGCAACTTGCCTAGTGTCCTGGACATTCTTCTTTCTCAGATAGTAATCCAATTCCCCCTTGAATGAAGTAATTGAGCTTTCTACTTTCTGATGTAACATTCTTTTCCCTAACCATCTGTTGCATGAATAAATTTTTCCTCATGTCAATGGCTCATTTTGCCAATTACTTTAAATATGTGCCTTTGTTTCCCATTCTTTCCATCAATGGGAAGAGTTTCTTTCTGTGTCCAGACCTCCACGATTTTGACTATCTTCAGCCTTTTCTTCAAAGGGGACAAGTTTAATTTCTTCAGTCTGTGAATTAAAATGAAATTCCTCATCCCTCATCTTGTGAATCTTTTCTGCACCTTCCTAGAGTGTTGGATCCAGTATGTTAATTTGAGGTTGAATCAGTGTTTTATGCGGACCTCACCTAATTTCCTTGATTTTGTAACCATACTTTTGTAATCCCTGTCCCAACTGATAAAGCCCAGGATGCTGCATTAGGAGCACAGTAGTTAGCACTGCTGCCTCATAGCACCAGGGACCCGGGTTTGATTGCTGGCTTGGGTCACTGTCAGTGTGAAGTTTACATGTTCTCCTCATGTCTGCGTGGTTTTCCTTCGGGTGCTCTGGTTTCCTCCCACAGTCCAAAAGACATGCGGGGTTATGTTCATTGACCTGAACATGGGCTGGAGTGTGGCAACTATGGGAATTTCACAGTAACTTCATTGCAGTATTAATGTAAGCCTTACTTGTGGCTGATAAATAAACATTACTATACTTTTACTCTATTTACTTTACAATTAACTGCTCTCTGAACCTGTTCAGCCACCTTCAATGATTTATGCATATACACATGAAGGCCCTTCTGCTCTTGCACTCCCTTTCATAATTTCTCTTTAATTTGTATTTTCTGAGTTCTTCCTATCATATTGAATCACTTCACAATTCTCTGCATTAAATTTCATCTACCAGTTGTTTGCCCATTCCAGCAGCTTGTCTATATCCTTTCAAGCTCCATACCAATGATTCCCAATTTTTCCTTCATGTGGACCATTAGATTGTAATCAAAAGCTTTTGTGGATCACAAGCCATTTTAAACACTTTTTTTTTAATAGCCAGTGGTTGATGTGAATCAAGTTTACAGGGAAACTATTAGAAAAACTTCTGAAGGAGAGCATCCATTTCCACTTAGAGAGGCAAAATTTGATCAAGAATAGTCAGATGGCTTTATTAGAGGGAGATCATGCCTAACAAATTTGAATTTTTGAGAAGGTGACCGGGTATATAGACGAGGGTAGTGCAGTCGATGTAGTTTATATGGATTTCAGCAAAGACTTTGACAAGGTTCCATATGGGAGACTTGTAAAGGAGGTAAATTCACATGGCACGCAGGATAATTTGGTACAGTGGATTCAAAATGAGCTCAGTTATAGGAGACAGAATGTGATGCCAGAAGGTTGCTTCAGTGGCTGGAAGCCTGTGTCCAGTGTTCTATCACAGGGATCTGTATTGGGTCTCATATTATTCATCATTTGTATAAATGGCATTGATGTCTATATGGGGAGTGGGATTAATAAGTTTGTGGATGACACAAAGATTGGATGGGTGGGTAACAGTGAGATAGAGTGTCTTGGGCTACAAGAAGATATCGATGAATGGTCAAATGGGCAGGTAAGTGACAGATGGAAGCCTGAAAGGAGCGAGATGACACACTTTGGGAGGAGTCATTTGATAAGAAAGTATTCAATGAATGGTAGGACACTCGGAAGCTTTGAGGAATAAAGGGACCTTGGTGTGTTTGTCCACAGATCCCTGAAAGCAGAAGCGCATGTTAGTAAGGTGGTGAAAAAGGCATATGGGAAACTTGCCTTTATCACTTGAGGCCTAGATTACAAAGCAGTGAAGTCATGTTGGAATTGTATAGAACTTTGGTGAGGCCATAGCTGGAGTACTGTGTGCAGTTCTAGTCACTGCATTACTGGAAGAATGTGATTGCAGAGGAGATTCACCAGGATGTTGCCTGAGATGGAATTTTTAAGGTATGAAGAGAGTTTGGGTTGTTTTTGTTGGAGCAGAGAAGACTGAGGTGCAACCTGACTGAGGTATACACAATTAATAAAGATATGGACAGAGTGGATAAAGAGCAGCTGTTCCCTTTAGTTGAAGGGTCAGTCATGAGGGGGCATAGGTTCAAGGCGAGGGACAGGAGGTTTAGGGGGATGGGAGAAAAATCTTTTTTATCCAAAGGATGGTGACGGTTTGGAATGCATTGTCTGGGAGGGTGGTGGAGGCAGGTTGCCTCACATCTTTTAGCAAGTATCTGGATGAGCACATGGTCTATCATAACATTTGGGTTATGGTCAAGTGCAGGCAGATGGATTAGGTGGGAGTTCAGGTGTTTCTAATGTATTGATGCAGACTCAATGGGCCGAAGGGCCTCTTCTGCACTGCATGATTCTATAATTCAATGAAATGATTCTATGATTCTGATATAACAACAAGTATTAAATTTGCAGCTATTTGTAATAGTTTATGATGCTAAGGAATTTGAGCTGTGTTGACTCATTGCTGCCTGTGCTCGCGGGAGATAATAGTCTATCTGACTGTGGGATTTGGTGGCCTCTGAATCTTCAGCCATGCTCGTTTCTTTATTATCAAGAGTGTTTTGCAGCTCTTGCTTCTATTCTCCAATCATATTGCCAATTTCAGAAACAATTTCTTTGGTCAGGTCAAATCACATTGTTGTTACGTTTCTCTGCGCTGTGTAAAAGCAACTGGCAGCACAACTCAAGTGACATAAGTGGTTGTCTGGCACTGCAGTGAAACTCTGCAACCTCCTATCAATTCATCATTCATCTGTTTTGAGACAGGTAGTGTGGATTCAGTTTGCTCGTATCCTTTAGACTCTGTCAGCGAGTCAGCAATGGCACTGAAGGCCGGCTCAGTTCTGTAGCCAGAGGGATCACTTCCACATGAGAGAATACCGGAGCTGGACTTTGTAACTCCTCCTGCAGAACCAGGTGAGGTGTATGGCTAAGAAACCTCATGAGATCTGGGCATGATGGCAATGCTGCACTTGGCTGAATTAATTCTGGTATCTTTCATAGTACTTACCATATTTCTTAAGTCTGCACTGAAGGTCTTTCTACTATCCTGCTTAACTACTTCAGCAGCTGAATCTTTGACATTTTTTTCATCGTCACACTGCACCAAGTATCTTGAATACTTTTGCAAGTTTTTTTTTCCACCTCATTTTCATGTAATTTGTCTTCAAAAAAAGTGCTCGTCTATGTGAGGTACATTTTTTTCCCCACGGACCACCTGCAGCATCCTCATGGATCACCAGTGATCCGTGCATCACAAGTTGGGAACAACGGCCGGTGTTTTATAACCTCGCTTGGGTGAGGCTCGTAAAATCCTGCCCGAGGCCAATGGAGAATTCCGTTCTGCGAGACACGGTTGTTCCGGTTCCAGGGTGGGCGTGCTGGTACAATTCCCGTGAACGATTCAACACTATTCTCCTCTCAGTTCATAATATTTCCAAGTTTCGTATTGCCTGCAAATTTTGAAATTGTATCCTATACATTAACATCTAGGGCATTAATCATGAAGACTTGGGGGAATTCCCGTAAAATCCTCCCTCTAATCCACAAAGAGTAACATGTCAAAACAAGCACAATTCCCAAGTAGTGGCAGCAACTGTTGTTATAACTGTCACTGGCATAACCAGAAAAAGCTCGTGAGCATTTTTACTGCCTTATACATAATAAATGCGTTTTTTTTAATGTTTCCTGGGTTACTTTAAACGTTTGGTGCATGGAGGTCAATTTTAGTGGATATTCAAAGAAAGTTCTTATTTCGGCATCTTATGTTTCTGTTCATGTCAGTAAGTGTGACCTTTATTACTGTTCTGATAATGTTAGATATTGAGGTCTAAATAAAATGATCAGCCCACATTAAGTTTACAAAGACTTTGTGCAAACCAGGTCTTAAGATCAAGATGAGATGGTACAGTGATTAGCTCTGCTACTTCACAGCACCAGGGACCCGGTTCGATTTCCGACTTGGGTCACTGTCTGCATGGAGTTGCATGTTCTCCCCATGTCTGTGTGGGTTTCGTCCAGCTGCTCTGGTTTCCTCCCACATTCTGAAAGACTTGCTGATTAGGTGTTTTGACCCGAACAGACACTGGACTGTGGTGCTAGGGGAATTTCACAGTAACTTCATTGCAGTATTAATGTAAGCCTTACGTTATGACTAATAAATAGAACTTTAACTTTAAGGTCTGCCACCTGCTCACTTTGTGGTACCTCTAGAAAACCCTATTGGGTTTATTCCCATTAAGGGAATGGCTTTTCTATGGCAAGGTGTGAGAAGATCTGGAGTGAAAACAGACTGTTTTAGGGGACCATGTCAGGTTTCGGTCAGAACCTGACACATTGCTATATTTCTGGAAAATTCTGTCCAATGAATTTTATCATTTCTCTAACTTGACAGCCTTGCATATATTGACATCTTAAGGTGATGAACTAAACCAGTTGGTCATGTGTGCCCCACTCCACCCCTCTCCCCCAGTGATGGACATATAGATGTCCTCAGATGGCAGCATGCATTGTTTACTTCATATCCAACCAGGGACCTCTTATTAAAAAAAAAGTAAATGAAGGTCAAATTTAACATCACAATACTTTTGTTGGGCAAACACAAAAAGAGACTGGAAAAATGTTAATATTTAAGACATGTTAACCAGCCTTAAGTAAATAAAACCAGTTTACTTTGGTTCTTTTTAACACTGGGCTTTCAGTTTCAGCAGAAAGTAAACATAGAACATAGAACAATACAGCACAAACAGGCCCTTCGGCCCACGAGTTGCGCCGATCACATCTACCAATCCACAGACCTATCTATAACCCCCTATCCTATTCTTTTCCATATACTCATCCAGAAGTCTCTTAAAAGACCCCAGTGAGTTTGCCTCAACAACCTCCGACGGCAGTCGGTTCCATTCACTCACCACCCTCTGAGTGAAAAACTTACCCCTGACATCTCCTTTGTATTTGCTTCCCTACACCTTAAATCTGTGTCCTCTCGTAGTGACCATTTCAGCTCGGGGAAATAGTCTCTGAGAGTCCACCCTATCTATTCCTCTCAACATTTTATAAACCTCTATCAGGTCGCCTCTCAACCTACGTCTCTCCAGTGAGAAGAGTCCCAGCTCCCTCAACCTATCTTCATAAGGCCTGCCTCCCAATCCAGGCAGCATCCTTGTAAATCTCCTCTGAACTCTCTCAATAGCCTCTACATCCTTCCTATAATGAGGCGACCAGAACTGCGCACAATACTCCAACTGGGGTCTGACAAGAGTCTTATAGAGCTGCATCATTACCTCCTGACTCCTAAACTCTATTCCTCGATTAATGAAGGCCAGTACACCGTATGCCTTCTTGACCACTTCCTCCACCTGCGAGGCCGATTTAAGAGTCCTATGGACCCAGACCCCGAGATCCTTCTGCTCTACAACACAGCTAAGACTCCTACCCCTTATTTTGTAAATGCGCAGTCCACATCAGTACAAAACCATACAGACCGCAAGTCCCATTTGTGATTGATTAACTCACCTTCACGTCTCTCCCTTCCTTTAAGATTGCTCTAAAAAGCCATTTCTTTAATTGAACTTTTGTTCAGCCCTTTTGATCATCTTCAACTTAGCATTCATTTTCCCCTGTAAAGTGCCTTAGTATATTTTTATTTGTTAAAGGCATTTCATAAATGTACTTTGTTGTTGCTAGGTTTGCAGTTAAGCTGTTCCCAAATCCATCCCTGCCAGTGTTGTGTTGGAGGTAAGAGCCTTTTCTCTACTGTGACAGAAAGAGAAAATCTGTTTGAAGTGATTCAAACATGGAAGTTCTGGGAAAGATACTCATGGGTTTGGGAGGCCATTAGGTCTGCAAGGATGTTGGAGAGCAAGTGGAGGATTTTTTGATAATTCATTTGTGAACATGGATGTCGCTGGCTGGTTAGCATTTATTGCCCATTCCTAGTTACCCTTAGACAGCAGTTGAGAGTCAATCACATGGCTATGGCTCTGGAGTTTATGTAGGTCAGATTAGGTGAGGACAGCACATTTCCTTCCCTAAAAGACATTAGTGAACCAGGTGAGTTTTTTTGGCAATTCGCAATCAGTAGATTCTTAATTCCAGACTTTTTTTTACTAATTCAAATTTCACCATTTACTGCGGCAGGATTTGAAACCAGGTTTCAGAACATTAGCTGGGGTTCTGGATTAACACAACTAGGTTTGAGAAGGGGCAAAAGTTTTCAAGAATTAATGGGTCAAGTGTTGTTTGATTTGAGGAGTAGAATGATGAAAGCAGAGAGGGACAATACCCCAAGAGAGAACTAACATAGCCACAAGGAATGGAAGTTGGCTGGTCAGACATTTAGAAGAAACTGGGATGAGGGAGCACGAGATGGCCACGGTGAGCTCAAAGAGGACATGACTAGAGAGAGATAGTAGAGAAACTAAAGATGCAAGTTCAGGCCATGGCCAGGGTTTTTTTTTAAAGAAGTCTATCCCAGTGGGTTAGGGAAGGGTAGGAAATATCAGTCATCATGAAGTCCAAAGGTGTTCAGGTTAGGTTGATTGGCCATGCTAAGGAATTGCCACTTAGTGTTCAAGGATGCGTATGTTAGAGGGATTAGTGGGTAAAATATGTAGGGACATGGGGTTAGAGCCTGGGGTGGGATTATGTTTGGTGCAGACTTGATGGGCCGAAAGGCTTCTTTCTGCGCTGTAGCGTTCTATATTCTATATTCATATGAATTTCTCACATTTGTTGAAGATGAGGGTGGAGGGGGTAGGGTTTGATTTCATTTTGTTTGATATATTCTTGTCACATCTTAGTATACCGTGTAAAATATTGTTTTTTGCACCCTGTACAAAGTATACTGTACATACAGAAGGAAATGAGAGAATGCAGAATGTAGTGTTAGTGATAGGTAGGATGTAGAGAAAGATCAACTTAATCTGAGGTAGGTTCATTCAAACATCTGACATCAACAGGGAGAAAGCTGTTCTTGAGCCGGTTGGTATGTTGCCTTGGGCTTTTGTATCTTTTTCTGAAGGAAGAAGACAGAAGAGAGAATGTCTGGGTGCGTGGCATCCTTAATTATGCTGGCTGTTTTTCCGAGGGAACAGGAAGTGTAGACAAAGTCAATGGCTGGGAGGCTGGTTTGCGTAACAGATTGGGCTACATTCACAACCTTTTGCAGTGTTTTACAACCTGTGGTATTTTTTACTATCTATGATGCATCACTAAAGTTGGTGAGAGTCGTAGCAGACATGCCAAATTTCCTTGGCCTCCTGAGAAAGCAGAAGCATTGGTGGGCTTTCTTAACTATAATATTGGAATGACCAGGACAGAGTAGTTGGTGATCAAGCTAGAAACGTGAAGCTCTGAACCATTTCTACTTCATCCCCATTGATGTAAACAGGGGCATGTTCTCCACTACATTTCCTGAATTCAATGACTACCTCCTTTGTTTTGTTGATATCGAGGAAGAGATTATTGTCATTGCACCAGTTCACCAGATTCTCTATCTTTTTCCTGTACTCTTGACATTGTTTGAGATCTGATCCACTATAGTGGTGTCATTAGCAAACTTGAAAATTGAGTTGAAGGGGAAATTGGCCAACACAGTAATATGTCTGTATGGTTGTAGGGTTATAGAAATTGGCTTGCAATAGAGAAAAGAATCCAGCAATTATCTTTGCGATCCAGGATGATGAACAGTTTTGGCAGAACAGAGTGGGACCTGATGTGGTCCAGTCAGATCCATACAATCAATTGGAGGGTAAAACAAAATATTGTTTAGAACAACATGATTCAAAATATGTTCAGTTAATTAATTGTAACGTTTGGATTTTTAAATAGGAGTTTTGCTTCGAATAATGAATGAAATGTTTATTTGTCTTTATAATGGGGATGTTACTAAGGTGTATTGTTAAGTACAAAGATAAGATCCTTGATCTCATTGAATACTGAAAGATAAACTGTAATCTGCAGCTAACTGCGTGTGTTATGTCACAAGTATGGCGTCATGCTTCAATTTTCATTAACATCTAAGATCAATTAATTTAATGACTGGCTATAAAATAAATGAAAAGTACTAAATAATGTAAATACTATCAGAACTAGGAGATTGCTTATGCTACAGTCGTTAGATTTTGGACTTTTAATTCTCTTCATTCCCCCTCTCCCCCCCCCCCCCCCCCCCCCAGTTGATCTAAAGACTTAAGGAAACTCCGGCTGCCGAGTGGGTGCCAGCCCTGCAGGGAAGTCAAGAAGAGTCCTCAATAAAAAGAATGTCCTGCTTGCATGAATTGAACTCGTAGGACAATGGAATATTGATTGGTGCCCTCTCTGGTTAAAGGATGATTGTGGGCTTTTTTGTAATACTGTGGACCACAATTTCACCACAGAATAAGGGGCGGTTTGGAGTTTGCCTTACGCCAGCAGTCTATATCGTATTCTGTTCTCATTCATTGCCGCTGGAGCAGACCTTTTTTTTTAAAGAAATAAACATCTGCGGATATTTTGTGATCAATATCCCCTCGCAATCTTCCAGTTGTTCCCAGGGCAACAGTCCTACTCCGAGTACTCGCGGATCTGCGATTCTTTCTGGATCCTTTGTCGCTGCGAGCGGCCCTTTAATGTGTAACAGCAAAATAAGTAAGTTCGTTACATTGCGACACATTCCATGAAGTTTACATGCAGCAGAAACGTTGCCCTTGGAGGCTGTTGTATTATCTGTTAATGTAGGTCTTATCTATCTATCTTTCTGGGTATTATCTACCTATCCATCTGAGTATTATCGACTTATCTATCTAGGTACTTTCTACCTATCTCCCTGGGTATTATCTCCCTATCTGTCTAGTTTATCTAACTGAAGCCCACTGAACTTAGCAAATAAAGATGTAATTTTAAAGCTAACGCAACGCGTTGTTTCATGTTGTTTTCTGAAGTGACAGGTTTTACAGTTCATTGCCTGAGGATTAGGAATCAGTCGACTCGGTTCATAGTTCTTGCTAACTGTTCCTGAATATCCACGTAAACTCCCTCTTTCCCCAAATGTGAATCATTACAGATGTGTAAAAAACTCAATCCTTGCGTAGTTTCTGATGGTTATCATTTCTGCACACATTAAAAAGAGACCCCCACACATGAAAAGATTTTGCATGCCTAAGTGAAGCGATTTGTTCTAGTGAATTATGTGTTGTTTGTTATTTAGTGTACAGAACTTGTGGCTGAACCATACTTGGATTAGTAACTATCCTGGGGGGACGGGCAGAACAAGCTGTAGCATATCAGACATATCACCATCAGATCCTAATAGATCACCATTAGATTCGACAGATCATCATTAAATCCTCACAGATCAACATTAGATTCTTACAGACCACCATTAAATCCTCACAGATCATCATTAGATCTGGATAGATTACTATTAGATTCTTGTAGATCATCATTAAATCCTGGTAGATCGCCTATCGATCCTGACAGATCGTCATTTGATCCTGGCAGATCACAATTAGATCCTGGCAGATCACCATTAGATTGACAGATTATCATTAAATTCTGACAGATCAACATTACATCCTGACAATCAACGTTAGATTCTTACAGACTATCATTAAATCCTGACTGATCATCATTAAATCCTGACAGATCATCATTAAATCCTGACAGATCATCATTAGATCCTGATAGATCGCCATTCGATTCTGACAGATCGTCATTTGATTCTGATAGATCACCATTAGAAATTGCCCACCACACTCTGCTCTAGTGTAACCCATTCAGACCAAGTTTGAGCAGCAGAGTCCCGCCCCATGGCTTTCATTGGACGAACGGCACGCAGCCGCAGTAGCTGACTGGGCAGAGGGACCTGTCAGTCAGCAGTGCCGGGCTGTGATTGGAGGGGAGGGAGCGGGCAGGGGGAGGGGCTGAGAGCGGCGAGGCGGGGCTGAGAGGCATCGCCAGCAAGAAACTGGTCACAGCAGCGGCGGGAGGCTCCGCAGTGCCAAGCCCTTCATTTAACACAGCCACTGATAAAATAATTGGGGCTAAAGTATCTAAACTGTGGAAGAATGGGGTGGCGAGATCAAGAAAATACCAAGTGTTTGAGGAGAAGCATAACTGGAGCCCGGTAACTGAGAGAGCACCAACTCCTTCAGGTAAGTGAATGTTGACCAACTCGGTCTCATCCCTCAGATCTTGTCGCGAGTATTTTATCCTGGTTGTTGCTGGTTGGCGGAAGATCTCTTGATCTTCTAACACAAACTCCCGAGCAGAAATGTTGGGTTTGATTAGTTTCTGCGGAAATGATAGTCGAGATCGCTCGCACTCAGTGCTGTCGCCAGTACATGGCTGGAGAAAGGATGATCAGGTCAGCATTGGGTCCAGCAACTAGCATTGCATTTAGAAAGCGCCTCTAACGCAATAAAACGCCCTCCACGGTACTTCCCAAGAACGTTACGAAACGAAGTTTGACACGAAATCAGTCAAGAATGTATTAAGACAGATAAAGGCATCTTGAAGGAGAAAAGGGAGCTGAAGGGGTTTAGGGAGAGAATTCCGGATTGGCCTGAGACAGCTAAAGGTGCACCAGAGGCGGAGCAAATAAATCAAAATACTGCGGATGCTGGAATCTGAATCAAAATCACAACATGCTGTTCTGATACATCTGTAGAGAGAAGAGCAGAGCCAACGCTAGGATTCAGGGTGACTTTTTGTCAGAGAAAATTGTGTGGAGCAATTCACATCTGGAATTGGAAAAGTGCAGAGATAGGTTCAGAACCTTCTCTATTTTTCAATTCAAACTAACTTTTTAACATTTCCGCAGACTGTTTTCTCATCATGTTATAGGTGTCAGTCCTATGTGAAGAAATAATAAGCAGAGTTAAACAGAAGCGGCAAATGAAATCTGCCCATCTCTTTTATCCAATATTCCATCAGGCTTCCCCGGTTCTGGTGCTCCGATCTCAGTGAATATTACCATTTGGTTCCCCTTCCATGGTTCAGAAATCACTAGACCAAGCTATTGAGCTCAGGTGGAGTTTTAACAATTTATATGACAGTAGGAGTTCATGACAGTTTTCTGCGCTGGTAGGCAGAGAGTTTGAAATAACAGAGATTTCTCCTACTAAGCAGACCCAACCAGGGAAAACTTTAAATCTCTCCAGTGGTAAATGATGCAATGCAGCTATGTACTCTCAAAACCAGTGGGGGCTCTGTACTTACTGAAAGCAACATAACACACAAAAGGTTTTTGAAGCTTCTAGCTTGTTATCATCACGGGTGCTTTTCCAAAGGTGCACGAGTGGATTGTAACTCTATAGTTTTTTACAGATAAAATAATTTAATCCTTATTATTTCCTAAGCCTCATCTGCAAAACTAATTTCAATTATTTTCCCTCTATTAAACACTCCTTTTCCCCCACATTAAGAAATCTCACAACACCAAACATGGTATTGTGAGACTTCTTACTGTGCCCACTCCAGTCCAACGCTGGCATCTCCACACCATGTCTCCCACATTAGAATAGAGACTACACTTCGAAGTTACCGTAAGACACTTTACAACATCGAGGTTGTGAAGGGCACAATAAAAATGCAAGGTTCCGTACTCACCCCCCCCCTCCCCCACCATCGCGCACACACGCACTTCTGGGGCTGTGCTTGCAACATATTTTGGTAGAATGTATATCTCTGATCAAAGGCCAAACCAGGCAGGTTTCTTTTTTTTGAAAACTTTTATAGTTGGTTTGCACAATGTTTTCGAACTCAATTCCAGTGTGCTGCTAGGCTCTTGGCGGCCTACAATAGTTGTCAGATTTCTGAGTGTTTGTGGTGTCCTTGCCAGGGATGAGCGACAAGTTAGCTTCCTCTGTGCTGCCAGGATCTAATTATAAAGTTAATAATTTTGATCAGATATTGAAGAAGAGAGACAATCAGCTTTTGTTGCACCCAGCTTTACTATCATTGTAAGAATGTCACTCATCAGTTAAAGTTATTGCACCTTTGAAAGAAAGGCATGATAGTTAGGAATGAATGGGAGGGATTATGTTTCACATTTGAAATGATTATGAATAAATTCTAATAGTCTTCTGAACAAATGTTTAGAAGTTCTTATTAAGTAGAAAACAAGGCAGGGTTTGGATGAGTCCAGGCAATAGGTATGGGTGAGATGTCTTGAGTTCTATGTGTGCTGGTGACAAAAATTCATTGAAATCCTTAAACACATTTGCAATATTTCCACAAGATAAAAATGAGTAGAAAATGGATTATAATTTTTTTTATTTTTTAAAAAAGTGTATTGTGTCCAACAAGAAATACCTGGACTCCAAATAGGCTGCTCAGTTATAATTAGAAGGACCATTAGTCTTGCATATGACACAGTGGTTGGCACTGCTGCCTCATAGTGCCTGAGACCCAGGTTTGATACCTGGCTTGGGTCACTGTCTGTGTGGAGCTTGCACATTGTACCCGTGTCTATATGAATTTCCTCCAGGTGCTCCAGTTCCATAGCCTGAAAGACGTGCTGGTTAGGTGCATTGGCCCAAACAGGCGCCAGAATCATTGACATAGAAACATAGACATAGAATCCTACAGTGCAGAAGGAGACCATTCGGACCAACCGCAATCCCACACAGGCCCTATTCCCATAACTCCATGCATTTACCCCAGCTAGTCCCCTGACAGTAAGGAGCAACTTAGCATGGCCAATCCACCTAACTTGCACATCCTTGCATTGTGAGAGGAAACTGGAGTGCCTGAAGGAAACCCATGCAGATACGGGGAGAATGTGCAAACTCCACGCAGTGATCCAAGCCGGGAATCGAACCCAGATCCCTGGTGCTGCGATGCAGCAGTGCGAACTGCTGTGCACCATGTTGTCCTCCTAGTTTGGTGACTAGGGGAATTTCACATGAACTTCATTGCAATGTTAATGTAAGCCTTATTCATGACAATAATAAATAAACTTTAATCTTTAACTTTTATGAAGTTAGAGGAACACCTGCATCTTAGAGTAATTAATCAGTAACTGCTTATGGTCGGCTTATGAATTGGCAGTTTTAGTAAGGCCTGTATTTTAGAAAATCGTTTGCAGCTGTTGATTGAAATTGTTGGGACTTGAATCTGTGGGCTTCTCACTCAAGTTCAAGCAGTCCTTTTCTGAAACAGTTCCTAATGATTTTCAGTGACAAAATTGTGAAAGGAAATTCATTCAGATTTAACAAACTCCAAATTATATCTGTTCCTGATAAATCTTCCTTTTTAAGCCAAGTTTAAAATAGATAGGCTGGTAGCTTGGGCAGATAGATGGCAGATGGAATTCAATCCTGATGAATGCGAGGTGATGCATTTCGGGAGAAAGAATGTAGTGGGGAGGTATATGATAAAGGGTAGACCTATTAAGAGTATAGAAATGCAGAGGGACCTGGGGGTGCAGGTGCACAAGCTCTGAAGGTGGCAGAACAGGTGAAGGTTGTGAAGAAAGCATATGGTATGCTAGCCTTTATAGGAAGGGGTATAGAGTACAAGAGCTGGCCTTTAATGTTGCAGTTGTATAAAACATTGGTTAGATCTCATTTGGAATACTGCATCCAGTTCTGGCCGCCTTACTGCAGAAAGAACGTGGAGACTCTGGAGAGAGTGCAGAAGGGGTTTACCAGGATGCTGTCTGGTATGGAAGGTCTGAGTTACGAGGAGAGGTTAGGCAAATTGGGACTGTTCTCCATAGAAAGACGTAGACTTAGAGGTGATCTGATAGAGGTGTACAAGATTATGAGAAGTATAGATAGAGTAAACAGGGTTAAGCTTTTTCCTAGGATGGACTCAAATAGCACGAAGGGTCACGGGCTTAGGGTGAGGGGGGTAAGGTATAATTTGGATGCTAGAGGGAGTTTTTTCACACAGAGGGTGGTGGGGGTATGGAATGCGCTGCCAAGTAAAGTGGTGGAGGCATGCACTCTGGAGTTATTTAAGAAATACTTAGATGGGCACATGAACAGAATGGGAATGGAGGGGTATAGAAAACTGATTTACAATAGGGATCATGAGCCTTGGGAGTCCCTGGGAAGTGTGTAAATAGATGATGATATTGATGTACTTTTTTTTATCCTACAGGTGCTTTGGTCCACCTTGTTGTCTAACGAGGGGCATACACGCGATGGGTCGTGAGAGGGCTGCTCTTGGATTTTTTTCGAGAGTATCCTAGTGCTTCACGTCATTAGTGTACACTTGACCTGGACCATTTGATGGGCAACACGACAGCTCAGTGACTATCGCTGTGCTGTACAGATACATGGATTTGGGCCTGTGTCTGTGGGAGTTTGTGCATTCTCCCTGTGCTTGCGTGGGTTTTCTCTGGGTGCTCCGGTTTCCTCCCACATCCCAAAGGTGTGCTCTTAGGCAGACTGGCAGAACAAATTCTCCCTAAATTGTCTCAAATTTGGTTTCAATCCATAGATCTATAAACATAGACAGGGATCACGGGGAGAAGTGGGAACATTGAGGTAGCGGCGCCGGCTCGTTGGGCCGAAGGGCCTGTTTCCCGTTCTGTTTTGTTCTTTATACTTTGTTCTTATAAAATATCATCTCTTCATTCAAACACTAACACATTTCAAATGTCACACTGTGATTATCGTTATTAGAAGATCTTCATTGGAAAAATATATCACTTCAAGGAAGCTTATTTATTTTATATTTATTTCAAAGCAGGAATGAAGGAGAAAAGAACAAAGAACTATAAAGCACAGGAACAGGCCCTCTAGTCCATCAAGTCTGTACAAACATGCTTCTCTAATATTTTCCTGTCTCTACGGGGTCCATATCCCTCTATTCCCTGCTTATTCATGTATCTATCCAGATGATTCTTGAATGTTGTTATAAAATCTGCTAAGCAGCGCATTCCAGGCATTCACCACTCTCTTTTAAACTTCACCACTCTCACTTTCAACCAATGCCCCTGACTAATTGACCCTTCAACCCTGGGAAAAGACTCTGACTATCCATTCTATCCAAATCTGTCATAGTCTTGTCAACCTCTTTCAGGTCCCTCCACATCCTCCAATGCCCCAATGAAAACAATCCAAGTTTCTTCATAGTCTATACCCTCCAAGCCAGGCAACATCCTGGTAAATCTCTTCTTTCCAATGCATCAATATCATTCTGGTAGTGTGGCGACCAGAATTGTACACAATACTCCAAATGCGGCCTAATCGAAGTCTTATACAGCTGCAACATGATTTTCCACTTCTTATACTCAATGCCCCGGTCAATGAAGACCAGCATGTCATAGGCCTTCTTGACCAACTGAATCGCCACCATCAGGGAACATGGATCTGAACATGTAAATCTCTCTGTATGCTAATATTTCTAAAGGCACTACTATTTACTGTAAACTTTCCTTCTGCAGTAGACTTTCCAAATTGCAAATTTGCAACAGATTGGAAAGATTGAGTATGTGGATGTTAAGAAAGAGGATGTGTTGGAACTTTTAAATTCTATCAAAATAGATAAGTCACTGGGACTGGATGGGATGTACCCCAGGCTACTGTGGGAGATGAGGGAAGTGATTACGGAGCCCCTGGCAATGATCTTTGCGTCGTCAATGGAGACGGGAGAGGTTCTGGAGGACTGGAGGATTGTGGATGTAGTTCCTATTTTCAAGAAAGGGAACTGTGATAGCCCAGGAAATTACTGACCAGTGAGCTGACCTCAGTGGTTGGTAAATTGATGGAGAGGATCTTGAGGGACAGGATTTATGAGCATTTAGAGAAGTTTAGCTTGATCAGAAATAGTCAACACGGGTTTGTCAAAGGCAGGTCATGCCTTATGAGCCTATTGGAGTTCTTTGAAAATGTGACTGAACACATTGACGAAGGAAGAGTGGTGGATGTGGTTTACATGGATTTCAACAAGGCGTTTGATAAGGTGCACCATGCAAGACTTCTTGAGAAGGTGAGAAGGCATGGGATCCAAGGGGCTTTGGCCTTGTGGATCAGGAACTGGCTCGCCTGCAGAAAGCAGAGAGTGGTTGTGGATGGGTCTTTTTCTGTATGGAGGTCAGTCACCAGTGGAGTGTCCAGGGATCTGTTCTAGGACCCTTGCTATTTGTTATTCTCATAAATGACCTGGATGAGGAAGTGGACGGATGGGTTAGTAAGTTCGCCAACGATACTAAGACTGGTGGTGTTGTGGATAGTCTGGAGGGATGTCAGAAGTTGCAGCAAGACATAGATAGGATGCAAGAATGGGCGGAGAAGTGGCAGGTGGACTTCAGCGCAGATAAATGTATAGTGGTCCATTTTGGCAGGACCAATGGGATGAAGGAGTACAATATCAAAGGTAGGAGTTTTAGCAGTGTTGAGGAGCAGAAGGATCTTGGGGTCTGAGTCCATAGGACTCTTAAATTGGTCTTGCAGGTGGAGGATGTGGTCAAGAAGGCATATGGTGTACTGGCCTTCATTAATCGAGGGATTGAGTTTAGGAGTTGGGAGGTAATGCTGCAACTTTATAAGACCCTTGTCAGACCCCACTTGGAGTATTGTGTGCAGTACTGGTTGCCTCACTGTAGGAAGGATGTGGAAGCTATTGAGACGGTGCAGAGGAGATTACAAGGATGTTGCCTGGATTGGGAGGCATGTCCTATGAAGATAGGTTAAGAGAGTTAGGTCTCTTCTCCCTGGAGAGATGAAGGTTGAGAGGTGACCTGATAGAGGTTTATAAAATGTTGAGAGAAATAGATAGGGTGGATTCTCGGAGGGTATTTCCCAGGGCTAAAATGGTCGCTACGAGAGTACACAGGTTTAAGGTGCTGGGTAGCAAGTACAGAGGAGAAGTTAGGGGTAAGTTTTTCACTGAGAGGGTGATGAGTGAATGGAATTGGCTGCTGTTGGTGGTGGTAGAGGCGAACTCGCTGGGGTCTTTTAAAAGACTTCTGGATGAGTACATAGGATTGAATGGGATTGGGAGTTACAGATAGTTCTATGGCTGAGTAGGTATGGGTATGATCGGAGCAACTTGTGGGCCGAAGGGCCTGTTTGTGTTGTAGTACTCTATGTTCTATGTTCTACTTCACGTTTCTCCAGGTTAGATTTCATCTGTCATCTTTATATCCTGCCGTATTCTCTGACAATCCTCCTCATTAGCTGTTGTTCCCCCAGTTTCTGTAACATTTGCAAATTTACTAATCAGACCACCTACATTCTCCTCCAAATAATTTATATATATTATATATATATATATATACACACACACATACACACACTACAAACAAGAGAGGCCCCAGCACTGATCCTTGTGGAACACTGTTGTCACAGATCCCTTTTACTGATGCTCTCTGTTTTCTATGCTCAAGCCAGTTTTGTAGCCATCTCACCAGTCCACCTCAGATCTCATATGACTTCACCTTCTGTATCAGCCTGCCATGTGGAACCTTTTCAAAGGCTTTACTGAATCCCATGTATACAACATCCACTGCCCTACTGTGGTAATTTTTCTTGTCACTTCCTCAAAGAATTCAATCAAGTTTATGAGACACAACCTTTCCTTCACAAAACCATGCTGCCTATCATTAAGAAGCCTCTTTAATTTTAATTTTACTCTTCCAGATGTGAGTCCATCTTGTCCCTAAAAATTCTCTCCAATAATTTCCTCACCACTGATGTGAGGCACATAGGCCTGTAATTTCCTGGATTGTCTCTTCTGCCCTTATTAAACAGAGGAATGATGTGAGCTATTTTCCAAACCCCTAATATCGCATCCATGGTTAAAGACAGTATAAAGATTTTGGCCAAGGCCTCAGCAATTTCTTCCCTCACCTCTTTCACATTCTGGGATAGATCCTATCTGGCCCTGGGAACTTGCCACCTTAATGTTTTTCAAAGCCTCCAATTCCTCCTCCCTTTTTATCTCAACATGTCCTAGAATGCCAGCATCCTTGTTTCTACACTCAATATCTGCCACGTCCTTCTCCTTTCTGAATACTGATGCAAAGTAACTTGTGAAGGACCTTATTCACTTTTCTGGGTCTACACACAAATTCCCTCCAATGTCTTTGAGCGGTACCACCCTTTCCTTAGCTACCCTCTTCCTCCTTATATAAGCATAAAAAATGTTCAGATTCTCCTTAATCCTGTCTTCGAAGGATATTTCATGGCCCTTTTGTGCCCTCCTTAGTCACTGATTAAGCTCTTTCCTGTTGTCTTTGTATTTCTCAATGACCTCATCCATTTTCTATTTCCTGAAATTTATGTATGCCTCTTTCTTCTTTCTCGCTAAGCTTGCAATCTTTCTTGTCATTCAGGGTTTTTGAATCTTGCCATCTTTATCCTTCATTTTTACAGGGACATACTTGTCATGAATTGTTAACAACTGACTTTTAAAAGACTCCCACATGTCGGGTGTGAATTTACCCTCAAACAGCTGCCCCATTCTACATTTCTTAACATTACCTAATACTGTTGTAGTTTGTCTCCCCCCAGTCTAGTACTTTCATTCTGGGACTACTTCTACAAGTATTTTGAAACTTATAGAATCGTGATCACTGTTTCCAAAATGGTCCCCCACTGAGACATCAATCATCTGTCCGGGCTCGTTTCCCAGAACCAGGTCTAAGATAGCAGGAGTTGGTTATTTAACCTCTTGAGCTAGCCCACCATTCAGTGGGATCCGTCACCTGACTCCATATGCTCACCTTTGTCCCAATCCTTTTAATGTATTTGTTTCACAAAAATCTAACATTCTCAGATGTAAAATTAACAATTTTCCTTGTTTCAGGAGTAAAATTAGGAAACTCTTCTAAGGCAATGGTGGTAGAAGCTGGAACTCTTTTCCTGCAAATGACAATTAAAGCTAGATTGTATGTTAGCCTGAATTTGGAGATTAATAGATTCTATTAGCCTAAGACAATAAGAATATGGAGCTAAAGGTGGTATTTGAGTTAGTGATCAGCCACGATCTGACTGAATGGCAGAACAAGCTTGGGAGACTAAAGATCCAAAGGTGTGCAGGTTAGGTTGGTTGCCATGCTAAATTGATTCTAGTGTCAGGGCATTAGCAGGGTAAATATGTGGAGTTACAGGAAAAGAGCCTGGATGTAATTGTGGTCAGTGCCAACTGAATAGGCCAAATGGCCTCCTTCTGCACTGCAGGGATTCTATAGCCTATTCCTGTTTCTATGTTAATATTTTATGTGAGTTCAAGATTTCCCACTCACTTGTTTTTTATGTTAATTACATTAATTTATTTTGTGTGCGTCTCTAGTGTTATTGGCTTATTGATCTAATGTTTCAGAAACCACCTGAAGTCAATGGACTGATGGAGGTCCATCAAGTTTTCCATTCCACCAGTGATGATTCCCATGGCAAGTGGGACTGGAAAATCCTACCCAATGTTTGTTCATTTATAAATGCACTTGTGTGATATCCCATCTCTGCACACAAGAAAAAATTGAAATATACTTCTTTCATTCTGTCAGATGAACTCAGTTTGGAAGTCAATTTGCTCATGTTTCAAATATTAGGTTTGGAACTACCTTTATTTTCAGGTGAAATGAAGAGAGTTATGTACCCTCTTCTGAATATCTGACAGCAAGTCTGAGTAGTTTGAATATTAGAAATTAAAGGGGCCCAGATTGTTTTTGCCATGTAAGTAATGTGGGTGGAGGCTCATGCTTGGATTGGAAAGATCAAATTCATGAGGAAATAAAATGAGGCTGAAACTATTCCTCGTACAATAAGCTCTTCATTCCAGGAATCATTCTTGTGAACATTCTTTGGACCCTTTCCAATACTGGCATTTTCCTGCTTTGGGTCACTGTTTGTGTGGAGTTTGCACGTTCTTCCTGCATCTGCGTGAGTTTCTCTGGGTGTTCTGGTTTCCTTCCACAGTCTGAAAAGACATGCTGGTTAGATGCATTGACCCGAACAAGCAGTGGTAGTGTGGTGACTAGGGGAATTTCACAATAACTTCATTGCAGTGTTAATGAAAGCCTCACTTGTGACCAATAAATAAATTTTAACTTCAATATTTTCCATAGAAAAGCTTTGTGGATATATTTTCATTTATTTGAAAAAATGATCTAAGTTACATTGTTGGATGAATGTGATATTAGCATAGGGAAAGACCCTTCTCAAGGAGTGTGCCCCCTAATTTTATTTTGGATTGCATGAATGGTTTGTTGACATGCTATTTTTAATGTTTAGGCAAGTTGAATATACGATTTTGTAGCAATGCGCATCCACCTGTTGATTGCTTGAGTTAAATGGATGCTTTTGATGCTGCCTTAATGCTGAGGAAAACAGGGCTAAGTAAGTCCTTAGTTTACAGCTTTCAGCACAAATCCAAAGGTGAATAGAAAGAAGAACATTAACACAGGACCTGTTTTGCACAAGTTGTACAGTTTAAAAGGGCTTGAGACCGACATCCTACAAAATATTCCTGAACGGAGACAAAGGTCATACTTGTAGATTAGACTTTTGTGTATAGCCTAGCAGTAAAATTGTTCATTAACAGGTTGTTTTGTGGTTGCATATTTAAACAACATATTAGCTAAATCACTCAAATCAAATGGGAATTGCTATCCCATGCATGATTAGCTAACCTTTCTGTTTTCACTTTTCACCAGACTGTTAACCTAGGAATTGTTAGAGGAGATAGGTAGCTAGAGATTATATTCGAGATGCCATAATCTACAAAGATGAAACTTGCAGAACTGAAGGAATGTTGTACTGTCTAAAGGAGGAATTTTTTGAACAAGATATTAAACCAAGGCTCCATCTGGCCTTTTGGGTACATTAGAGATCCCATGTTTGTATATGAAGTTTGGGGGGGGGGGGTGGTGTTCTTCCTGTTGCTCTGACAAACTTTTATCCTTCACCAAAATTAGCAGTGCCATATAAATGCAAGTTGCTTATATTGCACACAGAATTGACTTCCTGGCATAAAGAACACTGCATTCGCCTGACGAAGGCACGTAGTGTCGAAAGCTCGCGAATTCACTATCAAATAAATTGGTTGGATTTAAAATTGGTGTTGTGAAACTTTACTGAGTTTACCCCAGTCCAACGCCGGCATCTCTACATCATAAAGAGAGTAAAGCAGGAAATGGGCAGAAGGTTTAATCAGCAGCTAAAATAAATCTTGCTATCAGTGCAGGTGATGTCCAGAGAATGAGACGATATTTTATTTGAGAGAGAGAGATGTACTGGCTGATGTATTTATTTCAGATTTACAAAATTTGAATTCATTGTTTCATTTCAGTTCTTTGAGCACATGCACGCACGCACACACGTTATTATTCTCCATGTGTGTCTCATCTCCTTAAAAGGGATTTAACTTTTTGTGACAATAAACTTTATCTCATGCGGGTTTAATAGGACATTTGATAGAACATAGAACATAGAACATAGAACAATACAGCACAGAACAGGCCCTTCGGCCCTCGATGTTGTGCCGACCAAAATAAAAAGCAATGCCCCTCCTAACTAAACCATTCCCTTCTCATCCATATACTTATCAACTAACCTCTTAAACGCCACCAAACTTGGCGCATCTACAACAGCTGCAGGCAGGGCATTCCACTCCCTAATCACTCTTTGAGTAAAGAACCTACCTCTGATATCCGTCCTATAACTCATACCCCTTAATTTAAAGTTGTGTCCCCTCGTGCTAGCTTTTTCCATCCTAGGAAAAAGGCTATCACTGTCCACCCTATCCAAACCTCTAATTATCTTATATGTTTCAATAAGATCCCCCCTTAGCCGCCTCCTTTCTAACGAAAACAGCCTCAAATCCTTCAACCTCTCTTCATAGGACCTGCCCTCCATACCAGGCAACATCCTAGTAAACCTCCTCTGTACCCTCTCCAATGCCTCCACATCTTTCTTATAATGTGGCGACCAGAACTGCACACAATACTCCAAGTGCGGCCGCACTAGAGTTTTGTACAGCTGCAACATGATGCTGCGGCTCCTAAATTCAATCCCCCTACCAATAAAAGCTAAGACTCCATAAGCCTTCTTAACAACTTTATCCACTTGACTGCCTACTTTCAGGGATCTATTGACACATACACCAATGATCTATATCATTGTTTAGGTAACTTGTCTTAAACTGTTCAAAAGATTCTTTGTTTGAATAGCCCTATTGAGACCGTTATTTTAATGAAGTTTGATTGGCTACGTGGATTAGTAGACTATCTTTTAAGTCTGGGACTAGGATTTGTTTCCAGCCTACACTGATAAGATTAAAGAGTCTCTGCAAACTGTAAGGCAGGGTCTTAGCTGAAACATATCTTAACAGTCTTAGCATAATTTCTAATGACCATGAATTGACAGTATTAAATTGCTCACCGTTTTGCACAAATTGTCAAACTCTGAGAGTTTATAAACATATGTGATTTGGAGAATCGAAAATTGACAGTGGGTACAGTGATCTGAGGTATCAGAGTGGATAAATATGTTTTCTGACAGAAGTTTGGACTGAAGGTTCTTCAAGGATTGGAATTCAATCTTCTAGGATTTTTTTTTAGATGACACAGACAGATGTTTAGTGGTGTATACTTTCGTTCTCCTTTAACAGTTTTTATCTCTACTGTGTGAAACGTTTCCTGGAACCACGAAAATTGATGATTTCTTAATGCAAGTGACAATTATTTTTTGTAATGTGGGGTAGTGTCGTCACAGTTTTATTTTACTTTGTGTCACCAAACAAATGCACACACAGTGCATAATTTAGGACGTTTCGCTCTTTGACCTTGGAACTTTGTCAGTTGAACCAAGCAAGCATGAAGTTTAAGTGAAGTTGAAAAAAGTTCATGATAGCACCTGAGAAAATCCTTGAGTAGAGATACTTTAAAGCTGAAACAAGAAAACACTTGCAATCATCAAAGTTTTTCAGGCTGAAACCATTTAGAGGACATAATGTAATAATCACATTTTGAACTATACAACATGCCCATAGCACCTTTAAATCCTGATCAATACAGCACCTGTTTGTAGAGAACAGTATTACCTGCACTAGAATTGTATTTCGAGTTAACCACCACTAACCACTGTGTCACAATGCTGCCTTGGGCTAGGGAAACCCGTTTACACAGAGTTGTGAGAATGTGAAACTGTATGCTGGTTGTAGCAACAACTATATCAACATTTGTGATTGAATTGAATATGTAAATAAGGTGGATAATGCAGTTAGCACAATTTGGTGCGTAAATGCCAACGTGGACCAAATATTTCAGTGTTGTAACTTCTGTGCATTTCTTGGTAAATTCATTTATCTGTGATTATACTAATCCTCCAAGATCTATAGTGCCCCCACTGAGAGGAATATAAATGTAAGCTAATACCAAATACCTGCACAGTAACCATTCTTCACTATTCATGTGTGCTCTGCCTGAAGGTAGATCCTTGGCTTGATGTCTGCTGACACTTCACCCTGAGCTTTTTTCCTGGACAGTTCTGTCAATGATGATTTGCTTCCACTCTCAGGAGAAGAGTAAGGAGGCAGGAGCCAAGTTTACCCCAGCTGGAACAGGAATCAAACCTGCACCTTTGGTATTATTGTAAACCATACACTAGCTATCTAGCCAACTGAGCTAACCGGCCCTTGTAAGCAATGAAAGATCCTTCAATAAATACGCATAGGCAGTTTCCATTTTAAATGAGGGAAGCATAGTGAAAAAAGTTTAAGATGGTACTTGCAGAAGTGATTTTTTTATATAGATAGAAATATTTTAGCCAAGTGTGTTTATTGGTTGACTTGATTTGACATATATTGGTTTGATTCTAAGTATAATGAAGTATGATTAAAAAATTCTCCTGATTAAAATGACTAGGTTAGAAAGATTAAAAAAGAATTTGCATATACTTAGTACCTCTCAGGGTGCTTCACAATAATATATTACTTTTGATGTGCAGTTGCTATTATTTCATAGGCAAACGTGAAAACTAATTTGTGCACGTTCAGGTTTCACAAAGAGCAAATTAGATAAATGATAGTACTCTGATTCAATGCTGTTTATACATCATTCATTTAAAAACTTTAATGTTAAAAAAAACAAGCAATGGATCATAACTCTTCAGATGTATCCTAAAGAAGCAGTTTGAATTAAAATTGTGTTACTATCCTAATTGGAAGCTAGTAGTAGATTGAAAGTAATTTTTACACAGGGTAAAGTGAAAAATAGGAGAACCAAAAATTTGAAATTTGACACTTTTGCTGGGAAACCTGGACATGAGTGTGCAGAGAAGTGGTTTCGGAAGTTGGAATTCTATCAAGGGGAATGAATAGGTTTGGTAAATTAGAATTTTGTATTGGGATCAGGAAACCTGAACAATGGAAGTCAGTGGGAAAAAGGTTTGATAATAGAAACAGAGAGTACTGCACGTCTGAAATAAAAACAGAAAATGCTGGAAAAACTCAGCAGGTCTGGCAGCACCTGTGGAGAGAGAGAGAGAAAGAGTGAGAGAAAAACAGAGTTAATGTTTCATGCTTGTCTGACTCCTCTTCAGGGTGCTGCTTATCTGACAGCATTTGAAAAGGGAGAAGACAGATTAATGATACCACTGTACGTCCTTCCTCTGAATTGACACTTTGGACTTGGATTACTTCTGGAGTTGAGAATGGGACTGTTTTCTCAGGTTCTCCCATTCGCTCCATATCTGTAACTTCAGCAACTGAGCTATCCATGCACTGGGAAAGCCAATGTTGCAGTGTTTCTGCATGCTTTTTGCCAAAGTTATGGTGGGTGGAGTGGGAGGATCTCCGTGGAATTTTAACTGGACAAAATTGAATGGAAGATTGTAAAATGTAGTGTTTTCTGGCACCATTCTTAAACTTCAGCGTTTTCCCTGTCTCCACTGTGACTTTTGGTGAGGACAGTTCTGTATGCATGTAAGTAGATAAAGGCATAAGGAATTGGAGTTGACTATATGACCCCCTCAAGCCTGTTCCACCATTCACTTATGCTTCTTCCCAGCTGCTTTCAGACTTTTGAATGGGCCTACCTCGCATTAAGTTATCTTTCTCTATACCCTGGCTATGACTGTAACACTACATTCTGTTCTCTCACCTTTCCTTCTCTATGAATGGTATGCTTTGTCTGTATAGCATGCAAAAAACAATACTTTTCACTGTATGCTGATACATGTGACAAAAATCAAAATCAAATCAAATATCATAGTTGACCTTTTATCTCAACTGCACTTTTCTCTCCATCCCCCATACTCTTTGAGTCCATTAATATCCCAAGATTTCAGTGTTGAACATACCCCTGATGGCTAAGCATCCACAACCCTCTCGGAGAGAAAATTCCAAAGATTCTCCAGCTTCTAAGTGAACATTTCTCTTCATCTCAGTGTTGGCTGGCCTCTAAATGGCCTTCCTTTAAAGCTGAGGCTATGACCATTATTTCCAGAATTTCCAGCCAGAGAAGCAACCTCTCAGCACCTACCCTGTCAAGCTGCCTATGAATGTTGTATATTTCTATTCTCATCCTTCTGAACTCCAGAGAATATAGGCCTGTTCTACTCAATCTCTCCTCATTGGATTGGGATGAAAGAGTTATCCAGTGAGGAGAGATTGAGTAGAACAGGCCTATATTCTCTGGAGTTCAGAAGGATGAGAATCAATCTAGTGAATTTGTTGCTTCTTCTAGATGTGTGGAGTCCTTGTTTATGCTGGTTGCTTTTCCAAGGCAGTGGGAAGTATAGACAGAGTGAATGGATGGGAGGTTGAGATGTGTGATGGACTGGGCTTTGTTCATGACCCTTTGTAGTTTAATGCAGCTTTGGGCAAAGCAGGAGCCGTACCAAGCTGTGATACAACTGGAAATAATGCTTTCTATGCATCTATAAAAGTTGGTAAGAGTCGTAGTTGACATGCCAAATTTCCTTTGTCTTTTGACAAAGTAGAGGCGTTCTTAATTTTATAGAGCAGCGTAACTAAGTGGAATCCATGATGTAGAGTTGCCAACAATGGACTGGAGTGGGCACAGTAAGTAGTCTCATAACACCAGATTAAAGTCCAACAGGTTTATTTGGAAGCATGAGCTTTTGGAGCACTGCCCCTTCAACAGGTGAGTCACTCAGTGCTCCGAAAACTTGTGATACAAATAAACCTGTTGGGACTTTAATCTGGTGTTATGCGACTACTTACTGTAACTGAGTGGAGGCACAATTATAACAAATGACCTGATTTATTTTCCATGTATGTGAATGTATGGAATACTGTTTCCCAGTGAGATACATGTATTTTGTATTCTGTGCATATTAAAATAATAAACCAAAATAAATCTCAAACTTTCTCTTCCCAAGAGAACTGGTTTCTCACTCTGTTACACTTGCTGCATGCTTCTCTCTCTGACTAACAGTTAAGGTTCCTTGAGCTCTGGTTTTAATTTCTCTGTCCAGCATAAATCAGGTTGGAGGCAGGAGTGGGCTGGATAGTGGTGGACTGAACCCCTCCTCTTCTGGCCCAACCTGATCATCTGCAGATCAAAATAGCAGGAGTGGAGTCACTCATTTAATTATTTATTTATTGTCATAAGTAGGCTTATATTAATACCGCAATGAAGTTATTATGAAAATTCCCCAGTCGCCACACTCTGACACCTATTTGAGTACATCGCGGGGGAATTTAGCGTGGCCAATACACCTAAACATCTTTTCAGATTGTGAGAGGAAACCAGAGCACTCAGAGCAAACCCTCGCAGACGAAAGAGGAACATGCAGACTTTGCACAGACAGTGGCCCAGGCTGGGAATTGAACCCGGGTCCCTGGCACTGTGAGGCAGTGGTGATAACCACTGTACTAGCGGGCCACATCAATAAATTATCAATGTGATTACTGGGAATCAAACCTGGGTCATGTACTTGGAAGGTAACTAAACTCACCACTATACCACTCTCCTTAAATAAGTTAATTAGGGCTGACCTGCTCTGCTGGCAGCCTGAATAGCAGTGCTAGTTTCTCTGCCAGGCCAAACCCTGTCAGGAACTGGATCAAGGGCCAGAAGTGGCATGTTGGATGTCTCATCAGCAGGTTGCTTCACCATGAGGTGCTGTCAATTAGGTCTATCTATGTCTCTTAGCTGGGGGTCTTGCATTACAAATAAAAATTTCATTCCTCCAAAGCTGAATGTGATTTGATTCAAGTGAATCATACAATCCTAAGCGCAGAAGGAGGCTATTTGGCCCATGGACTCTGCGCTGACTAAACCCCACCCAGACCCTATCCCCATAACCCTATGCACTTACCCTAGTTAGCCCTCCTGACACTAAGGGGCAGCTTAGCATGGCCAATCCACCAACCTGGGCATCTTTCGGACTGTGGGAGAAAACTGGAGCACTCGGAGGAAACCCACGCAGACACAGGGGGAACGTGTATACTTTGCACAGACAGTGACCCAAGCCGGGAATCGAACCCAGATTCCTAGTGCTGTGAGTCAGCACTGCCACGCTGGATTGCTTCTTGAGTCTTCATCTCTGTGGCTCATTTTTATAGTAAGAAGTCTCACAACACCAGGTTAAAGTCCAATATCTTTATTTGATAGTAAATGCCACAAGCTTTCGGAATGCTGTTCCTTTGTCAGGTTCCTTTTCCACTCACCTGATGAAGGAACAGCATTCTGAAAGCTTGTGGCGTTTACTATCAAATAGATCTGTTGGACTTTAACCTAGTGTTGTGAGACTTCTTACTGTGTTTGCCCCAGTCCAACACCAGCGTCGTCACATCATGACACTCATTTTTATGTCAAAGAATGCACTTAGCAATTAGCCATTTTGGGGACTGAATAGTGCCTTTTTTAAATAGACTGCTAGTAGCGGAGTATTGTCTTTCTGTGGATTAGTAAAGTTTCTAGACTATCGGAAATGAACGTGCTGCTTATCCTAGTACTGTATGTTGGATCAGCTGTGCCTCTCATACTCGTAGGCAAATAACCTGAACCTCAACTTCTTGAATCTTTTGGCAGCAAACACAGCGCCAACAGTATTTCATTCGCCGAGTAAGCTGCTATTTATTTGCTACCTAAATGCTTAAATCCCTAATCCAACAGTTAGCTGGCTCAGTGATTTAATTGTAAGAAAACAGTATATGTCTGGTATTTGAACCCGTGCTGTAATTTGGATAAAAAGTTTCCTATTATAAAAGAGAGAGCGCCTGTATTGTTTGGGCAGCTAGGGATGGGCAGTAAATACAGCCTTGTTAATGTCACTCACATCCTGAGCACAAATAAACAAAAACATGTTATTGAAAATTTACAAAAGCATGCTTTTTGGTGTTATAAATTTGATGAACATTTCCCATTTGCTGGCAGGAATATTCCATTTCAGTGGCATTGTCCTCCAATTTCATTTCTATCACTTCCTCTCTCATTAGAAATTCAGGTTCCTCCAGTTGACATCTTAACCCCACAATTTGGTACTCAAGAAAGAGTAGATATCAGCAATAAAATTGTGTTCTGACAGACAGCAAAATTTTCAATCTTTCAAAACATTTCCATCCTATCTATGACCACCAAGCTTTGGGGTCAATGAAGGAGGGCATGCCAGAAGTAACAATAAGGTGTCAACCTGGGTGGAGCTACAATACAGGATTAGTTGCATGTCTAACAATATAAACAGCAAGTAATAGAGGTAAATAATTCCACAACCAGCGGATCAGACTTAAGTTCTGTAGAACTTTTTTTCATTTATTCGTGGGACATTGGCTTCATTGGTTGGCCAGCATTTATTGTCCACCCCTAGTTGCCTGAGCATCCTGCCAAGAATGCCGTAATCTTAGGATAAGGGGCAGCAAATTTAAAAGAGTTGTGGAGAAACTATTTCTCCTGAAGGGTTGTGAATCTGTGGCATTCGCTATCCCAAAATGCGGTGATGCTGGGACAGTGAGTAAATTTAAGGAGGAGTTAGACAGATTTTTAATTGGTAATGGGTTGAAAGGGTGTGGGGAGAAGGCAGGAAAATGGAGATGAGGAGCATATCAGCCATGGTCGAATGGTGGAACCGACCTGATGGACTGAATGGCCTAATTCTGCTCCTATATTTTGTGAATCTATAATGATGGGTGACAGTTAAACAAATCACAGTTGCAAATGCTTCAACCTTTATGTTTTGTATTAATGTGTGCTGCGCTCCTCCATCACTGAGGGTGGGGATATTTGTGGAGCCTCCTCCTCCAATCTCTAGCCAGAGGTGCTGCTAAAGGCCTGTGCTCCAGAACTTGCTGCACATGTGGCCAGGCTGTTCCAGTGCAGCTACAACACTGGCATCTACCTGGCAATGTGGAAAATTGCCCAGATATGCCCAGGACAAATCCAACCCAGCCAATCACTGCCCCATCAGATAAAAGCAAATTACCGTGAATGTTGGAAAATCTCAACAGGTCTGACAGTATTTGTGGAGAGAGAATAGAGCTAAAGTTTTAAGACTGGATGACAGCTCTGACAAAGGGGGGTTGGTTTAATTGAATTGGCTGATGGCTGGTATGTGATGTGGAGCGATGCCAATAATATGGGTTCAATTCCTGCACTGGTTGAGGTTATTCATGAAGGGCTCGCCTTCTCAAATTTGCCCCTCATCTGTGGGGTGGTGACCCTCAGGTTAAATCATTACCAATCACCTCAAAGAGGAGAGCAGCCTATGGTCATCTGGGACTATGGTCGTTTTACCTTTTATCTATGGATCAAAAAACTTTCTTCGGATACCAGCCAAGTTTGAAAGGGCAGAATCTGTAATTATGTTGGTGGACAGTTTATATTGGATCATAATCCTATAAGACAGTAAGAAATAGGAACAGGAATAGGCCATTCAGCCCTTCTAACCATTAATAATAATAAGATCACGGCTGATCTAACACTCATTAAGTCCACTTTTCTGCTTGCGTGACCCTTAATTCCTCCACTGATTCATAACAAATTGATCTCAGCCTTGAACATGTTCAACGACTCGAACTCCACAGCTTCTTGTAGTAAAGAATTCTAAAGATTCACCACTCTTTGAGAGAAGAATAAGGGTCATAGCCCAAATATTGTTTTACCTATTGAACTATATTACCTGTTCACTTCAGCCAATTCCATCCTCGTACCTTCATAATTCCCCTGCTTTAAGTTTAACACAAATATTTCAGTCCTAATTTTTGCACACTCAAGCTGAATGCTAATTTTGATCAGAGTGTGATGACCACTTCCTGAGGATCTTTAATCTTGATATAATTTATTAAACAACTCAACAGGTATTACAGTAGGAACATGGCAGAATCTATCCTATCATTAGAATCTTAGAATCCTATAGTGCAGAAAGAGGCCCTTTGGCCCATTGAGTCTGCACCGAACACAATCCCACCCAGGCCTTAATCCCCCCATATCCCTATATATTTTATCCACTGATCTCTTTAACCTATGCATCTCAAGACACTAAGGGGCAAAAACCTAATGTCTGATCTTTGGACTGTGGGAGGAAACCGGAGCACCCAGAGGAAACCCATGCAGACACGAGGAGAATATGCAAACTCCAAACAGGCAGTGACCCGAGCCAGGAATCGAATCCAGGTCCCTGGTGCTGTGAAGCAGCAGTGCTAACCGTTGTGCTACTGTGCTGTCCATCCTGTTCAACTCCTGACAGAAACTGAATTTCAGCTCTTGATTGAATCCTTTCCCCTTCCTCATTACAGTCTTCAGTTCATTCTGATGATATGTAAATTGTTGAAACCTGTGCTAAGGTTCAGATTCTAGATCTCGGCTACCTTCACTGGCTCATTGTGCACTGATGTAAATATTTGCCCATGGCTTCAAATCCTTTCATGTTCTTGTCAGGTTTGCAGTCTCCTCCGGCCCAGGTTTCTTGGTCCTTTCTGTTCCAATTGATCCACACTTTTCCAAATCGTCTTCCCCTTCTGTATTACAATTGGTAGAAGATCCTTTCATCTCTTGCTACTACATTCTGGACTTCTCTTCTTAAACTTCCTTTCTAAATGCTAAAACTTTCTGTACCTTCAAATGGCTTCATAAAACATACTTTTTCAAACTGTGCTTTTGTCCACTTTTCCCAGTTCCCCTGCTGGGGCCTAATGTCTGATAGTTGAAACTTGCACTAATCTTTGCAGACAAAGTATCAGCTTTTGCATGTATGGGCTGACATCCAGACTCTGTATTGCTGTCTGACTACTTGTTGGATTTAGTTGTCACTTTGTCAAAATTTCCTCCAACTAATCATCAGAGAAAAACAAAGCCTTTGTTAATTGCCTCAAGCATAAACTCCATTCCTTTATCGCTGGCTGCATCTTTCTCTCAGACCATTTGGTCCTGTTTGATTCCAGAACTAGATTTAAACCATACTGATTTTCAGGATCATTCTTTATTCCATCTCTGCCTCAACCTTCTTCCTCTAGCACCAAAATTCTTTTCCACACTTTCGTAACTTCTAGATTAACTTTTGTTCTTCAGTATCACGTTTGCTGGTCTTGCAAAGATTCAGCTAACAATGTAAAATTGACCACATAAAGCACTGCTGTGGCCTCAGCTGGAATATTAAGAACATAAAAACACAAGAATAAAGCGCAGGAGTTGGCCATCTGCCCCTCGAGTCTGTTCCGCCATTCAATAAGATCATAGCTGAACTTTTCAAGGACTGAGCTCCACCATAGCCCTTAATTCCTTTATTGTTTAAAAATTTATCTATGCTTTCCAGTACTGGGCACCACACTTTAAGAAGGATCTGAACGCATTAGAGAGATTGGAAAAGATTTAAGAATGGTTCTAGGTACTTGGAATGTAAGTTATATAGATTGAAGAAGGTGGGACTGGTGTCCTTAGTGGGGAGGAAGGAAATTCAAAATCATGGTGGTGAAAGTCTGAATAAGATCATAGACAAAGGACAAAGGGAGTAACAGTTCAGTGATAGGAAGGTGAGAACCAGAGGGCACAGATTTAAGGTAATTGGCAAAAGGAGCAATGGCAATATGACGAAAAGCTTTTTCACACAGTAAGACATTAAGATCTGGAATTCACTACCTGAGAGTTTATTGAGGCAGGATCAATTGAGGCTTTCAAAAGAAAATTGATTCATTATCTGTAGTGTCCGAACCATGTTAAGGATCATGGATTTTAAACAAAAAGAAAGATGTGGTTTGCATATGTAGATTCAAACTAACAATAACAGATTCATTGAAAGTGATGTTCTATGCACTGCACAAAAACTGAAACTGAATTTGTGCAACATCCTAATGACATCACCATCAGATCATGTGATCAACTCTGAAAGCAGACACGTAACTACTTAAATATATAACATTATACGAAAAGAAAAGATTTGCAGGGCTATGGGAAAATGCAGTGGTAGTGTCTGATTTGCTCCTTCAGAGATATAGCATGAACATGATGGACTGAATGGCTTCCTTCTGTGTTAAACCCTTCTTCTATGAACCTATCCAGATCTTCTCAACCAGCTCTTTATTTGCGACAGTGATGGAGTTCAAGTCTGCTGACATAAGCCAAGCTTCTGTGCAATGAAATCATTAAAATAATACACAAGAAATCATAAGATTTCTGACAGTATTTTAATTTAATCACTGCAACCTCACATTTGTTATCTCAATAACGTTTAATAAAGTTGAATGTAATTTTTACACTTGGTAGTACAGAACTGGAGAGAGAGAAAGAGAGACATGCTTTTGAAATTTTTTTGTCTTGCACTCATCAGGACAGACACAAACACAGGATGGTAGAGTGATATCATTACTTTGCCTGTTATGAACAGTTGAAGGGATGTGCTGTTTGATATGCACCACCAGTCATTGGGACATATAGCCTACATATCAGGCATCATTCTGGCACTGAAATTCTTATAATACATTATTCAGTTGTTGGTAGGCAGAATGTCTTTTTGGCTTGACAGCAGTACCCAGTCAGTGGAGGACACCTCGGCTAGTATCACCTAACGCTCCAGTATTTAAGACACGTTTATCCTCGAGCTGAGACAGACTGGGCATTTTATTTCCCAGAGCCAAAAGTGTTATATATTTAAGTAGTTACGTGTCTGCTTTCAGAGTTGATCACATGATCTGATGGTGATGTCATTAGGATGTTGCACAAATTCAGTTTCAGTTTTTGTGCAGTGCATAGAACATCACTTTCAATGAATCTGTTATTGTTAGTTTGAATCTACATATGCAAACCACATCTTTCTTTTTGTTTAAAATCCATGATCCTTAACATGGTTCGGACACTACAGATAATGAATCAATTTTCTTTTGAAAGCCTCAATTGATCCTGCCTCAATAAACTCTCAGGTAGTGAATTCCAGATCTTAATGTCTTACTGTGTGAAAAAGCTTTTCGTCATATTGCCATTGCTCCTTTTGCCAATTACCTTAAATCTGTGCCCTCTGGTTCTCACCTTCCTATCAGCGTGAACTGTTACTCCCTTTGTCCTTTGTCTATGATCTTATTCAGACTTTCACCACCATGATTTTGAATTTCCTTCCAGTCATGAATTTATATTTCGGTAGCACATTAAGTTAAGTTTATTTATTAGTCACAAGTAAGGCTTACATTAACAGTGCAATGAAGTTACTGTAAAATTCCATCTTCTTTCAGCAGTATGCATTTTACTGCTGGGGCAAAATATCTATATATTCAACAAATAGGCTAACAGCAAGACTTTCTGGCTGGCTCAAAGGAAATGGGATAGAACATAGAAGATAGAACACAGAACACTACAGCATAAACAGGCCCTTCGGCCCAAAGGTTGCACTGATCATACCCATGCCATAGAACTATCTGTAACTCCCAATCCCATTTAATCCCATGTATTCATCCAGAAGTCTTTTAAAAGACCCCAGCGAGTTTGCCTCCACCACCACTGATGGCAGCTGATTCCATTCACTCACCACCCTCTGAGTGAAAAACTTACCCCTAACATCTTCTCTGTACTTGCCCCCCAGCACCTTAAACCTGTGTACTCTCATAGCGACCATTTCAGCTGTGGGAAATAACCTCCGAGAATCCACCCTATCTATTCCTCTCAACATTTTATAAACCTCTATCAAGTCGCCTCTCAACCTTTGTCTCCCCAGGGAGAAGAAACCTAGCTCCCTCAACCTATGTTCATAGGGCATGCCTCCCAATCCAGACAACATCCTTGTGAATCTCCTCTACACCATCTCAATAGCTTCCACATCCTTCCTGTATTGAGGCGACCAGAACTGCACACAGTACTCCAAGTGGGGTCTGACAAGGGTCTTATAAAGTTGTAGCATTACCTCCCAACTCCTAAACTCAATCCCTCGATTAACGAAGGCCAGTACACCATACAGGAGACAGTGGGAAGGGTTCCCAGCCCCTGTAGTTTCCTAGTCCAACCTATGCACCCTAATTCTCTCCTAATAGCCTCATAATTACCATTCCCCCAGCTATAACCACTGCCCCCAGGTTCATGCCTACCCTTTCCATCACTGAGGTGAATGTAACCAAATTGTGGTCACTATCACCAAAATGCTCACCAACTTCCAAGTCTAACACCTGGTCTGGTGCAGACTTGAAGATTCAAGGTGTCTCTTATGTGCTGAGTTTTTTGACTATCCATAAGGTTGATAAAGGCAGAAACTTTTATCTGTTTAAAATGTTTATGTGGTACCAGGCTATGGAGCAAGAGCTGGGAAGCGGGGTGAGAGTGGCTGGCAATTTTTCAGCTGACACAATTACAGTGGTCTGAATTGTCTCTTTTCATGCTGTAAATTTATATGATTCTATGAAGACAAAGGAGTGATTATTTTCATTAATCCGACATTCTGAGAGAATAGAACAGAAACATGGATGACAAAAACAACGAAGAACTCTAGAAGCGAAAAGATGTCTGTTGCAATCTGCTGGTTGTGGTGAGGAAAGGTCACAGATTCAGAGCTATGTAATGTTATACCATTTTTCTTGGACACAAGGAAGGTTCCATGCCTGGAATGGAATCTTGCCATATTTATGTTGTGACTTGTAAAATGTGAAATATTATTCTGTCTCAATTGTTTCATTATTACTTTGTTCTGTACACTGGGAACATTGGAGAGCAATAACCTTATTGCAAAGATGACCAGAAGATCGGATTGTTCTTGCTTTTGAATAAGGGACACAGCTGGAAAAGTATTGCCATCCATCACCTATTATAATGCATGTGCAAATCAATGTGCTGGCGTAGTCTTCAAGATCCTGGTCATGGAGGCAAGTATGAGGCATGTGCTGAGTAGAATGACCTATATTTCACATTCTTTGTCAGTTTTAACTATTTCTTGCATTTGTTCATGTTCTGCTTTGGCATCAGTTTGCTTCTGCCCTAATGTTGCATGAATTGGTTGTGGTTTGCAAGCCTGGCTAGGTCACATTCAGGCAGTCATAAGCTCATTAGTCTTAGCTCCAGAAATAGTATTTAACCACTTACCCTCGATTTACACTTTCTTGACCAGCTAAAACTCTTAAAACTTCGCCATTTTCCAAGTAATTCTACTTCAATATGCTGGTCCAGTATTCATCCTTCTTTCCATGTGGAAGAAGTAGTAAAGTGAATGTAAATTCTACAACTGGAAGCAAATCAGTTCATAAACATAATCTACCTGTATAATATTGCCAGTTGGAAAAGTGTGTAAAGCACTCTGCTGTGCTGCCACAATTCTCATGTTGGCCATTAGAACTGGACAAATTGTTGGTTCACATTGTGATGGTTTTTATACCAGATTCAATTGAATCAATTCCAAAATGCATTCTAAAAGAACAAAATTGTAAATGTCATTATGAAACTTTGGTAAATTTCCCATTGCATTTTTCACAGTGAATAGAGCAAAGAACAAAGAAAATTACTGCACAAGAACAGACTCTTCGGCCCTCCAAGTCTGCTTGATCATGCTGCCCTTCTGAACTAAACCACCTGCCACCCTTCTAGGAACCATAGCCCTCTATTACTAACCTATTCATGTATTCGTCAAAATGCCCCTTAAAAGTCACTATTGTAAAGTCACTGAATGAAAACAATGGTATTGCACTGTGGGCTTAATGTGTTCCCTCAGTCTTGGCTTCCTTGTAGCCATTGGCAAATGAATTCAGTACTGAAGAAGTAAGCAACTGTAAAAACCAACTTGTAGGAAATGTTAATACAGAGGTATTGCCTAAGTATTAGTGTTGGTACTTGTGGAGTGTGTTAAGGTATTAACTAATGACTGCACAATATTCAACACCTTTTGCAATTCCTCAGATGCTGAAGCAGTCCACGTGCATACATAGTATGATCTGGACAATATCCAGGCTTGGGCTGCTAAGTAGTAAGTGACATGCGTGCCTTATACATTCCAGGCAATGATCATCTCCAATGTAAGAGAAACCAATTATATTCAATAGCATTACTAGAACTGAATTCTCCCCTATCAACATCCTGGGGGTTACCATTACCAGAAATTGAACTAGACTAGCCATATAAATACTGTGGCTACAAGAGCAGATTGGGAATTCTGCAGCAAGCAACTCACTTCCTGACTTCCCAAAGCCTGTCCAGCATCAACAGGGCAGAAATCCCTGTTAATGGAATACTTTCCAGCTATCTGAACAGATGCCATTCCAACAACACTCCAGAAGCTTGATACCATTCAAGACAAAGCAGTCTGTTTGATTGGCATCACATCCACTCTCTCCACCATTGATCACAGTGGCAGCAGTGTGCACAATCTACAAGATGAACTGAAACAACTCACCAAGGCTCCTTTGACAGCACCTTTCAAGCTAACAATTCTACTATATAGAAGTAGAACACCTTCTATGGGAACACCAAGAGGTTCCCTGCAGGCCCCACACATCCTGACTTGAAGCTGTTCCTTCACTGTTATTGGGTCAAAACCCCGGAATTCTCTCCCTAACAGCACTATGGATATGCCAATGGTTCAAGAAAGTGGCTCACCAGAACTGTCTCAAGGGCAATTAGCCAAAAATGTTCACAGTCTATGAAATTATTTTTAAAAATCTAAAATCCCTTTCATGTTGTGTCCACATATGTGCTGTCCTTGCCAGTAAATTTCACATACTTCTACTTCACTTTATGACCCCTTGTCTTGCCCTATCTTTGTCAACTTTATTCTATAAGAACCTGTGAACTAAAGGCTAAAGGGACCAAATGATTATGGGGAGGTGATGGGATCAGGGTATTGGATTTGATGATAATGAATGGTGGAGCAGGCTCGAAGAGCCGAATGGCCTACTCCCACTTCTATTTTCTATGTCTGTTTCTATGCATGAACATTGCATTCCTCTAATTCTGACCATTTCTGCATTCCTCTAATTTTGGCCTTTTGTGCATTCCTGATTTTCCACCTATTAATTGTCGGTCCAGCAGTGGCTACAGGTTGCAGTTGGCACTGCTGCGACTGGCCAGCCGCAGTCTCAGGTGGAATGTCCTTCCGAGAAAGGGATGGCAGTCTCACCTTAAAGTTCTCATGTTAAATGGCTGTGAGGCAGTTGTTGGGATCATGGATAAACTTTCCCTCAATTATTTCTAGCCTTGGGTTAGTTCAGGGGCTGTGGGGCTCTGCAACATTCAGGTTACAGGAGGACTGGTCTGATTGCAAAAGATCACTCTGTTCCTTTCCATTTAATATAATAATTGAAAATCTGATGGGCATCTCTACAGGTGACCCACATGATTCCACAACCTTCCACCCATCATCCAACCCATCCCCATTTATCCTAAATGTTTAGATTTCTTTAAAAAGTATACGGATATCTGAAAATATAAACCATTATCGATCATAAACAAGATTTAGACCTGTCATTCTATATGCAAAGCTATTTTTAAAAGATTAGAGATTTGAAAAATATCACAACTTATTTAGCAGACAAAAACTAAAACAAATTTTCTTAATACTTATACCCGGAACTCTTGTGATCGTATATTGAACAACATGTTACATCAACCAATAACTTACCCATTTATTCAATGCAAATCAGAGTTCCTTTCTTGGTATCAACAGATATCAAGTAAGAAAATGGTTGATACAGAAACCGTGAGGGGAATTTTGCCTTCCCACGTGCCATGGGTGTTATAGAAGGGAGGGAGTGGATCACGGAAAGGTCTGTTGACCTTGGGTGGGATTTTTCAGTTTTGGGATGAGCACAGCTAGAAAACCCTAGCCATTAACTTCGTTAAGTTTGAAGGTTAGATTTGATATGTTTGCGATAGAAAAGGGGTTGGAAGGATATGGGAACTGAGCAGTAATATTATTTGATCACAAGGAGATGAATGTCAACCTAGATTAATTGGCCTCAGTGGCCAGCTTGTGTTGTTGTTTCAACAATAATCTCTCCCTCAATGTCAACAAAACGAAGGAGATTGTAATTGATTCCAGAAGCATAAAGGAGAACATGTCCTTGTCTACATTAATGGGGGCGAAGTGGAAAAGGTCAAGAGCTTCCAAGTTTTTAGATTCCAAATCACCAACAACCTATCTCAGTCCCTGCATGCTGACACTATAATTAAGAAAATCCACAAATGCTTCTGCTTTCTCAGATGACCAAGGAAATTTGACATATCAGCTATGACTCTCACTACCTTTTACAGATACACCATAGAAAGCATTTTTTCTGGTTGTATCACAGTTTAGTATGGTTCCTGCTCTACTCAAGACTGCAAAAAATACTAAAGGTCATGAATGTAGCCCAATCCGTCACGCAAACCAACCTCCCTCCCTGTAAACTCTGTTTACACTTCCCACTGTCTTGGCAAAGCAGCCAGCGTAATTAAGGACTCCACACACCCTGGACATTCTCTCTTCCACCTTCGTCTGTTGGGAAAAAGATACAAAAGCCTGAGGTTGCATACTAACCGATTCAAGAACAGCTTCTTTCCTGCTGCTGTCAGACTTTTGAATGCACCTATCTTGCATTAAGTTGATTTTTCTCTATATCCTAGCTATGATTGTAACACTACATCTTACACTCTCATTTCCTTCTGTATGAATTGCCTGTATGCTTTATCTGTGTAGCGCACAAGAAACAATATTTTTCACTGTATGTTAATACATGTGACAATAATAAATCAAATCAAATCTATTTTGAAATAAGTGCAAAGCATTTGGGAACATTTTTGTCCTTGCTAGTGGAGACAGTGGTGTAGTGTTCATGTCACTGCACTAATCCAGAGATCTAGGCTACTCTGTGGATGTAGGTTTGAATCTGACTGTGGCAGTTGGTGGAGTTTATAGTAGAGGTCTTGTGGTGGAGTGGATCGTATCCTTAACTCTAAGCTAGAAGCACCATATTCAAGTCCCACACGAGGACTTAATGGTCATGGAATTTGTATTTGAAACACAGTCAAACTGGTGAAACATCTGTAAACTGCATGCAGCAAAACCAATTTCAAGACCATGATCTTTCAGAGTCATGGAGGATTATAGTATGGAAACAGTCGCTTTGGCCCAACTTGTCCATGCTGCCCTTTTGTTTTTAACCAGTAAGCTTGTCCCAATTAGAGGAAGAAGAAGGTTAGAACATTACAGCGCAGAACAGGCCCTTCGGCCTTCGATGTTGCGCTGATCAATTAGGAACAAGCAGTGACCCTCTAACCTAAACCATTCCCCTTTCATCCATAAACTTATCTACTAAACTTATCTACTACAATTGTCCGTGTTTGGTCCATATCCTTCTATATCCATCTTACTCATGTAATTGTCTAAATGCTTCTTAAAAGACAAAATTGTACCCACCTTGTTCCAGACACTCACCGCATTCTGTGTGAAATAATTGCCCTTCTGGACAATTTTGTATCTCTCTTCTCTCACCTTAAACCTGTGCCCCCTAGTTTTAGACTCTCCTACTGTTGGGATAAGATGTTCACTATCTGATCTGTGCCCCTCATTGTTTTATAGATCTTTATAAGATCCACCCCTATACCTCCTATGCTCCAGGGAAAAAAGTCCCAATCTATCCAGCCTCTCTTTATAATTCAGTCCATCAAATCCTGGTAGCAACCTTGTAAATCTTTCCTGCACTCTTACTAGCTTAATATTAAGTAGATCAATCATAATTTTTTTTTTAGAGCAACACAGCACGGGAAACAGGCCCTTTGGCCCAACGAGCCCGCGCCGCCGTCATAACTATATAGTACCAATTCCATTATCCTATTCTATTTTTAGGTTATTCCTAATATGGAAGAATCTCAACGTAGGGACAATTTGTTTCCCAATCAGCCTAAGAGCGAATTTTTGGGATGTGGGAGGAAACCGGAGCGCCCGGAGAAAACCCACGCAACCACGGGGAGAACGCGCAAACTCCCGCAGACACCGGCCCAATTCCAAGTGTCTGCACAGCTACAGCGATAGTCACTGAGCTGTCATGGTGCCCTTCAGATGGTTCAGATAAAGCACTCATTTACGACATGAAGCACCAGGCAACCCATGAATCAACATCCAAGAGCTGTCCTCGCACCACCTGCCGAATGCATGCTCCTTGTTGGTCAAGTTGGACCGAATTACCTGTTGAAAAAAAGCCATAGTTAAACAGTCCTACTATATCCCTCTATCTGCATACCGCTCATGTGGCTGTCCAAGAGACCCTTAAACAGCCCTAGCGTGCCTGCTCCCACCACCTTACTCGGCAGTGCATTCCACACCCCCACTACCCTTTGTGTGAAAAACTGCCCTCTAATATTTGTCTTATACATAGCCCCCCTCACCCTATGGCCATGACCCCTCGTCCTATCCATTTCTGAAGGTGGAAAAAGTTTACCTCCATTTACTCTATCTATACCCCTTATAATCTTATACACCTCTATTAGATCCCCTCTAAGCCGACGTCTTTCAAGGGAAAACAACCCCAGTCTATTTAATCGTTCCTCATAAGACAATCCTTCCATACCAGGCAGCATCCTGGTAAACCTCCTCTGCACTCTCTCCAAGGACTCCACATCCTTCCGATAGTACGGCGACCAGAACTGGACGCAGTATTCCAAGTGAGGCCTAACCAACGTTCTATCCAATTGCAACATCAAACTCCTACTCTTGTATTTTATACCCTTTTCTATGAAAGCTAACATACTATACGCTTTCTTTATCACCTTCTCCACCTGTGAAGACACCTTCAGAGACTTGTGAACCTGCACCCCCAAGTCTCTCTGCGTCTCTATACTCCGAACCTTTTATCCTATACCTCTCTTCTACATTTTTCCGGCCAAAATGCATCACCTCGCATTTATCCGGATTAAATTCCATTTGCCATCTATCTGCCCAGTCTACCAATCTATCTATGTCCTGCGTCAAACTTTTTTGAAAAAATGACCAAAGAGGTGGATGGGGGTAAGGCAGTTGATGTGGTATATATGGACTTTAGTAAGGCATTCGATAAGGTGGCCAATGGAAAGCTTCTGCAGAAAAGGCAGATCTTTGGGATAGAGGGTGATTTAGCTAATTGGATTAGGAATTGGCTAGCAGATAGAAGACAGAGGGTGGTGGTTGATGGGAGATATTCATTGTGAAGTTCGGTTACAAGTGGTGTACCTCAGGGGTCTATTTTGGGGCCCCTGCTGTTTGTAATTTTTATAAACGATCTGGATGAGGGTATTGAAGGATGGATTAGTAAATTTGCGGATGACACCAAAGTCGGAGGAGTGATAGATAGTGAAGAGGGGTGTTATAGTTTGCAGAGAGACTTGGACAAGTTGCAGAGCTGGGCCGAGAGGTGGCAAATGGAGTTTAATGTGGAAAAGTGTGAGGTAATGCACTATGGCAGGAATAATAAATGTGTAGAGTATAGGGCTAATGGTAGGATTCTTAGTAGTCTTGATGAACAGAGGGATCTTGGTGTGTATGTGCATAGATCCCTGAAAGTAGGCAGTCAAGTCGAGAAGGTTGTTAAGAAGGCATATGGAGTCTTAGCTTTTATTGGTAGGGGGATTGAATTTCGGAGCCGCAACGTCATGTTGCAACTGTACAAAACTCTAGTGCGGCCGCACTTGAAGTATTGTGTGCAGTTCTGGTCCCCACATTATAAGAAAGATGTGGAGGCATTGGAGAGGGTACAGAGGAGGTTTACCAGGATGTTGCCTGGTATGGAGGGCAGGTCCTATGAAGAGAGGTTGAAGGATTTGATGTTGTTTTCGTTAGAAAGGAGGCGGCTAAGAGGGGATCTTATTGAAGCATATAAGATGATTAGAGGTTTAGATAGGGTGGACAGTGATAGCCTTTTTCCTAGGATGGAGAAAGCTAGCACGAGGGGACACAGCTTTAAATTAAGGGGTGATAGTTATAGGACGGATATCAGAGGTATGTTCTTTACCCAAAGGGTGGTTCGGGAGTGGAATGCCCTGCCTGCAGCAGTTGTAGATGCGCCAAGTTTGGTGGCGTTTAAGAGGTTAGTTGATAAGTTTATGGAAGAGAAGGGAATGGTTTAGTTTGGAGGGTCATTGCTTTTTTTCTTCCTAATTGGTCGGCGCAACATCGAAGGCCGAAGGGCCTGTTCTGCGCTGTAATGTTCTATGTTCTATGTTCTAACACTATGATACATGAACATATTTCGATTCCAGCTTATGTTTTTATCGTTTACTCCTTCTTTTCCCATATAAAGACCTTTTACTGAAACATAGTGGTACTTGCTTATGAGTTCCTGAGTAGAGCGCTAGCAATGAGATGTCATTTCTTTGACAATATGTAGAGATGTTGGCGTTGGACTGGGGTAAACTCAGTAAGAATCTGGCAACACCAATTTTAATAGAATGTGAATCCTCATTCTAATCAGCAATTTGTAAACTGTCTGTGCTGTTATGTGTGCTTTTGGAGACTAGAACACCTCATTCACCTGACGAAGGCACAAACGCCGAAAGCTAGCAGATTTACTATCAAATAAATCAGTTGGATTTAAAATTGGTGTTGCCAGACTCTTACTTTCTTGACAAGCCAGATTTGAAAATTCAGAGCTGTCTTATAGCCACAGCTCAACATAATACTATTGACAGTATCAGACTGACAATGTCTCAGGCACCACTATTACTGTCCCTGGATATGAACTGTCTTACCTGACAGGCAAGGGTGGCGACACAATGGCATACAGTCAATAGAGAGTTGGTCCTGGGAGTCCTCAACATCGACCCCAGATCTCATGAAGGATCATGACTTCAGGTCAAACGTAGGCAGAAATGTAGGATTCAGATGCTTGGCTAAGACATAAGTTTTAAGAAGGAATAGATGGTAAGGTTTATGGATAAAATTCCAAAGCTTATGAACAAGACAGGTGAAGATATGGTCACTAATGGTGGAGCAGAGGAAGTGGAGGCTCCACCAGAGGTCTGAATTTGTAAAATGCTGATGGAACCATCAGGTAAACAGGACTGATTGTGATTTAGGATATAGGAAGTAGAGATTTAGTTGGCTGATTCAAATGGTTGAAACGGCATCAAATCTCATCAGCAAACCTTAAATCTATTGTGTTTCTCTACAGTGTTAGGAAAGCAAAAGTAATGTTGGTAAACATTAGAAATAAGGAATAGTTTTAAGTGGGCTTAGTTTAATGTTTCTGTGTAAGGAAAGGTAAAATTTACAGTTAGATTTATGCTGGAAAAAGGCATTTGTATGTGTGGGAGTTAGATCAGTTCCAACTACACTTCTATTGTGCTTAGAGAGGGTTAGTGTGAAGAGTAAGTAGAAGCTGACAGAAGTAGTAGTTGTTGCTTAGTAACTCAGAGCCATGTAAGGTAGAAAGTCTTAGTTTTTAGTTTAATTTATTTGTAGCTGAAGACAGAACACAGGGGAGTGAACATCTATCAACTCTGCAAGAAGAAGCTGGGCACAACAAGGGAGCTGCAAAGAGATAGACCTCTCAAAGAGCCAGATACATCCAAGATAATTAGGGAATCAAGGCAGAAAGCAGTCTGAAGTTAAGAGAACAGAGAAGAAGGTACCTTTCAGAGGAGAATTCAAGAGAAATCAGACAGTGGTGTAGGTGAAAGGGAAAGCTGCAGTAACCAGAATTAAAGTGGGAAATCAGACTTCAGAGGTATAACAAAAGTTTGATGCTATTTCCATAGAGTCTGAGTATCAAATAAAACAATTGTGAACTGTTTGTACAGCAGTCAAGATAGAGAAATTCTGAAGAAGGAGTTGAAAATCTTGGATGATGTCTTTGTTTAAAAGAGAAATTTGGAAAACCAGGATTGGATTTCAGAATGCAAACTGCAGATGGAAAGCAGTGAAAGAAGACTTTAAAGCCTGGTTTCTGGGAGTGAGTTTGAAACTCATGTGACAACTATCTGAGGAGAAATCCAGGCACTACCTTGAGTTCAGAGCATAGTGTCTGTTTTGACACAGCAAGTCTGCATGCTTCATAGAATCATAGAATCCTATAGTGTAGAAGGAAGTCATTCTGCCCATTGAGTCTGCACCAACCACAATCCTACCCAAGCCCTATCCCCATAACTCCATGCATTTATCCTAGCTAGTCCCTCTGACATTAAAGGACAATTTAATCTGGTCAATCCACCTAACCTGCACATCTTTGGACTGTGGGAGGAAGCTGGAGCACCCAGACGAAACCCACACAGACATGGGGAGAACGCACAAACTCCACACAGACAATGACTCAAGCCAGGACTCGAGCCCAGGTCCTGTGAGGCCATAGTGTTGGTCACTGTGCCACCGTGCTTAAAGTGACTTTGTATTACTGGGACCATTGTGATTACTTTGTAATCTGTGTTAATCTTAAAATCTATGTACTTGTTAAATTAAGGGGGCAGTAAAGGAGTATTGTATCAGAATCCAACTTTGCATGTTTAATAGAAGTGTTTTTTCTTGTTAAATTTAATTAGTGAGTCTGTGACTCTACTGCTCCACTTTTTGAAAAAAAAGTAAATGTTATGGTCTTTTGAGTCCAGGTTCCATACTGGGACCTTCCTGTCCAGTTATAACACCAACTGGGATTGTAACAACAGTACTACTTAATGTTGTCTGCAGTTTATCTTGCTCACATTAAGTTTGCATCAAGGGAGGTTTAACTGCAGATCCCATTGAAATTCCCCACAACCTGACTTTCTTTGTGCAGTTTACTCTAAGGAATATGTACCAGAGACCTTATTAAGAAAATGTCAACTGAAGCATTTACAGCACATACATTATACAAATATTCCAAAGAACACCGATTTGCAAAGCTGCATACTATCCTGTTTTGGTGCGGCTGCCTGTTTGTGTTCTGGCTATGAACTAATTTTGGACTATGAGTACCTTTTACACCGAACCCCATCCTCTACACATTATACTTTTAATACATTTACTCTCATTACAATATCATAATCTGCCTTTGTGTCAACTTTTATTTTGGGTGAGGCTTTAACCAAATTAAATACTTGAAACCAAAACAAACTTCACATATCACTGAGGTTGGCACAGAAGCATTGGTAAGTTGACCAAAAAGAACAAAGAACAAAGAAAATTACAGCCCAGGAACAGGCACTTCAGCCCTCCAAGCCTGCAACAACCATGTTGCCTGACTTAACTAAAACCTTCCACCTATCCGGGGACCATATCTCTGTATTCCCATCCCATTCATGTATTTTCAAGATGCCTCTTAAAAGTCACTACTGTATCCACTTCTACTACCTCCCCTGACAACAAGATCCAGACACCCACTGCTCTCTGTATAAAAAAATCTGCCACATGCATCTCCTTTAAACCTTGTCCCTTGCACCTTAAACTTATGCCTCCTAATGATTGACTCTTCCACCCTGAGAGAAAGCTTCTGACTATCCACTCTGTCCATACCTCTCATAATCTTGTAGACTTCTATCAGCTCTCCCTTCAACCTCAGTTGCTCCACTGAGAACATACTAAGTTTATCCAAACTCTCGTCATAGCTAATGCTCTCCATACCAGGGAACATCCTGGTAAATCTTTTCTGTATCCTCTCCAAAATCCCCACATCCTTCTAGGATGGTGTGGCAACCAGAATTGAACACTATATTCCAAGTGCGGCCTAACTAAAGTTCTATAAAAGTGCAACATGACTTACCAGTTTTTAAACTCAGTGCCCTGCCGATGAAGCATGCCGTATGCATTCTTGACCACCTTCTCCACCTGCATTACCACTTTCAGTCACCTGTGTACCTGTACATCCATTGGGATGAAAGGAAGGTGAAAAATCTAATCAAAAAAACTAATCAAAAATCTGTGCATAAAAATTTATTTATTGGTCACAAGTAGGTTGTGAAAATTCCATAGTTGCCACACTCTGGCACCTGTTCAGGCACACTGATGGAGAATTTAGCATGGCCAATGCATCTAACCAGCACGTCTTTCAGACTGTGGGAGGAAACCAGAGGAAACCCACGCAGACATGGGGAAAATGTGCAAACTCCACACAGACATTGCCCAAGCCGGGAATCAAACCTGGATCCCTGGCACTGTGAGGCAGCAATGCTAACCACTGTGCCACCGTATATGACTTCAACATGAAGTAAAATTCAGTTTTGCATCAATGTAGCCTCATTCCGTGAATTTCTAATATTAACTGTGGTATCAAATGCTGAACCAAAAACAAGGCTAGGCATTTGTGGACCTGGGCTAAGGATGGAGAAAGATTAGCCAGGGTTGCGTGATTCTTTATTAGTTCCAACTAGGGAATGCTAATGAGTGTCATTCTCCGAGAAGTACAGTGTCCCTGTACAACTGAAACTGATTTTCCAGTATTTCTGTATTTTTCTGCCAATCTTTGTGCCATCAGCAAATTTGGCAACTTTACCTTCAGTCCTCTCCATGCAAGTCATTGGTATAGATTGAAAAAGTTGAGGCCCCAGCACTGATTTCTGTGGCACACCACTTGTCACATTCTGTCAACCAGAAATCATTCCATTTATGCCTAATCCAAGTTAGCTGGCCAATTTTCTCTCCATGATAATATGTTACCCCCCTACATCATGAGCTATTATTTTTCACAGTAGACTTGATGTGGGGTTGAATTTCCTCAATATTGTTTTCAATGTGCTATTTATTGTGCATACCGCATTCTTGTGTATAAATCTACCACGGGTGACTGTTGAAAGATAGCAAATGCAGGAATTATTCTGAAACCATTAAACAATTTTTAAAACAGAATATCTATCCCATTTTCTTTTCTGTACAATGTTAAATAAATAAAGTGGCTGATTATATCTAGGTTTAAGGAATGAATTGTGTGATAAGATCAGCATATTCCACTCTCGAATGAAAAGGAATTCCTATGATGCTTTGTGAACTATGGCTAATTACTTGCATGTTTGATCTCTTGTTTTGCCGATCTCAGCCACAACGGTGGTGGATATCAGTAATTATCTGGGGTGCAGAAGTTGGACTCAAGCAGGGAAAAATTATGTAGGAAACTTGCACCTGATTGCTGTTTGGTGTGCCTTTGCTAGAAATACTTGTGGATGAATGGGGGATGAGTATGTGATTGGGTTAGGCAGCGTAGGGTTAGCAGTTATGGTACTTTGCCTGACAAGATCGTAACACCGGCTCCCATATCCAAGTTTACGAGAGGCGTTTTAATGGAAATGCTTGCATTACAAAATGTTAGTTCAGGATCTTTTGACCTCCTCTGAAAAGCATGGCTGTGTGTCCTCTTGGTTGCAGACTCATAAATTATCTATGGATCTTCTGCATTTAGATGTTTTTTGTAGTAAAAAGGTCTGCCAATTCAACATGCAGAATTAATGTTGAATTGGGCAGTGTACCATCCACACAGTGATGTGTGAGAACACATGACCCACAAGTACCTGGAGCCCACATCTTCCGGTCTCGCTGAAGTTTTCAGGATTTTTGCATGGTTTACCCACCCTGGCTCCTGGGAATCTGCCAGGAAGTCAAATTCAGCGGGACCAGAAGATTCCACTAGTGGGAAAGTCTGCAAAATTGCACCCTAGGAAACAGCTGAGTGTTGGACAGAGCTGTGTACGCAAACAACTCTTAGCTTGAATCCTTCATATATGTACATAGTTCTGTTGTTAATAAATATATACATGTGAGTATAAAGACTTCATAAAGAGTTACTGAATGGTATCTGACACTCTACAACATGGTGGTAGCAAAATGGAAAGCCCCCAGACTCTTGTGCTACACTTATCTCTACAATCTATGGGCCCACCAAATAACACCAAGCATAAAGAATGGAAGAGCTACAGAAGCTCTTCTGTAATTGAAAACAGTTTTGACAGGCAGGAGAAGCTGTGCCAAGTTGCAGAGCTGGGCCGAGAGGTGGCAAATGGAGTTTAATGTGGAAAAGTGTGAGGTAATACACTATGGCAGAAATAATAAATGTGTAGAGTATAGGGCAAATGGTAGGATTCTTAGTAGTCTAGATGAACAGAGGGATCTTGGTGTGTATGTGCATAGATCCCTGAAAGTAGGCAGTCAGGTCGAGAAGGTTGTTAGGAAGGCATATGGAGTCTTGGCTTTTATTGGTAGAGGGATTGAATTTCGGAGCCGCAACGTCATGTTGCAACTGTACAAAACTCTAGTGCGGCCGCACTTGGAGTATTGTGTGCAGTTCTGGTCCCCACATTATAAGAAAGATGTGGAGGCATTGGAGAGGGTACAGAGGAGGTTTACCAGGATGTTGCCTGGTATGGAGGGCAGGTCTTATGAGGAGAGGCTGAGGGATTTGAGGTTGTTTTCGTTAGAAAGGAGGAGGCTAAGAGGGGACCTAATTGAAACATATAAGATGATTAGAGGTTTAGATAGGGTGGACAGTGATAGCCTTTTTCCTAGGATGGAGAAAGCTAGCACGAGGGGACACAGCTTTAAATTAAGGGTGATAGTTATAGGACGGATATCAGAGGTAGGTTCTTTACCCAAAGGGTGGTTAGGGAGTGGAATGCCCTGCCTGCAGCAGTTGTAGATGCGCCAAGTTTGGTGGCGTTTAAGAGGTTAGTTGATAAGTATATGGAAGAGAAGGGAATGGTTTAGTTTGGAGGGGCATTGCTTTTTATATTGGTCGGCGCAACATCGAAGGCCAAAGGGCCTGTTCTGTGCTGTAATGTTCTATGTTCTATGTTCTATGATCTAAAACAACCAGATATTTCAACAACAAATAAAAAGAGTAGCCAAAAAGATCCTTTATACTAAATATAGAACTGGATATAGAGCAGACAATCATAACCCAAAGAGGATAGATTCAAAAAGTTTTAATGGGAACATTAAAACTAGTTTTCCTGTCATTTTCTTCTTTTATTTATATATTTAGCAATCATGTTGTAGAACAGTAATGTTATTTTTTCCAAATGCAATGGAATATTGAACATACGAACTGTCATTCAATGTTATACATCGCTTGAATATTGTGTTTGGCCAGTTATATTTGTTTATAATTAGTTTATATTTGAAAAGTTGAATTCATTAAGGAAGCTTTGATGTGTTTGTGTGTCCTGAGTCCAGATGAGGGAAACACAGTGATGTGTTGATAATTCTGCTGTTGCCTTTTATATAACCAAATAAAGATGTGCAAAATATTTGCGGATGTTGTATGATATCCAAACATTGCAGGGGGGCTGCAGCTGTAAATTAATATGCAACATATGGCTGCCATGCAAATCGAGTAGCATGAGCTATGGCTTCCAATAATTTACCAAAAGAAAGAAATACTTGCAATTATCATCTAGTTATAGAATCCCCATAATACAGTAGGGGATTCAGCCCATTGAGTCTGCACTGAGAACAATCCCACCGAGGCCCTATCCCCCTATTTACCCTGATAACCCCTTGACACTAAGGGGCAATTAAGCATGACCAATCAACCTCACCTGCACATCTTTGGACTGTGGAAGGAAACCAGAGCACCCAGAGGAAACGCAGATACTGGGAGAATGTGCAAACTCCACACAGACACGTATCAGAGGCCAGAATTAATCCCAAGTCCCTGGTGCTGTGAGGCAGCAGCGCTAACCACTGTGCCACTATGCCGCCTACTGTGTTACTATGCCATCCTTATGTAGCACCTTTCAAGACCACTAAACATCACAGTGTTTTGCAGCCAATAGAGTATTTTCAAAATGTAGTCACTGTCGTAATATGCAAGGTGCAAGATTAAATTTTCAGGTTGGGCAAGGCAGAAACAGAAAATTAACCCATGGTTTGCTTTTAAAACCCCAATCTCACACGGAATTGTTCCTTACATGAATTCACTGCATAAGGAACTTCAATGGAATATAACTGCCCATTGCGTACATGTCATCCCACCCATTTATAAGAAATGTGCTGTAACAAATAATACTAAATGTCAAAGTGTAAAATCAGCATTGTTTGACTGACTGTTATTAATACACGGAAGGATCTTGGTGTATGTGTCAATAGATCCCTGAAAGTAGGCAGTCAAGTGGATAAAGTTGTTAAGAAGGCATATGGAGTCTTAGCTTTTATTGGTAGGGGGATTGAATTTAGGAGCCGCAGCATCATGTTGCAACTGTACAAAACTCTAGTGCGGCCGCACTTGGAGTATTGTGTGCAGTTCTGGTCCCCACATTATAAGAAAGATGTGGAGGCATTGGAGAGGGTACAGAGGAGGTTTACCAGGATGTTGCCTGGTATGGAGGGCAGGTCTTATGAGGAGAGGCTGAGGGATTTGAGGTTGTTTTCGTTAGAAAGGAGGCGGCTAAGAGGGGACCTTATCGAAACATATAAGATGATTAGAGGTTTAGATAGGGTGGACAGTGATAGCCTTTTTCCTAGGATGGAGAAAGCTAGCACGAGGGGACACAGCTTTAATTAAGGGGTATGAGTTATAGGACGGATATCAGAGGTAGGTTCTTTACTCAAAGAGTGATTAGGGAGTGGAATGCCCTGCCTGCAGCTGTTGTAGATGCGCCAAGTTTGGTGGCGTTTAAGAGGTTAATTGATAAGTATATGGAAGAGAAGGGAATGGTTTAGTTTGGAGGGGCATTGCTTTTTATTTTGGTCGGCACAACATCGAAGGCCGAAGGGCCTGTTCTGTGCTGTAATGTTCTATGTTCTATGTTCTAACCCAATTTTTCTTCCCACAGTAGAAAGGAAGTTTGTGCGGGTGTATATAAGGGGATCAGGGGTTATAGGAAGAAGGCATAAAGAGAATGGGGATAAGAAAAATATCATAGAACATAGAACATAGGATATTACAGCGCAGTACAGGCCCTTCAGCCCTCGATGTTGCACCGGCCAGTGGACCCTCTAACCTAAACTATTCCAATATCATCCATATGCCTATCCACCGAACATTTGAATGCCCCCAAAATAGGCGAGTCCACAACTGCTGCAGGCAGGGCATTCCACGCCCTCACCACCCTCTGTGTAAAGAACCTGCCTCTGACATCCGTCCTATAACTACCACCTCTTAATTTAAAGTTATGTCCCCTCGTGTTGGTTATCACCATCCGAGGAAAAAGGCTCTCACTATCCACCCTATCCAATCCCTTGATCATCTTATACGCCTCAATTAGGTCACCGCGTAACCTTCTTCTCTCTAATGAAAATAACCTCAGGTCCCTCAGCCTTTCCTCATAAGGCCTTCCCACCATACCAGGCAAAATCCTGGTAAACCTCCTCTGCACCCTTTCCAATGCTTCCACATCTTTCTTATAATGCGGCGACCAGAACTGTACGCAATACTCCAAGTGCGGCCGCACCAGAGTTTTGTACAGTTGTAACATAACCTCACGGCTCCTAAATTCAATCCCTCTACCAATAAAAGCTAACACACCGTACGCCTTCTTAACAACTTTATCAACCTGGGTGCCAACTTTCAAAGAGCTATGTACTTGTACCCCAAGATCCCTCTGCTCGACAACACTATTAAGGGTCCTTCCATTAGCCCTATATTTCATATGCCTGTTATTCCTACCAAAGTGAATCACCTCACACTTATCCGTATTGAATTCCATTTGCCACCTCACAGCCCAGCTCTGCAACCTATCTATGTCCCTCTGCAAACTGTAACATCCATCCTCGCTGTCTACAACTCCCCCCACTTTGGTATCGTCAGCAAATTTACTAATCCAACCCTCTACACCCTCATCTAGGTCATTTATAAAAATGACAAACAGCAGTGGCCTTAAAACAGATCCTTGAGGTACACCACTTGTAACTGCACTCTAGTGGGTTGAATATTTCCCATCAACCACCACCCTCTGTCTTCTATTAGCTGGCCAATTCCTAACCCAAACTGCTAAATCACCTTCAATCCCATGCATCTGCACTTTCTGCAGTAGCCTACCATGGGGAACTTTATCAAACGCTTTGCTAAAATCCATATACGCTACATCAACTGCCTTACCCTTATCTACCTCTTTGGTCACCTCCTCAAAAAACTCAATAAGGTTTGTGAGGCACGACCTACCCTTCACAAAACCATGCTGTCTATCCCTAATCAATTTATTTCTCTCTAGATGCTTATAAATCCTATTCCTTATAATTCTTTCCAAGACTTTGCCCACAACAGAAGTCAGGCTCACCAGTCTATAATTTCCAGGATGGTCCCTACTCCCCTTTTTGAACAAAGGGACAACATTTGCCATCCTCCAGTCTTCCGGCACTATACCTGTAGCCAACAACGACATGAAGATCAAAGCCAAAGGCTCTGCAATCTCCTCTCTAGCCTCCCAGAGAATCCTAGGGTAAATCCCATCTGGCCCAGGGGACTTATCAATTTTCATACCTTCAAGATTCGCTAACACCTCCTCCTTATGAACCTCAATCCTGCCCAGTCTACAACCTAGTATCGCAGTATTCTCCCCGACAACACTGTCTTTCTCCTGCGTGAATACTGATGAAAAATACTCATTCAGTGTCTCTCCTATCTCCTCAAGCTCCACGCACAACTTCCCACTGCTATCTCTGACTGGCCCTAATCTTGCCCTAACCAATCTTTTATTATTTATATACCTGTAAAATGCTTTAGGATTCTCCTTAATCCTATCCACCAAAGTCTTCTCATGTCCTCTTCTAGCTCTTCTCAACTCCCTCTTTAGTTCTTTCCTGGCTAATTTATAGCTCTCCAGTGCCCTAACTGAGCCTTCACATCTCATCATTATATAAGCCTCCTTCTTCCTCTTCACCAAAGATTCAACTTCCCTAGTACACCATGGTTCCCTCACTCGACCACTTCCTCCCTGCCAGGCAGGTACATATTTATTACGGACATACAGAAGCTGTTCCTTAAATATGCTCCACATTTCAGATGTCCCCAGACCCTGCAATATCCTGCTCCACCCTATGCATCCTAAATCTCTCCTAATAGCCTCACAATTACCTTTCCCCCAGCTATAACTACTGTTATTCGGTATGTGCCCATCCCTTTCCATCACTAAGGTAAACGTAACCGAATTGTGGTCACTATCACCAAAGTGCTCACCAACCTCCAAGTCTAACACCTGGTCTGGTTCATTACCCAGTACCAAATCCAATATAGCCTCACCTCTTGTTGGCCTATCTACATACTAAGTCATGAAACCTTCCTGCACACATTGAACAAAAACATTGAACTATATCAGCCATGATTGAATGGTGGAGCAGACTTGATGGGCTGAGTGGCCTAATTCAGCTCCTATTTTGGCAGTTACAGTCTTATAACATCTAGCTAATCTGACATTACTTGTTTACATTGTCACCAAATGTTGAAATGATCTTTGCCCACTTTCTAAAGGAAACAATAGATCATAACTTTAGAGAGAAATCCTGGGGAAGGAGCTCCAACTATAGTGATAGAGGTGATGAAATGGGAGTGCAGCAGCCAGTTTAGGGTTTATAAGTCAGTTTTTATTAATCATCCTTATTAATCATATGCAAAGCACATCATGACACTTCACTATATGTGTGATGTTTAGCGTGCTAAATGAGCTACTTCCGGCTTTCACCATTATTTCTTCAGATTTTTCTAAGAAAAGACAGTCTAAAAGGACCATATTGTAAAACATTATTGATTGATCCTTCCCCACATGTGTGGCTTGGTGTATTTGCCAGTGAGGGGTAACAATGGATAGATACAGCGTGAGCTTGCAGAGACGGCTGCTGACGACAGAGGAGGAGGAACAGAGTCAGCTTATATTTGATGTGGAAACATCTGAGAATACGGATCTGACAGAAGCCACGGTGGGGGATGCAAACAGTTTTCTGAGCATTGGTGCAGGCATTAAGAGGTGTACAAAATAATGTGATAGAGATGGCAGTTTGGGTGAGGAGTCCACTTCCTGTGGGTGGAGTACTATTCTGAATGGGCTGCAGTGCTGTGAAGACAATGGATGGGATTTTCCAGCTGCGCTCACTTCAGGGCCAGAGGTCAACAGAGCTTTGTATGGTCTGCTCCCACTCATAACAATCCCCATGGTGTCAGGATGGGAAAATCTCTCTCAATGTGTGGCAATGCCACAGACATCTGAAAGGTGCTTCACCCATGACTGGAACCCAAAGGGCAATTGTGAATTCTGTCGTTGATTCTCAGACTGCTGCCATCGAGATCCGGATATAAAACTCTGAGAATACTTGCATCCTTAACATTCTGCAAATTAGAAAGCCAGCGACTAGTATTCTGTCAGCTCTCAACATATGGCAGCATCTCTTTCATCCATACTCACTATATTTCAAATACAAAGGCTACTGAAAATGCTGGGAGGTCTGGTGGCATTGTGGTTAACAGCGCTTCCTCTGAGCTAGAAACTCCAGATTCCAGTCCAGATGTTCATCATGCAGCCAACTTGTAAATCCTTCCAACACACCAGTGGTTGGTATAAGAGCAGGCAAGCGGTGCAAAGATAAATTCAGCTTTACGATCACACTTCAGAGCTCCAGACTACAACATGTACATAAAAGTGACAGCAGCTGGACAGTATGAGGTTTGATCCCCATTCAGAGGATTCAGAGCCTGCCTTTTGCTGGGGTTGTGGTATGATGGTTCAGGCCTGTCTTTGGATAGAGAACTTGGGATGAAGAGTGATACCGTTGCTTCTAAGGGGATTTTCACAGTAACTTCATAAGACCATAAAACATAAGACATAGGAGTAGAATTAATCCATTCTGTCCATTGAGTCTGCTCTGCCATTCAATCATGGCTGATATTTTACTCATCCCCATTCTCCTGCCTTTTCCCCATAATCCCTGATCCCCTTATTAATCAAGAACATATCTATTTCTGTCTTAAAGATACTCACTGATCTGGCCTCCACAACCTTCTGCAGCAAAGAATTCCATAGATTCACCACTCCCTGGCTGAAGAAATTCCTCCACATCTCTGTTTTAAAGGATTGTCACTTTAGCCTGAGGTTGTGCTCTCTGGTTCTAGTTTTTCTTTCCACATCCTCTCTATGTCCACTCTATCCAGGTCTCGCACTATCCTGTAAGTTTCATTAGGATCTCCCCTCATCCTTCTAAACTCCAATGAGTACAGAACCAGAGTCCTCCGCCGTTCCTTACGTGACAAGCTCTCCATTCCAGGGATCATTCTTGTGAACCTTCTCTGAACTCTTTCCAAGGCCAGCACATCTTTCCTTAGGTTATGGGGCCCAAAACTATTCACAATATTCCAAATGGGGTTTGACCAGAGCCTTATACAGCCTCAAAAAATACATCCCTGCTCTTGTATTCTAGTTCTCTCGACATGAATGCTAACATTGCATTGCCTTCCTAACAGCTAACTGAACATGCACGTTAATCTTAAGAGAATCTTGAACATTGACTCCTAAGTCCATTTGTGTTTCTGATTTCCTAAGTATTTTTCCATTTAGAAAATAGTCTATGCCTTTATTCCTCTTTCCAAAGTGCATAACCTCACACTTTTCCACATTTTATTCCATCTGCCACTTCTTTTTCCACTCTCCTAACCTGTCCAAGTCCTTCTGCAGCCCCCCTGCTTCCTCAATACTACCTATTCCTCTACATATCTTTGTATCATCTGCAAACTTAGCGACAGTGCCTTCAGTTCCTTCCTCCAAATTGTTAATGTATATTGTGAAAAGTTGTGGTCCCAACACTGACCCCTAGTCACTGGCTGCTATCCTGAAAAAAAACCTTTATTCCCACTTTCTGCCTTCTGCCAGTCAGCCAATCTTCCATTCATGCCAGGATGGAATGGACTCTTAACACCATGGGCTCTTAACTTATTTAACAGTCTCCTATGCGGCATCTTATCAAAGGTCTTCTGGAATTCTAAATAAATCACTTCCACAGTTTTCCTTTATCTAACTTCCTTGTTACCTCCTCAAAGAACTCTAACAGATTTGTCAGACATAGCTTTGACAAAGTTGTGCTGATTCAGTCCTGCTTTATCATGTGCTTCCAAGTACACTGCAAACTCATAATGGACTCAAAAATCTTGCAACGACCAAAGTCAGGCTAATTGGCCTATAATTTCCCGTCTGCTGCCTCCCTCCCTCTTAAACAGCGGTGTAACATTAGCTACTTTCCTGTCGTCTGGTACCTTTCCTGCCTAGTAAGGAGTCTCACAACTCCAGATTAAAGTCCAACAGATTTATTTGTAGCAAATGCCATTAGCTTTTGGAACTGGCTATTCCTTTATCAGGTGGGTGAGAATTCTGTTCACAAACAGGGCATATAAAGACACAAACTCAATTTACCCAAATAATGATTGGAATGTGAGTCTTTATAGCTAATCAAGTCTTAAAGGTAGAGATAATATGAGAGGAGACAGCATTAAGCACAGGTTAAAAAGTTATGTATTGTTTCCAGACAGGAAAGTTAGTGAGATTTTGCAAGTCTAAGGAAGTTGTGGGGGGTTACAGATGGTGTGACATGAGCTCAAGATCCCGGTTGAAGCCGTCCCCGTGTGTGCGGAACTTGGCTACTAGTCTCTGCTTAGCAACTCTGTGTTGTCGTATGTCATGAAGGCCGACTTGGAGAACACTTACCAGAAGATCAGAGGCCGAACGCTCGTGACCACTGAAATGTTCCCCAACAGAAAGAGAACAGCCTTGCCTGGTGATTGTCGAGCGGTGTTCATTCATCTGCATGGTCTTCCCAGTATACCATGCCTTGGGACATCCTTTCCTTTCATGGAGACCATGGGACACTATGACAACGGATGAAGACCATGGAGACACTATGACAACGGATGAAGACCATGCAGACGCTATGACAACGGGTGAATGCGCACAGTATACAGAACAAGCTAAATGAGCTTGCTGAGCACATTGAAATTGGCCAGTATGGTGTTGTGGGCACCATGGAGACGTGGCTGCAAAGGAATCAGGGCCGGGATCTAAATATCCAAAAATATGTGTCCTATCGGAAGAATAAGCAAATGGTCAAAGAGGAAGGGGTTGCATAGTTAGTAAGGAATTACGTTAAATTGATAGCAAGAAGTGATACAGGATTAGAAGGCATAGGATCTCTGTGGGTAGTTTTGAGCAAAGATAAAAATACCCAGATGGGAGTTATGTATAAGTCCCTAGCATTAGTCAGGATGTGGAGCAGAAAAGGCATATAAAAAAAGCAACATTACAATAATCATGGGGGACTTCAGTATGCAGCTGAACTGGCAAAATCAGGTGGGTAGTAGATCCCAAGAAAAGGAATTTGTGGAATGTCTAAGAGATTTTTTTTTGGAGTAACTTGTGACAGAGGCTACTAGGGAACAGGCAATTCTGGATTTGGTGATGTGTAATGAAGCAGACTTGATTGAAGCAACTTAAGTTGAAGGAACTCTTAGGGGGCAGTGATCACAGTACGATAGAATTTACCCTGCAGCTTGGGAGGGAGAAGTTGGAGTCAGATGTAACTGTATTACAATTAAATAAAAGTAACTACAAAGACATGAGGGAAGAGCTGGCCAGAAAGGGAGGCTAGCAGGGGAGATGGTGGAACAGCAATGGCAGGAGTTTTTGAGAATTATTCGGGAGAAATTCATCCCAATCTGAGGAAACCTGCTAAGGGAAGAACGAGGCATCTGTGGCTACAGAGGGAAGTCAAGGACAGCATAAAAGCAAATAAAGGAGAAAAGTAGCAAGGATTAGTGGGAAGCCTTTAAAAGTGAGCAGAGGACAAATAAAAAAGCAATAAGGGGGGAGAAGATGAAACATGAGTGTAAGCTAGCCAGTAATATTAAAGAAAGGAAGTATTTTTCATTTAAAAAGAGAGGCAATTGGACCACTGGAAAATGAGACTGGAGAAATAATAATAGGAAACAAAGCAATGGTAGAGGAACTGAATAATTACGTTGCATCAATCTTCATTAAAGTGTTAATGTAAGCCTACTTGTAATAATAATAAATAAACTTAAACTTAAATGTTTACCCAAGATTCTGAGTGTTGATCATTGGGATAAATAAATTGGAAAAAAGGTAAAATAAAAAGAAAGGAGTCATAGTTTGAGGATAAGGAGTAAACCTCTTAGAACTGAGGTGAGGAGAAATTTCTTCATTCAGAGAGTGATGGATGTGTGGAATTCACTACCACAGAAAGTCGTCATGGCCAAAACATTGTGTGTTTTCCAGAAAGAAATGAATGAAGAAGAAAGGATACAAAAGAGGGAGAGAAGAAAGGAAAAGTTTACTTTTGAAATGCAATCAAAAGCGGTAGCTAAAATAAAGACAGAAAATTCCAAATTAGAGAGATTGATAAATGTACTTTGTGTGATTTTTGATTACAGTAGGACTGTTGACTGGAATGTTTTTCAGTTTATCTAGTGAATATTTTATATTCCCCTGAAGCACTAAGACAGTCAGGTAGTGCAACATCTATTGTGTGTGAGATAAACATTTGAGCTACTGAAGTCTGATATATGAACAAGTTTAAAGTTTGAATCAGTGCACTTTGCATATTTTTGAAGGACACAGGTTAATTTTCATTGATTAGAGCCATAGTGTATTTGTACTGTGGACACCATAAATTGTACTGACATACCTAAGTAATGAGCAAGGACAAATAGCTCTTTCATTCTCTAATGAGGGCTTGTATTGCCTATCTGTAATTTAGTGACTGCTAATGGGATTTTGGGAGAGTGAAAATGAGATAATAATTTTAAAAGTTTTTTTTGTTTCTTCAATTTTGGCTTTTATTCGTAACCTTTTTGTAATTCCATAATGAGATCAAAGGATAAAATGATTGATTGCCAGACCAATGCATTCAATATATAAGGGGAGACTTTTCTGGGGTGCTATATTGCCAGGTTTGCAAAAGATGTGGACTGGAGTGCAGTCTTGCAAAGAAACCTGTACAATCTTTTTTTCCCATTTAATTCAATGAAGAATCTCCCTCTTGATCTTAATTCACATGCTTAGAAATAATGCAAGATACAAAGATTTAAAATACTTAGGTAAATATTAAACTATGCATGGGTTACACATTTGGATGCCATTTGAAATATAATAACATAACCTTTCCTAAAATAGAAAGCAGATTGCAGATACTGGAAGTCTGAAATAAAATCAGAACATTTTGAAAAACTCAGCAGATCTGTGGGGAGAGAGAAGCAGAGTTAACATTTTGAGCCTGTGTGATTCTGACTCTTCAAAACACATATTGCTCTTAATCTTTATCCTACAAGCCTAATTTTAAAGCCGTGTCCCTAGTTCTGAACTTACCTACAAGACATCTTTTTCACGTCCATCTTGTCAAGATCAAATCACCCCTCCCTCTCTTAAACTCCAATGGAAACAAATCCACCCTGTTCAACCTATCCTCATAAGACAACCTGCTCATTCCAGGTTTCAATTTAGTAATCCTCGTCCGAACAATTGCCTGTCAATCTTCTCCAGGGTGAACAGTCCCAATTTCTCCAATTTATCTATGTGACTGAAGTCCTTCATCCCTTGTAAATTTTTCCTGCATCCTTTCTCATGCCTTCAGATCCCAGAACTGTTCATAATGTACCGGTTGAGGCCAAAACAGCTTCTTATATAGATGTATCATAATTTTTTGCTTTCACACTCTCTGCCCTGTGTATAAAGCCTGAGATGCTATATCCCTCATTAACCGTGCTCTCAACTTGCTTTGCAGCCATAAATGATTTGTGCAGATATATGCCAAAGTCCCTCTACTTCCCCACACCTTTAAGAATTCTGTCCTTTTTTCTATTGTTTCTCCATATTCTTTCTACTAAAACAAATACTTTTGCACTTCTGCACTACATTTTTACCTGTTATTTTTCTGCCCTTGCACCAATCTATCTGTTATTTGGAAGTACTTTTTAAAGGATGTGATGCAACTTGTCTCTACTACCCTCTCAAACAATGCACTCCAGACCCTCTACATAAAAGCATTTTGCACTGCTGCCTCACAGCGCCAGGGACCTGGGTTCTATTCCCAACTTGGATCACTGTCTGTGTGGAGTTTGCACTTTCTCCCCATGTCTGCATGGGTTTCCTCCAGGTGCTGGTTAGGTGGATTGACCCAAACAGATGCCGGACTGTGGCAGCTAGCGGAATTTCACAGTAACTTCATTGCAGTGTTAATGTAAGCCTTACTTGTGACTAATAAATAAACTTTAACTTTATTTTTCTTCACATCCTTCCTAAACCTCCTGGCCCTCACTTTGAACTTAGGTCCCCTTGTAACTGACCCTTCAACACAGGAGAACAGCTACTTCTTATTCACATGGACTGGTTGAGTTGAGTTGAATAGTTTCTATGTTGTTACAGTGGCAAGATTTTAGCTTTAGGAGAAGATCTTCTGTATGTGACTATGTGTTTTTTTCAGTCACATCTTCAAGCTTCTCTAACTCTTTCAGCTAATCCTTTGACCTTGGCTAGGTAACTTCCTCCTCCAAAGCTTCTTTGTGCATCATGTTTCAGTCTTCCATTTGGCTAGGTTGACAGCATAGCCAAACTTTGTCACCACAACACCCACCCCTCCCCTTCCCTGCCCCCTTTCCTCTGGGTGCCTTCCTCCCACAATCTGAAACATGTGCTGGTGAGGTGCATTGACTCGAACAGGTGCCAGAGTGTGGTGACTAGGAGAATTTCAGAGTAAATAAAAGCAAATTACTGCAGATGCTGGAATCTGAAAACCAAAGAGAAAATGCTGGAAAATCTCAGTAGATCTGGCAGCATCTGTAAGGAGAGAAAAGAGCTGACGTTTTGAGTCCAGTAACCCTTTGTCAAAGCTAAAATGCATAGAATGAGGGAGATATTTATACTGCAGAGTGAGGGAATGAAAGATGAGTTATAGCCACAGAAACAAGGGTAAAAGGCTGTTAACAGTAGTCCGTAGAGAGAATAAACAGTGTGAATGAACGCGGTGAGGGTGGGAGGGGGTCTAAAATTTAAAAAAGGGGAAAAGGAGAAGCAAAGGGGAAGAAAAGGTAAGGAAAGTGGGGATAAAGTAGGGGGAAAGAGTGGAGGTGGGGAGAAAAACTTCATTACATATTAATGTAAACCTTAGTTGTGACAAATAAATAACCTTTAACTTTACTTTTACTGTGCACATTGGTCTTTAGTGGGATATAGCCATGGTTTTTATCTAGGTTTTGTATAATGTCCCTATTTTTCAATCCTATTGATCAAGAAATAAAGCCTAGCTTTTGGTTAGATGGTTTTTATGGCTTTGCTCACCTGTGGTGTAATGTTTGGTGTGTTTGTACTTGAGATCCTATTGTTGCTCTACCTCACCTAGACTCCTACCTTCCAAATAAGTTCTCTCCTTATTCTCCCTACCAAAATGTATTATCCCAAACTTACCTATAGGAACTTCATTTGCCGTTTATTAAGTCCTCCTGTAATTTGTTGCAGTCCTGCCTCATCTCCCCAGGATGATGTAGGGAAGTGGGGAAGGATAAGGATGGGAAAGGTAGTCTTTTTTAAAGAAAGCTCAAGTTTTTAAACAAGATACATAACAATGATAGACCCTTGTCACACCCCACTTGGAGTACTGTGTGCAGTTCTGGTCGCCTCACTCCAGGAAGGATGTGGAAGCTATTGAGAGGCTGAAGAGGAGATTTACAAGGATGTTGTCTGGATTTGGAGGCATGCCCAATGAAGATAGGTTGAGGGAGCTAGATCTCTTCTCCCTGGAGAGGCAAAGTTGAGAGGTGACCTGATAGAGGTTTGTAAAATGTTGAAAGGAATAGATAGGGTGGATTCTCGGAGCTATTTCCCATAGCTGAAATGGTCACTACTTTAAGGTGCAACAAGTACAGAGAAGATATTAGAGGTAAGTTTTTCACTCAGAGAGTAGTGGGTGAATGGAATCGATGCCGTTGGTGATGGTGGAGGCGAACTTGCTGGGGTCTTTTAAATGACTTACGGATGTGTACATGGGATTTAATGGGATTGGAGGTTACAGATAGTTCTATGGCCTGGTAGGTATGGGTGTTATCGGCGCAACTTGTGGATTGAAGGGCCTGTTTGTGCTGTAGTGTTCTATGTTCTATGTTCTATGATAGAATCCTACAGTGAAAAGAAGTCCATTTAGTCCATTGAGTCTGCACTGACCACAACTCCATCAGGCCCTATCCCCATGGTCCTGCATATTTACTGTAGCTAGTCCCCCTGACATTAGTGGCAATTTAGCATGGCCAATTCGCCTAACCCTCACATCTTTGGACTGTGGGAGGAAACTGGAGTACCCGAAAGAAACTCAAGCAGAAACGGGAGAATGTGCGAATGCCACACAGATAGTGACCGAAGCCTGGAATCGAACCCAGATTCATGGCACAGTGAGGCAGCAGGGCTAACCGCTGTGTCACTATGATTTTCTTTGTGTTTAAATTCTTGATGAATAAGATATGCATTCTGAGCTGTAAGGTCCCACATTTATTCAATTATTGATTGTACCATCAACACGTTATGCCAAAAAATGACATCAGTGGGAAAATGCAGAAATAACAGTGAAAGTGATTTCACAGGATGTCAGATGGATAATGTTACAAACCTTTTAAAGGATGGATGAGAATATTGGTGGTTTGTGGGTTGATGCATATCAGAATTAACGTATTTATGGAGAGCTTGCTGGAGCATAATTTGGAGCTAAATTCATTGTTATTAGATTAACTGCTCTTACAGAATTAATAACGTGCAAGCTGTCTGCAACATAAAAATGGCTAATGTTGTATTTTATTGACAGACCTTGATTTATTTATATTTTCACCATTATATCACCGGCATTTTGCCAGTTTTGCCATAAGCCAGAGTGTAGTGTAGGTGGTTGGATCGCAGGCCTTCCTGTCTTTACAAAAACAAAGCATTGGTGCAAATTTTTAACTGTAAAATTCAAATAATAGGTGCAGATGTGATCGATTTTTGATGATATGTTCATCGTTCATTGGGTGAAGACCGAACAGAACTCTAATAGTTGGCATCTTTCTCCAGTGGCAGTCATCCAGTCACTGAATCTGGAAGCCAGGGTGGGAGTGATGGAGATGGTGAGGGTAGGATGGTAGGAGTGGGGAGGAAGTTATGGCTGTGGAAGGGAGAGGTGTGGGGATAGGCAGCTGGGACTGGGAAGAAGAGTGAAGATGAGGGAGAGGTGTGAGACTGGGGACCTTGGGGGAGGTGCAAGACCTATGGGTGGGGTTTGGTGGGGTATAGGAGAGGTGTGTTGAGTGTGATGGCCCCCAGGGTTGCATTTTATAACTGGAAACCAATTCAGTAGCTGCTGGTGTGCCTGCTATCCAATTAAGAGCTACTCCCAATACCTCCAGCCCAATCAGAGGCCCAAAGGGTGGTTCTTTACCCAAAGGGTGGTTCGGGAGTGGAATGCCCTGCCTGCAGCAGTTGTAGATGCGCCAAGTTTGGTGGCGTTTAAGAGGTTAGTTGATAAGTATATGGAAGAGAAGGGAATGGTTTAGTTTGGAGGGGCATTGCTTTTTATATTGGTCGGCGCAACATCGAAGGCCGAAGGGCCTGTTCTGTGCTGTAATGTTCTATGTTCTATAACAACTCAGCAAGACCATTGGGAGCTGTGGCCATTGCTGGGGCTGGAGCCGGAGGAAGAGGGCACATTGATGGATGTATACTTGCAAAATTAGAGACATGGTACTGCGAGGGTTGGGAATGGAGATCGTTGAGGGACGGTGGTGCAGATTGTGGAAAGAGACCTTCAATTAGCCACATAAGTGACTCACTGACAGGCCGGTGGCAGGCAGGTTATCTGCCAATGCCTCTGCCACTGGCAGAATGACAAGGTGGAGGAAGTGGGTAAGATATCAACCACACCACCTGACACCTTCTCAAGCTACTTTACCAGCCTCTCCATCTCTGACCCCGTCTGCAAAGTGCCCAGAAAATGCCACCTTATGTTTCAAGTGATGTCGAACAGCCAAGACGGGAACTAAGCCTTTTAAAATTTAAATAAAGCAAGACTATTTCATTCTACAGTATTACATATTGTTTATAGGACTAGCAATTTAGATCACTGCTGATGGTTGTGCATTAGTGTGGGTGGGCACTGTGCCTATTACATTACTCATTCTAGGAGGTATGGTGTTGGGGCTGCACATACTTGATGCTGATCCAGCCCTTTATACTTGTCTCTTCTTGTATTGCTTGTCTCTGTTGAGCTTCTGGTCTTCCCCTTACTTTGTTCCAGATCTTAACCCTCTGCTCTCCTTTTACGAGTTCCTGGTCCAGCCCTTCCTCTTTCCTCCTGGATCGTGAAATTCTGCAGGAATCTCCTGGCAGGATCTTGGAGGAAATGAGGGCGGTTTCTGTCATTTCTGAATTCATTTGTAAAAAGTGGCGGCTGCTTATGAGGTGAATAATGAGCCCAGAGCAGGGACTCAGCGATCCCAGGGTTCCTGCTCCAGTCTGGAGTATGCAACTGGGATATCAGTGATGGCTGATACAAAGAATAATACAGCACAGGACCAGGCCCTTCGGCCCACCAAGCCTGCATCGATACATGATTTCTATCCCTTTGGTTGCCTCATTGGGATGACAATGCTGGAGTGTAGCAGCTCCACATGTTTGCATTTAGTCCATATCCATGGGGTCTAAGCAGGGATTAGTAGGAGAAGATAGAAGCAAAAGAACAAGGGAACAAGAATAGGCATTTAGCCTGTGGAGCTGGTCCCACCGTTTAGTGTGGTCATGGCTGATGTGTGATCTAACTACATGTACCCACCGTTGCCCCATAAGGTGAGCAGAAATCTAACAATCTCGGATTTAAAATTCACAATTGAGCCAACATTAATTCTGATTTGTGGTAGAAAGTTTCAAATCTTTCTCACCCTTTGTGTTTAGGAGTTTTTCTCAGCTGTCTGGAAAGTCTTTGTCTAATGTTTGGGCAATGCCTCTGACTTAAGTTTTCGCAACCAATAGAAATAGTTGCTCTCTCTTGCTCCCTTAATGGCTCTAAAACTTTGATTAATTCACTTCTTGATTTTCTAAATTCTCAAGTTTATAATGCTAGTTTCTATTGTTACTCTTAGTTTAACCCTTAGAATCCAGGTATCATTGAATGCTGCATTCCCCCCAAGGCTGATATATTCTTCCTAAAGTGTGTGCCCAGATCTGAGCACAATACTCCAGCTGTTCCTTTCTATTTCTGCAGCATGACTTCCAATCTGTTGTCTTCAAATCCTATAATTGTAAAGGTCCATTAGCTTTTTTGATTATTTTCTCTACCACATCAAGGTAGCACAGTGGTTAGCACTGCTGTCTCACAGCACCGGTGACATGGGTTCGATTCCAGTCTTGGGTAACTGTGGGGTTTGTACATTTTCCCAGTGCCTGCATGGGTTTCCTCCACAGCCCAGTGATAGGTGGATTGGGTTGATTGGCTTTACTAAATTGTCCTTTAGTGTCAGGGGGATTGGCATGGGTAAATACTTGGGGTTTTGAGGATAGGACCTGAGTGGGATTATTGTCAGTGCAGGTACGATGGGCCGAATGGATTTATGATTTTATGATATTTTAATGATTTGCTATTAGGACAAGTGACGACTAGGGATAGTCACTCCTCTTTTGTGAGTGACTGGTTGGGGCATTTGATTTGTGAATGCATGGGGCAAACAAACCCCAAAATAATTTTCCAAATGCCGCACAATGGTCACTTAGTTTTTCATTCAGAGGGTGATAGGTGAGTGGAATCAACTCTAGTAAGTGGTGGTGGAAGCAAATTCGTTAGGGTCTTTTAAGAGACTTCTGGATGAGTACATGGAACTTAATAGGATTGAGGGTTATAGGTAAGCCTAGTAGGTAGAGATAAGTTCGGTGCAACTTGTGGGCCGAAGGGCCTGTTTGTGCTGTAGTTTTGCTATGTTCTATGTTCTACATCCCCAGCGGCTACCCCATTGTCAGCCTGCAAACATTGCCAAATGTCAATGTTCGACACCAGGAGCAGACATGATGGTAATGTAATCATCAGAATCACAGTGTGGACTTTCAGAGACATTTCCTCTTTTTCAGGAGAGGTAGCCAGGTTACCTTCAGTGACTTGGATTTGAACGTACAATAATCTTTGACAATTTTCCTGCATATCTAATTTTTTTATCTGGATGGTGACTATAATTCTCTGAGGTCACTGGATGTATTTGTTTCTTCTTATTTATTGAAATCACTGGAATACAGTGCATTGTGAGTGACAATAAAGCCAACAAAAAGACAGAATTCAATGGATAATCTTACTACTTTCATCTGCGCTGCTTCTAATTCTAACAACTAATTCTAGTTGTTTGAAGCTTTTGCTGACATATGTCAATTAGCCTGTCTAAGTGGTTTCCTTCCTATGCTCTGTATTTAAATTAGAGCTCTTCATCTCAGCTGAAAAGAAAATGAATGTGCAACAGAGCAACAACACATCCTCTGCTGTGAAGAGCCCTTGGTGAATATTCACAGATGCGGTTGAGCTGTTGACCGGCTGTTCTTTAGATTTTTGCGCCTTTTATTTCTGTTCTAATTTACCAAATGCTGCAGTCAGGCTGACACGTTGAGTGAGAGGTCGCATCCTGCTCCTTTGGATGTACATTGATCCAGTCCAATTGCTCCAGAGTGAAATTCCGTTCTCCGGTTTTTGTTTGTCCTCTTTTCTTGTCCTGAATGAGTTCAGCCAGCACTCCAATGCCAAGTGACCTCCATGCGCGAGTGTAGACAGTGAGCATTGATAAAACATGGAGAGAGAAGGTTCATACAGCACACCAATGTATGTGTTCTAACAGAAGTCACTGGATTCAGAATAGACTCGTGAATAGCGAGATGAATTGTACCATTTTAACTGTGCAGTCTACTGTAATGTGGTACATAGGCCCATCGAATTCTCTGATTCCAGAGACTGCATCACTTTCAAATCATAAACATATCTCCCATTTATTCCGACAGCAGCTCTTTGTATCATTCTGTCACATATTTACACCACCTCTAGACCCATTTTATGTTTCTTATCCCATTATCATCATCCTTTTTATCATTTAATATCTCCTACCTCCCACACTATCACACACCTCCCTTTTTTGACCTCCCCTCTCCATTTTCCCTACCTTGGTACTTCATTAAATACAAATATGTCTTTTACTTTTTCCAGTCCTGAAGAAAGGCTTGAAAAGACAACTGGAATTCTCCGGTCTTGTTTGCCCCACTACCGCTGCCAGGCAGAATGGAGAATTTGACACTCAGGTAAATCTCCATTCACAACGGTGGAACTAGACAGTATGCATTATAGGCTAGTTTGGAGAATTCTGGCCATTGCCTCTGTTTCTGTCTGCAGTGCTCTGTCAGTCCTGCTGAGTATTTCCAGCATTTTCTCATTACATTTCAGATTCTCAGCATCCACAGTAGTTTGTTTTGGTTCTATAGAGTCCAGAGTGCAATCACAGACAGCGTGGTATAGTTATTCACTAAGATTTTAGGTAGGATTTTGAAAATTAGGTTTTTAATGTTCGTGACAATATTTCCCAATCCATGTCTGAGTTACTGGTTTGGAGGATGGTAAAGAAACTGGGGTTCCAGGGCAGAGATAGGAAATGCTGACACAGACAGCCTTATTTAGAGAAAAAACTAGCAGAAAATGAGGAGCAAAGGGGACAGTAGATGAATGATCTATTGATGATCTATTTATGATCATCTGGGAGTGGCATGGTAACACGGTGGTTAGCACTGATGCCTCACAGCGCCTGGGACCTGTGTTTGATTCCTGTGCAGAGTTTGCACATTCTCCCCTTGTTTGCATGGCTTTCCTCTGGGTGCTCCGGTTTCCTCCCACAATCTGAAAGATGTGCTGGTTAGGTGCATTGACTCTTACAGGCGCCGGAGTGTGACGACCAGGGGAATTTCGCAGTAACATCATTGCAGTGTTAATGTAAGCTTTACTTGTGTCTATAAATAAACTTTTAACTTTAAAAAAATATAGAATGCTGAGAAAGCTCTGCATCTGTGGAGACAAACTAAGTTAACATTCCAAGTCCAGCCTTTGGAACTGAGTTTGAAGACTGTCTGAAGCAGTGTTATATTGAACTCGAAACATTGACTCTGTTTTTCTCTTTTGATAGATGCAGCTGGACCTGCTGCGTTTTTTCAGCACTTTGTCTTTTTTATTTCAGATTTTCAGCATTTGCATATTTTGCTTTTATTTCATTTGATGGCTGGAAATAGTTAACTTCACCCGTTCAGTGCAACTGTTTGTCTGTTACTGCTCATCTATCTAATCAGTAATCTATCTTAAACAGTCCACCGTGAGTGTCGATTCCCTGTTGGAGAACAGGAGCAGATGATAGTAATATGGCAATACAGTGGTTAGCCCTGTTGCCTCACAGCGCCAGGGACATGTTCGATTCCCAGCCCAGGTTAATGGGTGGCATTTGCATGTTCTCCCTGTGTCTGCATGGATTTCTTCCAGGTGTTCTTGATGAAGAATGTTTTGATTTCAGTTGTTATTTGAACTTGAGAATGACGTGTGGACACATTTCCCTTGCCTTTTGGGAAAGCACAAGTCTGGCTTGAAACACAGGGCTGAGCATCATTATTTTTCTCAGTGGTGCTCCCAGTGCTTAAAATCTACAACCAGAACATAACGTGTTGCTGAAGATGTGATCGATCAGACTTGTTTTATCACTTCCACTACCCAGATTTTTGTGATTTCAGTTCATTGTTGAGGACTTCTAATGGTTTTATTGATTGTATCATTGCATTATTGAATAGAAACATTGGAAACATACAAAATGGGAGCAGGAATTGGCCATTTGGACTTTCGGGCCTGCTCTAGCATTCAACATGCTCATAACCGATTTGCTATCACAATATCATAGTCCAGTGTTCTTCCCATATTCCTTGACATTTCAGGAATGTTGTAGAGTCATAGATGTTTACAGCATGGAAACAGACTCTTCAGCCCAACTTGTCCATGCTGCCCTTTTAATCTATTTCCTTTTTAAATATATTTAGTGATTTGGCCTTGACAGCTTTCTCTATTGGAGAATTCCATAGGTTCACCTCTCTATGAGTGAAGAGTTTTCTCCCCAGCTTAGTCCTAAATGGGTTATCCTGTATCCTGAGATTGTGACCCTTTCTTCTAGAATCCCCAGCCAGAGCAAACAAAATCCCTGCACCCCTACCTCTTTGTCTGTTACTCCCTTTCTATTTCTTTCTCTTGCCATTTCTCTCTCATCTCCCATTTGTTCCCTCTCTTTCTCTCTGTCTCCCCCATGCACTCTCTTTCTCTGTCCTGTGAGCTCTCTTTTTCGCTCTTCCCCCTGCTCTATCTTTCTCACTCTCCCATTCCCCCCTCTCTTTTCCTGTGCTCATTCTCTGTCTCTCTGTGCGCTCTCTCCTTCTTTTCTCTCTCTCCCATGTGCTCGCTCTCTCTCTCTCTCTTTCTGCCATGCGTCGCTCACTCTCCTGTGCGTTTGCTCTCTCTGACTCTCTCTCCCATGCATTCTGTCTCTCTCTTTCTCTCCCATATGGTCACTCTTTCTCTCTTTTTCTTCCATATGCTCTTTCTCTTCTCTCTCTCCCTTTTACTCTGTCTCTCTCTCTGTCTCCAATGTTCTCTTCCTCTCTCTTTTGCTCTCTTTCTCTTTTGCTTTCTCCCTCCCCCTCTCCTCTGCCTTTTTCTCTCTCTCTCTCTTTTCTCTCCCTTTTGCTTTCGCCCTATCCCTTTCACTCTCTGTCTCCTTTTTGTACTCTCTCTCTTTTCTCCACAACACTCCCCATCCACAACCAAGACACTCCTTAAAACCTATCCCTTTGAGTTTTTGGCTATTATTTATCACCCCTATGCATTTTTCTGCTTCAGACAGTCTCTCATCACTGAGGCAGGGAAAGAAATATTGGAGCTGTGAGCTGCATGTCACAGGCAAGCTTCCACATGCATGCACATATATGTGGCTGATGTTGCCAAGAAATAGGATATAGGTGGTGGAAAATAGAATCCGTAATAAATCAACGGAGGTGAAGGCTCCTCAATGTTCCTTTATGTACACAAAATACTGTACAACCCATTGCTCTCAGTTAAGCTTCCTGCTGCAGCAGGCAGAGCGGCTGACACACCTGTTTTAAATAGGGAGTGTGATCCCCCCTGATTGGGCCATCAATTAGGACAATTCATACCCCAGCAGGCCAACTTCATTAACCTGACTGAAGTCATCACACTCTTCCCCGGCCAAAGTCCGAGGAATCCCCTCAGTTTGTTTCCCTTAGGAGTCTTTTCCTCCACTTGAGCGCAGGGTCATGATTCTGTAACTTGGCCTTTGGTGTTGGCAGGTGGGGCATACGGTTGGGCACCTGTTTCTTCCAAAGCGAACGCTGGAGGGCTGGCTCCTCTTCCACTTCTGGTGGCAAGGGAACCACTGCAGCTTCATCCCCTATGTCCATCTCGGACTCTAAGGTTCTCACCAGAGTGCAGGGAAGGTGGTACTGGCCCATCAAGGGGGACTCTGCTCCTCTCTAGGACTGCAGGGTGAACTCGGATCAGGAAGGGATGGAGAGTTTGAGGTCTGAACCTGATTCAGGTATTTCTTTACCACTGCCTCGTCCATGTGTACTTGGTGGGATACCAGTCCCATCCTAGACTTGACTGTTCCCATTATCCATACAGGTCCATTTGCATAATTTCTTACCTACACTTTCTCACTGACATCAAAATGCCTCTCTTGGCTAGTGTTGTCGTGGCCCCTGTATTGGGCTGATTGATGTCTTTCCACCTTCCCTCCCAGGTATGGAAATAACAGTCTCAGTCTGGTGCGGAGCTCCCTGGCCATCAGTAATTCTACTGGAGCTATTCCTATGGTGGCGTGTGGAGTTGTCCTATAGTTGAATAGCCAGCACAAGAGTTTAGTCTCTAATGATGCCACTGGCTGTTTTTACAACCTGACTCTAAGGTCTGGACTGTTCTCTCCACTAACCCATTTGACGCTGGGTGGTGTAGTGTTGTTCTGATGCTCCAAATCTTATTCGATTTCATGAATTTTGTGAACTCCAGATTGGTTAAAATTGATCCATTGTTGGAAACTAGCGCCTCTGGGATCTCTTGCATTGCAAATGAGGTGTGTAGTTTCTTAATAGTTACTGTTATGCTTGCTGACTTCAGTTTGTAGATGTCTGACCATTTGGAATGGACATCTACTACTACCAAAAATATTGAGCCCATAAATTGGCCTGCGGCATTGACATGGAGTCGTGACCAAGGTCTACTTGGCCATTCCCATAGTTGCAGCAGGGTTGCTGGTGGTGCCTTCTGCCCCTATTGGCACTTCTGTACTATCCCACCAATTCTGCTACATCCTCACCCAGACCCAGTCACCAGCCATAGTTCCTGGCCAGCATTTTCATTTTGGATACTCCAGGGTATCCATGGTGTAGTTTGGCCAGTATGGCCCAACGCCCTGACTTGGGACTTTAACCTGTGCTCCCCAGAGCAGTATCCCATCTTCCACTGCGATCCATTCCCTTCTGTTCCAATATGGGTGGAATTATGGCTAGACCAGTTTTTCCAACACCTGTGTAAGTACCAGGTGTTTTACCTTTGCTAATACAGAGTATTAGTGTCCACTGATGTATACTTTGTGCATTCAAAGGGAAGATATCCAAGAAGTTTAGCGTTGCCATTGTTTCCTTTACTCTGGGTACCAATAGTGGGGTGTCCGATAATGATAGCCTTCTTAGGATATCAGCATTTGCCACGCGAGTCCCCAGTTCCAACTGATATTGATCTGCTGCCAGTAATAATGCCCAGTGCTGGATCTGGGTTGAAGCTGTTGGCGGCACTACTTTGTCCTTCTTAAATGGGTTTGTGATCGATGACGAGTGTGAATTTCCACCTGTAGAGGTACCTTTTTACTGCAAAGAATACAGCCAGACCTTCTTTTTCAATTTGGCCATATTTTCATTCTGCTATTGCTAAGAATCTGGGGCATACATTATTGACTGTTCCTGTTCATTTTACCATATGTGTACCAGAACTGCATCAACCTCCTATGGGGAATGTATCACAGGTGAGCGCTAATTCCTTGGGGTCATAATGTGCTAATACATTTTCAGATGAGAGTTTAATTTTCTTGAAGGACTGACCATTCCCAGGCTTGACCCATTTTATCAATTGGTGGAGGGTATCTAGAGCGGAGGCCCTGTTCTGTATGAATTTCCCACAGTATGTTACCAATCCTAAAAATGACCATAACTCCTGGATCGTGATGGGAGCCAGAATCCAGGAGTCTTTCATTGCTTGCACTCGATCTTCCAGGGGATGTAGGCTGACTTATCTACTTGATATCCGAGGTAGGTTACTTGTGGCGCTAAAAGAACACAGGTCTTTCTTTACAACCCCACACCTGCTGCTACAAATCTCCTAAGGACTTCCTCCAGGTGCTGCAGATGTTCTGCCCTTGTTTTTCCCGTAATGAAGACATTGTCCAGCTTAATTGAAACCTGTGGTAATCCCTGCAGGATGCTCTCCACAGTCCTCTGGAATATGGCACAAGTTGATGATACCCTGAAAGGTAATCTTTTATACTGAAAAAGGCTTTTCAGTGTATTTATTGTTTTGCGAATCCTTGTCCAGCTGTAGTTACAGGTATGCGTGGCTCATGTTCTCCTGCCAGCTTTGCATAAAGATCTTTGATCTGGGGGATTGGGTACTTATCCAGTTGTGAGTAATGATTTATCATCTGTTTGAAATTGGCACAAAGTCACATTGAACCTCTGGCATCATGATAGGTAACATGGGTGCCGCCCGTCCTGAAAACCAGATCAGTTTTATTGTTCCTTAGTGCTGCAATCTTTAAATTTCTGCATTGACTTTTTCCCTTAATGTAAGTAGTACCAGCTGGGCTTTGCGAAACTTTGGGACTACCTCCAGATCGATGTGTAATTTTGCTTTAGTTTCTTTGTACCAAGTTCTTCCTGGAAAACCTCTGGGTATTTGCTCAGATCTTCACACGATTATTTTCCAGCTGAAAAATACTTGCCCAACCTAGCTGGATCTTTTTCAGCTAATTTTGCCTAAATAGACTTGGTTCTAAACCTTCCTCTACCATCAATGGTAGCCTAACCAGTTGTTTTCTGTAAGCAGCTAGCACATGGATTATACCCAGCACTTTCAATGTTTATCCCATATGGGTCCTCAACCTTGCTGAAGTTTTGGCCAGAGCTAAAGGTTGGAATCCAGCACATATCTTGTTAAACACTGTGTCCCCTATGACTGATAACGGTTGCGCCTGCATTGATCTCCATTAAAATTGGATGTCTATTCATTTGCACTGACAATTTGATGGGTTCTGATTTTGTCATTGCTACACACAGTAGCTGTTCATCGTCAGAAGGAGGGGGAGTTCCAGGTTGTGCACTCTCCTGTCCCTCGGCCTATGTGTTCTTTTCGGAAATGTTGGTTTTGCAACATTGCTTTTTTCCCATGCTTCCTGACACTGACAACTGTTGCAATGTTGTGTCAGACGGGGCTCTGCAGGGATTGCTGTCACTCTGAGCTTAACCTGACCTTGTTCAGGGGCAGTTCTGTAGGTGGACCTGAATTCTCTCATATCCGAGTCCTTCCAAAGAGCCGCGATGTAGTTCCCTAGCCAGTAGTTGTTGTCCCCTAACCCAGGTACACTGGTATTGGCATCAACCCCATATGGGCAGCAAAAGCTGCCGATCCATAAGCAGTCAGCAGGATAACGTTTGCTTCTCTTCTGAGGCTATATTGCTAACCCTGAAGAAATACCTCATCTATTCTACATATTGGGCCCAGTCTTCCATCACACAATCAAACTTCTTGAAAGTAGCATGTTTGTCCAACAATGGCTAACCCTCAATATGTGCAGTGGTTATGCACGTTCCCCCATCAGGTCACCTTTTTTCTTCATCATCACTGCAATAAGACCACGAAGGTGAAGGTCTTGCCACCAGTGTTCCTTTATTTACACAACATACCATACAACCCAATGCTCTCAGTTGAGCTTTCTGCTATAGCAAGCAGAGAAACTGACACACCTGCTTTAAATAGGGAACATTAGGCTCTGTGATTGGACCATCAATTAGGACTCAATCAGGGATATCTTTTAGTGTCCAACCAAATAAATAAAATCAACTTAGAGACAACTGAAAAGGAGCAGCTCCCTAAAAGTAGGGGAACTGCTTGAAACAAAAGATAAAGCAGAAGGGAAACAAACATCAAATTAAAATGTGATTAAAGGGGTCAATATGCACCCCAGTCCCTGCAATGCTTAGTGGGCACAAGGACTCAATCAAGGAGTTTATAGTCCAGTAGGCAAATCTCAGTTGCCTGGCTGAAGTCATCAAAGGGCCAAAGGAGGACTAGTAGGGGACTCTGGAAGTGATAGTTCAGAGATGGGAAGATAACTCTGGCTAGGCAAAGTGGAAGCCGGTGAACTCCCAGCTGGACAATAGAGGAAAAGCACTGGAGGAGGATGTTACAATATTCTATATCAAACGCTGCAGGAAGGATGTAGAGCGATATTACTTAATGGTCATAGTCACATCAAATGTCTTCTATGGCTTCAGTTCAGGTTACTTTATGCTGTTGGAAAGCAAGAAAGCTGATTGGAGGGACTGGAACAGATTTTCAGGAAAAATAGATTTGTCCTGGGAGAAGTGAACAGTTCAAGGACACTGAGGAGGGTGAAAAGATAGAAGTTGTAAATGCAGCCAGCATAATTAAGGATGTCACACACCCCAGATATTCTCTTTTACACCTTCCTTCTTTGGGAAAAAGATACAAAAGTTTGAGAACATGTACCAACTGACTCAAGAACAGTTTCTTCTCTGCTGCTGTCAGACTTTTGAATGGACCATCTTTCTCTGCATCCTAGCTATGACTGTAACATTACATTCTGCACTCTCTCATTTCCTTCTCTATGAACGATATGTTTTGTCTGTATAGTGCACAAGAAACAATACTTTTCACTGTATGTTAATACATGTGACAATAATAATTCAAATTAAATCAAAATCAAACGATGAGGTGAGAGTAAAGGCAAAAGGGTCAAAGGTGGCTTTTATTGGCACCACTGCTCAGGACTGTTCCAATGGAAAAGTTTTGATATAAGAAATTCTAATGTTTTGGACATGTGTCTAAAATTGAATACTTTTTACCAGAAAGCGGGTAAGAAGAGACTCTTTGAATATGGGATATTCTTTGCATAGATCCAAATAATAGCCAGGTTTTTGGTAATGTCTAACCATTCAAGGAACACTAGCTTATTGATATTGACAAACGCCTCTGATCTTTGTAAACCTGTGAATTGAGACATCTTAGTAATCAGTGCAGGCACTCATAGAAACATAGAAACATACAAGATAGGAGCTGGAGGAGGTCATTTGGCCCTTCGAGTCTGCTCCGCCATTCATTATGATCATGTCTGATCATTCAACTCAATAGCTTAATCCTGCTTTTTCCCCATAACCTCTGAAACCATTCTCCCCAAGTGCTATATCCAGCTGCCTCTTGAATACATTCAATGTTTTGGCATCAGCTACTTCCTGTGGTAATGAATTCCACAGGCTCACCACTCTTTGGATGAAGAGATGCCTTCTCACCTTTGTCCTAAATGGTTTACCCTGAATCCTCAGACTGTGACCCCTGGTTCTCAATTCCTCCACCATTGGGAACATCCTCCTGCATCTATCCTGTCTAGTCTTGTTAGAATTTTATAAGTCTCAATGAGATCGCCCCTCATTCGTCTGAACTCCAGTAAAAACAATTCTAACCTAGTCAATCTCTTCTTGTACATCATTCCTGCCATCCCCAGAATCAGCCTGGTAAATCTTTGCTCACTTCCTTGAGAGCAAGAATATCTTTCCTCAGAAAAGGAAACCAAAACTGCACACACTTTAGGTGTGGCCCCACCAAAGCCCTGTATAATTGCAGCAACACATCTCTGCTCTTATATTCGAAACCTCTCACAATAAAGGCCAACATACTGTTTGCTTTGTTTACTCCCTGCTGCACCCGCATGCTACCTTTAGCGACTGGTGCACAAGGATACCCAGGCCCCACTGCACAATCCTTCTTCCAATTTACAGCCATTCATCTGCCTTGTTTTTCCTTGCAAAATGAATAACCTTGTATTTATTTAAGAATCAGTGAGCTGTGGCACATTGCAGAAAGATTTAAAAAAGAATGAGAAAAAAGCAGAGAGATTGCAAAGAAAAAATAGCTCCCCCACTGTGATCAGGATAGTTATAATGTGGAGATGCCGGCATTGGATTGGGGTAAACACAGTAAGAAGTCTGACAACACCAGGTTAAAGACCAGTAGGTTTATTTGGTAGTACACCAAATGGCCACTAGCTTTCGGAACACTCGCTTCTCATTCTTCAGATGAGTGGGAGTTCTGTTCACAAACAGGGCATATGTAGACACAAACTCAATTTACAAAATAATGATTGGAATGTGAATCTTTACAGTAATCAAATCTTAAAGGTACAGACAATGTGAATGGAGAGAGGGTTAAGCACAAGTTAAAAAGATGTATATTGTCTCCAACCGGGAGAGTTAATGGGATTTTGCAGGTCCAGGCAAATTGTGAGGGTTACAGATATGACATGAACCCAAGATTCCAGTTGAGGCAGTCCTCATGTGTGCGGAACTTGGCTATCAGTCTCTGCTCAGCAATTCTGCGCTGTCGTGTGTTGTGAAGGCCGCCTTGGAGAATGCTTACCCGAAGTGTTAGCCAACAGGAAGGGAACGGTCTTGCCCTGGTGATTGTTGAGCGGTATTCATTCATCCATTGTTGTAGCATTTACATGATCTCCCCAGTATACCATGCCTCACAACGTCTGCTGCAGGAAAGGATATCCCGAAGCATAGTACATAAGAGACAATGCAGACGAGACTGATAGCTAAGTTCCGCACATATGAGGATGGCCTCAACCGGGATCTTGGATTCATGTCACACTATCTGTAAACGCCATGACTTGCCTGGGCTTGCAAAATCTCACTAACTCTTCTGGTTGGAGACAATACACACCTCTTTAACGTGTGCTTAACACTCTCTCCACTCACATTGTCTGTCCCTTTAAGACTTGATTACCTGTAAAGACTCACATTCCAACCATTATTTTGCAAATTGAGTTTGTGTCTTTATATGCCAAGTTTGTGAACTGACCTCCCACTCACCTGACAAAGGAGCAGCGAGCGCTCCGAAAGCTAGTGGCTTTTGCTACCAAATAAACTGTTGGATTTTAACCTGGTGTTGTGAGACATCTAGCTCAGGACAGTTAGCAGTAAGAATGTGGTGTTCTGCGTGAAGTTAGGATCGTCTCGAGGCAGCTGAGATTTATGAGTGCTCTTTGTTTTTTTCTATTGATGCATGAATAAAAGCTGAACTGATTGTACAAGGGATTAACGTCGTTCTTGATATTCTGTATGTTTTGTCTAATGTAGAATCAAACAGCTTACGAACTGAGCCGCACCTAGTGCTAACTTGAACTTTCAAACAAATACAAGGAATACTCCCACTTAAAGCTGAGTTCATCCAAATGACAAGGGAGTTTAATTGTTACATTCCTGGATCTTGCCATTGTGTTAGCGGTCCAGAGTGGAGGCAGCCAACTTCTGTTTGAAAAAGCCAGGTGAAGTGACTGCTGAAGCAAGTGATTGACACTCTGGAATCTGTGTAATAAGTGTGAGGTTGTATTTTTTCTCACAATAAAGGACGATTAACGCCTGTGGTTAAATTAGAAAAAATTACCTTTCAACGCCTAACCTCTTTTAATATTGCATTTAATATTTACCTTCATTTTGGCTTTTCATGGCAAACAATATTCCAGTACGTTTGTGTATGACTGAATCCATCACGGCCTGATTGCGTTAAATTCAATTTTGATTGATCAGCGCTAGGACATTAAGAAAATTCTAATGTGCAGGCATTTCAAGCACTTAAGAACTTTCTTTATTCTCATGTAATGTTTTAGAGAGCTGGCCAGTAGTGCTAGGCTAAATCACTGATATTGCAGATTTAGGTAGGGCTAACTTGCTGCTTTCAGCTGATGGGCTGTTAATGTACAGCTTTCTATGAATGATTTAGTTTAAGGACATTAAAGTGATTCTTTTTATGAAAATCTCCATTTCCAATAAAGCGGGTGGATCAGTGTACCACTGACCTTGATGTTGGAGAAAGAGAAGGAAGCAGTCAGTCAGATTCCCACCGTTGTTCACTACCAAGTGATTAATAATGTGTCTTTGTGTCTGGTGAGAAAAAATCTTTCTCAGTAAAATGCTCTGTTGTTTAATTTTCTAGGCTCACATGGGAAGAATGCTGAATTAGTGAGGTATCTGCAGGCTGCCTCAGCCTGTGAATCCAGTAAGAAGTCTGACAACATCAGGGTTAAGTCCAACCAATTTATTTGATAGTAAACTCACAAGCTTTCGAGGTATTTTGACCTTTTCATCAGGCGAATGAGATGTTCTGGCCTCAGACAGCACATATAACAGCACAGTTTACAGGTTACTGATTAGAATAAGACTTCTTAAGACTTGAATAGCAGGTTAGGTGTAAAGATCAGTAATCTGTAAACTGTCTGTGCTGTTATATGTGCTGTTTGAGACCAGAACACCTCATTCACCTAATGAAGAGGATAGCTTCGAAAGCTTGTGAGTTTACTATCAAATAAATTGGTTGGATTTAAACTTGGTGTGTCAGGCTTCTTACTTCAATCTTGGGATTGGTTTATCCCAATCTAATGCCGGCATCTCTACATCAGCCTGTGAATCCACAGCACAGTGTGAACCGATGAGGGGTGAAATTAAACAACAATGTGTCCTGCTTTGTAGTTAGATAAAGCTGTGAGGCCATGCAATTTGAGGGGTATCCTCCCCTGTCCCAACACTGTTAAGGGATATGTCTGACGTCTGGTTATGGGCATTGCTGGCTAGACAAAAAATTATTGTCTGCTCACCCATGAGAGAGTGATGGTGAGCTACTTTCTTGAACTGTTGCATCCTCTGAGGTATAGGTACAGCCACTGTGCTATTACAGAACGAATTCTAGGACTTTGACCCAGTGACAGTGAAGGAATGGTGATATAGTTCCAAGATAGGATGGTAAGAGACTTGGAGGGAAACCTCCAGGTGATTTTATTTGATCTGATTTGATTTATTATTGTCACATAGCATTCAGTGAAAAATATTATTTCTTGTGTGCTATACAGACAAAGCATACCATTCGTAGAGAAGGAAACAAGAGAGTGCAGTTGTAGTGTAACAGTCATAGCTAGGGTTTAAAGAAATAGAACATAGAAAATAGAACATTACAGCGCAGAACAGGCCCTTCGGCCTTCGATGTTGCGCCGACCAATTAGGAAAAAGCGATGACCCTCTAACCTAAACCATTCCCTTTTCGTCCATAAACTTATCTACTAACCTCTTAAACGCCACCAAACTTGGCACATCTACAACTGCAGCAGGCAGGGCATTCCATACCCTTACCACCCTCTGGGTAAAGAACCTACCTCTGACATCCATCCTATAACTACCACCCCTTAATTTAAAGCTATGTCCCCTCGTGCTAGCTTTCTCCATCCTAGGAAAATGGCTATCACTGTCCACCCTATCTAAACCTCTAATCATCTTATATGTTTCAATAAGGTCTCCTCTTAGCCTCCTCCTTTCTAACGAAAACAACCTCAAATCCCTCAGCCTCTCCTCATAAGACCTGCCCTCCATACCAGGCAACATCCTGGTAAACCTCCTCTGTACCCTCTCCAATGCCTCCACATCTTTCTTATAATGTGGGGACCAGAACTGCACACAATACTCCAAGTGCGGCCGCACTAGAGTTTTGTACAGTTGCAACATGACGTTGCGGCTCCGAAATTCAATCCCCCTACCAATAAAAGCTAAGACTCCATATGCCTTCTTAACAACCTTATCGACTTGACTGCCTACTTTCAGGGATCTATGCACAAATACACCAAGATCCCTCTGTTCATCAACACTATTAAGAATCCTACCATTAGCCCTGTACTCTACACATTTATTATTCCTGCCAAAGTGCATTACCTCACACTTTTCCACATTAAACTCCATTTGCCACCTCTCGGCCCAGCTCTGCAACTTGTCCAAGTCTCTCTGCAAACTATAACCCCCCTCTTCACTATCTACCACTCCTCCGACTTTGTGTCATCCGCAAATTTACTAATCCATCCTTCAATACCCTCATCCAGATCATTTATAAAAATTACAAACAGCAGGGGCCCCAAAACAGATCCCTGAGGTACACCACTAGTAACCGAACTCCACGATGAATATCTCCCATCAACCACCACCCTCTGTCTTCTATCTGCTAGCCAATTCCTAATCCAATTAGCTAAATCACCCTCAATCCCATACATCTGCATTTTCTGCAGAAGCCTTCCATGGGGCACCTTATCGAACGCCTTACTAAAGTCCATATATACCACATCAACTGCCTTACCCCATCCACCTCTTTGGTCACTTTTTCAAAAAACTCAATAAGGTTAGTAAGGCACGACCTACCCTTCACAAAACCATGCTGACTATCCCCAATCAATTCATTTCTCTCTAAATAACTATAAATCCTATCCCTAATAATTCTCGCCAATACTTTGCCCACAACCGAAGTAAGACTCACCGGTTTATAATTCCCTGGAAAGTCTCTCTTCCCCTTCTTGAACAATGGGACCACATTTGCTATCCTCCAGTCTTCTGGCACTATACCTGTAACCAACGACGACCTGAAGATCAGAGCCAGAGGCTCTGCAATCGCCTCTCTTGCCTCCCAGAGAATCCTTGGGTAAATCCTGTCTGGCCCAGGAGAGTTATCTAACTTCAAACCCTCAAGAATATCAAGCACATCCTCCTTATCTACTTCAATACTTTCCAGTTTGCAACCCTGTATCCCAGTGTTCTCCAGAACTACATTTACATCTCCCTGCGTAAAGATCAACTTAATGCAAGATAAGTCCATTCAGAAGTCTGATGGCAGCAGGAAAGAAGCTGTTCTTCAGTCAGTTGGTAAGTGACTTTTGCATCTGAAGAGGGAATGTCCAGAGTGCGTGGGGTCCTTAATTATGCTGGCTGCTTTGCTAAGGCAACGGGAAGTATAAACAGAGTCAATGGATGAGAGGCTGGTTTTCGTGATGGATTGGGCTATATTCACAATCTTTTGTAGTTTCTTGCGGTCTTGGGCAGAGCAGGAGCCACGCCAAGCCGTGATACAACTACAAAGAATGCTTTCTATGATGTAGCTGTAAAAGCTGATGAAAGTCGTAGCTGACATGCCAAATTTCCTTTGTCTTTTGAGAAAGTGGAGGCATTCATGGGCTTTCTTAACTATAGTGTTGGCATGGGAGGACCAGGATAGGTTGTTGGTGATCTGGACACCTAAAAACTTGAAGTTCTTGACCATTTCTACTTCATCCCAGTTGATGTAGATGGGGGCTTGTTCTCCACTATGCTTCCTGAAATCGATGATAATCTTTGTTTTGTTGACATTGAGAGAGAGATTATTGTTGCCACATCAGTTCACTAAATTCTCTATCTTATTCCTGTATTGTGTCTCGTCATTGTTTGAGATCCAACCTAATACAGTGGTGTCATCAGCAAACTTGAAATTGAGTTGGAAGGGAATTTGGCCACACAGTCATAGGTGTATATGGAATATAGTAGAGGCTGACTACACAGTCTTGTGGGGCACTGGTGTTGAAGATGATCGTGGAGGAGATGTTGTTGCCTATCCTTACTGATTATGGTCTGTGGGTTAGAAAGTTCAGGATCTGGTCACAGAGGGAGGAGCCGAACCCAGGCCAGGAAGTTTGGAGATAATTTTATGGGAAAAATTGTGTTAAAGACTGAGCTGTAGTCAATAAATAGGAGTCTGACATAGGTATCCTCGTTATCTAACTGTTTCAGGATTGAGTGCAGGGGCAGGGAGGTGCCATCTGCTGTGGACCTGTTGCAGGGATAGGCAAACTGAAGTGGGTCCAGGAAATCTAGGAGACTGGAACTGATTCGTGCCATGACTAACCTTTTGAAGGTCTTGGTGTTCCCAGATATCTGCTGCTGTTCCTCTTCTGGATGATAAAGGTTGTGGGGTAAAGTGATTGTTGAAGTGAGTGAATGATATAGTGAGTAGATGCATAAAATTGAACTTTTTCTCCTAATAAAGGATGATTAACACCTATGATTAAATTAGAAAAACTCATCTTTCAATGCCTAATCTTATTTAATATTAATTTCATATTTACCTTCATATTTTCATTTGACTTTTAATGGCAAACAGTATTCCAGGAAGTTTGTGTATGACTTATTCCATCACGGACTGATCCAAAGGGCATTTTCTAGATGGTATACACAGCTGCCATTGTTCGCCGGTGGTGGAGGAAGTGAATGTTTGTAGAAGGGATAGTAATTCAGCTATAGAGGTGACCTCAGAGCCACTTAAACCGGATTTGTGGCCTCTTGAATATGACAATAAGGGGCCTAACACAACCAAGAATTGGTTTATTCTGGTAGCAACAGTCTTCAGACCTACTGTGTTCAGTATTACCTGCTTTACCTGTAACCTAACAAATGGTCCTCAGAGGGATCATTAAAGGCTACTGAATAAGCTTTTTAAAAACAGCTTTTCTTTGCTAAACTCTGAGTTTCACCCCAAGAGGGGGGCAGAGGCTTTAGCTGTATGCAGAGCTGGCGGTACAGTTCCGCCTGGCTCCATGTTAAATTTATTTATTAGTCACCATTAATGCTTATGTTAGTTACTGTGTAATTCTGCTAGTTGCCACAGTCTGGCGCCTGTTCAGGGCAATGCACCTAAGCAGCATGTCTTTCAGAATGTGGGAGGAAAACCGGATCACCTGGAGGAAACCCATGCAGACACAGGGAGAACATGCAGACTCCACACAGACAGTCACCCAAGCCAGGAATCAAACCCAGATCCCTGGCGCTGTAAGGCATCAATGCTAGCCACTGTACCACTATGGTTAATTGTACAGATTAGTGTAGTCACTGTTAATCCTCCATTCCAATTTCCTTTCCCCCCACTCAACCAACAGGGGTTTTACCCCTCTGTGTGATCACCGAGCTGTTTAGATAGCGCAGTTGGAATCTGCAGCTCACCGGTACAGTCCTAATGAAGATGGCAGACCAATATACCATGATCCTGCTGCAGGCTTCACTGGGGTGTGTGCAGCATGTACTATACCAGCAAACCAATCTGGTCATGATCCAACTTCCAGTTCATTGTTTTCAGAATCGAAGAGAAAATTATGAAAAATATCTTTACAGTAATAATTCTTATTTCTGTAACATTATCTTTTCTGGGTAGAAATTCCAAAAGAGCTGTTGTCCCTCCGGTGGAACAAACCTTCCACCTGTTTGTGGAAAGTTTGATGACAATCTCCTGTTTGTGGAAAGGGTATTTTCACCATAACCCCATTCAAAATTCCTGGGCTAAGACAATTAACATGATGAGGTAGCTATCCATGCTGGTACCAGCACAACAGGAGAACTTAAAAAGCTTGCCAAATCTGAATCTGAGCTGCACCCCGACACATTGAGAACAGAAGCTACAAGCTGACTGGGACAGAGAATACTTCCTTTGGGATTGATTATCATACAACTTTGTCTATTGGCCCATATGTAGCCCAATTGGGCATCAGTGCCTACTCTGGGCAGGTTGGGTACTACTGCAGTTTGATGTAGAGGGAAGAAAGAAGGAAGCCCTGCATATCGTTGGTTGAAATTTACAATTAGTTGTTAAAAGGGGCAGAATCCCACTGGATCCAGCTTCCTTCCCAACTTTTCTTTGCTAATCTGCCCGAGTTTCACCCCAAGAGGAGGCAGAGCTTCCAGAGTCTGGAAATTGGCTCTGACATTAATGGGGAGGAAGGAAGATGTGCTACAGGATTGATCTGGGGAACACCCACTCCTTGAGCAGGTTAGTTGTTTGTACCTGACATAATTATGTGAGAAACAAAAATGAAGGCTTTGGAGGTGGGTTGGGATGGGATTTCTGATTTTTAATACTTTACCCCTGCCATATGCCATTCCATTGGGTATTAAATTACCTCCCAATGAATCTGCTGACTACATGGTGATTAAAATGTTTCTTCATCAATTTCCTTTCTTACTGATTAAGTCGCTGTGTTTGTTTCTTTGCTAATTAGTCATTTTGAATATTAATTATTTACCAAACATATTGTGACAGAACTTTCCTTTCCAACTACAGTGTTTTCCTCTAATACATTCTAGCCAAAAGAAAGCCTGTAGGCTTTGTAAGATATCTTGTCAGATACAGTTGGCTTTGTGGCCCCTCACCCAATCAACCATATACCCGCTTCTAGGGGTTGCACCCTGCTAGTGCATCCCTTTGGCTGCAGTCATTTGCAATGTCAGGATGGGATATATCACCTGAGGTGCTCTCAGCTGAAGAGTAAAAGCCTTCTGAAATTGTCTTCTCCAGAGTAGCCTTGTTGGTGAGTCCTCTTTAGGATTAATTTAGTTAAGGTGTCAACTGAAATTAAGGAATCTCCATGCCATTGTGTGCTTTGTGAAGCTGTCTAAAACCATAAGAACCACATGGATAGCACAGTGGCACAGTGGTTAGCACTGCTGCCTCACAGCACCTTGGACCCAGGTTTGATTCCCGACTTGGGGTGCTGACTGCGGAGTTTGCATGTTCTCTCCGTGTCTGCGTGGGTTTCCTCCCACAGTCCGAAAGGCGTGCTGGTTAGGTGCATTGACCCAAACAAGTGCTGGAATTGGTGACTAGCAGAATTTCACAGTAACTTCATTGTAGTATTAAGGTGTGTTTTACTTATGACTAATCAATGAACTTTAATTTTATATCTATAGGTTATAACTATCAGGAAAAGATGAAAGGGAGGCTGGGGGAAGATGTAAAATTATGAAAGGTCTTGACAGATTAGACACAAAATGTGTGCTACCACTTACAGGGAATAGCATATCTACAGACCATCACCATAAGAGTCACCTGAAATGAGATGGGAATTCAGAAGGAACTCCTTTATCCTTGCTTCTGCCCCACCCCACTGAGAATAAGGAGCTTATCACCACAAAGAGTAGTTGTGGCGAATGGCAATGTATTTAAGAGGAAACTAGATGAGTATGTAAGAGGGAAGGGAATAGAAGGTTATGATAATAGCTTTGGATTAGAAGGAGTGGAAAGAGACTTGAGCAGAGCTTAATTGCTGACACGTAAAAGTTGGGCTAAATGATCTTTCTCTGTGCTGTATGTTTTATATAATTCTATGTAAATGATGAAATTCTTAGAGGAGCCCTGAAATGCTCCTTGAGAGAGGAGTGTCCCCAGCCAGCACCCAGGCTATGTTTGCTCAGGCAAAGTGTCTGGAATTGAACACAGTGAGGTAGAAATCTGTCTTGGGCAGTGGTGCAAAATAGGCAATAATGAATTGGCAACCAATTCAATGAAAAGGAAAACTGAACCGAGTGTGAGGAGGCAGCGGATTCACTACTGTCTGTCAGGTGTGACTGCCCAGTATTGTATTTAACTGCAGTACTTCTCGCTTTACTTTCTAAACGCTAGCTGTAACAAATTAACAACTTTACTACAGCAAGATGTGATGACATTCAGTATTCCATTGGCTTTCTTGATTATTTTTCTCACTTGTGGGTTAACTCTAAATTAATTTGTTAATTTCTCACCTCCTGTGCATTTCCTTTCAAACTGATATTCCTACCCAGATGTTCATTAATGTAACTAATGTACTGTTTCATACTTTAGTTACAGAACATTGCACCTGTACAATTCTTTGATACTCCCTTCCTTTTGTCACTTTCTGCTATCATTCCCTTCATCTCCTAGCTGGGTGTTACCAAGGGCCATGGTTCCAAAATATCTGCTTAACTAGTGTTATGCTAACTGATATGCATAGAGATCCATTGCTGATAAATGAACTCCCAATTTTATTTAATTCAGCAGCACTGTGATACAGGAAAGGCAAGATAAGAATCATTGACTCTGCTGGGATTGGTGGGCGAAGCTGTAGCGGGGGGTAGAGAGTAGAATATGGAATCTTATTGTAGGGAGCAGGGAGGAAGGTGATGCTCGGGGACCTAGCTCAGGTTGCAGAAAGAAGGAGGCAACATCCTAGAGTGAGGGGAGAACCCTATTCTGGAGGAAGAGAGTAAGACAGAAACTAAAAGTTATTTACTAGTCATAAGTAAGGCTTACAGTAACACTGCAATAAAATTGCTGTGAAATTCCCCTAGTCACCACAGTCCAGTGCCTGTTCAGGTCAATGCACCTAATCGACACGTCTTTCAGACTGTGGGAGGAAATTGAAGCACTTGGAGGAAGCCCTCGCAGACATGGGGAGAATATGCAAACTCCACACAGACAATGACCCAAGCTGGGAATCGAACCCAGGTCCTTGGCGCTGTGAGGCAGCAGTGCTAACTGCTGTGCCACTTTGTCACCCTGTACTAGTTGGGCACAATGTATATTTTATATATTTCTATGTAAAAGGTGAAATTTTTAGAGAACCCTGAAGCTCCATCAGAAATATTGCCTTGAGATAAGGCTACTCTCTTCCACTGTACCCAGATTATGTTTTCTAAGGTAAAGTGCCTGGAATTGAATATAAGGAGGTATAAATCTTTCTTGGGCAATTGTGCAAAATGGGCAACTACTCGGTTGAGACAGATGAAAGGTGGATTTTGATGATCAGCCATGATCAAAATGAGTGGTGGAGCAGGCTTGAAGGGCTGAATGGCCTCCTGCTTCTAGTTTCTATGTTTAAACCCTGTAGTGAGAGTTAAAACGGAAAGCTATTGGGAGTTTAGAATCATAGAACCCTGCAGTGCAGAAAGAGGCCCTTCTAGTCTGCACCGAAGGCAATCCCACCCAGGCCCAGGGCCTATATCCCTACATGTTATACCCACTAATCCCTCTAACCTACACATCCCTAGACATTAAGTGACAATTTCTTAGAATGGCCAACCGACCTAACCTGCACACCTTTGGACTGTGGGAGGAAACTGGAGCACCCAGAGGAAATGCATGCAGACATAAGGAGAATGTGCAAATGTGCAAACTCCACAAGGACAGTGACCCGAGCCAGGAATCGAACTCAGGACCCTGGAGGTATGAAGCAGCAGTGCTAACCACTGTGCTACCATGCCGCTATCATGCTATCGAGCTACCGAGTTGTGAAGCAAAGGTGCATTGCTGTTGTGGGGGTGGCAATTCACAATGTCCAGGAAATGGAAGGGGCAATCACTCTCTGTACTTGATGAGTCAGCCTCCTCTGAGTCACCATGAACGATATCATAGGAGAGTTGCAAGTATATATAACAAATCTGCTGTTTGAACTTTTCTCTGGCCCCATCTGTGGTTTATTGAAATCTGTCAAGGCAATGAACAGTAGAAAATGAACCTCCATAAAATTAGTGTTATTAATGTTCTCATCAACGTGAATTAATGAGGTTTGATTGCATGTAGTTATTAGCTGAACAATACAAGTATATCCTTCTGATAGATTTGCTGTTATGTTTTACTGGCTGCACAAGATGTAAACATTCTCCTTGCAGAATCTGGTTTGTTCTCCTCGTTTCAAAGTCTGTCTTCATGTGGCTGAGTAATGAGCCTAAGTGTTTAACAATTGACCAACCATAAATTACTGCCTGCACCTTATCAGAAGATTAACTGTTAAGAGATTTGTTGTCAACAAGCAGGTTTAAATAACACAAATCACTTCTCAGCCTTATGGTTAAGATCAAGCGTCAGATCAAGTACAAGATGGGGTGCAATGCTTTGTCTTGTTGGATTGAATCTTGTTGGAGTCTAATGCAGGGACATGAATTGGATTCAATTTGATTTGAATTTGGTTTTTCAAGCAAAAAGGTAATTAAAAAAGGCATTCTATATCATTATAGAACCATGTCTATTTGCCTCTCATTCTTTACTGGCCAGAGGAGGCAATTCTTACATTTCTATAGCTCCTCAGTCAGCAATTAACCTGCTGTTTATAAACTCACTGAGATCCTGTGTGGCTCTTAGAACATAGAACACTACAGCACAAACAGGCCCTTCAGCCCACAAGTTGTGCCGAACACATCAAAACCTACCCAGCCATAGACCTATCTATAACCCCCAATCCCATTGGATCCCATATACTCATCCAGAAGTCTTTTAAAAGACCCCAGCGAGTTCGCCTCGACCACCACCGACGGCAGCCGATTCCATTCACTCACCACCCTCTGAGTGAAAAACTTCCCCCTAGCATCCCCTCTGTACTTGCTTCCCTGCACCTTAAATCTGTGCCCTCTCGTCGCGACCATTTCAGCCCTGGGAAATAGTCTCTGAGAGTCCACCCTATCTATTCCTCTCAACATCTTGTAAACCTCTATCAGGTCGCCTCTCAACCTTCGTCTCTCCAGGGAGAACAGTCCCAGCTCCCTCAACCTGTCTTCATAAGGCATGCCTCCCAATCCAGGCAACATCCTTGTAAATCTCCTCTGCACCCTTTCAATAGCTTCCACTTCCTTCCTATAGTGAGGCGACCAGAACTGCGCACAGTACTCCAAGTGTGGTCTGACAAGGGTCCTATAAAGCTGCAGCATTACCTCCTGACTCCTGAACTCAATCCCTCGATGAATGAAGGCCAGTACACCGTAAGCTTTCTTAACCACATCCTCCACCTGGGAGGCCGATTTGAGAGTCTTATGGACCCGGACCCCAAGATCCCTCTGCTCTTCCACACAGCTAAGACTCCTACCTTTGATAGTGTACTCATTCATCCCGTTGGATCTGCCAAAATGGACCACAACACATTTATCCGCGTTGAAGTCCATCTGCCACTTCTCCGCCCAGTCTTGCATCCTGTCGATGTCATGCTGCAACTTCTGACATCCCTCCAGACCATCCACAACACCACCGACCTTCGTGTCATCGGCGAACTTACTCACCCATCCCTCCACTTCCTCATCCAGGTCATTTATGAAAATGACAAACAGCAAGGGTCCTAGAACAGATCCCTGGGGCACTCCACTGGTGACCGACCTCCATGCAGAAAAAGAGCCATCCACAACCACCCTCTGCCTTCTGCAGGCAAGCCAGTTCTGGATCCACAAGGCCAAAGCCCCTTGGATCCCATGGCCTCTCACCTTCTCAAGAAGTCTTGCATGTGGGACCTTGTCAAATGACCTTGTCAAATCTTCCTTTGTTAATCAGTAGTCTGATACTCAGACAATACTCAAACAGAAAACTCGCTATACCTGTTGACTTATTGCTTGCTGTCTGCCAGCCTTCAACCATTGCTTTGGTGAGCTTGGCCTGAATTTCCTGAGGTCTAGATCCACTTTCCATTAAGGAAATTTGAAGGCCGAATAGTTGGGATCTATATAGTGATATGGCTGCCATTAATCTTGTACCTTGAGGAGAAGACACTGTGAAAATGTACCACAATACCATGATGAGAAGTAAGTCAAATTAGTGCCTTGCTTTTGCAGTTAGCATGTCTGCAACCTGCTTGACAAATATATGTTATTGGGCACAGCCTTGGGAAGATCTTATCATTGTCAGAGCTATGTACACACTGAATTTACAATGTCAGCCTCTTCTCAACAGATGACTCACCTGTCCAGCTGAAGCTCAGTCTCCATTGGCAACACTTCTTCTGCTTAAGTTCCAGGTATGCACTGGGGTCTATATACTCATTTTGGGTGGTGTCAGTAGGAGTGTCCCACTCATATAAGATCCTGTTGAATATGTTTATTCTTTGCATGCCTGCTGGCCTCTGAGATTTTAAGGGAAGGAGTTACCACAGGCAGACCAACAGTACTGTTGTTCGAAGCGTTAACATCTGCCTGTAAAAATGGTAAGGCAGAAACGGGATGAAGCCAAACACAGCAGGATTCGGAGAAAAACAAACTGTACAATTGCGCTTGAAGTGGCCCAGAAACACTTTCTTCAGGATCAGTGCTCTGCCAAATAAGGAGTCAAGGATATGTTTTTGTTATGAGAAGCAGAAATGGGTATGTATAGGTATCGATTTTTCTATTTATGTGGCTGAGTATAATGGATCTCCCAGGCGCAATGCAAAGAGGAAAATTGTGGAGAATCGAATGTGATGTGAAGTTTGTCTAATTTTCTTGAACAAAAAGTCAGGCTAGCCTTTGCGAGTTACGCTAGGTTATTCAATACACCCAGATGTTAGGAACAAGAAAATCTGCCCTATAATGTGATCATGTCATGTTTGCATCATTAAGTTACATATTCATAGAATGTGTCAGTGCCTGAGTGAGTCACTGTCTGAGTGGAGTCTGCACGTTCTCTCCATGTCTGCGTGGGTTTCTTTTGGGTGCTTTGGTTTCCTCCCACATTCTGAAAGACATACTGGTTAGGTGCAGTGACCCAAACAGGGGTTCCAGTGTATGGCGACAAGGGGAATGTCACAGTAACTTCATTGCTGTGTTAATATAAGCCTTACTTGAGACTAATAAATATATTTTACTTTTGCTATAAAATGGTTTGAAGATTAGGCTCTTGCCTGAATATAGCCAGTTATTGATTGATTACTCTTGATTTGTATAGTTCACTTATAATCTGGGTTATGAGTTAATTAGCTGAGCTTTTGGAAGAATATCCTTTTTAACTGAACTGTCACTCTGTGTTCAATGGGGTGATGTGGCACAAAACATGATGGCTGAAAGCAGACTGGCATAAAACTGTTCTCATAATGCTGTGGAGAATTTCCGTAACCTGTGTTCAGCTTACTATTTTGGCATTTCAGTATTACTTTAGTGATATACTTAGTTTCATTATTCTCCATGTGGCATTTGATCCTCACTATCTCCACTCATCTCAGTAGATATTCTTGTTTTCTTCTCATAAAGACATCTATCAAACTTTTTTTAGTTTAGTCATCATGAGATGTGGGCAGCTCTGGCTTGGCCAGCATTTTTTTTTGTTCATTTATGGGACATGGGCATCACTGGTTGGCCAGCATTTATTGCCCATCCCCCGTTGCCCTTGGAGGGCAGTTGAGAGTCAACCACATTGCTGTGGCTCTGGAGTCACATGTTGACCATACCAGGTAAGGACTGCAGATTTCCTTCCCTAAAGGACATTAGTGAACCAAAGAGACGTTATTTCCAAAAATCGACAATCATTGTCATCAGTAGATTCTTAATTCCAGATTTCTTCACTCAGAGTGTGGTGAATCTATGGAATTCACTACTGCAGAAAGTAGGTGAGGGCAAAATATTGTGTGATTCCAAAAAGAAATTAGATGTAGCTCTGGGGGCTTGAAGGATCAAAGGATATGGGGATCAGGCTATTGAATTTGATGATCAGCCATGATCAAAATGAATGGTAAGGCAGGATTAAAGGACTGAATGGCCTACTCCTGCTTCCATTTTCTTTATTTCTATGCAATCAAATTGGGACTTCTAGATTTATAATAATCATTTGAACTCTGATTTATTCATTAGTATCTGTTATAATACATTCCTTGGTTTAACCTGCTGTAAGATGCATAAGTTAATGTTTTTAGTTTAATGTATGCATGTTATTTGGCTCAAGTATTTGTTCACAGTGCAATGCTCATGGCTAAAGTCAGCTTGTAGGTGCACTCTCCTGGCATGAGTACCATTTTTGTTATGTTTTAATTCACAGGACTGAAATCCATTATGTTTAATGAATAGAATGTTATGTTTTGGTGTCTGCTACAAAAATTAACTAAGCTGTGTCGATTCTCACGAATTGTACATTCCTTCCTGAAAGCTACTTCCTATTTGGTAAGCAAGGTGATGTCATGATCTAAATCTGAAGCTTTTTTTGGCTGTGCCACACATGTGATTTGGAGAGGAAGGTGGAATTGTTAACAATAGTGTGGTTTACAATATGACACAATTACATTGAAAACAGATCCGAAGAATTTGCTTGCAATTGAATCAGCATTTTGAACTGGAGTGTTAACACTAAAGGCTGATGACGGTGGTACCAGTTTTATCTGCCAAAATGTATCACATTCTGCTGATGACCTCTTGTCTGATTGATCTGAAAAGAAGCTTTGGGGATCTGTCTAGATTGCTGAGTGCAATTTTGGCTCAGGTCCAGGTAACCCAAAGAGATGGAAAGGAAACTGACCAAGCAACAGCCCACTCTTCCTTACACTTGATTAAGTAATTTGTAGTGTTCAGTGCTTAACCATCCATAGAATGTCACTAACCGCAGGAATTGGTTCATTCCTAGGGAAATTAGTAAGGCTGTAAGACAAATCAAGTGATCTTAGTGACACTATCTTTCTTTTGCAGAGTATTGTTGTAATAACTTCTTCCAGAGTGGGTGTGGTGTAGGTCAGACCTAACAATCCTGTACTTGTTGGAATTTACAAAAAATTGTGAGGGTATTTAGTCGGGGATGAACAGCAGTCATGGTTGTTCAGATTTGTCTACCTATTCTGGACAGAAATTCAAATCAAGAAATAAACACCTTTAGGACTGTAAAACATGGCACTTCGCAATTTTGATTTTGTAATTTTAGTGCTTGATGCTAGGGAGTTCAGGATTTAAACTCAAAAATCAAGTTTGTCACTCCAGTGTAGTGCTGAGGAAGTGCTGCATTCAGAGTGTGGTCTTTTGGATGGGGCATTAAAATGAGACCTCCTCTGGTCTCTTACAATCCAAAAATAGGCAGGTTAAATGGATTGGCCATGCAAACTGCCATTTAGTGTACCAGGAAATGTAGATTAGGAGGATTAGTAGGATAAATGCAAGAGGTTACATTGATAGGTGAGGGTGGGTCTGGGTAGGATGCTCTGTTGGAGAGTTGGTGCAGACTTGATGGGCCAAATGGCCTCCTTCTGCACTAAAAGGGACTCTATGATTTATGATAGTTTGGAGAAGGAGGGTGCAGTTTATCTGTACTTATCGTGCTTTTGTAGATTTCAAGAGGCTTGTACAATGAGGTATGAGATTCTACAGGCTGAAAGAGGAACTATTTTGTTCTTGCCTCTCCTGGTGGTAGCTCCTAGAACAAAAGCCATGTCCTGCAGTCATGTGACTTATAGCAGTTATCTTTTTTGGTTCAGCAGAAATTATTTTATAAGCAGGGCAAAGTTTTGGACTTTCATATAGATCTAATAATATTAAAACATCTCTAGGTGCTTCAAGGGAGGGTAATCAAATAAAGTTTGACATTGGGACCTATTTTACCACTTTTATTCTAAGTGCTGGCCAAACTTGCAGTGTTTCAGATCCAACTTTTTGATCCATTCTCAGGCTGCCTTCTGCTTGAAAAAAATAGCAGCAATTCAGTTTCGAGAGACTTAATCATGCCCAAAACCATGCAGCTCCGATCGGCGCTTTCAACTGCGCATGTGCAAAACAAGATAGAATGCAGCTCCCTGCCACATTACTCCCGGGCTGGATAATGCTTTCCCCTGGACCCCACAGACATTGCCCTTACCCACAACAGTATTGATCTCCTTATCCCCTACCCACTCTACCATTCAGATTGATCACGGACTCCTCCCCCTTCCCCCTCACTGATCTCAGGCAAAGTGGCAGCGGACCACCCTTCCCCCCTTGTTGATCTCAGGCAGAGTGACAAAAAAACCCCTTCCTCCTCACTGATCCAAGGCAGAACTCTCCTTCCCCTTCCTCAACCCCCTTCCCCACTGATCTCAAGCAGAGAGTTGTCGGACACTTGGCACTCACCTCCTCACTAACTGGAGTGCCTGAATGGGACTTTTTTGGAGCATGCCTGTTTTGCACCAATTCTGGATCGGCTAACGCGGTGGTGAAGCGGAAATGCCGGTAAAGTTGGACGTGAAGTCTATTACGTCAATTTAATTGCAAGCAAATGCATTTAAATGGCTGTCATGCCTGTTTCGGGTATGGTACTGATCATTGCGGGCCTTGGTAAAGGTGGAACCAGCGAGAATGCAGGCGCATCTGACTTTACCCAGTTTTCGCGCCCGACAATGGACGCAATTCGAAGGTAAAATCGGCCCACTGAGTCACGGAAGGGCAGATGTTCAGAAACTTGGTCAATGTGAAAGATTTTAATGAACATCTTAAAGAAGAGGAGGGGCTTAGGAAGGGAATTCCAAAGGTTAGATCCTTAGTAACTGAGAGAATAACTGCATAGTTGCAGCAATTAAAATTGGGAGGCCAGAATGGAGAGAGTGCAGATATCAGAGATTTGTAAAACTCATAGAGATTACAGAGGTGGCGAGGGGCAAGGCAATGGAGAAATTTGAAAACAAGAAAGAGTATTTAGAATTGCAGTGCTGCTTAATAACAGCTATTTAGGTCATAGAGAACAGGGGTGATGGGTGAATGGGATTTGATGCAGGTTAGGAAATGGGCAGCAGAGTTTGAAGGAATTTAATATAATGGAGGATGAAAAACAGAAGGCAAGTCAGGAATGTAGAGGAAGCATCCTGATCAGGGATTCTCAGCCTCTGTTTCTGAGCACCTACATCTGAATTCTAAAATTTCTATGGATCCTTGCCAATACCACACAGCTAGCGACCCCCTGTCTAGTGGCTAAATTCCAGCAGCAGATTTGTGCACAACAAAATCCCACAACAACAAATCAGGAATTTTGTTCTGGATCACTGTAATATAATCTGCACCTAAACTCCAGATTCATTTCCCAATATAAAAGGTTAACTTCCATGGCCATCAACAACCTACATAAATGATGACCCTGGGACTCGGGTCCTATGATTTAGACCTCCCAAGGGCAGTGGTGACAGTTCATCAGCCCAATCTTGAATCGGTCTACAAATTAAATATTGTATATACTCAGGTAATAGTTGATCTTGTATAAAAGTCAACCCTGACATTTGGCCAACAAAGTCATATACCTCGTTTTTGGGGATCAAAGCCCAAGCATTTTAGAACCAAAATATAATCTCTACAATCACATCTAAAACCTCAATTTGTTATTCAATAAAACAGTGGCACTAAGCTTATTAAGGCAGAAAGAATGCAGGTTGAGTTTTTAACATTTTCAACAGGGGAAACAAACAGATTGGAGAAGAGTGAAAAACAGGGAAACAGAATGTAGGAACCAATTTCCAAAGCAAACTGGAAATAAACAAACCCAGGGCCTTGTGTCCTCAATAATCACACTCAGCTTTCTTGGGGGCAAAAGGGGAGGTTCTGGCCTGGCTAATTGGACCTTTGTGCATGGTGACTTAGTGCAACTCCCTCCCCACCACACCCCACACCCCACACTCCACACCAAACTCAGGTCAAGGGCAAGGAGCATTACCATGACATCTTCTATTCCATGGTCCTTTCCCTGACCCCAAAACAGTGTTGAAACTGTAGAGTCAGCCATTTCTCCAAAGATGTGCAGGTTAGGTTGATTGTCCATACTAATTTGCCCCTTGATGTCAGAGTGAAAACAGGGTAAATCCGTGGGGTTACGGGTTTAGGGCCTGATGGAATTATTGTTGGTGCAGGCTGGATGGTCTGAATGACCTCATTCTGCACTGTAATGATTCCATGATTCCATGATTTTCTGCTTCCTCTTCTGGGGAGTGAGGAGGCTCCTTAATAAAAAACAAGAAAGATGACAAATGGTTGGTGTGGGCATTGCCTCCCCCTTACCTTGTGGATTCCTTTGAGAGTCATTGGCAGCTGGTGACTAGTGGAGTGCCCCAAGGTTCGGTGCTGGGGCCTCAACTATTTACCATTTACCTAGATGATCTGGAGGAAGGGGTAGAGTGCAGGGTGATGAAATTTGCTGATGACACGAAGATGAGTGGAAAAGCAAATAGCGTGGAAGGTGTGGAAAGCCTGCAGAGAGATCTGGATAGGTTGAGAGAGTGGGCGAGGACCTGGCAGATGGAGTATAATGTTAGCAAGTGTGAGGTTGTCCACTTTGGGAAGAATAATGGTAGGAAGGATTACTATTTAAATGGAAAAAAGCTGCAGCATGCAACGATGCAGAGGGACCTGGGGGTCCTTGTGCACAAATTGCAAAAACACAGTATGCAGGTGCAGCAGGTGATTAAGAAGGTGAATGCAATGTTGGCCTTTATAGCTAAGGGGATAGAATATAAAAGTAGGGAGGTTCTGTTGCAGCTGTATAGGGTGCTGGTGAGGCTGCAGCTGGAGTACTGTGTGCAGTTTTGGTCTCTGCATTCGAGGAAGGATATATTGGACTTGGAGGGGGTGCAGAGAAGGTTTACTAGGCTGATACCGGAGATGAGGGTGTCGGATTATGAGGAGAGACTGAATAGGCTAGGTTTGTACTCTTTGGAGTTTAGAAGGCTAAGAGGGGATCTTATAGAGACATATAAGATAATGAAGGAGATGGATAAGGTAGAGGTTGAGAGACTCTTCCCACTTAACAAAGATAGCAGGACTAGAGGGCACAGCCTCAAGATTAGTGGGGGGGGGGGCGGCGTGGTTCAGATTGGAGTTGCAGAGGGGTTTCTTCATGCAGAGGGTGGTGAATCTTTGGAATTCTCTGCCTGATGAGGCTGTGGAGCCTTCCTCACTGAATATGTTCAAGTCAAGGGTGGATAGGTTTTTAATTGACAAGGGAATTAAGGGTTATGGGGAGAAAGCGGGAAAGTGGTACTGAACCACTACAGATCAGCCATGATCTTATTGAATGGCAGGGCAGGCTCGAGGGGCTGGATGGCCCACTCCTGCTCCTATTTCTTATGTTCTTACGTTAGGTGTGCCGGGTGGATGTGCTTTAGTAGAAAGTAAGCCTTTCAAGAACATCACTTATGTAGAAGTCAGCTCTTAACTTTTATCTAAAAAGTGGGTCTCAGAATTTGACAATACATTTATAACCAATTTCAAGGCCTCATCCATAGTAATAAACAACACATCTCTGACATCAACAGTGATCAGTTAATTTTTTTTTGTTGATCCTACTTGCCAACTGGGATTTTTAGAAACATTCTATTGTTAATAGATGCTGATTTGGCAGGTTCTTTGAAAATGTCTCAGGGTTTGTAGATGACCTGTTGAGAATCCCTGGGCTAAATGTAACAAAGGCATGATTGAGAATGTTAGCAGCAGATGAGTTGAAGCAGTGGGGGAGGAGTTGTAAATCGGGGTTGAGTTTTGTGAGCCAGGCAGAAGGCACAGGAACATGGCAGGCTATGGCTCCTTGCCATCGCCCTTTTTCCTGTTGGTTGAATCGCTATGGCTCTGTTGCTGGCTTCTGAACAACAGGCAGCCACATTACAGAACCCCTACAGTGCAGAAGGGAGCCGCAACCTCACCCTATGCCCGTGAGCCCACATATTCATCCTGCCAATCCCCTTGCCAGTAGGGTCAATTTAGCATGGCCAATCAAGGTAACCTGCACATCTCTGGACTGTGGGAGGAAACTGGAACACCTGGAGGAAACCCACGCAGACATGGGGTGAATGTGAAAACTCCACACAGACAGTGACCAAACCAGGAACTGAACCTGGATTCCTGGCTCTGTGAGTCAGCAGTGCTAACCACTGTGCTGCCATATTACCTGCCTCCCTCCTCCTCCTCCTCCACACACACACCCCCCCCCCCCCCCCGGCCATTATGTTGTCAAGAGGCATATTCCCAGCCTGTCGCATTTTGCTGGCATTAGGGTGGCTTTCTCACACCTGGGGAGGCTGTCAGTGAGGTGGTCTCTCAGTGGCTGCTGGCAGGTGGCCTTGGTTTCCAGAGGCCCTGTGAGATGCCCCCGATTTCGCTGTTGGAGGGACTATCCCTCCAATCATAATATACTTCTCATTTTCCTTAAGAAGGTGTATCAAGATGGAGGTGCTCTTTCTCTCTCATTCCTTTTGCTGCCTCAACAATAACCTCCATTATTAATGGCACTGCTGAGCTTTCCCCTCTGACTGGGCAGGGAGAGGCAGCCCACCATCCTAGACAATGGTCTTGGCAATGGTCTTTTAATTGGCTGGTGCTTGGATGATTGCCACTGCGGTTTTGTAGAACATCCCCTGCCATGTTTGAGTTGTGCATTGTGTCCCAATCAGCAAATTCCTGCCCAGGACAGCAGGGATGGTGCAGAAGTTCATCTCCATGTCAGTTATGACAGCGGTGTTACACACAGCCTGGTTTAGTCTCAGACAGTTGACTGGAAGACAGATGGTGTAGGGGCTTGAGGTGTGGTGTCTGTGGTTGAGACTGAAAACAATGACTCTAGTTTTCCCAATATTTTATTGTGGGGAATTTCTCTCATCCGGTAATATATGTCGAATAGTCAGAAAACTGTCAGCAACAGTGGAGGAGCTGAGAGATGTAGCAGTGAGGTAAAGCTGAGTGTCATCAGTGTACATGTGAAAACTGATGCAGTGTCTCTGGATGATGTCATTGAGGGCAGCATGTAGATGACAAATAAAGACCCAAAATAGATCAAGTTTGGAACCTGGGGGGACACTCAAGGTAAGTTTGGGTACAAGGTTATGGGCCAATTGCTGGTAAATGGGATTAAGTGGGAGGTCAGGTGTATCTCATATATCGGTGCAGACTTGATGGGCTGAAAGGGCTCTTCTGCATTGTATGATTGTAGGAGTGGGTAGGTGAGAATAGGTGATTCTCTGGCTATGATTAGATAGATAAGAATGGAGTCAAATGTTTTGGCTGGATTCTATCACGTCAGTGTCTGTGCTTGAATTCATATCAAGGTTTTCTCCCGTGCATTTCCAGGCTGGGTATCTTCAGGGTTCAAAAGCCCCATTTTCCCTTCAGTCACACTGGCACTATTTGTACAGGGATGTATAGAAAACCAGTCAGGCCGGTTTGACGCTAGAAATCTGCCCCATAGATCTGAACTCTGGTTTGGTGAGGAGGAGCAGAGCAAGAGTGAAATTAACCAGTTTCCTCCCTTCTGCTTTCATTCTAGGCTGCTCTAATCACAACAATACAAAGGGCAGGAATATCACCTTAAAGGTGGAAGTTAGGAGATTTCCTGATGTTGCAATCCTGCCTCTTGACCTGTGGTTCTGCTCACACTGCCTTCATGTTGGGGAGGTGGGACAGGCTGAAATCCGGGCTGCCCCTTTTCAAAGCAGGCTGGAGAAGAATGCAGTAAGGCGAAGGTAGGGGAGGGCCAGGTGAAAAGGCCCACCTCTGTTTGTTGGAACACCAACCCAGCTCTGGAAACTCAAATCCTTCACCTTCCATTATTTCCCTTTACCCCTCACACCACTTACTTTCTCCTCATTCCCCACACCACATCCTTATCCCACTAACCCTCCTCAGACCCCCTCCTGCCTCATACCCACTCCCCCAGCATCCACTTTAGGAGACCAAAAATAATATTGCAAAGTATTTCATATACCTGTCAAAATAAAAAAATGGTACTTCAAAATCTGCTAGAAAAAAAGCCATAATCCTCTCAACAGCTCATAAATCTGTCAAAATAACAAATCTTGCATTCCCCCAAACAGTTGTGTCAGCATCCCCACTGAATTGAATCCATCATTGGGTTTAGCACTTCTGGGGCAGGCAACATGACGCATGTAGACTGATGACATCCTGGATCCCTGAGTCAGCAGGATAGGTAGCAACTGTTGGCTAAGTAGCATCACTTGAATAGTGGACACCTACCTGCTAGAGGTGAGTGGACTTGTCACACACCAGGGGGAACACATTCAGTTCAAGCTTTATCTTTTGTTTAATTCATCAGTCAGCTGATGAAGGGGCAGTGCTCCAAAAGCTTGTGCTACCAAATAAACCTGTTGGACTTTAACCTGGTGTTGTGAGACTAGTTACTGTGCCTACCCCAGTCCAATGCCGGCATCTTCACGTCATACCTAATAATAATATAGGATTTATTCTTGTTCTTGCAGCAATTGAATTTCTTACCGTGATTGCTGCTTGTTTAGCAGATTCGTCTGAAGGTTCTGTGTGCCATTCTGATATTACAGCTCCCTTTTTAGCTTCTGATTTACCTTTATTGTGAGGTTGTCCTAATTTATGGAGAGCACTTTAACCCTGTGTCAGGGCTCAATGTGGATTGTGGAATGCTTCCCATACCTTTTTCCACAAGGGATCATTAAAGATTTTCCTTCACTGCAAAATGCATTTTTGTGATGTAAAGGGAGAGCAAACATGGCATTGATAGCATAAACATAAACATATGAGGTTACGGGAGTAGGGTTTGGTTGGGATTGTAGTTGATGCAGACTTGATGGGCAGAATGGCCTCTGCTCTGTTAGGGATTCTATTTCATAGACACTGTCAGAGCAAATAGTGACTGCTTGATTAGACGTTTCTCCGATGGCGGTTAAGAGGCCAAGTATCTCTGCATACTGTGCAGAGTGTTTGGTGCACTGTCTTTTAATGAATTTTCCTGGCAGCGTCACGGCATAGCCTGTGTGTGGTGATCCTCAAATAACAGGAGCTAAAAACAAACAGATATGTGGTCCTCAGTGGGTTCCTTCATAGCTGCATGTGATTCAAAGTAAATTAAAGGCTGTGAATACTAATGATGGTCTTCCTTATACACCAGTAAATGAGGCATTAAAGATGGCCTTTTTTCTGTGAAATCAGCTCTCAATAACGACTCAAGTTCAATGGTTGTGAGGAGAGTAAAGAATCTCCAGGATTCATTAGCAGATTCAGTGGAGTGTGTGGTGACCGTAAGATGATGTGTTGTAAGCCTGTGATGTATGTAAATGTTGTACCACCCAGAATGTAACTAGCAGATAACATTCAGAAACTGAATATGTAATGCCCTGAACATCCAAAAATGTAGTGGAAGGTTGGGGACTCTGTGCTGAGGGCTATTTGGGTGAAGATTCCCTTTTGGGACAGTAGTATTCTGCCCTGCATGAACAAAGAGCTGAAGTTGTGCTTGTGAGTTGGTGTCTGATTTTATATTCAGGAATCCAATGGAACCAAATCTTGGGGATAACTTGTGTGGTGAACTGTTGTTAATGCTATTCTGAGTTGGAATGACACTTGGAGAGAATTCCCAGATTAAATCTTCGAAGATGAAGACATGACACCCTTGTGAGAAAGTGAGAGTTTCTGTGAGATTTGTTGACTCAAGTGTTACTGATGTCTGCGGATGGGGGTTATTGAGTAAACGTGGAATGTGTCTTGGTCTCATCTGCCACTCATTTTGTAAGGTGGGGTAGATGGAAACACGAAATTTGAAACACAAACAGATCAGATCACAAAATCATCTTATTGAGCCGGCTTAAGAGGCCTACTCCTGCAGCACATATGAAAAGAGAATATAAAAGGTCCACATACTCAGGTCACATGACTGGGAGCGATGACCATGGTCTTGGTGGACAGGGTGAAGTTGAAAAAGGAAGTTCCAGGTCAGGGACAGAGGCAGGTTGCTGGTTAAGGTAAAGAAGCGAGCAGCAAAGAAACAAGTTCCAGACTGGAAAAGGGCGGCAGGTAACAGACTTTAAGTGAAAAGGGCTCAGGAAACTTTCAAGAAGGTAGGCAAAATTTGGTAACTTGGTGCTGCAGGCTGCTGGTGCAAAGGTATCCCTTTGGACATAGTGTTCTGCTCTCTATAGCTGATGAACTGGATTTGTACCTGTGAGTTGATGCTTGAGTGCACACTTTGGAATCTTGTGGAATCTTGAGGACATGATTGAATTCCTGAGGTGGGCAAACATTAACACCATCCCTTTTGGAGAGAGCTCCTATGGTAGATCTTCAAAGGTGAAGACTGGAATCTTTTATGAAAAAAACTCAGGAAAGAGTTTTGGTGAAATTGGTTAACTTACTGTTGCTGACAACTGGGTGGAGGTTGTTGAGAAATCCATGGATTCTATCTTGGTCACACCTGCCATTTATTATGCAGCATGGTCTGTTCAGCCACAGTTGACTTGTTAATTCACATGTATTTCATATTAATCCTAAAGTTTTAAAGTATGAAATAGATATTGTAAATTGTTTTATATTTCTCATATAATAAAGTTTATTTTTGTCAATTCAAAATCCATGGAATCTTGCAGCTTTATTCATTAAGCAAATGCGTTAAATTTCAAACTTTGCTGACTTTAGACAAAATGTTATTGGTGCCTAAATAGATATTATCAACAATTTGATTCGGGGTTTGGACACTGATCTGCAATATCCTGTTACTTACAAACTTACAATATCCTGTTTAATAAGATCGTTTCTTTAACATAGAGGAAACTTTCTTGGAGAATCAGAACCTGCATTCCGTTGATAGTCTCTGCCCTCCATTTGCCTGCAATCATATTTACTGCTGATGACAAAAGCATCAATGTATTTATGAATTAATCATTTCACCCAAAGATCTTCATGATGTTCTTGAAACCCACTTTTTATTCCCGGAATTAACAGCAGTATTGTAATTATCCAACTGGTCATTGTTGTTACTGGCTTAATTTTATTGGATGCGACCTTTTATATTTTGTGATCTTTTACCTGAACCTGGACAAGTCTCCATTCATTCACTTGTATCTACTTCAAAAGGTAAAGGCCAACAGCACTGAGTGCTCTCTGTTGCAACAGCCTTTAAAGCAATGAATTAATATTTTCAAATTCAAACATTAGCACATTATCAAGCCTTTAATAACTACTTGATTAATTATTTCCCTTCACTTGTACATCGAGGTTTACTGTTGCTGACTGGATAGCATCATTTAATATATGGGCTAACATTAATGCAGATTGGCATACTACATTACAGTGAATATAATTTAAAGCTCCCCTCTATATGGTCAAATTAAAATAAAATCTGCTGTCCAGGTCTGATATTAACTATTCAATATATGTTCTATAAATGGTTAAGTGGTGAGTTGACAGAGTTTAAAATCTCATTCTAATAATGAAATGGCACCGGCATGGTGGTACAGTGGTTAGCGCTGCTGCTTCATAGCACCAGGGACCTGGGTTCGAATCCTGGCTTGGGTTACTGTCTGTTGGGAGTCTGCATGTTCTCCCTGAGTCTGTGTGGGTTTTCTCCGGATGCTCCGGTATTCTCCCACAGTCTGAAAGATGTGCTGGTTAGGTGCGTTGATCTGAACAGGTGCTGGAATGTGGTGATTAAGGGAATTTTGCAGTAACTTCATTGCAGTATTAATGTAAGCCTAACTTGTGACTAATAAATAAACTTTACTTTTAGTGTTGTTTGCATTTAACATTTAACTGGAAGTTCTGATTGAAATTCTAAATCTCACCCACAAAATCAAGCAGGGATATAGAAGCTATCACTGTAAAGCATCTGTAGATAGTTGATCAAAGAAATGAGTTTGAGCTAGTTTTTTTTCTGTAGTTGAGCACAACCAGTCCCTTTAGTTTCAGAACATATAAATTCAGACAGCTTAGTGTAACCTAGCGGTGGACCTCAGTGGAGTTAGGGAGGGAGCTGTTCCTTTGTTTTTCTCTAACTTTTTCATCCTGTAGGAGTTGATGAACAGCTGCCGTCCAAGCACATAAACAAAAGAGAATTGAGAATAAGTCCAAAAAAACCTTGCAAAAAGTGAGGAAACAAAATGGGAACAACATTTACAGTCTGAAATTGTTGAACTCAATGTTGGGTCCCGATGGCTGTAAAGAGCCTAATCGAAAGATGAACTGCTGTCTTCAAGCTAACTTTGAGCTTCATTGAATCATTAGGAGGCTAATTGCAGAGAGGTCTCTGTGAAAGTATAGTACATCGTTAAAATGACAGGGGCTCAGGGGCATACTTGCGGATTGAATAAAGGTGTGCCCTGTTTTTGATGGTCCCAATGTAGAGCAGAGCACATTGAGAGCAGGGAATACTGGCGACTAAATTTAAATCAGCACACGTAAGTTGCTATTTCATTTGGAAGATATGTTTAGGCCTTGGACAGAGAAGGTGAAAAGATGTAGCAGGTTGTTAGGCGATTTTGAGGCATTGGATGAGGGTTCATAGGAGGAGGAATGCCTTCAGAAAGCTGAAAGGCGAAAGAGGGGAAATGCATTTGGAGATAGTGACATTGCATTGGATGGGTGGAAATAGAACATAGAACATTACAGCGCAGTACAGGCCCTTCAGCCCTTGATGTTGCGCCGACCAATGGAACCAATTTTATGACCCTCTATCCTAAACTATTCCAATGCTACCCATATGCCTATCCACTGCCCATTTGAACACCCTTAAACTTGACGAGTCTACAACTGCTGCAGTCAGGGCATTCCACGCCCTTACTACCTATGAGTAAAGAACCCACCTCTAGCATCTGTCCTATAACTAATACCCCTTAATTTAAAGCTATGTCCCCTCGTGCTATCCATCTCCATCCAAGGAAAAAGGTTCTCACTATCCACCTATCAAACCCTCTGATCATCTTATATGTCTCAATTAAGTCACCTCTTAGCCTTCTGTCTAACAAAAATAACTTCAAGTCCCTTAGCCTTTCCTCATAAGACCTATCCATTATACCAGGCAACATCCTGGTAAACCTCCTCTGCACCCTTTCCAATGCCTCCACATCTTTCTTATAATGTGGCGACCAAAACTATACACAATATTCCAAGTGCGGCCGCACCAGAGTTTTGTACAGTTGCAACATAACATCTCAGCTCCAAAATTCAATCCGTCTACCAATAAATGCACTATACACTATAAATACACTATACGCCTTCTTAACAACCTTATCAACTTGAGTACCAACTTTCAGAGATCTATGCACCTGTACACCAAGATCTCTCTGCTCATCTACACTACTAAGAGTCTTACCATTAGCTCTATATTCTGCACACATATTACTCTTACCAAAGTGAATCACCTCACACTTTTCCACATTAAACTCCATTATGCAGTGTTAATGTATGCCTACTTGTGACACAAATAAATAAACTTAAAGTTAAATTGATGGATTATACCCAAGTGCAAATTAATACTTTCAAAAGAAGGGAGACACGAAGAGAGAAACTGGGAACAAATCATGAAAAGCAGAAGGAATATTCTCAAGGGGTTCTTGCAACCAAGCTGTGTAATTTGATAGAAAGCCTGAGATAGATGTCTGCTGAGACAGCATTCCACTTATGGCAGTTGGTCGTATTTACTCCCCAAGAAATTTTTCCGAAAATTTTAGCATCAAGTTAGTTGTTTGGAAACAAACAATTTTTAAAAAAAGATAAACCATTCAACAAAGCTGATCAATTCATTCTTAATCTTCTAAAGTGTGCCTAGCACATAGGATTAGGATGAAGATTATATTAATATTTGTATTTTGTGTACATTTCTAAAAACACTGCTCTTTATATCTGCTCTTTAATTGATAATGTCTGAATTTCTATAATTGCATTGAATAATTTAGTATCTCCACATGTGGCTCAGTGTCACATTTTGTTAAATAGTGTTCCTGTGAAGATCCTTGGCATGATTTACTACATCAAGATGCTATATAAATGACCAGCAGTGGTTGATGGACTTCACACCTTGTGTTTGGAGACCAAACTATTCTGATGTCTAAACTGACATTTGTTTTCATAAATATATATCTTACTTCTTTAATATTCCTGGGTTTGAACAATTGTGTCTCTGCCAGGCTCTAATTAAATCAGATGGAGATATTTAAAGTTAAATATTTGTATTCCTTATTATAGGCTGCAATACAGTAATGATTTTAATATCCTCAGTGGCTAGCACTACTCCTTCACAGCACCAGGGACCAGGGTTCGATTCCTGGCTTGGGTCACTATCTGTGTGGAATTTGTATGTCCTCCCTGTGTCCGTGTGGGTTTTTTCTGGGTGCTCTGGTTTCCCCCCACAATCTGAAAGACATTGACATGAACAGGTGCCAAACCGTGATGACTTGGAGAATTTCGTAGTAACTTCATTGCAGTGTTAACATAAGCCTTACTTGTGACTAATAAATAAACTTTTGACTTTTTTTTGAGCAATAAATGAGGTATCTTGCATTGTCCAGTAACATCAAGTACTTTATTTAACATTCCTCTAGTATACTTTTGCACTTCCTGTGGTGGGGAATTGGCCTAACATAGCATAGGAAGTTTAATAATGGTGTAATTTCCTTTCAAACCATAGTATATGAAAAAAATGTAACAACTGAGTAAAATGATACAGGGCTGTTTAAGAATTCTTGACCTATTGGTCAGAGACCCGTAAATTAGTTAATTTATTTCCTTCCATCTTATTAATGTGGGGGTTAGGAGAGTGTTTATCACACTCCAGATGCCAGATGTCACACTTCAAACAAATGAAAGAGAGAAAGGCTTGCAAATGAGGGGAAATTTACAAATACCCTAGTTGACTTCAGAAACTAATCAAAGCACTTCCCTACAGGATATATCTCAGCAGAAACTTTTACAGACACAGGTCTGCTTGAGAACTGGCCAATGGTTTTGAGTCCAGTGAATCCAGGCAGCAAGGCCACAGGAGCTCGGATATATCTAAGTGAAATGGCAGGTTTGCACCATTTTACATTGTTCTCAGATAAGAAATCTGAGGTGGTACTGGCTGCAAAATAACACCACTCACCCCATCCTGCTATGTAAAAGAATTGCTCAAATTGGGTATTTAACTATATAAAAATTGTTGGAGGGAATGTCCCCCCATCTATCTACGTCCTGTTCTGAGCCCTACCCCCGTCTGTCCCTTTCCTGTTCCGTGCCTGTCCCTGTCTCGTTCTGACGCTCGCCCCCCCGTCAGTCCTGGAATAGAACTTGGAGCTGTAATTCCAGCTTGTTGCCGAGTTACTTTACCCATCATAGGTGCTTACACATTCTTAAACATTTTCACATTACAAAGCACTACATTTCAATTAGTCATCATATTCTTACTTTAAATCTATTAAAGTTCTGTTTTGATCACTTCACGCTGATCCACAGTCCTTGTGCTTTATCTTTTATCGCTTTCTGAATATATCCTGACCTACCTGTTTGCAATATCAAAGCACTGTAGTTATCAAACCGATTTCAATGCTGTGTTAATTGTTCCCATTTCCCTGATACCTGATTAGTTTTCCAGAGGTACACATTGTAGGGTCTTGATAAGTGGTATCAATTCTCTTATTGTTGCTGTGACCTCAGAAAGATCTCACCTGGGGTGCGACTGTTTAGTGCCATCTGGGATGTAGTTATTTGTAATTTGTAGTGTGTCTGCCTGCAGTGAGTGTTGATACTACAGTCAGGCTGTCTGTTTAACCCTTTTCATTATTTCGTCTCCTGCAGCAGCCCATGCTCCCTGGGTTGCCTTGCCACAAATGAGGAAGGTTTTGCAGTCAATACCTGGTAAATGCTGCAGCAGGGAGGTACACAGTAAGAAGGCTCACAACACCAGGTTAGAGTCCATCCAGTTTATTTGATAGTAATCTCACAAGATTTCGGAAACGGTGTTCCTTCATCAGGTGTGTGGAAGGTTCTGATCAGGGAAGGGCATATAAAGTCACACACAGTTTACAGAATACTGATTAGGATGCAAGTCTTGACAGCTAACCTGCTATTCAAGTCTTAAAGATGGAGACAATGTGAGTGGAGATAGCATTAGCATAGGTTAAAGAGATGTGTATTGTCTCCAGACAGGACAATAAGTGAGATTTTACAAGCCCAGACAAGTCATGGGGTTTACAGATAGTGCAACATGAACCTAAGGGACGGCATGGACAAGTTGGGCCAAAGGGCCTGTTTCCATGCTGTAAACCTCTATGATGACTCTGAGAGATTGGAGAAACTTGGTTTGTTCTCACTGGAGTGATTGAGGTTGAGGGGAGACCTGATGGAAATCTACAAGGTTATGAGAGGCATGGACGGAGTGGATTGTCAGAAACTTTTTCCCAGGGTAGAAGAGTCAATTACTAGGGGGCATATGTTTAAGGTGCAAGGGGCAAGGTTTAAAGGAGATGTATAAGGCAGATTTTTTATACAGAGAATAGTGGCTGCCTGGAACTTGTTGCCGAGGGAAGTAGTGGAAGCGGATACAGTAATTACTTTTAAGGGGCACCTTGACAAGTACATAAATAGGATGGGAATAAAGGGATATCGTCTAGAAGGGTATGGGGTTTTAGTTAAGTGGTCTAAACTAACTTTAGTTTAGTTAAATGGTTGGTGCAGCCTTGGAGACCCAAAGGGCCTGTTCTGTACTGTAATTTTCTTTGTTCTTTTCTCTTGTTTGATTGTCAGCAAACTTGGATACATTAATTTTACTCTCTTCATCCAAACTACTGATTATTCTGGCACTTCAATAGTTTCAGCGTGCGAAGTTGAAAATGCCTGATTTGTCTTATTCTCTTCTTGCTGTTCATTGACCAGTCCTCTCTCCATGTTAATATATTACCTCTAACTTAATGGCCATTATCTCATGCTTTCTGGAAATCCATAGAATCACAGAGCTTAACAGCGCAAAAATGATTCAATTATATTATGATCTCTGTTTCACAAGAGTATCCTTTATTACGAAATAACTAATTAGTCCTACTTTATTACACAACAATAGATCTAAAAATGCTTGGTGCCGCAAGATATTACCCTTGCAGGTTGTTAGAATGTAACCAGTGACAACTTTGTATTGAATGTAATGTGACCAATGGTAACAAGCTGTAAGGCTCAGCTGACCCAGTAAACCATGGAACCAATTACAGAATGATATAATAGTCAGCGGACCAGCTAACTCACTATAAATAGGAACCTGTTTGGAATTTTGCCTGATGGATTGGGCTACATTCATGACCTTCTGTAGTTTCTTGTGGTCTTGGACAGAGAAGGAGCCATACCAAGCTGTGATACAACCAAAAGAATGCTTTCTATGGTGCATCTGTAAAGGTTGGTGAGAGTTGTAGCTGACATGCCAAATTTCCTTATCTTCTGAAAAAGTGGAGGCGTTTGTGGGCTTTGTTAACTATAATGTCAGTACTGGGGGAACCAGGTTGTTAGTGATCTGGACGCCTTAAAACTTGAAGCTCTAGACCCTTTCTACTTTGTTTTCATAGACAGTGATATGTTCTTCTTTACGCTTCCTGAAGTCAATGTCACTCTCCTTTGTTTTGACATTGAGGAACAGATTATTGTCGCCTCCCCAGTTCACCAGATTCTTTACCTCATTCCTGTACACTCTGCCTTGTCATTGTTTGAGACCTGACTCACATGTGGTGTCGCAGCAAACTTGAAAATCAAATTGGAGGGCCTTATTTGTATGGAACCTCTCTGTGCCCTAAACAAGGTCACCCATGTCAATGGGAGCGTAGCCAGGAGAAGAGAGTTCACCAGCAGGAAATTCCTGAGCAATAAGGAGGAATTCTGCTTGCAGACTGGGGAAAGTAAAACTTAACCAGGAGTATAGGTCTCTCTTGTCTCCTAGACCATTGAAGAAGTTGAATATTTATTTATGTATTTAAATCCAAATTCTTGTATTTTTTTACATGTTATTTTTGGCTTGTGTGGCTGGATTGACCACACAGGCTACTTACCATAGCTTGTACCATAAACCTTTAGGTTAGATGTGGAAAATGACTCCTTGTTGACTGTTACATTACCAGCTATTTTGGACTCACAGAAGATGATTATCCTTATTAGCAAAGGATAGTGACCCACTTGCTAATTTACACATGGAAATTTAAACTTAGTGAACTCTTTGACTCAGGACTATCACTACAAACCATAGAACTTCTACAGTGCAGAAGGAGGCCATTTGGTCTATCAAGTCAGCCCCTCCCCCAACCTGTATCTCTGTGCATTTACTGTGGCGAATCCACCTAATCTATACATTTTTTTTGATACTAAGGGGCAATCTATCTAACCTGCATATCCAGAGGAAATCCACACAGACATAGGGAAAATGTGCAAACTCCACACAGTCACTCAAGACTGGAATTGAACCCAGATTCCTGGTGCTGAGGTGGCAGTGTTAACCACAGTGCTGCCCTCATTGCAAAATCCTTTCCTCATTCAGTAAATAACTCTGAGTATATGCAATGCATTCACACTTTTTTTATTCATTCATAGGATATGGGCGTCGCTGGCTGGCCTGTATTTATTGCCTATCCCTAGTTGCCTTTGAGAGAGTAGTGGTGAGCTGTCTTCTTGAATTGCTGCAGTCTATGTTCTGTGGGTTGACCCACAATGCCATTGGCCAGTATATAGGTTCGTGAGCACACATGTTAGATTACTCTGAGTGGAAACTTCTGGTCTTGCCGGCAGCAGGAATCTTGGCGGGCAGAGGAACTTAATTTGGCAGGAAGCCAAAAATCAGTATTCTGACAGCAAGATAAACTTTAGCAGTGATGTTTTGTGCATTTTAAAGGTAGGCCGAGCTTCCCAATGAACAATGTCAGAAATCCCTATTGCATGGATTTCCATGTCATGCATGCTTGTTAAAAGACCAACTCATTCAAATTAAACTCTCCCTCTAAATTATCTTCCTTTCCAGCGAGAAATTAGAACATTCACTTCTACAACTGCACACAGGTACTATGCACCTGCTGAGATAGAGTTCCTTCATGACTAACAGTGAGTGGCTGTTTTGCAGAGTGTCTGTCAATGCCAACCCACGCGTGAGACTGCATGGTCACAGTGCAAGTTACACACAAGATAGCCAAGGAAAGGAGGAAGAGTTAGGAAGAGCAAAGTGAAAGGAAGGGTTAGGATGAGCAACAGTAAAAGGGATAGCGTAGGCTTTCTGTGGGGGGGGGCGGGGGTTGCCCTTAAATATGGCATCCAGACATTTAGTCTCATGAAGTGTCTGCCTGCCCACATCATGATATCCAGTGAGCTCCTTATGCATACTTAATGAACTGAACAGTGCAGGATTGCATGTAGGTGCCCCCCTTTCCCCCCCATCCCAATGGAAATTATTCCCACTTCTGTGGTAGCTACCAAACTTACACCCCAGAACAGAAGATTCTGGACTATATATCTATATATGCTGGATTGACCACACAGGCTACTTACCATAGCTTGTACCATAAACCTTTAGGTTAGATGTGGAAAATGACTCCTTGTTGACTGTTACATTACCAGCTATTTTGGACTCACAGAAGATGTGGGCAAACAATACCCATGTTAGCTTGCTTCTGTGTTAACTGTGCCGGCCAACAACAATGTTAAATCATATATATGTTAGACAATTCATGTGTTACCCGTAATTGATGTTGGTCTATTTCCATGTTAGCCAGATAGAATGTAAGCCGCTGTCATTTAGTATCTGTATTGGTTGTTACCCATACCCATCTGTGGCTGCCAAAATTAGCCAGAACCTGTTTGAACTAAAATTAGCCAGAACCTGTTTGAACTAATATTATCTCAATCAATACTCACTCGTGTTAGGCAGCTTCTGTGTTAGCTAGTATTTATTTGCAAGCCAGTCCCTCTGTGAGCCAGTCTCTGTAAGCTGGTCCTGACACCGGCCAATCCTGGTGCTGGTTAGTTCCTATTATTTTAAGTACGTAAAATATGTAAATATATGCATACATATATATTTTATATATATATATGACCAGTACCAATGTTAGCCACTTGGAGGAGCTCAGATGCAGTTATACTGAAATATGAAAACCAAAAGAGAAAAACAAAACAAAATCATAGATGAAGCTGTTTAATGTGATGCAACTTTTATGTGACATGCATAAGATTCTCCTGCCATTAGCCATAGGGTAGGAATTCATTGCACTATAGAGAGTAAAAGGGAGAGTTAGTACTAGGTAGGGGAGTCTGTAAATAGAGGGAATGGGTTTAAGGTGAGACACAAAAGAGTTCAGAGGGACAATTTTTTTACAGAGGATGATCAGTGTCTGGAACAAGCTGCCAGAGGTAGTAATAGAGGCGAATACAATTTTGTCTTTTAAAAAGCCTTTGTACATTTACATAGGTAAGATGAGTATAGAGAGACATGGGCCAAACACTTGCAATTGGGACTAGCTTAATGGTTTAAAAAAGGGGCAGCATGAACAAATTGGGCTAAAAGGCCTGTTTCCATTGTAAATCTTTATGGCTCTATGGCTATTCATTCTGGGAACAGAACTCAATCTCTGCATAGATTTTTTTCTTTCTTTGGTTTTGCATTAGTGGCATCACAACTGATTACCAACTAAACTTATCAAACCTATCATTATTCAAGAAGGAACCTAGAACTTTGATTGCCTGAATGACTCTCCCACTGTGCAAGATGTATTTATAATCTCAACTTGCAGGGGTTCTGAAGAAGGGTCAAGCTGGAAACTTCAAATATGTCTATTGTCTTTACAGATGACTGACTTGCTGTATATTTCTAGTGATTTAAGTTGTTGTTTCAGGCTAGCGGTAGCTGTTTGCTTTTTATTTGTAATGTGATCATGCAACTTGTGATATCAGGTTGTGTTTTTTGGTTGGTTGCGCATGGGGAAGTCTGTGATCCCATGAAAGCCGCATTGGGATTAGTGAAGGAGTCTGTTCCGATAATGTTTCTCGGGTTTTTTAGTGTAATTCCGGCAGGAGCAGGAAATTGGATGGTCATTTGAATGCAAAGTCTCTTTACTGACCTTATGACAGACCTCAAAAGCGTCCATCAAAAAGACACAAACGGAGCAAGTAAGGTGGTGAAAACATTGCCTCTTCCATCATAATAAGACTGGAGGCAATGAATACCTGTATACAAGAAATGTCAGGATTGCTAGGATGGGTGGAGACTTTAACAATTGAAAAAGGAAAGAAAATGAACCATGGGTTTCTTGTTTTGTTTCCTCTACCTCCACTCAGTGATGGACTCTAGAGAGACCAGATTGCAGAAAGCCCCATAAATCTGCCACTTTCAACTCCACCGCCATCTCTAATTTGCCACACTGTTGGATGAGCAAGCATTTCTTCCAACTTAACACTGGGAGCACTGAAGACATTATCTTCAGTCGCTAGCACCAGCTTATTGACTGGCACTGGCCCCCTCTCTTGGCTAACTTCTGAGACTGGAACCAGATCTTTTACAAGTTTGATGTTGTGTTTGATCCTCAGCTGAGTTTCTGATTCCATATCAGCTCCATCTCCAAGATCGTCTACTTCCATCTATGTAACATTGCTTGCCTCCGTCCCACCTTAGATCATCTGTTGCTGAAACCCATATCCACGCCCTCTGTTACTTAATAGACTTGCCTATTCCAGAGCTGTCCTCTCATCTTCAATCCCTGAACTCATCCAAAACTCTGCTGCTTGAATTCTGACCTGCACCATGTCCCATTTGAACATCACCAATGTCTTCACTGATCTGTAGCAGTCTCTGGTCTGTCCCTCAATTTTTAAATCCTGAACCTTTTTTTCAAATCACACCATTGCCTTGCTCCTCCCTATTCCCATAACCTCTCTCCAGCCTTCCTGAGATATTTGAGCTCCTTCAATTTTAACTTCCAGCATATTCAAGATTTTGATTGCTCCATAACAGTAGTCATGCATTCAGATGCTTGGGCCATAAACTCTAGAATTCCTCTCCATCCTGCTTTAAGATAGTAATATTAATATACTAAATTATGAATTAGGTGCAGGAGAAGGTCATTCAGCCCCTAGAGCCTGTTCTGTCATTTGATAATGATTACGGCTGATCTGATTGTGGTTTCCTTAATATGTAAAACTTCTTTGACCAAACTATGTATATGACTAGGTGTCAACTTTCGTTTGACAACAATTCTATGAAGCACACTGGAATGTTTCATTATGTTTAATGGTGTTACATAAATGTGAGTTGATGTTTTTAAGCTGCTACAGGAGACAGACTCTTACTTTATTAAAATATATTTAAATTTAATGTTATTTTAATGCCACTGATCTAATTGTCCATTGCTGCATGATGCATTGGCATTTTCATATCGGCTAAAAATGATTATATCTATTTGATGTTATTAAATCCTCTCTTACACTGTTAACATGATAATTTACTAGTATTATTAATATATGACATTATCTTTTATATCTCCAAGAATGTAATTATAAAATCATAGAATCCCAATGATGCACAAGGAGGCCATTCAGCCCATCAAGCCTGCGCTGACAACAATCCCATCTAGGCCCTACCCCTGTAACTCCATGTATCTACCCTGCTAATTCCCCTGACACTAAGGGGCAATTTACCCCTCCGCAATCAGCCTAACGTACACATATTTGGACTGCAGAAGAAAACCAGAGCACGCAGGGGAAATGCAGACACAGAGAGAGCAGCAAACCCTCACAGACAGTTACCTGAGGTGGACTTGAACCTGGGTCCCAGCGCTATGAGGCAGTAGTTATGAGTTGTTTAAAATTGAGTTGTTTAAAAAAATATTTCCCTTTTTTGAATGTTTTACTTTCCTCTCTATAATTCTGGGACATCTGTCGCAAAGAAGATAACTGCAGATTAGTGCCAGCATTCTGTTACTTAGTGATTGTCAATAGTGGACCTGACCCATCGGTGGCTATACACAATGCAAGTGTTAGTGTTGCAGTTGACAGATCTGAGTTTAAATCTAGTTTTAGATAGCAAGTAGACATAGCTGGTGATTTTTGGCAGAAGTATCTAGATTGCTGGATGGAGAGAGAGAGGAAAAACTTGCTCCAGAACAAATCCTTTTCCACATCACTTAAGCATGCCTCTTGTTAATTATGTAAAGAATATCATTAACTAGATTCATGGAGATACTTACAGATAGGATTGTCCCATCTTGTGTTCCAAATGGTGCAGAAGTCTATAATTTGTATCTACATATAAGAAAGGGTAGGCAAAATCCCATCAGCCTCTTCCAACTATGTGACTGTATTGTTAAATTTTATTCCAAAGAGCCAATTATATTCACAAGCACAGTTCTAATTCAGCTCCATCATTTTTAGAGAATTGGTTCTTTGAGGGAAACAGCTTATTGCTGGTTAACTGAGCTGCCTGTGTAACAAACGTTTCTTTATTAGTAATATAGCCCAGGTGAATGGCAGTTGTACACTACAGGAAAATACTTATATGAAAGTGTTGAATGTTCCCATTCACAAATGTTTATGCAGCAATTATTTTTATCAGGTGTTAACAGACATTTGACAATTTCTTATTCTTGGAATAATGCCAAACTGAAGAAAAGCAAGACCATTTTATTCCCACCTTACTTAACTCTTTGACTGCTATTACACTCCAGTTGCTTTTAAGTAATTAGTCAGTCATGATCTTATTGAGTGATGGGACAGGTTCAATGGATTGCATAGCCTACGCCTACTCCTATTTCTTATGATAGTCTATATCATAACACTATAAACCAACATTTTAAAAGTTCCTAATAAGTAAAAGCACAAGGCTCTTTCTTCTCAATAAATGCAACTTAATGCGAATGCTGGAATCTGAAATCAAAAGAGAAAATACTAGAAAATCTCAGCAGATCTGGGAGCATCTATAAGTGAGAAAAGAGCTAACATTTCGAGTCCAGATTACCTTTTGTCAAAGCTAACCACCTGGACTCTTTTTTCTCCTTACAGATTGCTGCCAGACCTGCTGAGATTTTCCAACATTTTCTGTTTTGAGCTCTTTGTTATCAGTTAGTTAGGCATTCATCCATCATTGAAGACGATGGACTATACTCAGAATGTTTATCATTTCTGTATTTCCTGTGGCTGTAGAGGCCAATTTGTGAATGGCAGTCCCTTCCGCAGCAGCTCAGGAATACCGTTGGCCTAAGGTCATCTGATGGTTTTTTTCCTTCTGATGGGCTCTCTGTTCTGCTATCAGGTCATTTCTTTTGGCCTCTGCCTCTTCCATGCCCTTCCTGTCTGCTTGTCTCCATGCAATCCGGTCAGCCACAAGGACTTCCCATGTATCAACTCTGATCTTGGTCAACTTGAAGTCTCATTTGCAAATATCCTTGTATCATAGACTTGTTGGTCTCCTGCTGATAGTAAGCTCATCATGGAGCATATCATTGTGGTTGCAGTCGTTGTGCATTCCGCTCATGAGTCAACAGAGACGCCATTGGCTGGATCAGGAGGATGCTGGGGATGTCTACTCGCTGGTGAACATCAATAGTCAGTGCTCTATCCTGCTGGAAGATGCCAAATACTCATCTGAGGTAGTGGAGATGGAAACTCTTTAGCTGCTTTTCTTGGCTTGTATAAGTTATCCATGTTTTGCTATTGTAAAGGAGGGTGCTGAAAATACAAAACTGGTTCATCATGGTGCTTTGTATTTTTGGTTAGTTTGCTTTTGGCCAACACTCAGAAAGGCAACACAATGGCACAATGGTTAGCACTGCTGCTTCACAGTGCCAGGGGCCCAGATTCAATTTCCGGCTTGAATCACTGTCTGTGTGGAGTTTGCATGTTCTCCCCATGTCTGCTTGGGTTTTCTCCAGGTGCTCCAGTTTCCTCCCACAGTCTGAAAGGCATATGGCCACCGGAGAATTTCACAGTAATTTCATTGCAGTGTTAGCAATGTAAGCCTTACTTGTGACTAATAAATAAACTTCTTAAATTTACTTTTAACTTATCTTTGACATCACAGCTGCAAATGATACTGAAGCACACTTTCAATAGCTTGTAGATCAGTTCTTCTGGGCCTTCAAGGTAATGAACATCAGAAGATAAAAGCATGGACGTAAAGTCTCTACCTTCCATTAATAATGAATACCTCACTTTGGAGGTCATCCAGGAGGATTTCTGAGTGATACCATTAATATTAACATCATTGGCTCAAGTTTGAATAAGTCCAATTTCTGTAGAATCCTTGTTAATGTTCATTTTGAAAATTCTGGAATGACATGTGGCTGTACCTACACCACAGACTGCAGTGGCTCATAACCATCTTCTCAAGGCAATTAAGGATTGGCAATAAATGTTGACCAAAGCACAAGAATGAATATTTTTTAAAAACGACTCATGGTTTATAAGGCTCTTTTCGTTTAAGATAGACAAGTGGCTTAGAAATAACTAACTGTTCTATTAAATAGCTGAAGAGAAACAAATTGCTAATATTTTGAAATTTTCCAGAATATTCTGTTTCTGTCTTCTGTTTTAACTAATGATTTGCAGCTTGAGCCATTCCTGGTTACTTTGCTGTTGATAGAATGTTGGTTCAAATCCTTTTGTTTTAAAGAAAAAATTCCTGTGGGTGTTTTTGTATAAAATGAATGATGTCAGAGATGGAGAATAAAACACTTTATTAACAGTAAGTGTTTCCAGATCTGACTCCGCATGAGTTAATCATTTTTTACACTTCTTGCTCCTTGGCTCCTTTTCCTGAAGCAATCATAGCTTGGGGAGCTGTTTTGTCGATGCCATGCTCCAGCAGTGCAACTGCAGAAAAACTAAATGACAAAGTACCGAGAAAGAGCCTGCATTTGGTGCCATTCACAACCACAGGATGTCCCAAAGTGCTCCATTGGGTGCAAAGCTTAATTACCTCCAAAGCATGGTGACTGTTACATAAGGAAAGGTGGCAGATAGTTTGAACAGAGCAACGTTGCACGAGCCTCAAGGAGATAAAACAATCAGTTAAGGGCTGAATTTTGTGTCCCTGCGAGGCATGTTTCCCATGGGCTGGTACATAAAGTGGGGTGGTTGGGCTGCCGATTTTGGCATTCAAGTGAACAGTTAAGGATTAATTAGGTTTGTTATCAATCAAACTGATGCCGATAATATGAACATAGAACATAGAACATAGAACAATACAGCACAGAACAGGCCCTTCGGCCTTCGATGTTGTGCCGACCAAAATAAAAAGCAATGCCCCTCCTAACTAAACCATTCCCTTCTCATCCATATACTTATCAACTAACCTCTTAAACGCCACCAAACTTGGCGCATCTACAACAGATGCAGGCAGGGCATTCCACTCCCTAATCACTCTTTGAGTAAAGAACCTACCTCTGATATCCGTCCTATAACTCATACCCTTAATTTAAAGCTGTGTCCCCTCGTGCTAGCTTTCTCCATCCTAGGAAAAAGGCTATCACTGTACACCCTATCTAAACCTCTAATCATCTTATATGCTTCAATAAGATCCCCTCTTAGCCGCCTCCTTTCTAACGAAAACAACCTCAAATCCTTCAACCTCTCTTCATAGGACCTTCCCTCCATACCAGGCAACATCCTGGTAAACCTCCTCTGTACCCTCTCCAATGCCTCCACATCTTTCTTATAATGTGGGGACAAGAACTGCACACAATACTCCAAGTGCGGCCGCACTAGAGTTTTGTACAGCTGCAACATGATGCTGCGGCTCCTAAATTCAATCCCCCTACCAATAAAAGCTAAGACTCCATAAGCCTCCTTAACAACTTTATCCACTTGACTGCCTACTTTCAGGGATCTATTGACACATACACCAAGATCCTTTTGTTCCTCAACACTATTAAGAGCCCTACCATTAGCCCTATACTCTACACATTTATTGTTCCTGCCAAAGGGCATTACCTCACACTTTTCCACATTAAACTCCATTTGCCACCTCTCGGCCCAGCTCTGCAACTTGTCCAAGTCACTCTGTAAACTAAAACACCCCTCTTCACTATATACCACACCACCAACTTTAGTATCATCTGCAAATTTACTGATCCATCCCTCAATACCCTCATCCAGATCATTTATAAAAATTACAAACAGCAGGGGCCCCAAAACAGACCCCTGAGGCACACCACTTGTCACCGAACTCCACGATGAATATCTCCATCAACCACCACCCTCTGTCTTCTATCTGCTAGCCAATTCCTAATACAATTAGCTAAATCACCCTCTATCCCATACATCTGCATTTTCTGCAGAAGCCTTCCATGGGACACCTTATTGAATGCCTTACTAAAGTCCATATATACCACATCAACCGCCTTACCCCATCCACCTCTTTGGTCACTTTTTCAAAAAACTCAATAAGGTTAGTAAGGCACGACCTACCCTTCACAAAACCATGCTGACTATCCCCAATCAAGTCATTTCTCTCTAAATAACTATAAATCCTATCCCTAATAATTCTCTCCAATACCTTGCCCACCACAGAAGTAAGACTCACTGGCCTATAATTCCCAGGAAGGTCTCTCTTCCCCTTCTTAAACAAGGGGACCACATTCGCCATCCTCCAGTCCTCCGGAACCACACCCGTAACCAACGAGGACCTGAAGATCATAGCCAGAGGCTCTGCAATCTCCTCTCTTGCCTCCCAGAGAATCCTAGGGTAAATCCCGTCCGGCCCAGGGGACTTATCCAACTTCAAACCCTCGAGAATTTCTAACACATCCTCCCTATCTACTACAATACTCCCCAATTTGCAACCCTGTACCTCAGTGCACTCCACAGCTACATTTCCAGCACTCTGCGTGAATACCGAAGAGAAATATTTATTCAGTGCCTCGCCAATCTCTTCAGGCTCCACGCACAACTTCCCACTGCTATCTATGACTGGCACCTAAAATGCTACCTAAAATGTTTAGCGTGGGCAGCAGAAAAGGAAGCTCACTTTTTAAACTTAAATGTTTAAAAGGTGGGAAGGAAGAGAGGGTTGCTTTTCAGATGCTTTACAGATGGTGGCCTTCAATTGAGTCAAACAAGTTAGATGAAAACTTTCTCCATACTACTTCAACAATGTGCCTTAATGGCCTGTGACTAGCTGTGAATACTGTTGTAACACAAGTTTTTTCATTTCCTATTTCATGACCATAGAATGCACAGAATCCCTAAGTGCCAAAAGAGGCCATTTGGCCCATTGAGTCTGCATCGACCACAATGCCACTCAGGTCCTATCCAGGTAACCCCACATATTTACCCTGCTGGTCTCCTGACACTAGGATCAACTTAACATGGCCAATCCACCTAACCCTAACATCTTTGGACTGTGGGAGGAAATTGGAGCACCCAGAGGAAACCCTCGCAGACACAGGAAGAATGTGCAAACTCCACATAGACCCAAAACCAAAATTGAATCTGGGTCCTTGGTGCTGTGAGGCAGCAGTGCTAACCACTGTGCTATGTCAATTTATGAGTATTCTCTGTATTTTATTGTTGAGTACTTAGAAACACTAGGAACTGGATGCAGACTGGTCAGATGTACTTCATATAGGAATATTACACATCAGAGGGAGTGAAATAGTTGGAATGTAATTGCCATAATATATTTAAGAACAGGTTGGCACAGGTATTGATGATTTTTGATTCTTTGCAGACATTGTAGAAACAGCAGTGAAAGAATCCTGAGGCAGACGTATACAGACTGTACTCTATGGAGTGGTGTTTCAGGACAGTAATGTCACTTGACTGCCTATTTAGTTTCTCTGTTTTGAAATGAAAGTCCTTTTGGTTGTCTCAGAGGACTAATTTTCCCATTTCAATGAGCAGTTGAGGAAGAGTTACAAGAGAACTTTGCTGTGAACTACCCTCAATGTTTGCATCCGGTTCTGAGAAGAGAATTGAATGTTCACAGCGTGTACCATATGCAACAAAACCCTCTTTTGACATTTCCATTCTCCTTTAAATATGAGGCACTTATAAACCATGATTTTTTTTGTTAAAAGCCAATTACCATTGGAATTGACTTAACTGTTCCAACGGTCTCCTGGCCAGACCCCAATTTCCATCCTCCATAAACCTCAGCTAAAGTCTAAAGTACAGCTGCTCATAACTAGACTTTACACTAAGCCCCTTTACCCATCATTCCTGCCCTAATTGCCTGCCAGCAATAGCTCAAATTTAAAACTCTCATCCTTGTATCAAAATCCTTTGGCCTCACCCCACTATAACCATGCTACCTTCTGCAGCCTTAAAACCTTCATTTAATCTTGTGATTATGATCTCCTGAATAACTTATCCAATTCAGGCCTCTTATGTATATTCCATTGTTCCTCTGTTGACAGTGGTATTTTCAGCTGCCTGGTCTATTTAGAAATAGAACATAGAACATAGAACATAGAACATTACAGCACAGAACAGGCCCTTCGGCCTTCGATGTTGTGCCGACCAAAATAAAAAGCAATGCCCCTCCAAACTAAACCATTCCCTTCTCTTCCATATACTTATCAATTAACCTCTTAAACGCCACCAAACTTGGCGCATCTACAACAGCTGCAGGCAGGGCATTCCACTCCCTAATCACTCTTTGAGTAAAGAACTACCTCTGATATCCGTCCTATAACTCATACCCCTTAATTTAAAGCTGTGTCCCCTCGTGCTAGCTTTCTCCATCCTAGGAAAAAGGCTATCACTGTCCACCCTATCTAAACCTCTAATCATCTTATATGCTTCAATAAGATCCCCTCTAGCCGCCTCCTTTCTAACGAAAACAACCTCAAATCCTTCAACCTCTCTTCATAGGACCTGCCCTCCATACCAGGCAACATCCTAGTAAACCTCCTCTGTACCTCTCCAATGCCTCCACATCTTTCTTATAATGTGGCGACCAGAACTGCACACAATACTCCAAGTGCGGCCGCACTAGAGTTTTGTACAGCTGCAACATGATGCTGCTGCTCCTAAATTCAATCCCCCTACCAATAAAAGCTAAGACTCCATATGCCTTCTTAACAACTTTATCCACTTGACTGCCTACTTTCAGGGATCTATTGACACATACACCAAGATCCTTCTGTTCCTCAACACTATTAAGAGTCCTTCCATTAGCCCTATACTTACACATTTATTGTTCCTGCCAAAGTGCATTACCTCACACTTTTCCACATTAAACTCCATTTGCCACCTCTCGGCCCAGCTCTGCAACTTGTCCAAGTCTCTCTGCAAACTATAACACCCCTCTTCAATATCTACCACTCCTCCGACTTTGGTGTCATCCGCAAATTTACTAATCCATCCTTCAATACCCTCATCCAGATCATTTATAAAAATTACAAACAGCAGGGGCCCCAAAAACAGACCACTGAGGTACACCACTTGTCACCGAACTCCACGATGAATATCTCCCATCAACCACCACCCTCTGTCTTCTATCTGCCAGCCAATTTCTAATCCAATTCGCTAAATCACCCTCTATTCCACACATCTGCATTTTCTGTAGAAGTCTTCCATGGGCCACCTTATCAAAAGCCTTACTAAAGTCCATATAGACTACATCAACCGCCTTACCCCCATCCACCTCTCTGGTCACTTTCTCAAAAAACTCAATGAGGTTAGTAAGGCATGACCTACCCTTCACGAAACCATGCTGACTATCCCAATCAATTCATTTCTCTCTAAATAACTATAAATCCTATCCCTAATAATTCTCTCCAATACCTTGCCCACAACAGAAGTAAGACTCACGGGCCTATAATTCCCAGGAAGGTCTCTCTTCCCCTTCTTAAACAATGGGACCACATTCGCTATCCTCCAGTCCTCCGGAACCACACCCGTAACCAACGAGGACCTGAAGATCAGAACCAGAGGCTCTGCAATCTCCTCTCTTGCCTCCCAGAGAATCCTAGGGTAAATCCCGTCTGGCCCAGGGGACTTATCCAACTTCAAAACCTCGAGAATTTCTAACACATCCTCCCTATCTACTACAATACTCCCCAATTTGCAACCCTGTACCTCAGTGCTCTCCACAGCTACATTTCCAGCACTCTGCGTGAATACCGAAGAGAAATATTTATTCAGTGCCTCACCAATCTCTTCATGCTCCACGCACAACTTCCCACTGCTGTCTATGACTGGCCCTAATCTTGCCCTAACCAATCTTCTATTCTTAACATATCTAAAGAAAGCTTTAGGATTCTCCTTGATCCTATCAGCCAAAATCTTCTCGTGTCCCCTTTTAGCTCTCCTCAACTCACTCTTTAGCTCTCTCCTGGCTAATCTATAGCTATCCATTGCACTAACTGAGCCTTCAAGCCTCATCCTGACATAAGCCTCCTTTTTCCTTTTAACCAGCAAATCAACTTTTTTCGTACACCAAGGTTCTCTTACTCGACCATTTCCTCCTTGCCTGACAGGGACATACTTATCAAGGACTCGCAGCAGCTGCTCCTTGAATAAGCTCCACATTCCAGATGTTCCCAGTCCCTGTAGTTCCTAGTCCAATCTATGCACCCTAATTCTCTCCTGATGGCCTCATAATTACCCTTCCCCCAGCTACAACTACTGCCCCCAGCTTCATGCCTATCCCTATCCATCACTAAGGTGAACGTAAACGAATTGTGGTCACTATCACCAAAATGTTCACTAACTTCCAAGCCTAACACCTGGTCTGGCTCATTGCCCAGCACCAAATCCAATGTAGCCTCACCTCTAGTTGGCCTATCTACATACTGAGTCAAAAAACCTTCCTGCACACTTTGTACAAAAACTGACCCTCTAACGAGCTAGAGCTATAGCTATTCCAATCAATATTAGTAAAGTTAAAGTCCCCCATAACAATTACCCTATTACTTTCACTCCTGACCAGAATCGACTTTGCAATCCTTTCCTCAACCTCTCTAGAACTTTTAGGAGGTCTATAAAAGACTCCCAACAGGGTGACCTCTCCTCTCCTGTTTCTAATCTCAGCCCATACTACCTCAACAGACAAGTCCTCATCAAACTTCTTTTCTATCACCGTGATACAGTCTTTGACCAATAACGCCACTCCTCCCCCCCTTCTACCTCCTTCTCTACTCCGACTAAAGCATTTGTACCCCGGAACCTGCAACATCCATTCCTGTCCCTGCTCTACCCAAGTCTCTGAAATGGCCACAACATCGAAGTTCCAGGTACTGGTCCAAGCTGCAAGTTCCTCCCCCTTATTGCGAATACTCCTTGCATTAAAGTATACGCATTTCAAACCATGCCCCACCCCACCCGTACGCCGCTGTGTTTTACAACTCTCTTTTATAAATGTTGTAGAGATGCTGGCGTTGGCTGGAGTAAACACAGTAAGAAGTCTTACAACACCAGTTGTGACTTTAACCTGGTGTTTTGAGACTTCTTACTATTCTAGAAAGCCAGATAATGGATAGAACTGGAACCTTATCTTAGCACTAAATATCCTAAGCTTCTCTTACTGAAACGCATATGATAAACATGCATTTCCAAATTCGACAACTGATTCTGCACTGATATGCTCTCTTGAACAAAATGGTGAACTAATTAAACTAAATCAAGCAAACTGAGGGACAGTCTGTCCTAACATATAGGAGCACGCATGAATCCCCAGTTAATGTCAACCATCCAAACACAATTTAATCACCATGCCAATGCCCTAATTTCTATAATTTCCTCTGACTCTCAAACTCCTTCTTTAATACACTCCTTAAAATCTGTCTCTTTGATTATATATTTTGTTACATATTTCCTTATGTGGTTTTGTGTCAAATTTTACATTGTGTTCAGCGCAGAATTAGCCATTTAGCCCAATTGATCTATACTGACGTTTATGCTCCACCCTACTTTATCTAACCCTATTAGTACATACTTTTGTTCCTTTCTCCCACTTATGTTTCTCTGGCTTCCCCTTGGAAGCTGCTAGCCTCAATTTCTATAAAGGAAAGTAAAGTTTATTTATTAGTCTAAAGTAAGCTTACATTAATACTGCAATGAAGTTACTGTGAAAATCCCCTCTGATCAGCATCTGTTCAGGCACACTGAGGGAGAACTTATCATGGCCAGTCAACCTAACCAGAGTGTCTTTCAGACTGGGAGGGAATCGGAGCACGTGGAGGAAACCCATGCAGACACAGGGAGAACATGCAAACTCCACATAGACAGTGAATCACGCTGGGAATCAAACCCAGGTCCCTAGCATTGAGGCAGCAGTGCTAACCACTATGCTACCATGTACCCTATTGTCTACACCTTATGGTTGTATATTCCATATTCATATTACTCATTGGGAAAATAGGTTTCTCCTCAATTCCCTAATTAACTTATCAGTAACTGCCTTCTTTTTATAACCTTTAATTTTGGATTCCTTCACAGCTGGAGTCATTTTGCCACTGCCCAACAAATTAATTATCTTAAAGGCCTGCAGTAGGTCACCTTTCAGCTCCATTTTTCCAAGTGAAAGCAGTACGGGTCTTTTCAGACTTTCTAGATAAGTATATCCTCTTAACTTTGGTATCATCTTTGTGAAAATTTTTTGACCTTCACAATTTCTTTCATGTGCTTTTCATACAATCTAATCTAACCAAGGTCTGGTACTAGTTTAGCACATTTTCCCTACTTTTCAATTTTATCCTTCTTGAAATAAATTGGTTTGCATTTTTTTTATAATGGCCTTATTAAGCTTTGCTGCAACTTCTATTGATTTTTGTATCTATACACCTAGATCCCTTTTGGTCCTCTATCTCATTCATATTCATATAAACCAAGCAGTATTTGGCCCCCTTACTCTTCTTACTGAAATACAGCACTTCACACTTAACGGTAGCATTACAGGTCTGTCCTTTCCTGGTTTCCCCTTCTGTTTTAAATGTTGTCATAACACTTTTATGGAGTTTTGGGATGTTTTGCTGTGTTAAAGGTGCTGCAGAAACCACACAAGTTATTATTGTTTGATTTGACATCAATTGTTTATGCTAACTGTGTGTTACTCAGGAAAACCTGTGTTGTTTCCTGCAATTGAAACACAAAATTTGGAATCATTTGTTCCAGAAGGAAATTAATGATTTTAATGAAAAATATTTATCACGTGGAAGAAAACTGGAAGAATTGATGTGGGTTGCATGTGACAAACCTCTAGTTCACCTCCGGCTCTAGTCAGATACTGTTAAACTTTGGTTTAATAAATGTTGTTGTTGTGAATGGGCAATGCAAAAATGTCCTGAAAAGTTCATTTTGTTTTAGTTAGATTAATCAAATAGCCACCCAGTCTTTGCTGAGCAAACTAATTCTCTAACTTCAAAGCCAGTCCTCTCCAAACAACATCCCACAGGATTTTATAAACTATAGGCAAGATCCAGTAAGAGGCACACCAGGCACATACATTTCTTCAGATTGCTTCTGATGTGAGGCAGAAAAAGTGATTGTTCAAATAGGCTTTTCTACAGACACAGCTTGTTGGGAGTTCACATAGCGTTTTCTGCTGTGGGCTGGGATTCAGAATTTGTATATGCTGAAGTTGCTTCTGCTATACCGTTTTTCCTTTAGATCTTTTCTTATCTGGACTGTTGTTGTTCGTCCATTGTCATCGATGAGGACCTTGACGCCATTAGTCATTTTGAGGCTGATTATGACGTGTCCAAAGATGACTGATCAGGCCAATTCGGGCACGGAATGTCCTGGCACGTATTAGACAGATTTGAGTAGACACTATAGTTGTCGCGCTGCTGACTCTGGACTTGTTGTCCTTCTCCTTAAGTTGTGCTTCAGCAATACACCTTGCTTTTTGAGCTCAACAGCCTTTGTGGATGAGGCAGCGCCAGGTAGGGCGGTTTTGTGCCAGCATTTCCCAGATGGTCATGTCAATGTCAAGTGACTTCAGGAAGGCCTTGAGTGTGTCTTTGAAATGTTTCTTCTGCCCTCCATGCGAGTGTCTTCCAGCAGAGAGTTCCCCAAAAAGGAGCTACTTGGGTATGCACTCGTCTGACATAAGGATGACATGACCTGCCTAGCAGGTCTGCACTCTCATCAGCAGTGAACTGATGACAGACTTTCTCTAGAGAGAACTTCAGTGTCTGGCACTTTGTCTTGCCAACGGATGCATAATATTCTGCGAAGACAAGTCATGTGGAAATGATTGAGCTGTCTTGCATGCCTTCAATACACAGTCCACGTTTCACAGACATACAGGAGGGTAGTGAGTACCATGGCGTTGTAGACCTTCAATTTTGTTGCTGGGCTGATTCCTTGACACTCCCATACAGTGGGGCGCAGTCTACCAAAAGCAGAACTTGCCTTTGCTATTCTGTAGTTAATTTCTGTATTAATACAGAGGGTGCTGCCAGGATAAGTGAATGGTCCACTGCCTGTAGGTTCTGTCCTTTGCTTGTGATTATGGGTTCAGTGTATGGTACTGAGGAGCAGGCTGGTGCATGACTTCAGTCTTTTTAATGATGATGGTCAGTCCAAAGTTATCACAAGCCTTTGAAAATTTGTCCATACTGACTTGCATCTCTGGCTTTGAATCAGCATACAGGGCGCAGTCATCAGCAAAGAGGAAATCTCTCAGAACACTCTCTTTCACTTTGGTAATAGCTTGAAGTCTCCTCAGGTTGAAGAGCTTCCTATTCACTCTGTACTTGAGGCTGATTCCAGCAATACTGTCCTGGAAGACATCATTCAGCATGGCAGTAAACATCATGCTGAACAGTGTGGGTGCAAACACACAGTCCTGTTTGACACCATTGGTGACTGGGAATGCCTCAGGATTCTCTGCCATCCAGTACTTTGGCCATTGTGGAACTGGCGTACCATCTGAATGAATTTGGGAGGCAGCCAAACTTTGACATGATCCTAGACAGGCCTTTTTGGCTTACAGTGTTGAAGGCTTTCGCGAGGTCAACAAAGGTTGTATAGAGCTCACGATTCTGCTCCTGACACTTCTCCTGAAGTTGGCGCACAGCAAAATTCATGTCAGTAATCCCACAACCTTTGCAGAAGCCACACTGTGATTCTGGAAGCAGGCCCAGCTCCAGATGAGTGACTAGACAATTTAGCAGGACTCTTGCAAGGGTTTTTCCTGTTCAAATTGTTCACATAGGCTTTCCTACAGACGCAGGTTGTTGGGAGTTCACGTAAATTTTCCTGCTGTAGGCTTGGATCTCAGAACTTGCATATGCTGAAATTGCTTCTGCTATAGCATTTTCCCTTTAGATCTTTTCTTATCTGAACTATAACCTCCTCAGAAGACATTCTTAATTATCTCCATTTTGTGAGTCCACTTTTAGAATGTAATTGTGAAATTCAGACCTCATCTTTTTTTATATTGTTCATGGGATGTGGGCATTGCTGGCTGGGCATCCCTGAGGGCATTTAAGAGCCACCCACATTGCTGTGGATCTCTAGTAACATGTAGGCCACACTAGATAAGGATGGCGGATTTACTTCTCTAAAGTGAACTAGATGCGTTTTTATGACAATCAAGAATGATTTCATGGTCATCATTGCACTTTATTTCACATTTTTATTGAATTCAAATTTCACCACTTGCCACCAGCACAGTAGTTAACACTGTTGCCTCACAGCGCCAGGGAACTGAATTCGATTCCCGGCTTGGTCACGATCTGAGTGGAGTCTGCATGTTCTCCCTGTGTCTGCATGGGTTTTTTCTGGGTGCTCCAATTTCCTCCTACAGTCCAAAGATATGGGGGTTAGGTTGATTGGCCATGAGAAATTGCACTTTAGTGTCAGGGGAATTAAAAGTGGTTATGGGTATAGAGGCTGGGAGGGATTGTTGTTGGTGCAGATTTGATGGGTTGAATGGCCTCCTGCATCATAGATTCTATGATCATAGCACGCTCAGTGAATTCTGGAAGTCTATGCTATTACTGGGGTAAGGTGGCACACTTTTGCATTGTTTTAATATTATTTGTTCACTGGATACGGGTGTCCAGGGACTAATGCAGGTTCCAATATGTATCACTCCAGGTCAGAACAGATAAGGGCAGAATATTTCCTTTAAAGAGATTCACAAATTAGATGGGGATTTTACAACAATGTGGCAGTTCCATAGTCACCATTACTGATACTAGCCTTTTATTGCAAGTTTATTTGAATAAACCAACATGATGTGTGGGTTAGGTGGATTGGCCATGCTAAATTGACCCTAGTGTCATGGGAACTAGCTAGCTAAATGCGTGAAGTTATAGGTATAGGGCCTAGATGGGATTGTGCCCAGTGTGGACATGATGGGCTAAATGACCTCTTTTCACATTGTAGGATTCAGTGATGCTATTCTATGAATTTAATGTCCCTTACTGTCATGATGGGCTTTAAGCTCACCAGAGAAGTGGTATTGAGCAAACTGTTGAGTCTGTGGGTTGACAAATTCCTGGTCTGGTTGGACTTCACCCTAATGTCTTAAAAAAAGTGGACAGTGAGGTAGTTGATGCATTAGTTTTAATTTTCAAAAATGCCCTACATTTGGGGAAAGCTCCATTATGTTGGAAAGTAGCTAATGGAGTAGAAAAGCAGAAAACTATAGGCCCATTAGCTCAACATCTGTTATAGGGAAGATGTTAGAAGCAGGCGACTTTGAAAAATGCAAGGCAGTTAGGCATTGTTAGTGTGATTTTGTGAAAGGGAAATCTTGTTTACATAATTTATTGGAGGTTTTTGGAGTCACGTATGCTGTGAATAAAGGGGAACCAGTGGATGTACCGGTTAGATTTTCAGAAGGCATTTGATAAGGTTCCATATCAGAGGTTATTGTGGAAAATAAAAGCTCATGGTGCAGGGTGTAACATATTGGCTTGGATAGCTAGCTAACAGGAAATAGAGTTGGCAGAAATGGGTCTTTTTCTGGTTAGCAAAATGTGATGATGGTGCATCATGGGGGCCTCAACTTTTTAGAATTTATATAAATGACTTGGATGAAGGAGCTGAAGGGATGGTTGTTATCTTTGAATAAGACACAAAGATATGTAGGAAAGTAAATTGTGAAGAATCAAAGAATCTCTATGGTGCAAAAGGAGGCCATTCAACCCATCAGATCTGCACTGACTTTCCAGAGGAGGACGTAAAAAAGGATGCAAGGAGGCTCTCCAGAAAAGAGGATGTAAGGAAGCAACAAACAGACATAGGTAAGTTAAGTGAAAGGGCAAAGATCTGGGAAATGGAGTATAATGTGGGCAAATGTGAGAGATTGCAGAAAGCTGAGATTCAGACAGATTTGAGTGTATCAAACACAAAAAGCTAATATACAGAAACAATAAGTAATTAAGAAAGAGAATAGAATGTTATTTTTTATTTTGAGGAGAATTGATAACAGAAGTAGGGAGATTATGCTCCAGTTGAATAAGGCACTGGTGAGACCAGATCTAGAGTTTTGTGTATCATATCGCTTGATTAGCATCCTTTCCATAAACATTCACTCCCTTCACCATCAACTGTGTACCATTTACAAGATAGACAGCACCTTCCAAGCCCCCAACTATGACCACCTAGAAGGGCAAGGCATCAGATTATATGGTAACTCAACTAACTAATCGTTCTCCTGTCAAGTCACTCACCATCCTGACTTGGAAATATATCGCTGTTCTTTCACTATCGCTGGGTCAAATTCCTGGATTTCTCTCTCTAACAAAATGGTATACCCACACAACATGAACTGTACAATTCAAGAAAGCAGCTCACCACCAACTTCTTAATGACAATTGGAGATGGGCAATGAATAATGCTGGCCCAGCCAGTGGAGCCCAAATCCCTTGAAATGAATAAAGAAAATACGTTAGTCCCTTATCAAAGGAAAGATGGAAATGCATTGAAAAGAGTTCAGAGATGGTTCCCTAAACTAATATCAGGAATCAACAAATTGTCTTGTGAGGTAAGGTTGGAGAGTTTAGGCTTATCTACTAGAATAAGAAATGGCTTGATCAAAACTGTTAAGATTTTAAAGGGTATTAACAGGTGGATATGGAGAGAATTTCTCTTGTCAGAAAAACTGTTTAAAAATAAAGGGTCGCTCATTTAAGATAGAGATGAGGGGCGATTCTCTCAACTTGATGTGTGCTGGACCAGTGCAGCGGGCTGGGAGATTCAAGCACCGGCCATTTAGCAGGCTTTCCAGTAGGTGTCACAGTCTCCAGGTATCTCCAGTAGCCAGATTTCCAGTCTCGTCAGCTCCGCACCAGAAATAGGCAGGGAGCTGATTTAAATATTACAATAAATACTTTAGTATTATTCATGGGTCTAGAACTGAAGTCTCTGGGCCCACTAGGATTATCCCTACCCCTGCCAGGAGTGTTTCACTCCAGTGAGGTTTACAACAGCTCCCGCAGAAAGGTAAGATATCATCTAATAGAGGTTTTCAGGATGATATGAAGTTTGATGAAGACAATAAAAAAAAATTGTTCCTTCCAGCAAGTAGATGAATAAATTGAGATGATATAGATTTAAAATTAGTGACAAAAGAGGGGAGATGAGGACAAGTTTTTCATTCAGAGCTGTCAGGACCTTGAATGTTCTATCAGAAAAGATGCTAGAAGCTGGTTCCAAATATAATTTTGAAAGAGATTGAACAAGCAGTTGAGAATGAGGAACTTGAAGATTTACTGACAAAAAGCAGGGAGGTGGGACTAACTCATTCAAAGAGTAAGTGCAGACTGGTCAAATGATACTCTTCCATTCTGTATGATTGTTGATTCCAAGAATCTGGCTGCAACTGGCTTCTAACTCACTGGCTTGGACGATTCACTCTGACACTTCCGATACAACATGTCTGCCCAAATATAGGAAGGCATATTCAAATAATATAGCATCAGGGATTTGTGATAACATGAAAAATCAAGGAAATCCAGTATTTGGAAATGTTAAGACAAGTTGATAACAATGGAGAATAGAACACCAAGGGCTTGAGTAAAATGTTAATAGGTTAAAATAGGGGAGACAGTGGTATGGTGGTATTGTCATTGGACTAGTAATCCAGAGACCCAGGGTAATACTGTAGGGACCTGGGTTTGAATCCCACTGTGGCAAATAGTGAAATTTGAATTCAGTAAAAATCTGGAATAAAGTCAAATGATGACCATGGAATTATTATTGTTTGTCATAAAAACCCGTCGAGTTCACTTTAGAGAAGGAAATCTGCCATCCTTACCTAGTCTGGCCTACATGTGACTCCAGATCCATGGGTAAGTGGTTGACTCTTAAATGCCCTCAGGGATGGGCAATAAAAGCTAGCACCCAGGCAGCGATGCCACATCCCATGAACAAATTAAACAAAAGGTGAAGTCTGAATTTCACAATTATGTTCTAAAAGTGGACTCACAAAATGAAGGTAATTAAGAATGTCTTCTAAGGAGGTTATCGTTCAGATAAGGGAAAATCTAAAGGGAAAAATGGTATAGCAGAAGCAACTTCAACATATGCAAGTTTGCTGTTCTGATATCCCAGGCTTCAGCTGGAAAAGCTTTGTGAACTCCCAACAAGCTGTGTCTGTAGAAAAGCCTATTTGAACAATCACTTGTTCTGCTTCACATCAGAAGCAATTGGAAGAAATGTGTGTGCCTGGTGTGCCTCTTACTGGATCTTGCCTACAATTTATAAAACCTTGTGGGATGTTGTTTGGAGAGGACTAGCTTTGAAGCTAGAGAAATAAAGGGGTTGGAACTGAGTAAATTTTTTGGTTGACTTTCCTGTTGCATTTCACTGCTTAATAAACATTTATTTTGCTTTAAAATGATCACAAAGATGGCCTTGACACATCCCTTTCCTGGTTTTCATACCTTTCCTCACATTATAACAAACTGCAAAATACTGGGCTTTTTTATTTATTTGTGGGACATTACTGGCTAGCCAGCATTTATTGCCCATTCCAGATTGCCCTTGTTCGGAGGGCAGTTGAGAGTCCAACCATATTGTTGTGGCTCTGGAGTCACATGTAAGCCAATCCAGGTAAGGATGGCAGATTTCCTTCCCTAAAGGACATTAGTGAACCAGATGGGTTTTTTTGACAATGGTTTCACGGTCATCAGTAGAGTCGGAAACCCAGACTTTTTTAATTGATTTCAAATTCCACCAGCTGCCAAGGGGGGTTTGAATCTGTATCCTTAGAATGTAGCTGCATTTCTGGATTAATAATCTAGCAATAATACTACTAGGCCATCGCCTCCCTCCAGTATTGAAGATAGGTGTTTCAAGTTTCCCTTCTTAAATTTGGAATATCCTATAACATAGGCTGTGCTCTTAACAATGCAAATAAATCATGTGTCATATTTAGTCTCATTGCTGTCACAGTAGTGCTGAAATAATGCCTTAATTATAGTTACAGAATATAGAAAAGTGAGAGTGTGCCTCATAGAAACTTAGAAAATCCTAACAGAGTTAAACAGGGTAGATTCAGAAAGAATGTTCCCAATGGTGGGGGAGTCCAGAACTAGAGGGGTCATAGTTTGAGGATAAGGGGTAAACCTTTGAGAGCCAAGAAATTTCTTCACCCAGAGTGTGGAGAATCTGTGGAATTCACTACTACAGAATATAATCGCGGCCAAAATGTTGTCTGATTTCAAGAAGAAATTAGATAAAAGTCTTAGGGCTAAAGGGATCAAGGGATATGGGGGAGGGAGGGATCAGGATATTGAATTTGATGATCAGCCATGATCAAAATGAATGGCAGAGTAGGCTGGAAAGCCAAATAGCCTACTTCCGTTTCTAGTTTCTATGTTTCTGTATTAATTATATTCACAAGCCTCATGAATTTTAAAAGAAGTAGCTCCCCTATTCTATTGGCTAAAAGGTGCCAGTCTCTGCTTCACTGTAGCAGTTTCCCCAGTAGTGGGGCACCCATATTCCACCTTCCCTAGGGCAATCTTCCTGGCACTGGTAGGGAGATTGGCAGAAGCCTGATAGAATTCTATCAGGTTATCCCTCAACCACTGTTGTTTCATGAGAACAAACCATGTTTCTCCAACCTCTCCCCATTGCTAATGCCCTCCATACCAGGCAGCATCCTGGTAAAACTTTTCTGTACCTTCTGGTGTGGCAACCAGAATTGAACACTATATTCCAAGTGCAGCCTAACTAAGGTTCTATAAAGCTGCAACATGACTTTCCAATTTTTAAACTCAGTGCCTAGAGGACTCCTTCTTGACTACCTTCTCTACCTTCATTGCCATTTTCAGTGACCTGTGTACCTGTACTCCAAATCTCTTTGCCTATCAATACTCTTAAGGATTCTGCCACATACTGTAAATTTCTTATCTGTATTAGACCTTACAAAATGCATTACCTCACTTTTGTCCAGATTAAAGTCCTTCTGCCATCTCTCTGCCCAAGTCTCCAAAAGACTCCTGCTTGGGGCGTGTTAGGCCCTACCCACTGGTTTGCGCAGCGCAAATCGGAATCGCTAGTATTTTTGCAGGCAGAGTACATATGGGGGTGCCTGAGAATGGGTCTGAAAGTCCAATCTGAAACACTCCCAGTTTCAATTTCTCCCAGCACTTAGAATCAAAATGGTAAAATAGGGCCCAATGACTCAGATATCAGTACCATGGGCACTGAGAGAAATAAATCCAAAGATGGTTGCCACAACTAGCCACCAGGACTATCTTCACTCTTCCATGAGTCTGTAACATGCACAGTCTATAGTATACATTGTTTGCTGTGGAAATAGTATAAGTGCGCTGTGCTAGTGAATAATTGCCAGAGAAAGAAGATTGATCCATTCACCCAATACATGTGTACATATTCAGTTACTTGTTGACATATACAATATAATACACTCAACAGGTGCAGAAGATGCCATAAATCATAAGCTAGCGTTCTTTCTGAAGCCAGTTGAAGCTGAAGGTTTTATTACTTTTTTTATTGCAAACTTTTTAAATTGCTGAATCAAGTTAGTATTATTTAACTATATAGTATAGCACATGCAACAAATTTATTTTTTAATGAAAATGAGAATGTTTTTATTTAAATCAAAGTTTATCTATTGACTTTGACAATTAAAGTGAGATTGCAGGTTAGGCTGAATCTGTCACATGAATGGGATGAGAATGAACCCCAGGCATTTACTATAATTGCACTCACATGAAAGATTCGTATATTTTATATATTGCATTACAGATAAATGGTTGTAGTGAATGAAGAACATTTTGGGTCGTGAGAAGGATTTGAGGAAATGTCATATTTATAATAATGCAGGATTGACTTACTGCGTACATATAGTGAGCCTGGTTCATGGTTCACTTAACAGCAGTTCACTTATTAGAAACAGAGCGGCATTGTTACATTGCCAGTGCATGTGATGCTCAACTGATCAAATGAACTCAAAAACCAGCATAAGTTATTGAGCCAAGGGTGGAGTTGATCATTATAGCAATGCTTTTTTTTCCCCCCTCTGGCAACTGGTATAGAACAACAGTGTCAGAGTGCAAACAAATGTAGTTCAAACAGGATGATTCCGAAACATCCCGGGAGACCTGGAGATCCCCAGGTCTTGTGTTTTTAATTCAACAGTAAGCTGTTGCTGACAAAAGAGATTTTCACCTTGCAAAAGCCATTGCACAGCTAGGCCAGCATTTTATTAGAGCTCTTTCTCTCTTTGTGTGTGAGCACATGTTACATGCTGCCAGTTTAAAGGACTGCGGGATAATGTAAGGTATTTCACTGTAATTAACTGCAAAGAGGTTGCTGTTTCAGCATTTGAAGTACAATAGGAACCTTGTTATTAGCTGATATTATGAATAAAATGATACATTCAAAATGACCGAGTGAAAATGATCTGAGGTGCACAGAACATCAATTAATCTTACAAAATGGAGAGAAGATTCGATAGTTATTTTGCTTCAGATTTGATGCTTGACAGTCCTGAAACACAGCTGTAGTGTACATATTAGAACATGCTGTTGCCCTCTAACAAAGATGGTAAAGTTGCTGATAATATTGCTGATGATCATGTGGAACATCATTTACAATTAAGAAATGTGCAGCAAAATTATTTTTAGGGAAAAACCGGTTCTCTTGTCGTTTGAACTTCTAATTTTGCAATGCAAGTTATGTTGCAGTTCTCGCTATAAAGAGATGAGGCAGCAAGAATGATTCCTTGCATTGGGAAAAACTTAAGTGGAGAAATAATTGCTTTGCTGCTACTGATGAACTTATGTTGTCTTGGGCCAACATAAATAACAATAGGGTGGCACCGTGGCACAGTGTTTAGCACTGTTGCCTCACAGTGTCAGAGGCCCGGGTTCAATTCTGTCCCGGGTCACTGCCTATGTGGAGTTACACATTCTCACTGTATCTGCTTGGGTTTCCTCTGGGTGCTCCAGTTTCCTCCCACGTCCAAAGATGTGTGGGTTAGGATGATTGACTTTGATAAATTGCCCCTTAGTGTCAGTGGTTAGCAGGATAAATAAATGGGGTTATGGGGATAGGGCCTGGGTGGGATTGTGATTGGTGCAGGCTCGATGGGCTGAACGACCTCTTTTTGCATTGTAGGATTCTAAGCTGGGTCAAAGTCCTGGAATTCTCTCCCTAACAGCATTGTGGGTCAATCCACAGTGTATGGATCGCAACGATTCAAGAAGGCAGCTCATCACCATCTTCAAGGGCAACTAAAGATGGGTAACAAAGGCGGGCCCGCCAGCGATACCCACGTCCCATGAATGAATAAAAAATTTAGCTTTGCGAAACGGTCAAAGGTGTAAAAGGCGGAGGACTGTGTGAGATAGTGTTGGCTTGGACTACAAATGGCAGGGCGAATCGTGAGTTGAATGGGAATTCCATTCTCAGATTGTAAACAAACAATTGACATGCAATGCATGGCTCACTGGCACAGTCACAGTGCTAGGGACCTGGGTGCTATCTGTATCGAGTTTGCATATTCACCCCATGTCTGTGCGTCTTTCCTCCAGCTGCTCCGAATTCTTCTCACACTCCAAAGCTGTGCAGGTTAAGTTGACTGGCAATGATAAATTGCCCCTTAACATCAGGGGGATTAGCAGGATAAATATATTGTGTTACAGGGATAGGGCCTGAGTAGGATTGTTTTCAATGCAGGTTTGATGGGCCAAATGGCCTCCTTCTGCAACTCAAGATTCTCTGACAGTTGATTAAAATGATTGATAGCAATTCTATTAGCTCTTCAACATTTTACAAACAGCAGAGAGGGAAATTTGGAGACTTACCAGTGTCTAAAAGTTTGGAAAGATCAGTTGTTACTGCTACAGTTGTGCTTGACAGATCATTGAGGCCTTTGCATTTATTGTAAAGAAGAAGTGCAAATATTGTATAGCTTTAGATCATTTTGAGCAATTCATCCTCTTTGCAGGATGCTGATTGGAAAAGTGCCTAAAATGGATGTAGATCAGAGTGATGTTTCTGCAACCATTGGATGTGTGGCCCTCATAAAGATGCCAGGGGAACAGGGCATTCGAAGGAGATATCTCCAGTGAGAGCCTGAGAGGGAGGGATGAGCTGATAAATAGAAATGGATATCGACTATCTCCTGTCACCTGCAGGGCAAGTGGGATGAGCAAGCGTCAAGAAAAGTTCAGAGAGGATTGGGTGCAGAGATTGATATAGAACATAGAACATTACAGCGCAGAACAGGCCCTTCGGCCCTCGATGTTGTGTCGACCAATTAAGAAAAAGCAATGACCCTCTAACCTAAACCATTCCCTTTTCATCCATAAACCTATCCACTGACCACTTAAATGCCCCCAAACTTGGCTCATCTACAACTGCAGCAGGCAGGGCATTCCATACCCTTACCACCCTCTGGGTAAAGATGTGGCACAAGGGTAAACAGACTTTGGGCAAATTGTCCAAAGTTTGTCTGTCAGGGTCTGATTCAATATCAGCACTTTTCTCTTCACAAACACAGCTGCGTTCGCAGACCAATATCTTAGTGCATCTGTGTGTGCGGGGTCGGGGAGTGGGAGGGTGGTGGGGGGGGGGTGGTCAGTCGGTCTTGTGGCGTGAGATTTTATAGAGCTGGCAAGGCTGACTCCACAGAGATCCAGGTGCCATCTTTAAAGAATGCTTAAGACTGCATTTAAAATGTATTTTCCTCCTTCCTGTGAACTCTTCCACAAGCATCAGGATGAATCCCCACCGCCCCCCACCGCCCCCCCACGCCCGCCACCAACCACAGAAGTAGGGAGGGGCCATCTCGCCACCTGTCACCCCTTCACATACTCCATCCCCTCTCATCATGCATAAGGGGAACCTTCCTAATAGGGTGAGACTCACCTGATGAAGGAGCAGTGTTCTGAAAGCTCGTACTACCAAATAAGTTTGTTGGATTTTAACCTTCTGTTGTGACACTACTTACTGTGCCTACCCCAGTCCAACACTGGCAACTCTACAACATGGCCTTCTTATTCTGAAAGCAGTCTCAAGAAAGTCCTTGCAGATGGGATTTATAAGGTGCATTGCTAGGAGTTTGCTAAAGTGCATGTGGTACTATGGGTACAGATGTCAGAGTGAATTCCAGAGCTGGAAAAGTAGTCTTGAAAATTATTTTATCTGTTGGCCATATATTCATGGGATTGTAGATCAACTGACCAAAAAAATTGCATTTCTGCAGGGTGACACCGATCAGGGAAAATGTTCCATAGAATAGAATCTCTACAGTACAGAAAGAGGCCAGCTGGCCCACCAAGTCTTGCACTGACTCCAAAAGAGCATGTTTGGACTAAGAGAGGACTAAGAGAGGAAATCCAAACAGACACGGGGAGACCGTACAAATTCCACACGCAAGGCTAAAATCAAACCCAGGTCCCTGGCACTGTGAGGCATCATGCTAACCACCATGACACCTCACCACCCAACAGAATTTAAAATTGGCAACTAGGCTTTTGAGGTGTTTGAATATGTTAATTTAGATATTAAACAACATAGGCATGAAATGATTTTAAATCAACAATCCTTTTCCGAAAGTATGACACACATCCTGGTTAATTGTGCTAGATTACACAGAAAAGTGTACTGGAACCCACTGGAGTAGATTAGGTGGTGGTAGGCTCTATATATTGTAACAAAGGTCACACATCCCATTCCCACTGGTGGGAAAACTTACTTTTCTCGTTCATGGGATGTTGCTGGCTGGTCAACATTTATTGCCCATTCCTAGTTGCCCTTGAGAAGGTGGTGTTGAGCTGTCTTTTTGAATCGCTGCAGTCCATTTGCTGTGGGTTGACCCACAATGGTGTTAGGGAGCGAATTCTAGGATTTTGACGCAGTCACTGTGAAGGAATGGCGATATATTTCCAAGTCAGGATGGTGAGTGCCTTCGAGGGGAGCTTACAGGTAGTGGCGTTTGCATGTATCTGCTGCCCCTAGCCCTTTAGGTGGATGTGGTCATGGGTTTGGAAGCTATTACATTAGTGACAGGGTGACACAGGAAACCAACCTGCTGGCTAATTAACCTCATTAATGAACCATTTAAAGATCATCAACTGTGATCCAATCAGGGATGACTCAGGGATTTGTCTTTAAATTGCATGATTTTCTTGTTACAGCGTAAAGGGCATAGCTTCTTTAGTGCCCAATTGAAGGACCAGGCCTCAGGCTGAGAGCCACCCCCTGACCTTGTATCTGATCCTTCATCTCCCCCTTGTCAGCAGCACCCCCCCACTGCAATTCTCATGCTGCCCTCACTCATCTGGGTCCTTCATTGACCATAGATCTTTGTTGGGTGCATTACTGATAGTAGCCACTGCTCTTGATGGCACTAATAGGCAACAGAGAACTGCTGGCTATTGACTAGCCAACAGATCTAGGGAAATGGGAATTCCACCATCAGATCCTAAGTCTCGGGGAAGACTCAACGGAGGCTTTTTAACTGAGTCGGGCATCTCACAGGTTAGCACTGATGCTTCACAGTGCCAGGGACCCTACTGAGTTGATGTGAGTCTCCCACCAATTCTCATCCTGTGGGTGGGACCCACATCAGGAACACTACATCCAGCCTGATGTTATATCAAAAGAAGAGGCAGAACAAGTTCAGACTAGACCAAATACTGGTTTTGTCATGTTGGAATTAAGTACTATAGGGTAAAGTTGAGAACATAAATAGGACAGATAAAACAGTTCAAAAACTAACAATGAATAATGATGAAAACAAAGTGTTAGAAATACTTGATCAGTCAGACTGTGTCTGTGGAGAGAGAATGTTTCAGGCTGATGACCTTACATCAGAATATGCAGTGCTTCCTATGTAAGGTTGGTTCAGCCTTCACCTTTCATCAATGAGAGCTCTGCATTAGTTCTTGTTTCATTTAGATGCTCTTTGTTCATTAATTGGAGTTTGCACTTTTTTTATTCATTTATGAGACATTGGCTTCACTGGCTGGCCAGCACTTATTGCCCATCCCTAGTTGCCCTTGGAGAGGTGTTGAGAGTCAATCACATGACTGTGGCTCTGGAGTCACATGTAGACCAGACCAGGTCAGGATGGCAGATCTCCTTCCCTGAAGAAAATTAGTGAACCAGATGGATTTTCCCGACAATCGACAATGGTTTCATGGTCTTAATTCCAAGTTTTTTTTTATTGAATTCAAATTCCATGGTCTGCTGTGATGGGTTTTGAACCTGTCCCCAGATCATTAGCTAAGTTTCTGGATTAATAGTCTAGCGGAAATACCACTAGGCCATTGTAGATTAATTGACCAAGTTGACCAAGACAAACCTGGGAGGTAATAGATGCTGCCTTTATTGTACTATTGCATAGTTCGTAACTGTAATCTGAGGTTGACTCATTGTGCACCAGGATGTATGGCCATACTCTAGGTTGGATGGCTATATGCTTTGTACAGTATGAAGAATGTTTTGGGCCTGGTTCTGTATTTCTTGCCACAGAGGACTCGCAATTAGTCCAGCCCTGCCCTCAATGGGACACGTGTAAGCCAAATCTGTCTGGAAAGGATTTTTCTCTGCTGGTCCTAATTGGTTCGGACTGCAACTTAATCCTCACATCTGTTCATTGAATTGGCCTTTGTTTTGTAGACAACATACCTTCTGACTTCCTAGGGTTCAGATAAATTTATTGCAAAATTTTCTCCAGTATGCCCAGGCATCTCAGGGGCTTTTCTGATGGCGTTTCTGAATTCTTAAAGAATGCCCAAAATATACAAACAACCAGCAACTATGAGCAAGTCCAGTCCTGTATTCAGGACTCTTATAAATCATGGATATAAATGAACAAAGGGAATGAGCTAAAAACTGAGATCTCAGACTTTTCCACCCGCCCAACCCTCCCTCTATCCCAGCACCCTGCCATTGGGCAAAAGCTGATTCAGATTAACAGTTCTGAAAAACATTATGCACTGCGCCAGGAAATTCTATATCCATTGAATCAGCATACTGGAAATGTCAAGCTGGGAGATGACCTGCTGAAAGCCAGACCCAGTCAAAAGCCAAAAGGAATGATGCCAATGTCTGCTATTTCTTGTTAAAGGTGCTAGGGATGTGCACTCATTGATACAATTGGTTGTCACTGGTAATTTTCCCTCTTGTAGGATTTTTCTTGGTGTGAATTAGGAATATAGGACTTGTGAACAGGAGTAGGTCATTCAACTCTTCGAGCTTGATCCACTCTACCACTCAATAATATAGTATAAAGGGATAGCAGGTGGGATATGCTGATACTTGATGTAGGTGATGATGTACCACTGACACCAGTCAGTCATGTGTTAGACTCTCAAGAGAAATTGGAATCATGTCTGGGAACTACATGCCTACTCTGTAATCTGTTTAGATATAATACCAATAAACAAATGTTAAGCAGATATGCCTATAGTCTGTCTAAGAACCAAATCCTACACCTTCTGTCCAAGTTAGAAGAACGCATCTCAGAACAAGTAAGGTCATGGCTAATCTGTTGTGGTCTCAACCTCAGTTTGCTGCCCCCCATGAACCTTCAATCAATTGTCCATCAAAAATCTGTCTAAATATGACTTGAAGTAATCAATGGCTCAGCCTCCATTGCTTTCTGGGGATGGAATGTCTACAAGTCAAAGAAGCTTTAAGAGAAAACATTTCTCATCATCTCCATCTTAAATGATAGAGCTTTTATTCTTGACTGTGCCCTCTGATTCTAAATTGCCCCACAAGTGAAAACATCTTCTTGTATCTACCCTATCAAATCTGCTCATGTTTCAATAATATCACGACCTACTCTGCTATACCCTACTGGATATAGGCCTGACCTATTCAACCTTTCTTTATAAGATAAATTGTCCATGCCAGGAAAGTGAACCTTCTCTGACATTTCTGACACAATCATAACATTTTTCAAATACTGGCACCAATACAATGCAGGATTTTATGCTCCCCCCGCAGTGGATTCTGAAGCCTAGGAGGAGGAAGCATAAAATTGATTGGTCAGATTCCCTCTGGGGACCTGCCCACCCCAACTCAGACACAATTTCATGCTTGGATGGACAATACCTTGAATGGAAAACCCTCTATTCACCTATTAAGGCCCTTCATTGGCCCCTTTAATAGCCCCTTAAGGATCTAGGCCTATCCAGTGTCAATTTTTAGGTTGGGGGGGGCGCAGGTGTGAGAAGCGTAGGGAAGTGATATTTGCAGATTTCCCCATCTTGGACTGGAAGGGAGTGGTGCGGAGAGGAGTTTGCCTTGCTCTAAAGGCCTGCTCAGAGTTGGGATGCTCTCCCACCAAAGATATTGGAGCTCAAGGCCTGGCCTACCAACTTGCAATCCTCTCCTCCCCCCGATGCTGCAGTTGTCCCCCTCCCAACTCCCTGGGGCATTGCTTACCCTCCTGCCTCCAGAACTTAGCTTTTTGAAGACTCCAGGAACTCAGCCCCAGGCGGAGCAGTGCACCACTGCTTTTGGCCACTGCAGTACTGCTTTTGTACACCGGGTTAAAGTCCAACAGGTTTATTTGGTAGCACAAGTCACAAGCATTCAGAGCACTGCTCCTTTGTCATGTGAGTGGGAGTTCTGTTCACAAGCAGGGCATATAAAGACATAAATTCAATTTACAAAACAATGGTTGGAATGCGAGTCTTTACAGATAATCAAGTCTTAGAGGTTCAAACAAGTGAATCACTTCACATTTTTCCGCATTAAACTCCATTTGCCATGTCTCAGCCCGACTCTGCCACTTATCTATGTCCCTCTGCAAACTGTAACATCTATCCTGCCTGTCTACAACTCCTCTGACTTTGGTGTCGTCAGCAAATTTACTAACCCATCCTTCTACACCCATCCAGGTCATTTATAAAAATGATAAATAGCAGTGGTCCCAAAACAGATCCCTGAGATACACCACTTGTAACTGAATTCCAGGTTGAATATTTCCCACCAACCACCATCCTCTGTCCTCTATCAGCTAGCCAATTCCTGATCCAAACTGCTAAATCACCCTCAATCCCATGCATCTATATTTTCTGCAGTAGCCTACCATTGGGAATCTTATCAAACGCTTTACTAAAATCCATATACACTACATCAACTGCCTTACCCTTATCCACCTCTTTGGTCACCTTTTCAAAAAAAGTCGATAAGGTTTGTGAGGCATGACCTACCCTTCACAAAACCGTATTGACTATCTCAAATCAATTTATTTCTCTCTAGATGATTATAAATCCTATCCTTTATAATTCTTTCCAAAATTTTGCCCACAACAGAAGTAAGGGTCACCGGTCTCTAATTCCCAGGATATTCTCTACTCCCCTTCTTGAACAAGGGGACAACACTTGCCATCCTCCAGTCTTCTGGCACTATACCTGTAGCCAATGACGACGTGAAGATCAAAGCGAAAGGCTCTGCAATCTCCTCCCTAGTCTCCCAGAGAATCCTAGGGTAAATCCCATCCGGCCCAGGGGACTTACCTATTTTCATACTGTCAAGAATTGCTAACGTCTCCTCTTTATGTACATCAATCCCATCTAGTCTAAAAGCCTGTATCTCAGTATTCTCCTCATTACATTGACTTTTTCCTGCGTGAATACTGATGAAAAATATTCATTTAGTGCCTCTCCTATCTCTTCAGGCTCCACGCACAACTTCCCACTACTGTCTTTGACTGGCCCTAATCTTGCCCTAACCAATCTTTTATTCTTGATATACCTATTGAAAGCTTTAGGGTTCTTCTTGATCCTATCCGCCAAAGTCTTCTCATGTTCTCTTCTATCTCTTCTTAACTCTCTGTTTAGCTCCTTCCTGGCTAATTTGTAACTCTCCAGTGCCCTAACTGAGCCTTCATGTTTCATCTTTACATAAGCCTTCTTCCTCTTCACCAGAGATTCAACTTCCTTAGTACACCACAGTTCCCTCGCTCGACCACTTCTTCCCTGCCTGACAGGTACATAATAATCAAGGACTCACAGTAGCTGCTTGTTAAATAAGCTCTACATTTCAGTTGTTCCCTGCCCCTGCAGTTTCCTACTCCAACCTATGTATCTTAAATCTCGCCTAAAGCCTCAAAATTACCTTTCCCCCAGCTATAACTTCGGCTATATATAAGATAGGTATATACCTATCCCTTTCCATACTAAGGTAAATGTAATCTATCTCCAAGTCTAACACCTGGTCTGGTTCATTATCCAGTACCAAATCCAGTGTAGCCTCACCTCTTGTTGGCCTACCTACATATTGTGTCAGGAAACCTTCCTGCACACATTGGACAAAAACTGACCCCTCTAACGTGCCTGAACTATAGCTTCAGCACTCCAAAAGCTTGTGGCTTGTGCTACCAAATAAACCTGTTGGACTTTAACCTGGAGTTGTGAGATTTCTTATTGTGCTTATCCCACTCCAGTGCTGGCATCAGTACTACTTCTGACTTCTGCAGCGCTGTGCCAGCTCTTCGAAGCACTGCCCCTGGATGAAAGGGCAGTGCTCCAAAAGCTTGTGCTGCCAAATAAACCTGTAGGACTTTAACTTGGTTGTGAGACTTCTTCCTGTCCCCACCCCAGTCCAACGCCAACATTTCCACATCAGTGCTGCTCCTGGCCATTGCAGTATTGCAGCACTGTGCTTCGCTGTGTTGAAGAACTGCAGTCAATTTGATTGGCTGAAAACTGTCATAAATGGGGCTTACAGAGATGGATGGAAGTCCTGTCGATTGCAAATCAATGCTCAAGTGTGGCGCTAGCTTTGCTGTGGGTACCAACTTTCGGGAAAACAAATGCCAATCGTTGACCATCCTTAACTTCTTCTCCACCTGTGGTCTCTCCAAAGCCTTGTACATTTGCAATTAAACTTCCCTCCTCTTAATATTCCATTCCCTTTGCAATAAATGCCAGCATTGCTGTATCTTATATGCTAACTTTATTATTCATGTATCAGGCCATCCAGATCCCTCTACCACTAAATGACACTTGTGGACGGAACAGAAATACTCAGGGAAGCAACTGTTTTGTTTGTATTATCAGGAGAACAATGTCAATACAGGACCTCTTGGCTAGATCAGTAGAGATGGACAGAAGTGATCTGTGTGATGTCTGCCAAACAATCCTGGTATTTACAAATAGTGTTCAGTTCCAGTGTAGTGGTAGACTGGAAGCTTAACTTAAAAGAGGTAATGGGATGAAAATGTATAAAATAGGACTTGTGCATTTCAGTATGGTAAAGGAGAAGTTGGGTTACATTAACGGAAACACCAGCTGTGGTTTTATGAAGTCAAATTGAGTGTCCTCTTTATTTAAAACACCTGCACCTCATAGCCTGAAGACCACTAAACAATAAAGAACCAGCGCAATGCAATCATTTATGGTAATAAAAATGCATCATAATTAGATAGCATTGAAAAACAGCACAAGAAAATATAGAAATTGTTACTAGCTTGTTAAGAATCACAGCAGAGATTCCTGAATGCATAAATTGCTTTCATATGATGCTGGAGGTTAGGTTTTGTTCCCACATGTAAGGCAACGGTATTCTTTTCATGGTAAACTGAATGAAAAGGAGCTTGGAAGTTAAATCCATTGAATTTCATAGATGGCAATTAAAATGCAACCTACGGGATACTGATACAGTTATTAGTCTTCACTTTGCGTCCTGTTTGCATTAGGGGTCATTCTCTACTAATGAGGCAGTCACTATCTTTCCTGTAACATGCTGTGCACATTTCCATGCTTCAGGGCTCCTGAAGATTCACATAAATTATGATCTAATTTACATGTCAAACAGTCTGGAGTTTTCTCTATTGTAAACACCATTATTAGCCTTCATTTTTTAAATATATTTTTGCTCCATTCTTAAAGTTACAAAGACAATGCTCAGAATGGATTAGGCAAGTCCTTAATCCATCTCCTTCCTTCCTCCAAAAACCATTCAAATCAAAATTCAATTGAATCCAATTCACGGTCCTCACAAGAGGGACAAATGAGATCCAAGCTGACAAGATAAGGCATTGCACCCCATCTTGAGCTTGATCTAACACATGATCTTAACCAAAAGGCTGAAGTTCATTCCCATTCCTTTCAGAAACACTGTTTTCTGTGCTCATGGAGAAAAATCACTTACATTCTGGTGTGCATGCAAACAATCCAATTCAGTCTCTCGTTAACTCCAGGTCAGTTCCACAGAGATACCAACTTGCTGCATTGAATACGGTATGTTACGCTTTTCAATGACATCTTGCTGTCCAGACCTCCACACTTGGCATTTGCCTTTGGTGATCTTGAACCAATAAACTTGTAAATTGAATACTCTGTTTCACTAGTTTGTGTTGTCTCCCCCAAATATCCTGACGAACACTGAATGTATGTGTGCAAGGATTCAAAGTATAGCCATGCCGTATCACCTATGGTACAGCACATTAGTTCACTAACTTATTTGGCTATAGTTTTTTTTCAAAACTAATTTATGGCTGAGATTCTCCTGGAGATTGAACTTTAGAAATGATGCATTTATGGTGTAGGGAGTTTTGAAGACTACACAATGAGAAAATTATAGTCTAACTCGCTGACTTCATTTTGCCACTCCAGTTTTCGTGGGGCTTTATTGCCACTCCCCCATAATCAATACCAACAATAATTTGAAAGTATTTATCATAGTTCCTCCCCAATTATAATCGATTGCCATTTTCCTGCATTTTAGCCAGTTTCCAGCTGCTACCACGAATATGGTGTAAATGATTTGGCAATGGTGTGACTTTGACATTTATCATACAGTCACTGAATGAGAGGTTTACTTTTAAGTGGTGGAGTTTTGAGCTTTGAAAGATGTATTCAATATTTCACAACTTTAGGATGTCCCAACGTGATTTACAGCCAGTGAAGTGCTTTTTGAAATGTAGTCACTGTTGTGATGTTGGAAAAGCAGCAGCCAATTTACATACAGCAAACTCCCACAACAGCATGTGATAACCAGCAGTTATTTTGTTGTTGTGATGTTGGTTCAGGGATAAATATTGGCGAAGCCACTGGCAAGACTTCCCCTGCTCATCGTCAAATAGGATCAAGTCTGTTGAGTGGGCAATCAGTGCATCAGTATATTATCAGTAATCAGTGCATCAATGTATTATCCTTTTGGGCAAAGCATCAAGAAAGCACAGCCTCAGTATTGCACTGGAGTGGTCAGCCTAGATTTTGTGCTCAGGACTCAGGTATGGGATTTGAACCTGCTACCTTCTGATTACAATGTGTTATTTCCTAAGTGAGCCATTTTTGAAAGTAGGTATCACATTAGCCATTCTTCAGTTCGAGGACTCTTAACTGCACAAAGGAAAAAGGTTGACAAGTAATAGAGAAGGAATTGATATTATTGCCAAAATAATTTTTAGATTGTATTGTTGAATTATTTTTACTGTTCTGAAATATTTCCTTAACAGTGCTTTTGTTTTTTTTTAAGAAGAAGACCTTGACAGAATTAAGGATGGCCTGCTTTTTTCTTCTGTGATGTCCCAAATTACATCCAGCACAACATTAGTGAGTGTATTTTATCAGTCCACATTTAAGAGCTATCTCTCCCTTCACATGTTCTTTGCCACAACACCATATTCATTGTGCTGTCCAACTTGTTTTTTAGCAACTTTAAAAAAAGAACATCGGAACACATTGGAAAAAGATTTCTTGCTTTATCCTTGATGACATTTAAGCCCCAAGACATGATTTGTTAAGTTAAAAGTGAGCGGGCTTCATGAGGCCATTGACAATTATCTGAGGATTTGTGACCTGTGTATCGGCAACATGTTTTCCTCTGCCTGTGATTTTAGATAATGTGGATATGCTGGGGGGCTCACAATGCCAATAACTGCAGAAAGTGCTGCGCTCTATCTCCCTCTCCTGGAACACTGGCTCCATATTCGGCTGAGGGAAGAGCAGCCAGCCCCTGGATTTCAGCTGTGCCATTCAGCCATCCAGATGCTCTGTGAATACATACACTTGAACTTTGGAGTGGGCGCCAGTGCTGTACAACATGACCCAAAGGAAAGAGAAGATTTTGAAATTTGTACAGCACACTTGACCAGAGCAGAGGGAGACAAAGAAAATCTTGGAATACGTTTTGGGAATGTCCCAATCTATTTTGATTCTCCGAGTGACCAAGACAGCAGGAAAACTAGAAAGAAAAAGAGGAGTAGCAAAGGTCCTGTGCTGGATGTTGGATATATCTGGGTGACTGAAGTGAGGAAGCACAGTCCTGCTGCAAAGTGTGAGAAGATTAAAATCCGAGATGAGGTGTTGTTGTTGAATGGACAGCTAATGGTTGGTGTTGACGTTGCGGGTGCCAGGTAAGCAGTGAATGTGCTATGAATGCGGATTATTGAAAAAAAAGACACGTTAAAGCTTTTCATCTTGTACTCATCAAGACACTCTTTCCCCTTGTACTGATATTTATGCAAATAACAACTTATACCATATGAGAAGAGTGCTGATTGGTTGGCAAGTGAACTCTGATTAGCAGGGATGTTGCCATGGAGAATGCACCAGTTGCTGATGATTAACTTCCAAGTATTGTTTGAAATTTAAATGAGGCAGTTTGACTCTGACTGGTCAAGGCACTGCCCTGGGGAGTGAATCAACAGACAGCAGTCACTAATTTTGTTTATTTGAAGCAGGTGCAATGTGAGTTGATTTCTTTCTTTCCGCAAAGAACTTTTATATGTAGCTTCCAGTACTCGCCAATGTACTGTTGGGTTTGGTCTGTACCTTGCCTGTTGTGCCTTGATGAGTGCAAAACAGAAGCTTTGATGTGTAACTTCTCTCAGCAGTAATTAAGTCCTGTACTACTGAATGACTCAATATGGATTTGGTAATCTTTGAACATTGAATAGCCTATTCAGTTAGAAACAGTCAAGAGTAGGCTGGTTTAATATAACCTTTAATTTTTTGGCATAAGCATACATAATATAAATAGTAGAGCCCACAATGAAGAGAAATTAACGTAAGTAATTTTCTGAACTGTAATGAATAGATATCTTATAATTTTAGTGTCATCAGCTGAATTGCAGGATGTTATATATTGAACATTTTCAAAGGATGGTAATTCACATGTTGTCTATAGCATGTAATTTGAGCTTGAGATGTTGGTAAAGAATGGTTCTCACACTTCTGGTATATGTGTGAGATGGAGGTGGTGAGGTAGCAATCATGAAGAAAGGAGCACGTGTGAAAACATTATTTTGCACCTAGCTAGAAAAGGAATCAAAAATATCTTTGTATCTCTAATTTACTCTATTTATAGCTAATTCTCCTATACTTTGGATTTCAACCATTTGACTTTATGACTCCTGTGATCTGTTTAAAAGTGTTTCTAATAATTGTTTTGTGTTTCTCAATAATGTACATAATAATTAAAGTACACTCCTTATCACTTATTATATTAATATTTTATGAGAAAGTTTGCTCACAAAAATATAGAAGTCCCAGTTTGGATATTATTATTGAAAGATAAAGAAAATTCAAAAATTGGTGCTAATGTGCAACTTGGTGCCACATGGAGTAATTTGAGGCAAAGGGCAGAGATGTGTTAAAGCAAAAACTAGATAAACACTTGGGTAACAAAGGAGATAGAAAGATATATTCATCAAGTTAGATGAAGTAAGTTGAGATGTGACTTGATGTTATAACATTTATGAATCTCCACCGCTAAGAGAGCTCATTCTTCCCCAGTTCAGAGGGGGTTTTAGATTCTTTTTAATATTCAGATTTCACACAGAACGAAGTTGTTATTAGAGGACTGTGATGAAGGGTTGAGTTCTGATGAAGGATCATTCAGTCTCGAAACATGAGCTTTGTTTTCTCTCCATGGACGCTGTCAAACCTGCAGAGATTTTCCGGCATTTTCTACTTTTGTTTCAAATTCCAGCGTCCACAGTGTTTTGCTTTTATGTTATCAGAGAGAATGTTGCAATTATTTAACAATTCCTATGAATATGTACAATTTAAATTTAAATAGTTTATTGAAGCAGACATTTTCGTAAGTGTAACATAACCTTAATGTCATGTTTGCTGTACAAATCTTCTGATTAAACTACTTCACCTGGTGCTCAGAAACACCTCAACACAGGATAAATTCTAAACATCGCTAGGACATTTAACAGAAAAAGGTCCAATTTGCTCTTGTATGGCATTGTAGAAAAGTTTCTTTCATCATATTGATAGAACCTTATTCTTAAAAGGTAAGTGACCATTAAATTGACTATAATTGTGGGAACGTATAGATGTGTTAACAGTACATTATTGTGCATAAAGTATTCTTCTGCATTTAACAGTATTGAAATTAAGGCTGGATTCTACACTTGTCCACCAACGTGTTTGAAGGTAGGCAAGCTTGTTAGATCCATTGGGTGGCCTGCCTACCACATAAACATTTGCCATTGTCCCCACCTCAATTGTAGCAGTGGGTGGGGCCAGCAGTGGGCAGTCCATTTGCAAGCCAGACCATTAAATAGGCAATTAAATCCCAGCAGTGGGAGAGGCCAATGCCAAGTGGCCATCCCAGCAGGTTTCCTAAGCAGGTTGGAAGGGGTATCATTAGTGGGTCACCTGGACGTATTGGACAGCACCATTCCCCTGCCCAAAGTTTTACTCCCACTCCTTTCACCTTACTCATCAGGACCTGCCAACTTGACAGCCTCAAACACTCACTCAGATTTTGGATCCAGAACCCCTCTTGAGGTATGGCTTTCTGTTAAAGGGGAGCAGAAATCCTACCTCCAGCCTATTAGTAACCAGTTGTTTTCAAATGTCCCCATGGCTTCTCCCCTCCCAGACTCTGTGACCTCCTCCAGCTGCAGCCTACCCTGCTGAGATATCGACATTCCTTTAATTCAAGCTTCCAGAGCATTCTCATTTTTAATTGCTTCACCATTAGTGACTGTGCCTTCAACTGCCCTGACTCTAAGTTCTGGAATTCCATCCCCTAAGCCACTATCTTGCTTTCTTCCTTGAAGACACTCCTTAAAATCTCCTACTGGACCGAATCTGGCCCAATATCATCATATGTGGCTCAGCATCAGGACTTATGTTATTATGTCCCTGGGAGGCATCTTGGACTGTTTTATTGTATTAACTATGTAAATTTATCCAAGTTGTTGTTGTAATGGGAGCAAATTGCTTTGTAGAAACCTGATGACAACAATTCTTGTCGTTTTGTTGCTTTTGGGTCTAAGGGATCATGTTATTGACTAGATACACCTGTATTTTTGGCTTTTTAAGTAAAGGAGTTATTTGCAGCTTCTGCACTTGCTGTAGATCATCATTAGCATTTACATTCAGTGGGAGACCCTGTGTTCGGTAATGTGATTCCTCCCATTCTCCTGAACTTGCACCCCTCACTATTCTGCGAGATTTATTTGGAAATAGACAAATGGAAAAACCACAGGGACTTTAGTATTACTGAAGCCACTCTCCTGAGCTGCCGCAAGAGGGTATGAATCACTCCCACTGCTTTTACTCAAGGCTATTTATAATTTGAACATAAGAAATAAAAGTGGAAGTAGGCCATTTAGCCCCTCAAGCCTGTCCTGCCATTCAATTATAATTAGTCTTCTGCTTCAGCGTCTGCTCCATTGCTCTTGATTCTGTAAGTATCCAAAAATCTATCAACCTCTGTCTTGAATGTACTCAATAACTGATAGCCACAGTTCTCCACAGTAGAGGATTCCAAAGATTGCTAATCTTTTGTGTAAGTAAGTTTCTCCACATCTCAGCCATAAATGACTGACCTCTTCTTCTGATTCACTGATGCAGCTACAGGGAACATCCTCCCAGCACCTACCTCGCCAGGTCCCTTGGTTTTGTTATGGGGTGAAACAGGCCTTCACCCACAGTGCAAAGTAGACCCAGCAATTACTGCACTAGTTTTTATTTTCCATTAACCTGGAAAAGACTACAATGTTTTTTAGTTTCAAACCAAATAAAAGTCAGATATGGAAATAAATCTTCAAAAATAATCTGTCCATTGTTCTCTGAATTTTAGTGGAAAGAATATCGGCACAGTGAAAAATCATTTGTTGATTCTCCCATTTCATGTGCTAGTCCAAACCAATTTCATTCCTTGTGTGTATTAATGAGATCATTGCCATTCTTGAGGTCTCACCAGTACCTTCTACAGTTGCAGGAAGGCTTCCCTACTTGTATATTCCAACCCCATGAAATAAGGGCCAGCAACCATTAGTCTTCTGGATTACCTGCTGTACCATGTGCCAGCTTTATGTGTTTCTTGCACAAGTACACCCAAGTCCCATTGTGTTATAACTTTCTGAAGTTTTTCTCTATTTAAATAAGGTTCTGTTCTTTTGCTCTTCCTTCCAAAATGAACATTTTCACATTTTTCCATTATACTTTATTTGCCAACTTTTTGCCCATTTAACCTATCAATATCTCCTTGTAAACTGTTTGTATCCCTCTCACAACTTGCCTTTCCACTTATTTTATCATCTCCCAATTTGGCTATATTACTTTCACTTCCTTCCTTCAAATCATTAATATATATTATATACAGTTGCAGTCCCAACATTGATCCCTGCAGAACCCCACTAGTTACAGGTTGCCAATCTGAAAAGGAAATCCTTACCCCCCCCCCCTCACTGTTTTCTGCCCATTAGACAGTTTTCTATCCATGCCCAATATATTATTTCTAACCTCATGGGCTCTTATCTTTTGTGTGGTATCTTGTTGAACATCTTCTGGAAGTCTGAATACAACACATCCATTGGTTTCCCTCCATCTTCTTATTCTGACACAATTTCCCTTGCATGAACCCATGTTGATTCTGCTTGATTAAATTATGATTTTCCAAATGTGCTGCTATTACTTCCTTAATAATTGACTCCAAAACTTTTCTAACAAAAGATGTTGGTTAATTGACTTATTTTTGCCTCCCTCCCTTTTTGAATAGGTGTGTCACATTGGCAGTTTTCCAATTCTCTGGTATTTCTCCAGAATCCAAGGAGGAGGTTTACCAGGATGCTGCCTGGTATAGAAGGTCTGAGTTAGAGGAGAAGTTAGGCAAATTGGGATTGTTTTCCTTAGAAAGACGTAGACTTAGAGGAGATCTAATAGAGGTGTACAAAATTGAGGGGTATAGATAGAGTAAAATGTCGGCGCAACATCGAAGGCCGAAGGGCCTGTTCTGTGCTGTAATGTTCTATGTTCTAAACAGGGTTAAGCTTTTTCCTAGGATGGACTCAAATAGCACGAGGGGTCACGGGCTTAGGGTGAGGAGGGTAAGGTATAATTTGGATGCTAGAGGGAGTTTTTTCACACAGAGGGTGGTGGGGGTATGGAATGCGCTGCCAAGTAAATTGGTGGAGGCAGGTACTCTGGAGTTATTTAAGAAATACTTAGATAGGCACATGAACAGAATGGGAATGGAGGGGTATAGAAAACTGATTTAAAATAGGGATCATGAGCCATGGGAGTCCCTGGGAAGTGTGTAAATAGATGATGATATTGATGTACTTGTTTTTATCCTACAGGTGCTTTGGTCCACCTTGTTGTCTAACGAGGGGCATACACGCGATGGGCTGTGAGAGAGCTGCTCTTGGATTTTTTTCGAGAGTATCCTAGTGTTTCATGTCGTTAGTGTACGCTTGACCTGGACCCTTTGATGGGCAACACAACAACTCAGTGACTATCGCTGTGCTGTGTAGATACATGGATTTGGGCCTGTGTCTGTGGGAGTTTGCACATTCTCCCCGTGCTTGCGTGGGTTTTCTCCGGGTGCTCCGGTTTCCTCCCACATCCCAAAGACGTGCTCTTAGGCTAATTGGCAAAACAAATTCTCCCTAAATTGTCTCAAATTTGGTTTTTAATCCATAGATCTATAAACATGGACAGGGATCGTGGGTAGAGGTGGGAACATCGGGGTGGCGGCGTGGGCTCGTTAGGCCGAAGGGCCTGTTTCCTGTGCTGTTTTGTTCTTTGTTGTTCTTTGTTGATTTTTGTAAAATTGCAACTAATGCATCCACTATCTCTGCAGCTACTTTTTTGGGTGCAAACTGTTATCTGTCTTTAGCCCCATTAGTTTGTTTAATATTATCAGTCTAATGATAGTAATGGTACTTCATTCCCACCCATCCCCATATTCTTTAGTATTAATGGGATGTTTTACATATCTTCCATTGTAAAGACTTATGTAACATATCTATTTAACTTCTCTGCCATTTCCTTGCTCCCCATAATTATCTCCCAAGATTCATTTTCTAAGGGGCTGTGTTCACTTTGACCTTTGTCTTCCTTTTTTATATTTAAAGAGGCTCTTTTTGTCAGTTTTTATATTCCTCACTAGTTTGCTCTCAGTTTATTTTCTTTTTCTTTATTGTCTTTTTAGTCTGCCTTTGCTGGATTCTGAATTTATCTAGTCTTCAAGGTAATCGCTGACTTTTGCTCCCTTATATGCTTTTTCTTTCAATTTAACACTGTTCTCATCTTCCTTGGTGAGCCATGATTGGTTTATCCCTCTCTTAGAATCTTTCCTCCTTACTGGGAGAGATTTTTGCTGAGAGTCATGCTTTATCTCCTTAACTGCTTGCCATAGCTTACCATCTGTACCTCCCAGTACAGAGGTCTGCGGAACACCATTAGTCATAGACCTCCAATCAGAAAAAGACCCCTCCACTGCTACCCTCTGTCTTCTATGGCCAAGCCAGTTCTGTATCATCCATCTAGCTAGATCCCATGTGATTTAACCTTTTGCACCAGCCTGACAGAAGGGACCTTATCAAATGCTTTACTAAAATCCATATAGACAACATCCATGGCCCTTCCCTCATCAATCATTTTTGTCACCCCCTCAAAAAACTCAACCAAATTTGTGAGGCATGACCTCCCACATACAAAACCATGTTGTCTCTTGCTAATGAGACTATTCTGTTCAAATGCGTATAGATCCTATCTTTAAGAATCTTCTCCAACAATTTCTCTACCACAGACGTCAAGTTTACTGGCCTATAATTACACCGGTTATCCTTGCTACCCTTCTTAAATAATGGGACCACATTTGCTATCCTCCAATCCTCTGGGACCTCACCAGTGCCCAATAAAGTAGCAAAGATTTCTGTTAGAGAGCAAGCAATTTCATCTCTTGCCTCCCTCAGTAATCTACAGAGATGCCATCTGGCCCTGGGGATTTGTCTACCTTAATGCTTCCTAAAACATCTAACACTTCTTCCCTTGTAATTGCGATTTGTTGTAACAGGTCTACACATCCCTCTGAGGTACTAACAATCAAGGTGTCCCTTGCTTTTGCAAAGTATTCATTTAGGATCTCACCTACTTTCTTGGGTTCTAAGCATAATTTCCTCTCCCTTGTTCTTGAGCGATCTGGCTCTTTCTCTGACAACCTTCTTGTTCCTAATGTATGTATAAAATGCCTTGGGATTCTCCTTAAACCTGTCTGCCAAGAACATTTTGTAACCCCTTTTGCCCTTCTAACTCCCTGCTTGAATTCTTTTCTACTTTCTCTGTATTTCTCCAGTGTTTCATCTATTTTTAGCTGCCTGGATCTTATATATGCTTCTTTTTTCTTTTTGATTAGACCCTCAATTTCTCTGGTTATCCACAGCTCTCGAATCCTACCTTTCCTGTCGTTCCTTTTTATAGGCACACGCACTTCTATCAACTGCTCCTTAAAAGGCTCCCATATGCCAGATGTGGATTTACTCTCAAACAGCCTCTCCCAATCAACAGCCACCAAATCCTGCCTAATCCGGCTACAGTTAACCTTCCGCAATTCAGCACCTTACCCATGGGAAATACTCATCAAACAGTTGCTAACAAGTTCAATCTTTCACCTGCTGTGTGCAAAGTGAAAACCAGTCACTACATTTCACAGCAGCTTTATTCAGTCCAGAGTACATTTCAGCGAAACAATGGTTTTGTTCACCAGTGTTATGAACGAAGGAGATCATATCTGCGTTTATTTATTTCCTCGTGGTGGCATAAGCAGACTGAGCACATGGCTGCGCAGCACTCCAATGAGTAAATTCTTCAAAGTAGATGACCTGAAACCAAGTGTGTCTCAAAGTTGCAGCAGCTGTTTTTGTTTTAGCTGGAATATAATGAGTGGCGACAGGTATTTCTTGCTTTGATTTCCATGGAGCTGTCGGGGAGTTCTTTCAGCTGGATTCATTATAAACCACTTATGTGGTTAGCAAGAATGTAACCAGTACAAATATATGACTTTCTTTATGATTGATGAAAACCATCATTAATTCATCTAATAACTGGAGAAAGCTTATTTTTCTACTGTTGTCCTCAGTGTAGAATGTTTTGGTCACCTAAAAACTTTATCCATCTGCTTTCTCCAGAGTTTCCAGTTGGCAGGAGTGAGTCATCAGTGAGATTGTTGGTTAACGAGAGATGAATCTAAACACCAAACATTCACTCAAAATCTCAACCTGTTGATACAGTGAGTACTGGGCACCAGAGACCAGGAACATGTCAAGTAATTGCAGCCTGATGAGTTGGAGGGATACAATGGATCTTTGGGAGTCACATGTCCTGCCTGTTGTCCAGCAGGCAGGCAAGATGGTATAGATACTCATCAAACACATTTAGTGGTTCAATCGCCTTCCATCCAGCTCTACACTCACTGTCTGAGACAAATAGTTTATTTGCACTGACATCACCTGTCAGCACTTCAAATGACATGGGTCTCAGTCTCTGATACCTCGCTGGAAACAAATTGAACTCTGCAAAGCTGTTCCCATAACCCAGTAACCTAAAGTTCTAGAATGATCCTTGTCATTCTTCTCTGAATCTGCTCCAACACATCAAGACATTTTTGAAGACAGGCTTCTCACAAAGAACAACAAAGAACAAAGAACAACACAGCACCGGAAACAGGCCCTTCGGCCCAACGAGCCCGCGCTGCCGTCCTAACGTCTTAATGACATATAGGGACCAATTTGTTACCCAATCAGCCTAAGAGCACGTTTTTGGGATGTGGGAGGAAACCGGAGCACCGGGAGAAAACCCATGCAACCACGGGGAGAACACGCAAACTCCCGCAGACACAGGCCCAAATCCATGTGTCTGCACAGCAACAGCGATAGTCCCTGAGCTGTCATGGTGCCCATCAGATGGTCCAGTTTAAGCATACACTAACGACGTGAAGCACTAGGCCACTCCTGAAGCAACATCCAAGAGCAGCTCTCGCACGACCTGCCACACGCATGCCCTTGTTGGTCAACAAGGTGGACCGAACATCCTGTGGAAACAAATAGGATATTTAAACAGTCTTACTATATCCCTCTATCTGCAGACCGCTCATGTGGCTGTCCAAGAGACCCTTAAACAACCCTAGCGTGCCTGCTCCCACCACCTTACTCGGTAGTGCATTCCACACTCCCACTACCCTTTGTGTGAAAAACTGCCTTCTAATATTCGCCTTATACATAGCCCCCCTCACCCTAAGGCCGTGACCCCTCGTTCTATCCTTTTCTAATGGTGGAAAAAGCTTATCACCATTTACTCTATCTATACCCCTCATAATCTTATATACCTCCAATAGATCCCCTCTCAGCCGACGTCTTTCAAGGGAAAACAACCCCAGTGCGTTCAATCTTTCCTCGTAAGACAGCCTTTCCATACCAGGCAGCATCCTGGTAAATCTCCTCTGCACTCTCTCCAGGGCCTCCACATCCTTCCGGTAGTAAGGCGACCAGAACTGGACGCAGTACAATTACATGCACTGAGGATTACTCCATGATTCCACATAACATCAGTTGGGTTTTCAGTGGAGGGTGTAGTGAGGCCCATCACTCCCTCATTGCCTCATTTAGGACATTATTTCCCCCCATCCTGTATGGGACAAGAGACCATTTGGAGCACTCAGTGTCAGAGTGAACCCTCCCTGCAAACAAATAACTGAAACTGGATGTTGTGTGATCAATATAAATCATAGTTGAGGAAGGTCATTTATATCATCCATAGAATTCTACAGCTCCACCGTAAGTGGATGAAATTGTTTCATCATCACATTGCCTGGATAGATTGGCTCCAACATACTCAGTACCATCCAGGACAAAACAACTCATCTACCATCTTAAATGTTCACTTCCTCCAACATCAATGTACAGTGGTGGTACCATCTATAGATCCACTGCAGCAACTCAACAAGATTTCTTTGACAGCACTTTTCAAACCCATGACCTCCATCATCAAGATTCAGACCCCATTTGGAGTATTGTGAGCAGGTTTGGGACCTGTATCTAAGGAAGAATGTGCTGGCCTTGGAAAGGATCCAGAGGATGTTCACAAGAATGATCCCTGGAATAGAAGAGCTTATCATATAAAGAATAGTTGAGGACTATGTGTCTGTACTCACTGGAGTTTAGAAGAATAAGGGGGGATCTTACTGAAACTTACAGGATACTTTGAGGCCTGGATAGAGTGGACATAGAGAAGATGTTTCTACTAGTGGGAAAAACTAGAATCAGAGGGTACAACCTTAGATTAAAGGGATGATCCTTTAAAACAGATATGAGGAAGAATTTCTTCAGCCAAATGTGGTGAATCTGTGAAACTCTTTGCCACAGAAGACTGTGGAGGCTTCCACAGTCTTTAAGACAGTGAGAGATAGGCTCTTGATTAATTTGGGGATCAGGAGTTATGGGGAAAAGGCAGAAGAATGAGAATGAGAAAAATATCGGCTGTGTTTGAATGGCAGAGCAAATTTGATGAGCTGAGTTGCCTAATTTTGCTCCTATGCCTTATGATCTAAGAAGGACAAGGACAACAAATGCGCAGAAACCCCATATCTGCAAGCTCCTCTCTAAGCTGCTCAACATTCCAGTTGGAATCTATATTGTTATTTTTTCAACGCCTCTGGGTCAAAATCCTGATCTTCTTCCCTCACAGCACTGTCGGTGTATCTACACCATAAGGACTTCAAAAGTTTAGGAAGGTGGCTCACCACCACCATTTCATAGACAATTAATGGGCAAAAAATGCTGGTCTAGCCAGAGGTGCCATATCTCGTGCATAAATTTTTAAAAACCTTGCAGTTGTCTCTCGATAGCGATCAGATGTGTGTTCCCTGATCAATTTCCCTTCCTAATTCAAGAGGACCATCTTCATTTCTTTTATTGCCTTGCTTATTATAATCTGCTATTTTGTTTCCCTTATTCTTTCCTGAGACATGTACATTTGTTACCCTTCTGTAATTTAACTTGAGAAAGTCATGGTGAACCATCTTCTTGAACCGGTGAGGTTATCCAGATCTGTAGCAGTTTTGAAACAGCTGCGGGGCTGCTAAATCATTTCAGACAACAGTTCAGAGTTGACCACATCAATCATTCTGGAGTCACATGTAGGTCAGATCAGTAAGATTTCCTTCCCTAAGGATATTAGTGAACCAGGTGAGTTTTTGCAACAATGGATGTTAGTTTTGTTGCACCATCACTGAGGCTAGCTTTCAATTCCAGATTTATCAATCACATTTCAATTCCACCAGCTGGCATGGAGGGGGGAGCATTTGTCTGGGTTTCTGGACTACTACCCTAGTAACTTTCATCTTCCTATTAATTCAATGATAACCTGCATTTATATAGCATTTTTAATGTAAATTAGCATCCCAGGATACTTTTTAGATGCATCAGGAAGTGAAGTTGAAGATCAAGAAATTTGGAAGATGAAAGAGGAGGGTTTCAGAGAGCATCTTGAATGATGAGAGAGAGATGAAGCAGTTTAGGGAAGTGGTGAGATGAAGATGATGTAGAGATGCCGGCGTTGGACTGGGGTAAACACAGTAAGAAGTCTGACAACACCAGGTTTAAGTCCAATCAATTTATTTGACAGTAAACTCACAAGCTTTTGAGGTGTTTCTTCTGTGCTGTTATATATGCTGTTTGAGACCAGAACATCTCATTCACCTGACGAAGAGGTCAAAACACCTCGAAAGCTTGTGAGTTTACTATCAAATAAATTGGTTGGACTTAAACCTGGTGTTGTCAGACTTCTTACTGAGATGAAAATGCACAGGAGAACAGATAGTACAATGTCTGATTGGCAAGATTTGATGAATGGAATCCTTCAAGGGTTGGAGCCTCAATTTTTTTACTATTTGCATCGATGAAATAGATGGGGGGGAGTGGCTGGCGAAGGCATGAAAGCAAAATTTGCAGATGACACAAAAGAGAGCCAGGAAAGTTTGTTGTGTAGATGACAGAATTTGCTGATGGATCTAACTAGACTGAGTGAGTGGGCAAAAGAATGGCAGATGGGATATAATGGGAGTAAGTTTGAAGTTGTTCACTTTGGCAAGTAGAATAAGAATGCAGAGTATTATTCAAGTGGAAAATGACTGCAGAATGCTGAAGTGTGGAAAGGTGTTGTCATGCATGAATCATGGAAAGCTAGTGTGCAGTGCAGCATGTAATCAAGAAAGCTAATGGAATGCAATTCTTTATTATGAAAGGAACTGAACATAAAAATAAGGATTGTGGTCTGACGAAGGGTCACCCAAACTTGAAACTTTTACTCTGTTCTCTCTCCATAAATATTGTTAGACTGACAGGTTTTCCAGTATTTTCTGCTTTTGTTTCAGATTCTAGCAACTGTAATTTGCTATTATCATAAAAGCAAGGATTTTATACTTCAGTTATACAGAACATTAGGACGGGTTGTTTTATGAGGAACGGTTGGACACACTTGGTTTTTTTCCATTAGTGTTTAGAAGAGTGAGAGGTGATTTGACTGAAACATATAAGATCCTGAACAGTCTTGACAAGGTGGATATTGAAGGAATGTTTCCCCCTGTGGCTGAACCAGGGGACACTGTTTTAAAATTAGGGTCACCTATAGGACAGAGATAAGGTGAAATTTTTTCTCTGAGGATCGTGCAAATTTAGAACTCTTTACCTCAGAAGGCAGTGGAGGCAGGATCACTGAGTATTTTTAAGAGGTAGATAGATTTTGGGTTGGCAAGGAAATCGAAGTGCCCTGGTAGAGTTGGTGGCATAGTGGCATTGTCATTGGACTAGTAATCCAGAGATCCTGTTGTAGATGCTGTAAAAAAATTGAGTTGTTGGGCAGCTTCTGTTGTTGAAATACCAGTGTGCAAGGATAGAGACTATAATTTTGTGGTGATCCCAGTCATAAGGCTGCAGCTTTTTTTAAGTTGCAGATTTTTTTCTTCAGTTGTCAGAATTTCTGAACGTGTTATTTGGAATTATGACCGGCTGCTCTGTGTATCATGACTGGGCATTTACTTGCAATCTCATGAGTAGAAGATAGCATCCATAGTGTGATATTACCAGTGAAACCACTACCAGAACCATTGCCCAATTGAGAATGACTGTCCATGTCCTAAGCTGGTCTAGATGTGGAGATGCCAGCTTTGGACTGGGGTAAACACAGTAAGAAGTCTCACAACATCAGACTAAAGTCCAACAGGTTTATTTGGTAGTGAATGCCACTCGCTTTTGGAGTTTGTGAACAGAACTCCCACTTACCTGACAAAGGAGCAGTGCTGCAAAAGCTAGTGGTGTTTTCTGCAAAATAAACCTGTTGGACTTTAACCTGGTGAGACTTCTTACTAAACTGGTCTAATCAGAGGGCTGGGAGCTCAGTAACCCCATTGACAGGTCTGCTCACTGCTGAGGCTATCAGGGGAGGAAGTGGTCACCAGCCTGTTAAAGGAAGGTTGGAAAAGTGTTTCTTTTCTTTGGGGCAAAGTGGGCAGGTCCAGTGATTGGAGAGGTGAATCCTCTAGTCATGGCATTGGGTCTGTGGGGGCCAGGACCATTGGGACAGTCTTCCATGGGCTGTAGATTGGCCTCTAAGTAAGGTTACTTCCTTGCTCCCTCTTGCACCTCACTGCCAAAGTCCACTGGAAGGCTTGGACAGTATACCCTGCAGGTTGTTGTAAAATGCCAGTGGGACTGAAAATGAGCCTTAGTTGGCCAATTATTTGGTTTAATTGGCTGGCTGCCTCTAGTGAGCAAGAATTATTGACTCCTCCCATTGAGAATATGCTGCAGTGGTGCAAAGACATCAGGCTCCCCTTCTGACACCTTCATCTGTCAGTTTACAAGGCTTCCTGCTCCCCTCCAGCCTATCTCCAGAGGGCTGGTAAAATTCAGACTTGGATATTACCATTTCTCCCACTTTGAACATTGATGCAGTTCAGATGCTGTCCGCAGGAGCTTCAGATTTAACATAATGCACGTGCAAGAGATTTGCCAAAGGAACTGTAAAACTCGAGTGTGTGAGCTAAACTCACTTGTAGTTGATTATATGTGACTGGCCCTTCAGAGGTCAATGATCTAATGTCAACTGTCTTTCACAATTGGGTTCTACAAATCTGGCTTCTTTTTTGTAACTGTCATGAATCCAGGAAGGCTTCATGATATTCTCGACATTTTTAACACATCATAAACATGAGATTAATTGAGGTGGTTTTAATTTGCTTTCTTGGAAAATCACAAATACTTTCATGCCATCTCATGAGTTTAAAATTTGGAAAAACTTTGTATTTACTTGTAAATTTTAGAAAAAAAGATTAAATAATATTTATTAAATAAACTAAATAATATCAATTATTGGGTTGCATGACACAGAATGACTTGCAGGCTGTAGTTTACAAAATAGACACAGCAGTCTAGGGCTGGGAATTGGAATGCTGTCAACTAATGGCGCTTGATAAGAAGTCTTTGAGCATGGTCTTCAGAAAATATTTCTGTCCGTTTTGTCTGCTTCCCATCAGCTGAATACATGTGCTTAAGCTACGAGACTTAAGCTTTTGGGTTGGGCATCAGTTCAGACGTCACACTTGTGTGTGACATCTAGCTCTAGGATTCAGATTAATTCATAGAACCATAGGATTTCTACAGTGCAGAAGAAGACCGTTTGGCCCATCGAGTCTGCACCGACCACAGCCCCGCCCAGGCCCTATCCCATAACCCTATTTATTTGCCCTATTAACCTTCCAACACTGAGGGAGAATTTAGCATAGCTAATCAACCTAACCTGCATATCTTTGGACAGTGGGAGGAAAACCAGAGCACCTGGAGGAAACCCATGTAGACGCAGGGAGAATGTGCAAACTCCACACAGACAGTGACCCAAGCCAGGAATTGAATGCAGGTGAGGCAGTAGTGCTACCTATTATGCTATTGCTCCACCCCTGAAAACTGAAAATGGAATTTCGGTCTGAGTGATGAAATTGACAAAGTGTTATGTCAAAATATGAGGAATATCCATACTTGCTCTGTGTAGTATCCTTCACTTTGATGAACATAAAATCCAAACTGTCCTAAAGAAAAGACACTCAAACTGCTTTAGAGAATATAAGGGTGACTTCTCACCTCAAGAATTCAATTTAGATAATGAGCGTAATTATAATTAACCCAAATAAGTTGGAATAGGCAAGTACTCTTGTGTGGATACAGAGTGGAAAATATTTTAAGCATTAACAATGGTGTTAACAACTTTTTGCTGATTCACACTATGCGAGTTCCTTCAGGCGCAAGTGCAGAATGGATTTAGAATAAAGCAGCCTATGTTTCAGTGTGACTAATACTTGAATGAAAGTATGAAGACATGGACGGGAACTCCGCTTAATTGCATGTATTTCTGATGGGACTGCGTACAATTGTGTACAGTTTTCTTTTGATTTCCTTTGGCTGCTTTTTTAAATTAAAATTACATTGGGGAGAGCCTGGCTAGTCTAGTTATAAATGTACCACCCAGTATGGGATTGAACTCTTCGGTGGGAATTCAGTGTGACTTTCTTGAAGCCTCAAACAGCAGTGTATCCAGATCCTGGGTGTTACCATGGTGCAGTGGTTAGCTCTCCCCCACCAGCACAGGCCTGCTTCATACAGGCAGCAAGCAAGGATGCTTGAACCTCGCTGCATGAATAGAACAGCATTACTGGCTAGTTTTATTCAGAACTTCCCAAACCCTAAGATTGTCTGGGGGAAAGGTTGGATTAAATAGAGACACTTAGTTGCAGATATCTTCAGGACCCCTCAGAGCCTTTGCAGAACCTCCACTTCAATGTCTACTTTTTTGAACTGTGCCTACTACTGAGCAACCAATGGGCCATCAAAATGAAAAACCAGATTGGGAAGACTGTTGGCAGCTTACTTCTATTTCTGCATTGAGCTTGCACCTAGTTCAGGTGCAGATATAGTTCTATTTGCTTCTCAGAAAGCTCAGGCAGAGGCCAGGTGAATTTCTGTCCCAGCACATTTCCTGATTTTTAAACCGAGGAAATAGGTCTCCCCGGGGGTCAAGGTCAGGAAAATTAACCCAGTACAGTCCAGGAGATTTTGGATCTTTTGAATTAATTGATGTTATCCTGGGGTGTAATACAGAGCTACAATTGGTCCCATGTGGCTAAACTTGGAGCTAATGATTCCTGCCAAACCAGATGGCTGACAAATTAATTTTCTGACTGAAACTGACTGAAAACTCTAGTGCGGCCGCACTTGGAGTATTGTGTGCAGTTCTGGTCCCCACATTATAAGAAAGATGTGGAGGCATTGGAGAGTGTACAGAGGAGGTTTACCAGGATGTTGCCTGGTATGGAGGGCAGGTCATATGAAGAGAGGTTGAAGGATTTGAGGTTGTTTTCGTTAGAAAGGAGGCGGCTAAGAGGGGATCTTATTGAAGCATATAAGATGATTAGAGGTTTAGATAGGGTGGACAGTGATAGCCTTTTTCCTAGGATGGAGAAAGCTAGCACGAGGGGACACAGCTTTAAATTAAGGGGTATGAGTTATAGGACGGATATCAGAGGTAGGTTCTTTACTCAAAGAGTGATTAGGGAGTGGAATGCCCTGCCTGCAGCTGTTGTAGATGCGCCAAGTTTGGTGGCGTTTAAGAGGTTAGTTGATAAGTATATGGAAGAGAAGGGAATGGTTTAGTTTGGAGGGGCATTGCTTTTTATATTGGTCGGCGCAACATCGAAGGCCGAAGGGCCTGTTCTGTGCTGTATTGTTCTATGTTCTATGTTCTATGTTCTATGAAACTGCCTGGAATGTACATTCGGAGTAGTCGCTCCAATGTGGGTCTAATTTCTATAAAAGCGGTAAGTTGAAGACAGAATCAACCCACTCAGTTGTTGATCTCGTTCAAAGGGTAATATCCTGGGTGGTTAGGATACAAGGAATGGGACGATGGCATGTAAGTTTATATTAAAAAGATACGTAATGGAAAATAAAATTGTGATTAAGGAATAAATTTAGCTGGTGGTGGTGATAAATGAGGCCACACACACACACACACACACACACACACACACACACACACACACACACACACACGGTAAGGGTGGCACAGTAGCATGGTAGTTAGCACTGCTGCTTCACAGCTCCGGGGACTTGAGTTCAATTCCCGTCTTGGGTCATTGTCTGTGTGGAGTTTGCACATTCTTTTTGTGTCTGCGTGGGTTTCCTCCAGGTGCTCTGGTTTCCTCCCACAGTACAACAATATGCAGATTAGGCTGATTGGCCATGTTTAAATGCCCCTTAGTGTCCTAAAATGTGTAAGTTAGAGAGATTAGTGGGTAAAATATGTAGGGATATAGGGGGGACCTGGATGGGATTATGGTCGGTGCAGATTTGATGGGCCAAATGACCTCTTTCTAATTCTGATTTAAAAAAAACATGTGTACATGTAAATACACATACACACACGTACATATATATACAAGTACACACACACATGCACACACACACACACATACACGAGTATACACACATATATGCATACACACGCATGTACATGTACACACACAAACACATGTATACACACAAACATACCTGTACACACAGATACATGTATATGTATACGCACGTATGTCAGAATTTAATTATTGAAGTTGCTGGAACAGGCATGATCAAAAGGCGTCAGGAGAATTGGACAGGTGTACCCATATTTGAATCCAGCTGTTGGGAAAAGTGTCCAAATCAAACTAGGGGGCCAAGGGCCCAATACAGGAATCCCACCTGCCAGTGATAGGATATCAATTAAACTCATTCATTTGCTTTCGTTGTTAATTGCATCACTGGAAGTTAAGCTAATTTACTTGGAGGCTGTTGATTGAAAGATTATTTGAATACATATAAAGGGACACACTGATGCCAGAGTTGTGTGGAGTCAGGAGATGTAGATCTATAACGTCAATGAATTGATTCCACTTAAAAACTGGTTTTGGATTTGTTGTTCACCATTTGGATGTTAAGAACATGTCACTATTTACACTTGAGCACATTGGGATTTCATGGTGACTCAGGGCTTTAATGGGGATTGTGTGATTGTCTTGTGCCTCCCAAAGGGCCCAGAAAATGCTGCCAGGTTACCTGGGCTTCCTAGGGAGGGTTTCTTATTGCCAGGAATTTAGCAACTCAGCGTTTGACATGGAACCCTGTCTTGGGAAGGGAGAGGTATCACTGAAAGTCATTCTCCCTGCCTTATCTCCAAATCCCTGCTGCCCCTGTCCAGCAGCTCCTCCACAACCCCTGCCCTGCGCCCTTTACCCTGTTTCTGGAGACCCAGTGGCGATGCTGCAGGTGGATATCTGAGCATCACCAGCAGCAGTCACTGTTTCTAGTGCAAATACATGTAAAGGAGAGCAGCAAGTTTCTAATTGACTGGTAGCTCTTAGTAGTGAGATTTTCATTTCATTGGGAGCTTGATTGCATTGGAAGGCCTGACACACCTACAGGCACTTTAATAGCATTGGGCCATCCTCATGGAAGCAATTTGGAGCTCTCACTGATAGTCCAACCAGTGGAGAGACCCCATCACTGGAACTAAATCCCAGCCAAATATAAGAAGCTATTTCATGGTGAATTGCATGGAATCAAAAATTGATTGTACAGAGGAACCAAGTTTAAAACATGATGGATGTTTAAAACATTGACATTTTTTCTGTTTAAACAGTGGCACAGTGGTTGGCACTGCTGCCTCACAGTGCCAGAAACCTGGGTTTGATTCCAGTTTGGGTCACTGTCTGTATGAAGTTTGCATGTTCTCCCCATGTCTGCTTGGGTTTTGTCTGGGTGACCTGGTTTCCTCCCAGAGTCTGAAAGACTGGTTAGATGCGTTGACCTGAATAGGCACCGGAGTGTTGGGACAAGGGGAATTTCATATAACTTCATTGCAGTGTCAATGTGAGTCTTACTTGTGACTAATAAATAAACTTTACTTTTCAACCTTTGCTGTGGCACAGTCTAACTGCATCAGTCTTATGAGACTATGCCAAACTGGAATAACGGTTTTTTGGAATTTACTGCATTTCTGGGCGATCGCTTACAGCAACCTGTGTTTGATTTGTCAAAGAAATTGCAGCTCGCAGGCACAGAAGCCTGGAAGCTTTGAAACTAATGGTTTCAGGGTTTGGAATCTTCTCTCGGGAGAGTTAATAACTTTGTAGCCAATGATGTGGTTTGTCAAAGAAAGTAGTGGCTTTTGTAATTTGACAGTACTGTTAATTTTAAAATGACATCGTAAGACATTGAAACAGAGGTAGGCCGTTCAGCCCATCAGGTCTGCTCCACCATTCAATGACATCACGACTGGTCTGATACGATAATTCTCGAATCTATTTTCCTGCCTTATCTCCATAACTCTCGATTCCCTTACTGATTAAAACTCTGCCTGTCTAAGCTGCATATGTACTTCATGGCTTCCGGCCTTTACAACTCTTTGCAGTTAAGAATTCCACAGATTTTATTACACTCTGAGAGAAGAAATTTCTCCTCATTTCTGTCTTAACCTGTCTCATTTCTGTGACCACCCTGTAGTCTGGTCCTAAACTTTCCCTCAGTGAAATACAGCTTTTCAGCATCTATCCTGTCAAGCCCCTGAGAATCCTTTCATTCTTCTAGACTCCAGTGAGTACAGGCCCAACATATTTAACTTCTCATAGAAGCCATAGAGGTTTACAGCGTGGAAACAGGGTCTTTTGGCAACTCGTCCATGCTGCCCAGTTTTTACCAGTAAGCCAATCCCAATTGCCCGTGTTTGGCCCATATCCCTCTATACCCATCTTACCCATGTAGCAATCTAAATGCTTTTTAAAAGACAAAATTGTACCTGACTCTACTACTACCTCTGGCAGCTTGTTCCAGACACTCACTACCTTCTGTGTGAAAAAAATGCCCCTCTGTTCCCTTTTATATCTCTCCCCTAACCCTAAACCTATGCCCTCTAGTTTTAGACTCCCCTACCTTTGGGAAAAGATATTGATTACCTAGCTGATCATTACCCCTCATTATTTTATCGACCTTCATAAGCTCACCTTACTGAGGGAGTTGCTGAGAGATGTCCGCAAGGCTGGAGATCTAGTTCTATCTCTGGCTTTGGGTGGGTTGCCTTTGGAAGTACGGAATGCACTAACCTTCGGCCTCCATATTCCTGCAATGAGTCTAAACCAACTTTCCTCCCAGAGTTTTCCATTCATTTCTTCATTTCAAGAGGTGGTATGTTCAAGATAAAACATTTTCAAATTCTCTGTTTTTTTTGCCCAGTTAAAGGAAATGGACCATTTTTCTTCTTTATGGTGGTGAGCACATGTGGATATATGAGAAAAGAGAGATATAACAACTGGGCGGCACGATGGTACAGTGGTTGGCACTGCTGCCTCACAGCGTCAGGACCTGGGTTTGATTCCTGGCTTGGGCCACTGTCTGTGTGGAGTTTGTATGTTCTCCCCTTGTCTGCATGGGTTTCCTCCAATGGTGATCCAGTTTCTTCTCACATCCTGAAAGACATGCTTTTTAGGTGCATTGACCTGAACAGGTGCCGAAGTGTGGCGACTAGGGGAATTTCACAGTAACTTAATTACATTGTTAATGTAAGCCTTAACTTGTGACTAATAAAAAAAGCTTTTCAATTTTAGCACATTGCCACTGAAACCAGGCATATCTGCGGGAATGGCATGGGAAAATAAATGAGATGGTGCTGCCGCATGTTTAGGTGCCAAAGAAACATCAATAATACTTGAAGAGAAACTGGTTTTCGCCAATATCCCTGGAGATAGTGATACCAAGGTAACATTCAATCTGAGACTTGCGTGTTGCCAGCTTCCTTTTGTGTCGAGTGGGTAAACAGAATGCTGAGTCCAGCTGTGTGATCTGCTGGTGAATTTTATTCCTTGATTTTGGGACAGGATCTGGTGACCTGGTCAAATAATTGTAGCTGTACCAATCTCTAAGCGCAGCTGCTTGTTGCTGCTGACTTGTGGATTTCTATCCTCAGTGTAAATTGTCAGATTCCTGTGCACCTGAAAAAGGCGTTTTTACAGAAATATACTTGAAGCTTTTTGCCTCGCGTTCAACAGGACAAATAAAGAATGGCAAATTTCAAAGATCACATTTCAAAGATTACAACAATTTGTGCTAGAGAAGAAGATGCTGATTGGTTGGCAAGTCAATTCTCATTTTTTTTCTTTTTTTTGTTTTTGTTCTTTGTTCTTTGCATTGTTACGGAAAAAGCAATATAGCCCTAGGAACCTTTCAAACTTTATATTTTTTAACAAGCATTTCCTTCCACTAACCTGTGCAGAGACCTTATTTATCATAACCTTTTGTTGAGATAAATAAGATTTCTGCACAGCTTGGCATAAGGATAATTAGAAAATGTGCAAACGACATATATCATACCCATAGACCTATTCTCCACAAACCAAAATAATGTGTTAATTCTTGTGCCTTAGTATGGATTGGCATGGGTGGCACATTGATTAGCTGCTTCACCATGCCAGGAATCCGGGTTCGATTCCTGGCTTGCTTCCCTGTGCGAAATCTGCACGTTCTCCCCATGTCTGCATGGGTTCCGGTTTCCTCCCACAATCCAAAGGACATGCCGGTTAGGTGCACTGGCCATGCTAAATTCTCCCTCAGTGTACCCGAACTGGTGCTGGAGTATGGTGACCAAGGGACTTTCACAGTAATTTCATTGCAGTGTTAATATAAGCCTACTTCTGTCACTAATAAATAAACTTTAAAAATAAACTTTAGCAACATGTTCTCTTTTCAGCAATATTCAACTTTATTACCAAACAAATGTTTTGCGAAGCTGTTCTGCTTGAGGTGATTCTACCTTAAATACAGCAGAGACTTTGTGATATGTCTTAATTAAGCAAGGATTTTCTTTACATTGAAAGCATGGTTCCCTGCAGTTATATGTTCCTTAAACCTCAATCTATCATTTGTTTTCACTCATAAGGGCTACCATTATTATTGTAATGTTTATGTTTCAAATTATTCCAGCTTCTTATGTACATTGTGATCATAATCTCTAGGATTAGGAATCTTAAAAAAAAACAATAAAAGATGTCTAGAAATGAAAGCTTTTCCTATTAGTAGCACACTTCAGAAATTCAGATCTGTACTATGAGGCTCCTGGCTGGAAGAAAGATATTTATTAATCCACAAGTAGGCTTACATTAAAACTACAGTGAAGATAATGTGGAAACCTCTCTAGTCACCAGACTCCGGCACCTGTTCGGGTACACTGAGGGAGAATTTTTGCATGGCCAGTGCGCCTAACAAGCACGTCTTTTGGAACCTGGAGGAAACCCACGCCGACACGGGGAGAATGTGCAGACTCCGCACAGACAGTGACCCAAGCTGGGAATCGAACCGGGGTCCTCAGTTATGAAGTTTGCCAAGCATGTTCAGCTCTTTTGAAATCAATAGGCAGATTTTGTAGGCAGATTATGCCCAATATGATCCTATATGAGTTATAAGATAAACGACTAGATCATTTGATTTTGGTGTTGGTTGAAAGATCTCTTTTGGCAAAGACCCTAGGAAAATGATTTGATCTTCCTGGAATACTGTCAGGGGAGTTTGTATGTGCATCCCTGTTTTAACGTCTACTCTTAGGCAGTGCCTTCAACAACATACTACATTTTCTGCATTGCACTAGTGTGTCAACCCAGATTATGTGTCCAAGGAAGGTTTGTCTGCAATATGTAAGAGACAAGAACTACATGCTGGCACTGATAAGAGGACTGAGAATTTTATGAGGATAATGAAAATGGAGATGAGATTGTTATCAATATAGTCTCATTTGTGTTAGCAGATCAGGGGAGGGTTCTCAATTAATTTCAATTGGTTACCAGCACGTACAGTTTCTCTAGAAAATCCCAAGTTTGCAATATTTGTTGATCTCCTTATTTTCACCAGGTCATTAACTCACCGAAAGAACTAGATATAAAAGAATCATATCTAGGTTGATTAGATATGACCTACTGCTTACAAAACTGAAGTGTGAATTATATGGAACTGTATTTGTAAATATAGGTGTGATGATGCTGATAGGCAGGGACATAACTTTGCTGGTACAGCTTCACCTGCTTGGCACCCTTTCATTGGTCATAAAGTCATAGAGAGTTGCAGCATGGAAACAAGCCCTTTGGCCCAACTTGTCCATGCTGCCCTTTTGTTAAACCCCTAAGCTAGCCCCAATTGTCCACATTTAGCTGTATCCCTCTAAATCCATCTTACCCATGTAACTGTCTAAATGCTTTTTAAAAGACAAAATTGTATCTGCCTTTACTACTACCTCTGGCAGCTTGTCCAGGCACTCACCACTCTCTATGTGAAAAGATTGCCCCTCTAGACCCTTTTGTATCTCTCCCCTCTCATCTTATGCCCCTTAGTTTTAAACTCTCCTACCTTTGGGAAAAGATATTGACTATCTAGCTGATCTATGCCTCTTATTATTTTATAGACCTCTACGTGATAACCCCTCAGCCTCCTACACTCCAGAGAAAAAAGTCTCAGTCTATCCAGCCTCTCTTTATAATTCAAACCATCAAGTAAATCCTAGTAAATCTTTTCTGCACTCTTCTTAGTTTAATAATATCCTTTCTATAATAGGGTGACCAGAATTGCACACAGTATTCCAAGTGTGGCCTTACCAATGTCTTGTACAATTTCAACAAGACGTCCCAATCCTGTATTTGATGTTCTGACCAATGAAACTGAGCATGCTGAATGCCTTCTTCAACACTCTGTCCACCTATGACTCTACTTTCAAGGAACTATGAACCTGTGCCCCTAGATCTCTTTGTTTTGTAACTTTCCCCAGTGCCGTATCATTAGCTGAGTAAGTCCTGTCTTGGTTCAGTCTATCAAAATGCATCACCTCTCGTTTATCTAAATTAAACTCTATCTGCTGTTTATTAGCCCATTGGTCCAATTGATCAAGATCCCATTGCAATTCGAGATAACCTTCTTCACTGTCCACTATGCCACCAATCTTGGTGTCATATGCAAAGTTACTAATCGTGCCTGCTATATTCTCATCCAAATCATTAATATAAATGACAAATAACAGTGAACACAGCACTGATCCTTGAGGCATACTGCTGATCATGGGCCTCCAGTTTGAAAAACAATTCTCTACAATCATCCTTTGGCTTCTGTCATCAAGTCAATTTTGTATCCATTTAGCTACCTAAACCTGAATCCCATGAGATTTAACCTTATGCAACAACCTACCGAGCAGCACCTTGTCAAAGTCCTGTAGACAACATCAATTGAACTGCCCTCAACTACCTTCCTCGTTACCCCTTCAAAAAACTCAACCAATTTTATGAGACATGGCTTTCCACCCACAAAGCCATGCTGACTGTTCCAAATCAGTCCTCTTCTTTCTCCCAAAGCTCCAATATATGGGAATATATAGAACTGTAAGGAAAGCAATATAATTGTCTCAAAGGTTTGTAAATTTGAATAGTGGAACAAAACTGAAGGAAATGGTGAATAGTTCAAAATTGGCCTGAAATGTGAGTGATAAGTGAGCCTTCTTGCTCGGTCTGCTAAACTTTCTCCTAGATGTCATGCACTGTTGAAAACCAATTGGATGTCCTCAGGTATAAATGAAATGGTGGAACTTTGGAAATTGATGGCTGATTGAAATAATGTCACTAATCACTGATTTACTCTTTTAATGAAGTTTTCTGCTACTTCAGGTGAGAAAGGCTTACAATTAAGTGTACTGTTAAAATTAAATGTGCTCTGAACCAAACACAGTGGAATTCCATTTTAACCCATAGATGGGTGGTGCAGTGCCACAGTGCTTCGCAGCACTAGGAATCTGGGTTCGATTCTGGCTTCAGGTCACTGTTTATGTGGCATTTGCAAGTTCTTCCCGGGTCTGTGTGGGTTTTCTCCGGGTGCTCTGATTTTCTTCTGTAGTCCAAAGATGAGCTGGTTTGGTGCATTGGCTATGTTAATTCTCCCTCAGTGTTCCCAAACAGGCATCAATGTGTGGCAACTAGGTGGTTTTCATACTAACTTCATTGCAGTGTTAATGTAAGCTTTACTTGTGACAGTAATAAATGAAATTTAAAATGTGCAAAGCATCAAACTTTAATCTTCATATGTTATAAGTATCCTTAATTTCATTGGTTGGGCAGAAGTTCCTCTGTTGAAAATATTTTTGGACTTCAAAGAGCAAAGGCAAGTACGATGGTGTCATATTCACACATCTTACTGAAGAGCACACACCTTGTCAATATGATTTCTTCACTTTTTAAAAACTATTTGCTTTTAGAAACCTGGTTCGTGAAACAAATTTTTTAAAAATTTCCTTGACACAGTTTAGACTGGAAGGTCTAAACTTGTGTTGCAGTCAATATTTATAATGTAGCTCTCTGTATGATGACAGCACAGTTGTGGAATTTCATAATACCTGGCTATTTCCCTCTGGTAAAGTGGAAAAGTTACTTATTTCTTAGAATATTGGAGACTGGTAAAATACTAGTAGAACTGCTTATTCAAAACAAACTCGAGTTGCTTTGTCTTAAGAGTTGTTTTGGGACGGCATGGTGGCACAGTGGTTAGTGGTGTTGCCTCACAGCACCAGGGATCCGAGTTTGATTCTAGCCTTGGGTCACTGTCTGTGCACAGTCTGCATCTTCTCCCCGTGGGTTTTCTCTGGGTGATCTCACAGTCCGAAAGACATGCTGGTTAGTTGCATTAGCCATGCTGCATTTTCCCTCAGTGCACCCAAACAGATGCCAGAGTATGGTGACTAGGGGATTTTCACAGTAACCTCACTGCAGCGTTAATGTAAGCCAACTTGTGACACTAATAAATAAACTTTAAAATTCTTTCAGTGTTAACTATAAATGAGGATCACAGTAACAGATTGCGTAAGAAAGGCTTATAGTAAATCTTAAGGCCATTTCTTGTCACATTCCTATAAATGTTGGAACTCTGAAAATTTGGGGTGGTCTGTTGCTTCACTGCATTTTTTTTTAGCTTTTTTGTTTGTAATGTGTGTAGCCAGGCTCAGATGTAAACTGTTTCACCACCTCCACACAGGTTTCAACATGGAGACCATCATGTGCACAGCTTCAAAGTGTTCTGTCTCAAAATTTGATGTCCTGTCCTCTAAGAATTGAGTTTCTGGAAGGGTGTTCTCTGTGAAGATTATCTGCCTGGCTCTTAAGAGAAAGGCAGCTTGCTTCGGGATACAAGACGAAGGAAAAGAAAGGTTTTTAACAAACATAAGGGGATTAAGTTTACAGAGGCATTAGAGGAGTAGAGAAAATGCAGGATGGAGCTTAAGAAATCAATTAGGAGAGCAAAGAGGAGCTATGAAAAGGCTCTGGCTGGTAAAAGTAGGGAAAATCCTAAGATATTCTGTAAGTATATCATTGAGAAGAGGATAACCAGGGAAAGAGTAGGATCCATTTGGGACCAAGCAGGAAATCTGCGGATGGAGGCAGAAAACATTGGTAGGATGTTAAATGAATATTTCACACCTGTCTTCACTCATGAGAATGAGGAGGTACTTGTGGAACTCAGGGAGAGAGACTATAAGTCTCTAGAAATAATTATCATAGGGAGTGACAAGGTATTGATACTGATAGCCAAGTCCCCCACACATGAGGACAGTCTCAACAGAGATCTTGGGTTCATGTCACACTATCTGTAACCCCTATGACTTACCTCGGTTTGCAAAACCTCACATACTGTACTGTCTGGAGACAATACATATCTCTTTAACCTGTACTGAGTGCTCCTTCCACTCACATTGTTAGTCACTTTAAGACTTGAATAGCAGGTTAGGTGCAAAGATTCGCATTCTAATCAGTAATCTGTAAACTGTCTGTGCTGGTACATGTGCTGTCTGAGATTAGAACACCTCATTCACCTGATGAAGAAGATAGCGTTGAAAGCTTGTGAGTTTACTATCAAATAAATCGGTTGGACTTAAACCTGGTGTTGTCAGACTTCTTACCTTGTCATATGAGGAACAGTTGAGGGTCTGTGCTCGTTGGAATTTAGAAGAATAAGGGGGGATCTTATTGAAACCTACAGGATACTGTGAGGCCTGAATAGAGTGGACACGGGGAGGATGTTTCCACAACTAAGAAAATCTAGAACCAGAGTGCACAACCTCATGCTAAAGGGACAATCCTTTAAAACAAAGATGAGGAGGAATTCTTCAGCCAGAGAATGGGGTGAATCTGTGGAACTCTTTGCCGCAGAAGGTAGTGGAGGCCAAATCACTGAATGTCTTTAAGACAGAGAGAGATAGTTCTTGACTAATTTAGGGATCAAGTGTTCTGGGGAAAAGGCAGGAGAATGGGATGAGAAAATAAGTCAGCCATGATTGAATGGCGAAGCAGTCTCGATGGACTGAGTTGCCTAATTCTCATCCTATGTCTTATGGTCTTATGGACATGGTGGATAGGGAGCAGCTCTTCCCCTTAGTTGCAGGGTCAGTTACGAGGAGACAGAAAACTGAGGGGTAGGAAGTTTAGGGGGGATTTGAGGAAATAGTTTTAACCAAGAGAATGGTAACAGTCTGGAATGTGCTGCCTGGGAGGGTGGTGGAAGCAGGATGCCTCACATCCTTTAAAAAGTATCTGGATGAGTACTTGGCATATCATAACATTCAAGGCTATGGGCCAAGAGCTGGCAAGTGGGATTAGGTGGGCAGGTCAGGGCATTTCATACGTCAGTACAGATTTGATGGCCGAAGGGCCTCTTCTGCATAGTAATAATCTGTGATCTGTGATTATAGTAGTAGTTTTGTGTTTCTTTTACTTCTGGATGTGACATCTTCTAAATTTTGATGGCTAATTTAACAAAATCAAGCTTCTTAATGAGAAGTCTTCCCAACAGGAAAGTATATATCTTTTATTATTTCGTAAAATGTGTCTAGGCTGCTTATTGCCCATAGAAAGGGTGCAGAGGAGACTTAGAAGGATGGTGCTGGATTGGGGAGCTTGCCTTATGAGGATAGGTTGAGGGATCTTGGCCTTTTCTCCTTGGAGAGATGAAGGATGAGAGGTGACCTGATAGAGGTGTATAAGATGTTGAGAAGTATCGATTGAGTGGATAGTCAGAGGCTTTTTCCCAGGGTTGAAATGGTTGCTACAAGAGGAAGCAGGTTTAAGGTGCTGGGGAGTAGGTACAGAGGAGATGTCAGCGGTAAGTTTTTCACTCAGAGGGTGATGGGTACGTGGAATGGGCTGCCAGCAATGATGGTGGGGGTGGATTCAATAGGGTCTTTTAAGAGACTTTTAGATAAGTGCATAAAACTTAGTAAGATAGAGGGTTATAGGTAAAACAAGTAATCTCTGGGATAGGGACATGTTTTGTATAACTTTGTGGGCTGAAGGACCTGTATTGTGCTGTAATTTTTTCTATGCTTCTATGTTTCTAATTGCCCTTAAAAAAGCTGTGGTGAACTACCTTCTTGAACTGCTATGTGATTTAGGTACACCCATTGTGCTGTTAGGGAGGAAGTTCCAGGATTTTTGACACAGCCATAGTGAAGGGAAGGTGATGTAGCTCCAAGTTAGGATGGTGTGTGGCTTGGAGGGGAACTTTGCTACAAGCCCTCAGTTGTTAGTAAAGAGGACTTTGCTGAATCAACAGCATTCAATGTGCGGTTTTCATTTCCAAGGCTTAGTTTGATGCCAGGTGGTCTATCTCACTCATTTCCTTTTGACTCTGTAGTAGTTAGGTACAACTAAGTGATTTGCTATTCCATTTCATAGGGCAGTTAAAGTCAACCACATTGCTGGCGGTCTGGCCCAGATGAGGATGGCATATTTCCCTCCGTAAAAGACACTAATGAACAGATGGATTTTACAGCAATTAGTGTTAGTTTCATGGCAACATTACTGAGACTTTCATTAATTGAATTTAATTTCTACCCGCTACTGTGGTGGATTTGAACTCGAGTCCCCAGGACAACAGCCTGTGCTGGTGTTATAACTGCCACCATCTCCACTGCATCACTTCCACCCCTAACCTATCAGGAAACTATGGATGTATTCCACATGATTTTCTGTCAGCTTGTTATAGTACCTGGACAATTATGCCAAGCATGTGCGCAGCTGGTGGCAAGGCTTCTTGCTGGAAGTGCACTTTGGAACTGTTGCTGTTTGTGTAGTCACAGAAAATACTCTGAACACAGCCCTGAGCTCAGCATTCTTTAAGGCTAAGCTCCAGTTTGCATGTTGAACACTTTTGTTGTGATTTGATTTGGTATTTCTGTTTTACCCTTTATCTGAGACTACATAGTAGTAACATGCAAACTATCATGTGATTTAAGTTCAGTATCATAAAATAAATTCCTATTGCCATTATGGTGCTATAGTGGTTAGCACTGCTGCCTCACAGCTCCAGGATCCTGGGTTCGATTACTGGTTTGGTCACTGCCTGTGTGGAATTTGCACATTCTTCCAATATCTGGTTGGGTTTCCTCTGAGTGCTCCAGTTTCCTTACACAATCCCAAGATGTGCAGATTAAGTTGATTGGCCATGCTAAATTGTCCAAAGTGTCCCAGGATGTATAGATATGAGAGATTGAAGGGATTAATGCATGAGGTTGTGTGGATAGAGCCTGGGGTGGGATTGTTGTCATTGCAGACTCAATGGGCTGAATGGCTTTCTTCTGCACGGTAGGGTTTCTATGGTACAGTTGCTGTATTCTCACGGGTCATGATGATTTCATTTAATATTGCCTATAAGTCCTTCTCAACTCTCCATGTTCTCAGTAGAAATCATGGAATCAGTTGAAAAGTAGAGACCAGACTCTCTGATAGCTTTAGGTAAATTTCAGACTTTGTCCTCTGATGTGTAATGGGCTATTGATCTCTGCCAAAGCAACAACAGGAAGCCACCTCAACTGTCCGTTGTTTAGGGTGTGGAAATGTTTCCGTTATTATGTGGTATAGTGGTTAGCACGATGGTTAGGTGCATTGGCTGTGCTAAATTTTCCCTCAGCATACCTGAACAGGTACCAGCGTGGTGGCAACTAGAGGATTTTCACAATAACTTCATTGCACTGTTAATGTAAGCCTATTTATAACATTAATAAATAAACTTAAACTTAAACATATAGTTTTGATGTTTTCAAAAGCAATAGGTGAGTATGCGAGAGAGTCCAAAGACCTGGGTTCGATTCCCGGTTTGGGTCATTGTCAGTGTGGAGTTTGCACATTCTCCCCGTGTCTGCATTGGTTTCCTCTGGGTGCTCCAGTTTCCTCTTACATTCTGAAAGACATGTTGGTTAGATGCATTGACCTGAAAAGGCGCCGGACTATGGTGACTAGAGGAATTTCACAGTAACTTCATTGCAGTATTAATGTAACTTCATGGCAGTGTTAATGTTATTTACGACTAATAATAAACGGAAAATGAAATATCAGCTTGGGTTCTCAGGACTTGATACTGCTGTCATAAGGCTACACCCTCTATTTTTGAAAGCATGATTTTTTTCAACATTCAATTGAGTGGAAATGTTGCAATTTGAACTGAGACAGAGCGAACTGCTTAAGAATGCAAGGCCACATTCCAGAGTGAAGGTGAGATAGAAACAAGTTGCCCCCTGGGAGAGTGAGAAAAGAGAAAGATTTCCTATTAGCCACCAAGGTTGTAACTGTCTTAAAAGGCAAAGTATTGAGTATTGAAACAATGGCTGCCACAGAGGGAGGCACCCAAAACCCTTTGGAAATATTCAATGGGTGAAGAGTAAGGTAAGCCTGCCCAGCCACTATAGAGAGAGATTGCAAGTGATGCAGGCAGTGTTAAGAATCTGTTCAGTAGAGGAAACAGGCTGAAGGTTGCTCTCTCTCCCCCCTTCTATCTTTTGGAATGTGTGCTGCCTGATTTGAGTAGCCAACTCTATCAGCCTAACAAGGTCTCATAATAACTGTAACATTTTTTATATCCGACCACATCCAAGAAAACCAGCTAACCTAAATCAGTCCCAGCATAGGACACTTAACTGTATATTCCGATAAGTTTGTGCATGCATGCATGTACCTACCTCTGTGTATGTGAGGGTTAATAAGTTTGCTCTTTCTTTAACTCAGGAAGCATTGTTTTGATTGGCTCCTTATTACTCATAGCTTAAAAACTTAAATGCATTCTGACTCGGGAAAAATGCAGAGCCTTGTGAAAAAGAAACTTAAATCTTTGTTGTGATCAACGGAAGATGTTAAAGAGGGGAGCCAATTCACCCCTTCTCAACTAGTCTGAACACTATCTTACTGTAAAGTGCATACATGAAAGCATATACATGGGTGACATTGTGGCACAGTGGCTAGTACTGCTACCTCAGTGCCAGAGACCAAGGTTCAATTCCAGGTTTGGCTCACTACTTGTGCAGTCTGCATATCATCCCCCTGTCTGCGTAGCTTTCTTCAGGTGCTCTAGTTTTTTTTCCACAGTCCAAAAGACAAGATGATTAGGAGTATTGGCTGTGCTAAGTTCTCCCTCAGCATACATGAACAGGTGCCAGAGTGGTGGCAACTAGAGAATTTTCACAGTAATTTCATTGCAGTATTAATGTAAGCCTATTTATGACATTAATAAGTAAACTTAAACATATATTTTTGATGTTTTCAAAAGCAATAGGGAGTATATGAGAGAAAATGGGCCTAAACAAATGTATCACTTAGCGTCAAACTTCTTCTATCATGTTGTGATACTTAATAAAATCAGAAACTTTGTGCTGTGGTTGCATAAGATTACTTAATCTCTTGTAGTAACAGTGAATGTAGTGATTAGATGCAGCACAGCCGAGTGATTTTAACAATGGTATGTGATTCCTCTAATAGTATAGTGAGAAAAGGCACTGTCTGCTCTAGCTCTGAATCATACAGGCCTAGGCTATAGTAAACAAAAAGGAATAGCAGTTATGGTGCTGCAGTCAGCCTCAACAGCACAAATGCCATTTTCTACAGATTAGAATGAGCTAGTGCAGAATTGTTATTGTTACCCATTGAAGGGCTCATCCCACAGAGAAGTGCTGTTGCCAGTGGCTGCAGAGGGCAGCTGGTAACAGCCATAACTTTTGAGCTCCAGAATAGTGTCCTTGGGTAAGGATTGCATGGCCATTGCTCAAGAAGTTCAAACTTCCTTTGGATATTTTCCCTGAACTGGAACCATCTGTAATAAGTCTGCAGAGTTAGAAGCCCCTTCACCAAAATCCCTTTATTTACAACTCTAACAGCAGTACAGAGTGCTGGCAGTTAGCAGTCTACCTCTGGGGGTGTCAGAGGAACTGACACTCCCAGTTAAGTACAAGCAAAGACTTCCTGATTGGCCCATTGATTGGATCCTTAATCAGGGATTTCATACTCTGATAGATCAATCTCAATAGCCTGATTGAAGTCATTACAGCTTCCTAAAAGTGTGACTTAAATTGCAAACTGCAGATGTTTCTGACTATATAATGCCAAAAGTTACTGGAAAAAGTTGGAAGAATTAAAGCAACTTCTAGGTAATTACAGCGCTTAACCGCACTAATCCCTCATGGGACTCCTTCCTCTGTCCCAGGATTCCTCCCATCAGCTCACCCTCCCAGGACCAACTCCTCACTCCCCATGGAATTCTGCCCCCACACCTCTCCATACACATGCACACGCACAAACACATACACTAACCCATGACTCACAAGGCTTCTTCCTGCCCTTCCAGGACCAATTTTCAACCCTGTCATCCAGGCCTGACTCCTGACCTCATCACCACCATCACCTTCCCCACTCCCAACCCCATTCTACCCTCTTGCTTTTTGCTCTTGCCCTCCCTCTGGCTGCTGAAAGACATTTCAACCTGGCTGAGTTTTATGCAGCTAGTGCTGTAAAGATAGCATGGGGTACTTCACCTGTTACTGAACTGCCTGCGAATGGATACCCCCAAGCATTTCTTAGAAACCCTACTGTGCAGAAGGAGGCCATTCAGCCCATGGAGTCTGCACTGACAACAAATTTCTCCTGGTCTGACTCAGAAAATCGGGCAAGATAAGATCGCTGAGATTTCCAGGTGAGTAACTTTGAGCTGAGTTGCAATCTGGCTCCATCAGATGTTATGGCCCTGTCTAGGGATGTTTTATGACATTCAAAATGGATAAAGCTGGCACAGTGGCAACATGGTTGGGCAAATGATCTGAATGTAGGCTGGTGCTATAGAGCCTCAGTCACTGAAGTAAATGATGGGCATGGCTCCCACTATTCTCCATCTGTTATTGGTGAAGAACTGTGCTGCATACATCTAGGTTTCTTAATCCTGCCCTAGTGGTTAATGCTTGGTGCCAGGACAATCCACATTTCAGATTTATCCTGGTATATCAAAAGCAATTCCTGAGAATCAGAAACATAAAAACTAGAAGCAGGAGTAGACCATTCGGCTCTTTGAGCCTGCTCCACCCTTCACTATGATCATGGCTGATCATCAAATTCAAAATCCTGATTTCCCCTTTCTCCCATATCCCTTTAACCCCTGATGATTACAAAATAGCAAATAGAAAGCCAAATTAAACAATACTGCTCTGAAGGAAAAGTACAAATCTATTCTGAAATGAATATAGAACCTCTTCACTAGAGCACATTAAGAATGCCTGGTTTATAAACATTATACAGGGTCACTAGTGGTTACTTGGCATTTCTTTTTGCCTAATTCTTTATTCAGTTCTCTTGCCTTTTTGAGCAGAAATCATTCAACTGCTCTAATGGTTTTCTCTGGCTTTGAACATGTAACTGCTTGTCTATCTGGGTGCTGAGTCATTGAGACTTATTGTATTCTGAACATGTTTCATCTAGTTTCGCCAGGTTAGCTTATAATTATTCGTAAGTGTCCACATATAGCATGGCTTGGTGTAAACAGCTGACTTCAGTACCTGCTGCCCGACTTTTTCTTCCTTATTACTGGATCTGAGCGTCATTTGAAGATAATAGCATTCCATGATACTTCTGCATCAAATGAAAATATTCCTTTGTGCAAACTGTACAAATGAAAAATCAATAGAGGGTAAGTAGCTCTATACTTGTTTGATATATAAGCTATAATGTAAGGGTTATAGATGAATAATAGCTTAGAGTTATCCAATGTGCTGGCATGGTGGCACTGCTCTCTCATAGTGCCAGGGACCTGGATTCAATTTCCAGCTTGGGTCACCGACTGTGTGAAGTTTGCACATTCTCCTTGTATTCTGTGTGGATTTCCTCCAGGTGCTTCAGTTTCCTTTCACAGTCTGAAAAACATGCTGATTAGGTGCATTAACTCAAACAGGTTCAGTAATGTGATGACTAGCGGAATTTCGCAGTAACTTCACTGCAGTGTTAATATAAGCCTCACTTGTGACTATAAATAAATAAACTTTTTGCTACACCACTAGCAATTGGTTGTATACTGTGAACTATTGTGTTAGCAAGAAAACAGTGAACATAGGAAATAATGCATAAAGAAAGATGACTTTATGTCGGAACTTTGTCACACCACATAATTGAGAAATAATGATATGACTGATCAATCAGCAAAGTCTGCACAGTGAAATTGCCATCATGCATGGGAGAAATGTTGGTATATGCACACACAGTTACAAACTCATGAGGAATTTTGTGTATTTCCACAGAACAAAAGTGAGGTCTTGGTATATTAAATACCATGTAGGGTTGCTGAATCTAACAAGGAGGTGCAAGTTCTTCAAAGAACACAAGTGGAACTCAGCCTCCCTTCATTCAGTTATCTATTGGCTAGTATTTGAAGTTGGGCAAGGTAAGATCGCTGAGATTTCCAGGTGATCTCAGTGATCAGCACAGTTTGTCCACAGTTCCTGTGACGTTAGTAGTATGTTAACTGCTGATAACAAACGTCCTTGAATTGCAAATTGTCTCCTCTCAGCATTAATTGCAAAGTCTGTTGAGACTAGGTATAAAATTCCACTTCATTGTCGAAGGTCTTTTTGTAAACTAGGGAAATTAGGTGGAAATTATTGGATTCTAGGAAGCACAATTTGCAAGATCAATATGGAGCTAACAGAATCCCCTTAGCTTAATTAAGGGTCAAAGAGGAACTTGGAGGGAAATTGCCTTTCCAGGAAAATAAAAGATGACTGAACTCCAGAGTAAATTGATTTTCAGTCAAAAGAAAGTGCATGTAAGATGTTGATTGTTTAATATCATAAACATTTATGATATGCAGATGCCAGCATTGGACTGGGGTGGGCACAGTAAGAAACCTCACAATACTAGGTTAAAGTCCCAATATGCTTTCATTGCAATCACAAGCTTTCAGAGCACTGCTCCTTCATCACAATCACCTGATGAACAAGAAACGCTCCGAAAACTTGTGATTCCAAATAAACCTACTGTACTTTAACCTCGTGTTGTGAAACTTCTTAACGAACATTTCTGGCATTGAGTTATGTGTAATTTTTCAGCATGAGTTTTACACTTGTGTGCCAAAATTTCCACACAATTTATAGTTTGACTTCTTCACCCTAAGTTGGTTTTATGGAAAATGCCACCCTCGGAGGAGGATGCAAGTTCCCCTCTAAGCAACTCACCGTAGTGACTTGATAATATAGCACCGTTCCTCTGCAGTCATTGGTCAAAATCCTGGAATTCCCTCCCTCACAGTATTCTGGGTCAACTCACAGAATATGAACTGCAGCAAATCAAGAAGGTAGCTCGCCATCACCTTCTCAAGGACAATTAGGGATGGGCAATAAATGCTGGCCAGTCAGCGATGTCCATGTCCCATGAATGAATTTTAAAAAATCCTTCAGTATGATATGGGCAAATGATTGGCTAATGCAATATAAGGTAGATAAATGTGAGGTTATTCACTTTGGTATCAAAAACAAGAAGGCAGATTATTATCTGAATGGCTATAGATTGAGGGAGGGCAATGCGCAACAAGACCTGGCTGTTCTTGTACACCAGTCAGTGAAGGTAAGCATGCAGGTGCAGCAAGCAGTGAAAAAGGCAAATGCTATGCTGGTCTTCAAAGAAAGAGGATTTGAATCCAGAACACCTTGCTGCAATCATAAAGGATCTTGGTGAGACAACACCTGGAATATTGTGTTCAGCATTGGTCTCCTTATCTGAGGAAGAATATTCTTGCTACAGAGGAAGTGCAGAGAAGGTTTATCAGACTGATTCCTGGGATGACGGGATTTAAGGAGAGATTTAAGGAGATTTAAGGAGAGATTGATTACTTTAGGATTGTATTTATTGGAGAATGAGGGAACACGTCATAGAAATCTATAGAAGTCTAACAGAACTAGACAGGGTAGATGCAACAAAGATGATTCCAATAGTGGAGAGTCTAGAACCAGACCAGGGTTGTCTGGCATTTCCATATCCATGGGGGGTGAGGGAGAGTATTAGAACAGTTCGGGGGTGTTTTTGGCATTGCTGGCCCTATCAAGCTTCATCCCACCAACATGACGGTGAAAATCAAGCCCCCAAACTGTATGTGCACAGAGTGCCAGAGAATTTGGAAAGAAAATCCAAACTGTGTAGTTGGAGAGCTGCACACTGACTTTCTCGCCTCAGCTAACATGTGCAACAGTGTAAGATTCTGCCTATTGTTCCTACCGAGGGCGGTCCGGTCTCTGAAAGTTTTTTCTATCTAACTATTCTAATTAACATGCTGTGCAGTATTACCTGATAGTGATTGGACCAACCATACTGTTACAACTGTTATTTATTGACATATGAGGTGGATTCTTATGGCATCTTCTAGCTCTGAGCTCTTCAATTTTCTAAAAGGACAATGTTACAACCAGGATGAGAGGCATGCACAAATTATTTAGCCCTATTGTTCTGCCAGTTATACCAATGATGTAAAAGCCAATTTACTCATCAAAATAGCCAATTGTTTACTTTCTCTCCTGGTCCAAACAATAAAAGAATCTTTAATCAGCTTTTTTTAATAAACTCAGATCAGTTGTTTACTATAAACAAAATTACTATATAACAAATTGCATGTATTGATTAGCAGACAGTTGTAATTGGAAAGGAGAATGATGTCTTTCTTCCCAGAGAGAGAGAGACAGAGAGAGAGAGAGACACACACACACACACATACACACACACACCCACACAGATAAACAAAGGACGAATAAATGTAGGGCGCAATCCTGTGACCTCGCCCTGCCCAACTTTCAATGATCGGGAGAGAGACGAAAAATCAAAAATGTGCCCTTTTTTTTCACCTCCTCTGATCAGAACAGCCCAGTTTTTCCAGCAGATAGGGAACAAAACCAATTTAAATATTTGAGTCCTGAATACTATGGTCAGGGCTCACCTTACCTTTACCACCACACCGGAGAGGACCTTGATCTCAGCAAATTGCTGGTGAATAGATGCCACTTGATGGCACTGACAGTGATACATGCCATCAATTTTGCGATGACTCATAATATACTGGGAGAGCAGTAATTGGCTGGATTAGATTTGTTCTAGTTGTTATGTGTACAGTACATGCCCGGGCAATAATCTGGGTTGTCAGGTAAATGCCAACATTGTTGCTGTACAAGAACGGCTTGGTTAGAGGAACAGTTAGATCTGGAGCAGCATGAGCTACCCAGATTTGTAGCTTTGCTATAACCAGTATGCTTGAATATTTCTTGAAATGATGTGGAATAAATCAAATTAGTTGAAGATTAGCATCTGTGATGGTGGAAATCTTAGGGGAAGGCTGGGTGGATATTTCACTCAATGTTTCTAGTTGCAAATGGTTCAGACTTATTTTTTTGCTCTTGAATGCTGGTTATGCCATCATTGTGGGCGGGGTGGAGGGGAATGCTCATGGATCTTTCTCCTGCCATTAGTTCACTTGTTCACCATTATTTATGACTGAGTGAGTGTGGCAGGATTGTTGTGTTTTGATCTGATTGGGTGGTTGTGGAATTGCTTAGCTTTGTATATAATATCCTACCTCCATTGTTTAACGTGCATGTTTTCCTGTGTTGTATCTTCACCAGTTTATCATTTGATTTTTGGGTATTGGTGAGGTTCCTGACATGCTTTGTGTGGGCCTCATTGAACCGGGGTTGACCTTCTAATTTGATGGTAGTGCCAGAGTGAAGGGCATGCTAGAGTTTCAGATTGTGGTGGAACACAATTCTACTGTAGATGTCCCAGAAAGCCTTATGGATGCCCAATCTTGAGCTGCTAGACTGTTCTGAATCTATCTCTTTTAGCACAGTGGTAGGTCCACACAACATGATGAAGGATATTTGCAGTGTGCAAATGGCGCTTGGCCTCCATGAGGATTGTTGGGTTGTTGTTCCTGTCAAGGAAAGGTGCAACTGCTGCACATATGATGATGAAGTCACCTGGGTTTCTTGCTTCATGTTGGTTTTCTCACCTTCTGCCACAAGTCCAGTCTGATGGCTATGCCCTTCAGGACTCACAGAGTCGGTGCAGACTCGGTGAGCCAAATGGCCTCCTTCTTCACTGTAGGGATTCTATGACTTGCCAGCTGAATGGTTAATATTGATACTACAAAGCTACTCTTGGTGATGGATAATGCTGTTCCCCCAATCAACAATACCTCACTGCTCCTGCCATTAGCATCATAGAATTCCTACAGTGCAAAAGGAGGCCATTCAGTCCATCAAGCCTGCTATGTCAACAATTCACCCAAGCCCTATTCCAGTAAGCCCATGTATTTACCCAGCTAATCGTTCTGTTCCTAAGGGGCAATTTAGCATGGCCAATCAACCTAACCCTTTGGTGTATTTGGAGCATTGTGGAACATTATTTCAAAATAGAGGAAAAGTAGTAGGTACTAATTAACAGGAAATTTCACTCTTGCTGTGGACCCACAATCTGAGCCTGGAGTCAAGGTTGAGGATTTACAGGGTCCTGCCCTCATGACCATAAAGCAGTGTACCATCATCTGTGGTGGGTTAGTCCTGTAGGTGGGGCAGGATATATCCTAAAGATGATGAAAGAGAAGTCTGAAAGGCAAGATTCCGTGAGCATGACTATGTCAGACAGCAATCTCCCAATTTTGGCAGATGAGTGAGGAGGACTTGAGGATGAACTGCACTGAGAATTCCATTTCCACATCAGAAGCCTAGGTAGCTGTCAGGTGTCTGCCTGGTTTTATTCCTATCAGACTTTATTGTAGTGATTTGATACAACTGAGTGGCTTGCTAGGCCATTTCAGAAGGCAGTTAATAGTCAACCATATTGCTGTGGAGCTGGAGTCACACATAGGCTACGCAGGGTAAGGATGGTGGGTTTCCATGTGAACCTGGTGAATTTTTATGAAAATCTGGCTGTTTTGTACTTATCATTTCTGAGCAATCTCAGATTTATTAACTGAAATCAAATTCCACCAGCTGCCATGATGGGATTTGAATTTATGTCTCTGGATCAGTAGTCCAGGTCTCTGGGTTACTAGTAATATAAGAACCAAGCTATGATAGCCAACGTCAAGGCAGCAACTGTGACCCAAATTCATGGCACAGGTATTAAATTCTTTGGAAAGTAGAAGGGCAGAAGTACAATAAAAGAGACGCTACTGAAGTGTTAGTGAATGGAAAATGTCTTGCTTTCCCCAGGGATTAGGTCCTCTGTTTATATTATGCATATTGAAGGCAATAGATCAAAGTTTACAGATAATACTAAGAAGGACCTTTGAGGTACCGGGAGACTGGAAAAAACTCTAGGTCAGTGAGAATTCTCCAAGCCAGTTTTAGGAGGAATAAACTTCAAAGTCTACTTGAAGATTAGAGAATGGATTTTATGAGGGGGGAGTCAGAGAAAACCTGGCACCCTTTATGATTTGCATTCAAAATTCAATTATTTGAACACCCGCAGTTCTATTTTCTGGAACTACCTCATAAGTAACCATATCGTTCACTGGCCTGTGGCATACCAATCTAATGGGCTCCAAGAAACAGTATTGCAGTAATCACTAAGATTTGAGGTTGTAGCCAAATCTTAGAGATTGCCAAATATTTCAAAACAATCCGAAGTCAATATTCCCACGCTACGCCATATCTTTTGATACCCTTAATAACTGTCGATCTCAGTACTCAAAGATTGAGTCTTCACAGCCCTCTGGGCTAGAAAATTCCAAAGACTCATTGAGTGAAAAAATTTCTCCTAAACTCAGCCTTAAATTACGCACCTCTTACGCTAGGGGAAACATCCTTCCTGCAGCCACCCTATCCAGACCTTTATGATTTTTTTTCAATGAAATCCTCTCTTGTTCTCCTAAACTCTAGAGAACACAGGTCTAGTCTCCCTTGTCTCTTCTGATAGCACTATCCTGCCATCCCGGGAATCAGTCTGGTGAACCTTTGTTACATTCTCTCTATGGCAAGTATATCCTTCCTTATATAAGGAGACCAGGGCTATATACAACACTGGCACCACTTCTTTATTCCTGGACTCAAATCCTCTTGTAATAAAAGCAAACATACAAAGAACAAAGAAAATTACATCAGAGGAACAGGCCCTTCAGTCCTCCAAGCCTGCCTGACTTAGCCAAAAACATTCAACCATTTTGGGGACCATATCCCTCTATTCTCATCCTATTCATATATTTGTCAAGATGCCCCTTAAAAGTCGCTATTGTATCCGCTTCCACTACTTCCCCCAGCAACGATTTCCAAGCACCCACTACTCACTGTGTAAAAAATATGCCTAGTATATCTTCTTTAAACCTTGCCCCTTGCATCTTAAACCTGTGCACCCTAGTAATTGACTCTTCCACCCTGGGAAAAAGCTTCCGATTATCAACTCTGTCCATGATCTTGTAGACTTCTATCAAGTCGCCCCTCAACCTCCGTCGTTCCGGTGAGAGCAGACCAAGTTTCTCCAATCTCTCCTTGTAGCTAATGCTCTCCATACCAGGCAACATCCTGATAGATATTTTCTGTACCCTCTCCAAAGCCTCCACATCCTGCAGGGTAGTGTGGCAACCAGAATTGAACACTGTATTCCAAGTGAGGTCTAACAAAGGTTCTATAAAGCTGCAATATAACTTGTCAATTTTTAAACTCAATGCCCCAGCCGATGAAGACAAGTCTGCCTTTTGCTATCTTGATTATTGCTGCACCTTGTTCAGTGGCTCACGAACAAGGACCCTGGGTCCCTTTGGATAGCAACACTTCCTAATCTCTCCCCATTTAAGAAATATACACATTTCTGTTTCTCTTACCAAAGTAGATGGAGGCAATTCTTCCAGCCCGCTGTGCTGCTCTAGTATTCTCGATTCTCCTATCCCACTGCTCTTTAGTATCCTGTATTAATAGGGATATGAAGTATAAGAGTAAGGAAGTTATATTTAATTTGTACATGACACCAGTTTGGGCTCAGCAGGAAAATTTTGACCAGCTCTGAGCATCACATTTTAGAAAGGATGTGGTTTCATTTGATTTATTATTATCACATGTTTACGGTGGAAAGTAATGTTTCTTGTGCGCTACACAGACAAAGCATTCCATTCATAGAAAAGGAAAAGAAAGAGTGCAGAATGTAGTGTTACAGTCATAGTTAGGGTGTAGAGAAAAGATCAACTTAATACAACATAAGTCAATTCAAAAGTCTGATGGCAGCATGGAAGAAGTTGTTCTTGAATTGGTTAGTATGTCACCTTTTGTATCCTTCTCCTGATGGAAAAAGGTGGAAGAAAGAATGTCCAGGCTGCATAGAGTTCTTAATTATGCTGGCTGCTTTTCTGAGGCAGCAGGAAGTGTATACAAAGTCAATGGATGGGAGGCTGGTTTGCGTAATGGACTGGGTTTCGTTCACAAGCTTTAATAGCTTCTTGCAGTCTTGGGCAGAGCAGGAGCCATATCAAGCTGTGATACATCCAGAAAGAATGCATTCTGTGGTATATCAGTAAAGAGAGTCGTATTGGACGTGCCAAATTTTCTCAATCTCCTTACAAAGTAGAGGAGTTGGTGGGCTTTTTTTAAAATATCAATGTTGGGAACCAGGCCAAGTTGTTAGTGATCTAGACACCTCGAAATTTGAAGCTCTCAACCATTTCTACTTCACACTTGTTGATGTAGACAGGGGCATGTCCTTCACTACACTCCCTAAAGTCAATGACTATCTGTTTCATTTTATTGAAATTGAGGGAAATATTGTTGTCGTCACACCAGTTCACCACATTCTCTATCTTTTTCCTATATTCTGTCTCATCATTGTTTGAGATCTGACCCACTGCGGTGGTGTCATCAACAAACTTGAAAATTGAACTGGAGGGAAATTTGGTCACATAGTCATAGGTGTATAAGGAGCATAGAAAGGAGCTAAGGACACAGCCTTATGGGGCACCGGTGTTGAGAATGTTTGCGGAAGTGGTGTTGTTGCCTAACCTTACTGATTGTGGTCTATGGGTTAGGAAGTTCAGAATCCAGTTGCAGAGGGAGTAGTCAAGGCTCAGGACACGGAGTTTGAAGGTAAGTTTCATAGGAATAATGGTGTTGAAGGCTGAGCTATAGCCAATAAATAGGAGTCTGACATTGAAGTCTTTGTTATTTAGATGTCCCAGGGCTGAGTGCAGGGCCAAGGAGATGGCGTCTGCTGTGGATCTGTGACAGCAATAGGCAAACTGTAGTGGATCCAGGCAATCTGGGAAGCCAGAATTGATTCGTGCCATGACAAATTTTCAAAGCACTTCATAATGATGAATGTCAGAACATTAATGACTGGCAGTCATTAAGGGTTTGGGAGAATTCCACCCTAAATGTTCAATTATCACATTGCTTATAATTGTCTCTGGCATTTTCCCTACTATAGCTGCAGAGCTAATAGATCTGTAGTTCCCTGTTTATGCTCTTCCTCTCTTGTGTAATAGTGGGCCTGCATTAGCCTGAGGGAAAGAACTGAAGGATGTGCATTTTACATTGTCATTCAATAATCTTCCAGAAAATTCTTCAGCATCGCTGTAACATCTGGTACTTATTTGGTACTATCTCTATTCTCCCTCTACTCCGAAACCTGTTATTGCTGGATATTTTCAGTTGTATTATCCACCCATGGGTGCTGACTAGAAAAGTTACCTCTCCAGTTGGCTGGAGTAAAGAATTCTTGTTATTAATGATGTAGCTGCATTCTCTGAACGTGACAAGAATCGTTTGGACAGCTGTCTGAATGGGTTTCTCAACAAGGACATCTTATCTATGGGTTCCTTGAAAGCACAGCTAAGTAATTTAAAAATAAAGTGATGCTCTGAATGGTAATCCCTGTGTATCATTCTCTCAATCCCCACCCCAATTGTAAATACAACTACTTGGTGACCATTTGGGTCCAAAGCGATGTACTGGGAGCAAAGCTGCTGGGAGATGGATAGATCTTAAATTTTGACAGCATTAATGGTGTGGTACCAGACTTAAATATCACCCATATATCTGCAGCAGAATCCACAAAATAACCAGAGGTGGTCCCAGGATCGACCTGTGGGTGAATTCTCTGAGGGGAATTCTCTGTTCCTTCCTTCTGTTCCTCCTAAAATAAAAATGATCCTGAAATTTTGAGTCCAGTTGCAGGCCTCCAGAATTTCCTCCCAATAGCCATCAAATCTCCTTAATCAAGAGATTTAAGAAATTTGGCATGTCCGATACGACTCTCACCAACTTTTACTGATGCACCATTGAAAGCATTCTTTCTGGTTGTATCACAGCTTGACATGGCTCCTGCTCTGCCCAAGACTGCAAGAAGCTACAAAAGCTTGTGAACAAAACCCAGTCCATTACGCAAACCAGCCTCCAGAATTTCCTCCCAATAGCCATCAAAGGGTCTGATAAGTGGCAACCTTAGAAGTGTCATCGGTATTGGAACAGTTAGGAGCTGTACATCTGGCTGCTGTAATGTGGTTGTGTCATTCCTCAATTCCTACGAAAAGATCTGTGACTCTTTTAAACTGTTTATGTTTGAGATAATTGTTCTTCTCCAATTTGATCACCTCACGCATCCTTGATTTTGCTTTGCTTCCCCATCGGCCTGGAACTCCTTCCTTAAACCTTTCTACACCTCTCTCTCATTTCATCATAGGATCCCTACAATACAGAAAAAGGTCATTCGGCACATCGAGTCTGCACCGACCACAATTCCACCCAGGCCCTATTTCCATAACCCCACATATTTACTCTGCTAATCCTCTGACACTAAGGATAATTTAGCATGGCCAATCAAGCTATCCAGCACATCTTTGGACTGTGGGAGGAAACTGGAGCACCTGGAAGAAACCCACCCAGACACTGGAAGAATGTGCAAATACCGCACCAGAAATTACTCAAAGCCAAAATTGAACTGTGGTTCCTAGCACTGTGAGAAAGCAGTGCTAGCCACTGTGCCACCCAAAGTTTAAATTGCTCCTTGAAAACTATCACTTTGAACAAGCTTGGTGTCAAATTAACCTGATGACATGGTACTATTTTAAAGGCATAAGTGGATAAGTTGGTGTTGCTATAGGTTTTGAGGCTGACACTAACATGAAGTTTGCTATCCAGTCAAGGGAAGTGTCATTCATTAACTGACCTTGGAAGGATACAAGGAAGCTGACACATGGCAGCAGTTTGGGTATGTGATACTTCACTGCAGAACAACCCTGAAAATCCAGCCCGAAGCTGTCTACATAATATGTTGGGATATGGGATTAATGTGCTGGGGAGCAAGTACAGAGGAGATGTTAGAGGTAAGTTTTTCACTCAGAGGGTGGTGAGTGAATGGAATCGGCTGCCATCAGTGATAGAACATAGAACATAGAACATTACAGCACAGAACAGGCCCTTCGGCCTTCGATGTTGCGCCGACCAATATAAAAAGCAATGCCCCTCCAAACTAAACCATTCCCTTCTCTTCCATATACTTATCAACTAACCTCTTTAACGCCACCAAACTTGGCGCATCTACAACAGCTGCAGGCAGGGCATTCCACTCCCGAACCACCCTTTGGGTAAAGAACCTACCTCTGATATCCGTCCTATAACTATCACCCCTTAATTTAAAGCTGTGTCCCTCGTGCTAGCTTTTTCCATCCTAGGAAAAAGGCTATCACTGTCCTCCCTATCTAAACCTCTAATCATCTTATATGTTTCGATCAGGTCCCCTCTTAGCCTCCTCCTTTCTAACGAAAACAACCTCAAATCCCTCAGCCTCTCCTCATAAGACCTGCCCTCCATACCAGGCAACATCCTGGTAAAACCTCCTCTGTACCCTCTCCAATGCCTCCACATCTTTCTTATAATGCGGCGACCAGAACTGCACACAATACTCCAAGTGCGGCCGCACTAGAGTTTTGTACAGTTGCAACATGACGTTGCGGCTCCGAAATTCAATCCCCCTACCAATAAAAGCTAAGACTCCGTATGCCTTCTGAACAACCTTATTGACTTGACTGCCTACTTTCAGGGATCTATGCACAAATACACCAAGATCCCTCTGTTCATCAACACTATTAAGAATCCTACCATTAGCCCTATACTCTACACATTATTCCTGCCAAAGTGCATTACCTCACACGTTTCCACATTAAACTCCATTTGCCACCTCTCAGCCCAGCTCTGCAACTTGTCCAAGTCTCTCTGCAAACTATAACACCCCTCTTCACTATTTACCACTCCACCGACTTTAGTGTCATCTGCAAATTTACTAATCCATCCCTCAGTACCCTCATCCAGATCAATTATAAAAATTACAAACAGCAGGGGCCCCAAAACAGACCCCTGAGGTAACCACTTGTCACCGAACTCCACGATGAATATCTCCCATCAACCACAACCCTCTGTCTTCTATCTGCTAGCCAATTCCTAGCCCAATTAGCTAAATCACCCTCTATCCCATACATCTGCATTTTCTGCAGAAGTCTTCCATGTGCCACCTTATCAAACGCCTTACTAAAGTCCATATATACCACATCAACCGCCTTACCCCCATCCACCTCCTTAGTCACTTTTTCAAAAAAACTCAATGAGGTTAGTAAGGCACGACCTACCCTTCACAAAACCATGCTGACTATCTCCAATCAATTCATTACTCTCTAAATAACTATAAATCCTATCCCTAATTATTCTCTCCAACACTTTGCCCACAACAGAAGTAAGACTCACTGGCTATAATTCCCTGGAAGGTCTCTCTTCCCCTTCTTGAACAACGGGACCACATTCGCTATCCTCCAGTCCTCCGGAACCACACCAGTAACCAACGACGACCTGAAGATCAGAGCCAGAGGCTCTGCAATCTCCTCTCTTGCCTCCCCGAGAATCCTAGGGTAAATCCCATCCGGCCCAGGGGACTTATCCAACTTCAAACCCTCGAGAATATCTAGCACATCCTCCCTATCTACTTCGATACCTTCCAGTTTGCTACCCTGTACCTCAGTGTTCTCCATAACTACATTACATCACCCTGCGTGAATACCGAAGAGAAATATTTATTCAGTACCTCTCCAATCTCCTCAGGCTCCACGCACAACTTCCCACTGCTGTCTATGACTGGCCTTAATCTTGCCCTAACCAATCTTCTATTCTTAACATATCTAAAGAAAGCTTTAGGATTCTCCTTGATCCTATCAGCCAAAGTCTTCTCCTGTCCCCTCTTAGCTCTCCTCAACTCACTCTTTAGCTCCCTCCTGGCTAATCTATAGCTATCCATTGCACTAACTGAGCCTTCAAGCCTCATCCTGACATAAGCCTCCTTTTTCTTCTTAACCAGCAAATCAACTTTTTCGTACACCAAGGCTCTCTTACTCGACCATTTCCTCCCTGCCTGACAGGGACATACTTATCAAGGACTCGCAGCAGCTGCTCCTTGAAGAAGCACCACATTCCAGATGTTCCCAGTCCCTGTAGTTCCCTAGTCCAATCTATGCACCCTAATTCTCTCCTGATGGCCTCATAATTACCCTTCCCCCAGCTATAACTACAGCCCCCAGCTTCATGCCTATCCCTGTCCATCACTAAGGTGAACATAACCGAATTGTGGTCACTATCACCAAAATGTTCACTAACGTCCAAGCCTAACACCTGGTCTGGCTCATTGCCCAGCACCAAATCCAATGTAGCCTCACCTCGAGTTGGCCTATCTACATACTGAGTCAAAAAACCTTCCTGCACACTTTGTACAAAAACTGACCCCTCTAACGAGCTAGAGTATAGCTATTCCAATCAATATTAGTAAAGTTAAAGTCCCCCATAACAATTACCCTATTACTTTCACTCCTGACCAGGTGGCTGATGGTAGAGGCGAACTTGCTGGGGTCTTTTAAAAGACTTCTGGATGAATATATGGGATTTAATGGGATTGGGAGTTACAGTTCTATGGCATGGTAGGTATGGATATGATCGGCACAACTTGTGGGCCGAAGGGCCTGTTTGTGCAGTAGTGTTCTATATTCTATGGGAGTAGGGCTTGGGTTGTGTTCGGTGCAGACTTGATGGGCCGAAGGGCCTCTTTCTGCACTGTAGGGTTCTATGATTCTATTCTACAATTTTACATCTCTGTCATATGAAAATGTTTTTTCTATTTACGTTCTATTCTGTGAAGGGAAAGTTTAATTAAATAAACACATGTGGGAAAAAGAAATGAAGTTATGCTGATAGGGTTAAACAAAGCGGGGTGTGGGGAGGCTTATATGCAATATAAACACTGGCTGAACACCAGATAGGCCGAATGGCAGTTTCTGTGCCGTGAGCCCGTTGTAATTCTGTGCACATGTATACATTTTTTAAAAAAAGTTCTTTAACTTGGGTCACTTAAAATGAATTCTTGTTTAAGAATTTTTTTAAAGCATAAATAAGATGTAGTCTTGTACTGTACGTGACCTTGCCTTCCAAAGCAAAAACACTCTTTTCCTGTTTTATTTATGTTCCCATTAACTCCAGGCAGGAAGCATTAAGTGGGTGTGTTATAAACATTTTCACTGCCCAGATTAGGCTTCCTACGGGTGGCCCACGGAATAGCTTGTCCTCTAATCTAGAGCGGGCGGGCTGTATTTTTCTTCGGAGGCTGGAAGCTGATTGAAGTAAGATGGGAGGAAGCAAAGTGAAAGGGGAGGGTGATTAGTGCGAGGGAAGCGGTGGAAGGTGGAAGGGAGGGGGAGGGAGGGGAACCTTCGCGTGTATCTGGGGCAGGGATAGGGTCCTCCTCTCAGCAACACGTGACGAGCAAGAAAACAGCCAAGTGCGAATAAGACTGCAGCAGCCAAGCACATGCAGGCAGATGCCAGGAAAAATAGAAAACAGTGCTTGTCGAAGAGCTCGATGCGACAGCACGCTCCAGTTAGTCAGCAGCTGGACTGCTACACACTTCAGACAACAGTTACCCCCCTCCCCTCCCCTCCGTCACAGCTGCAGTAAAAGGTGATTACACCAATTAACAGCCACATGGGAATGATAACCTGCTCAGACAGGAGGATCAGCACAGGGCACCAGCTGCCCCAGAGAGAGGGGAAGTGAATCGAGAGATATGAGATTCCTGAGAACACAGCAGGTAAGAAGGAAAACTTTGCGATCGTTGGGCAGTTGACGTGTTTGCGTTTATCGTGATGATGCTTAAGCCGTGCCCCATAATGTAAAGGAATTCTAATGGGTCCAGGTACAGGACAGTCTGTGTTGACTATGGAAAGTATTTGTTACCTCAGTTAAAACTTCAGTTTCCACAGCGTTCAATAGGAGCTGTTTAACCACAAGGCAAAGTAAAATCAAAGCTTTAAATGATGTAATAGATATTTTTCATATTTCAGTTGCGTTGCTTGCCATAAATTGATTTCTGTCTGGTTACTTTTCTCTTCACTGGGAGTTTTTGATGCATGCCTCTCGTCGCGGTAATATTCTTTATATGGCTCACTCTCCCACGTACTTCAATATAAATGTGTTATGGTTAACAATCAGCATTTTTACAAATGGCTCAATACAATATGAACCATATCCGAAGATCGATATTTACTCCCGTCTCTGGCAGAAACTGGGTGGGCAGTGAAAACTGACACAGCAGCTTTCCTCCTCTGATACCACGGGAAGTAATTTTAACCTGTTTTTAGCACCTATCTGGAAGATAAGATGGAAAGCAGCGGTGACCTGCTTTAAATGTGCAGATAAGATCTGAGGTTAATGGAACACAGGTGCGGTTTTTGCCCAAAGACGGCGTAAGGTCCACGGCACTGAGGTTTCATAAACAGGACATCTGTAAGGCAAGCTAATCCGGATCAGCGGAGATATTCTTTTGGTGTTTGGTGGACCAGATAGTGCAGAAGGTTTTCCCCCTGCCCCACAGCTCTCCTCCACCATGATATCCATTGATTTTTACCTTCCTTCCTGGACCCTACTTCCTTTTGCACTTAGTTGACTATTGCAAAGTTCCCCCATGTTCCCAACCACAAGCCTTCTGAGGTTAGAAATTCCACCTCTAACCATCAGCCAGCTATGGCTTCCCCCTGGGTTTGGACAGAAGCTAATTAACAGCCAAACTCCCTGGCCTTGAGCTGTCGGGTCCAGAACTATACAAAATGCAAAATTGGTTGAATAATAGGAAGCAGAGATAAATGGTCAATGGATAATTTTCAGACTGGAGGAAGGTTTGTAAAATCTTGGTGTGCAAGGAACAAGTTCAAAGGTTGCAGTTTGTAAACTGTGGAGAGGATCGTGTAGAATTTCAAAAGGATATTGGCAAGTTGGTTGAGTGGACAGGTAGGTGGCAGATGAAGTTTAATGCGGGAATTTGTGAAGTGATGCAATTTTCTAGGAAGAACGAGGAGAGACAACATAAAATAAAGGTTAAAATTCTTAAGCGCTGCAGGAGTAGAAGAGCTTGTGTGTGTATGTAGTCATTGAAAGTGGCAGGACAGATGGAGAGAGTAATATTAGTATTTTGCACTTTTAAATAGTGACATAAAGTACAAGAGCAAAGAGATTATGTTGAAATTCTACAAGTCACTATTTAAACCTCAGCTGAAATATTTTGTATAATTCTGCCATCCTATAGGAAGGTGGTGAATGTATCAGAGTGCTGAAGAGGTTTACAAGAATAGTTCTAGGAATGAGAAACTTCAGCTAGATTGGAGAGAGCTGAAGAAGGTTAAAAGGAGATTTGATAGAGATGCTCAAAATTCTGAGAGGACTTTACATAGTAGATAGGAAGATGCAGAGTGGCACTGTAGCATTGTGGTTAGTACTGCTGCCTTCCAGTGCTAAGGACCTGGGTTCAATTCTAGCCTCTGGTCACTGTCTGTGTGAAGTTTGCATGTTTTCTTTGTTTCTGTGTGGGTTTCCTCTGGGTGCTCTGGTTTTCTCCTATAGTCCAAAAATGTGCAGGTTAGATTGATTGGCCATGCTCAATTATTCCTTAGTGTCAGGGAAATTGGCCAGGTGAATATGTGGGTTCTGGAGTTAGGACTAGGGTATATAGTTCAGGTTGTATGGGCTGAATGGCCTTTTCTGCATCGTAAGGATTTTAAGACACTGTTCCCACGTGTAAAAGGATCAAGAATGGGAGAGATCCAATTTAAAGTGATTTGTAAAAGAAGTAAATGTGAAACAAGAAAAAGCTTTTTCACTCAGCAAGAGATTTGGTTCTGAAATGCACTATGTGGAAGTATGGTGGAGACATGTTTATTCGAGGAATTTGAGAGGGCATTAGATGATAACTTGAATAGAACAATGTGCTGGGGTACAGGGAAAAGACAGGAGAATGGCAGTACAGTATGGCCACCTTCTGCCCCATAACAATTCTGGAATTCTGTGATTTGTCATCTGCTTCAGTCCCTCCTGCGTAGCCTAGACATTAACATCTAGGCTTTTATATGACACAATATCCGTTGTAAAGCACTAGGGAGAGAAAAATACAAAAAACAGAAAAAGGTTAAAAACTTTAGCAGGCCTGGCACAGAGAATGGAGCCAACATTTCGGGGCCATCCAGACTTGAAACGTTAGCTCTATTATCACTCCACAGATGCTGTCAGACTTGCTGAGATTTCCCAGCATTTCCTGTTTTTGTTTCAGATTCGCAGTAATCTGCTGTTATGTTAGGGGTAGAAAGGTGCTGGCACATGTTGGCCTGGCAAAGCTCGGTGTTGGCGAGTGATGATAATGACTGGGTATCACTTTATTCCTGGGATCAGGAATTGAGAGTGACTGGGAGTGAAAGGTATGTTAAGCAAACGGATTTTCATGGAGCAGTATAAGAACAAAATGGGAAGTGAATAAATGCATGAAATTCCATCATTGGAACGTTATCTGGAGCTAATTTTACTGATTTATTCTACCTTCTAATAAAAAGGAAAGTTCCCCAAGGTATATTTAACCTTTGAGCACTTCACAACAGTGTACAGACTGCAATTCACCATCAGTGTGCATATTTTGTTTTTTGACTTTGACAGAAAAATCTAGGGACTGATTTATGCCAGAATATGAACTTGCTATATTTTTGTGGTGCATTTTGATGCAGCCTCAGCATGAGGTACTATATTCAGAGGGAGAGAACAAAGGAAGCGTTTGACATGCATTCGCTGCCAGGAATAATCACAGCGGGTTGCACACGGCCTTTTTTGTGTGATTAGGGGACTGAGTGCTGAGCTGCATACGAGTAACCAAGCTGCAAGAAACTTGCTTGCTTCAGTTGGGTGAGTTTAGGCAGTTAATGGATAAGTTGTTGACCAATCAGAAGGTCACTGATAGCAACCATGGAATAACTATACAAACTGTTCTGCTCCGCTAATTGAGTGAGTAGTCCTGTTAGCAGGTGTTATCTCCAGGAAAGAAGCACTAGAAGTATGACGAGAGAATTGTTATTGGAGTTTGATGCCATTCAGTAAGTATTAATTCCTGTTTTGGCTAACAATATGTTGTGCCTTGGAAAGAAGGGAGAAGTGAGCCAGTTTTCCTTTTCCTAGTCACTATCCAGTGATCCTTCAGGAAAGAATGCATGGGAATCTTGGATGAAGGAAGCATGGGGAACAGTTGTAATGCCTGCTGTTGGTGGACAGCCTGCCAACAGTCAGTTTAGCATCACATTTAAGTAAAGTTACTCTGTTGAGGAAACAAAGGCATGCTGATTAAATCTTGGGCATAAACTGAGAAAAATAATATGCGGCTATTGTCTGTTGAAGGATTAATCTGCAGAGTAAGGATCTCACTGACCCTAGGGAACCAATTGGGGGGGAAAAGGGTCATAAATTTATAGGTTCATAAGATATAGGCACAAAGTTAAGCCATTTGGCCTACCAAGTCTGCTCTGCCTTCGATCATGGCTGATATGGTCCTCATCCCCATTTTCCTGCTTTCCTCCCATAACTTTTCAACACATTACCAATTAAAAATCAATCTAACTCCTCAAATTTACTCTCTGTCCTAGTAGCCACTGCACTTTGGGTAGCAAATCCCACAGATTCACAACCCTTTGGGAGAAGTTTCTCCTCAGCTCTATTTTAAATTTTCTACCCCTTTATCCTAAGACTATGAGCTCTCGTCCTAGAGGAAATATTGGTTCCATGTCTCCAAGGTGGGGGATTACCCTGATAACCATGAGCTTCCATTCTCAGAACCATTTTTGGGAACTAATGGAGCTGCTCTGTACAGTTTTAACTTGTAAAGCAATGAGTTGTTTTCCCTAAACTGGTGAATGAGCATCTTTACATTTGACAACGACAATAAGAAAAAATCATCCTCAGGCTGAGAGTATCCAGTTTACATTGAAGTTAAGTGAAGTTGAGAAAAGAAAAGATTACTTACCAATGCCCCTTTTTGGACGGTTAGGTCCATTTGACTCCTCCTCGGAAGATTGGACACAATACATAGAGCGAATTAATCCCAGGTGAATGAAATAGGGGAGGAGGCAAAGCACCAGAGTGCGTATCGAACCAAACTTATAATCTGACTCGCCGTCTCTAAACTCCAAAAATGCCCAACTTCAACTCGCTCATTGAGTTCATGGAATTGGTGAAATCACATTTTCAGTCAAAACCATCAGCCATACTCCAGAGATTCAGGGTAAGTCAAGGGGGAGAACCCCAGGTGAAACAATTGCATTGTATGTCACTAAGTTGAAGCAAACGTCAGAATATTGTAATTTTTAAACCACCTTGAATGATGTGTTATAGGACAGATTAGTCTGGGTGAATAACAAAGTGATTCAACAGAGATTATTTGCAAAGGTCCATATAAATTTTAAATGAACAATGGAGATAATGCAGGCAATGGGAAGCACGGGAGACTGTATTCACAAATGCTGAGCTTCAAAACTTCACTACACGCAATGGTTATAAAACACATTAAAACTGTCGTTACCACCTAGCATCCAATGAACAGCCTGAGCGGGCTATCCAAACGCACAGCAATGGGAGTCCTAGCAGCAGAGCTGTTAGTGAACTGTCATCTCAGAATGAGACTCAGCCTCAAGTTTCCAAATTTGCCGGGGAGGATAGAGGCCAGCTGAAGCAATCAACAGGCAAGCCATAATTCATGTCAGTCAACACGGTCACTCATGGTGGATGACACTGTCTATGTGAGGAATTTTGGTAGTGGGTTGAGTCAGGTCCCTGGAATTCTTGTGCTTAAATAAGAGGGCAGATGATGAAATATGAGTAAACTAGCTAATAAATATAAAAATGATAGGAAGAGTTTTTTTTTTTTGCAGTATGTAAAAGGCAAGAGAGAGGCAAAAATAGCCATTGGACCACTGGAAAATGAGCTGGAGAAGTAGTAATAGGAAACAAAGCAATGGCAGAGGAACTGAATAGTTACTTTGCATTAGTCTTCATGATGGAAGGAACATAAGAACATAAGAAATAGGAGCAGAAGTAGGCCATCCAGCTCCTCGAGCCTGCCCTGCCATTCAATAAGATCATGGCTCATCTGAAGTGGATCAGTTCCACTTCCCCGCTTTATCTCCGTAATCCTTAGGTTCCTAATAAGCAATGGAATTATCTACCTGTGACTTAAATATATTCAGCGAGGTAGCCTCTACCACTTCAACTGGCACAGAATTCCAAAGATTCACCACTCTGAGTGAAGGAGTTCTTCCAAGTCTGATCTAAACTGCGCCCCCCCCCCCCCCCCCCCCCCTTATTTTGAGGCTGTGCCCTCTAGCACTGATATCTTTTCTAAGCGGGAAGAATCTCTCTACCTCTACCCTATCCAACCCCTTCGTTTTCTTGTATGTCTCTATAAAATTCCCCCTTCAACCTTCTAAACTCCAATGAGTACAAACCTAGTCTACTCAATCTCTCCTCATAGGCTAACCCCCTCATCTCCGGTATCAGCCTAGTGAACCTTCTGTGCACTCCCACGGCCAATATATTCTTCCGCAAATGCGACGACCAAAATTGCACACGGTATAGCTGCAGCCTCACCAATACCTCGTACAGTTGCAACAAGACCTCCGTACCTCTATATTCTATCCCCCTCACTATAAGACTAACACATCATTTGCTTTCTTGATCACCTGCGGACTGGATTTCTACGATTTGTGCACAAAGACCCCCAGGTCCCTTTGCACCATAGCATGCTGCAGCTTTTTGCCTTTTAAATAATAACCCCTCCTACTATTATTTCTACCAAAGTGGATAACCTCACACTTGCTAACATTATACTCCATCTGCCAGGTCCTCACCCACTCGGTCAATCTATCCGGATCTCTGTGCAGGCTTTCCACACCTTCCACGCAATTTGCTTTTCCACTCATCCTTGTGTCATCAGCAAATTTCGTTACCCTGCACTCAGCCCCTTTCTCCAGATCATCTATGTAAATGGTAAACAGTTGAAGCCCCAGCACCGAATCCTGGGACACTCCACTAGTCACCAGCTGCCAACCAGAATAGCACCCATTGATTCCAACACTCTGCTTCCTATTAGACAACCAATCCTCTATCCATGCTAATACTTTACCCCCAACTCCTTGCACCTTAACCTTTTGCAGCAACCTTTTGTGAGGCACCTTATCAAAAGCCTTCTGAAAATCTAAAAACACCACAACCACTGGTTCCCCTCTATCTACCACACTCGTCACATCCTCATAGAAATTCAATAAATTCGTCAAACATGATTTTCCCTTAACAAATCCGTGCTGCATCTGCTTGATCAAAACGTTCTTTTCTAGGTGCCTCACTATTTCTTCTTTGAAATGAGTGGGATGCCAGAACTCCAGGACAATCAGGGGATGCAGGTGATTGTAGCGGCCATCACTAAAGAGAAGGTTCTGAAGAAACTGAAAGGTCTGAAGGTGGATAAATCACCTGGACTGGATGGACTACACTCCAGAGTTTTTAAAAAAGATAGCTGAGGAAATTGTGGAGGCATTGGTAGTGATCTTTGAGGAATCATTGGAGGCAGGGAGAGTACCAGAGGACTGGAAAGTAATGAATGTTTGCTCACTGTTTAAGAAGGGAGGGAGGCATCAGGTGGGAAATTATAGGCTGGTTAGCTTGATTTTGGTTATTGGCAAGATTTTTGAGTCCTTTATTAAAGATGAGATCGCAGAGTACTTGGAAGTGCATGATAAAGTAGGACTGAGTCAGCATGGCTTTGTCAAGGGGAGGTCATGCCTGACAAATCTGTTAGAGTTCTTTAAGAAGGTAACAATGCAGTTAGATAAAGGAGAGCCAATGGACGTGATTGAGATTTCCAGAAGGCCTTTGACAAGGTGCCACATAGGAGACTGTTAAATAAGTGCTCATGGTATTAAGAATAAGATTGTGGCATGGATAGAGGATTGGTTGACTGGCAGAAAGCAGAGAATGGGGATAAAGGGTCTTTCTCAAGATGGCAGCTGGTGACTAGTAGTGTACCTCGGATCAGTGCTGGGATCACAATTTTTCACAACGTACATTTAATGATTTGGAGGAAGGAACTGAAGACAGTGTTGCTAAGTTTGCAGTTGATACAAACGTATATAGAGGGATAGGTAGTATTGAGGAAGCAGGGAGCTGCATAAGGTCTTGTACAGGTTAGGAGAGTGGGCAAAGAAGTGGCAAATGGAATACTGTGTGGAAATGTGTGAGGTTATGCACTTTGGCAGGAGGAATGGAGGCATAGACTATTTTCTAAATGGGAAAATGCTTTGGAAATCAGAAACATTAAATGGACTTGGGAGTCATTCTTCAAGATTCTCGTAAGGTTAACGCACAGGTTCAGTTAGCAGTTAGGAAGGCAAATGCAATGTTAGCATTCATGTTGAGAAGGCTAGAATGCAAGAGCAGGGATATATTTCTGAGGCTGTATAAGGCTCTGGTCAGATCTCATTTGGAATATTGTGAGCAGTTTGGGGCCATTTGTAAGGAAGGAAGTGCTGGCCTTGGAAATAATCCAGAGGAGATTCACGTCAATGATCCCTAGAATGAAGAGCTTGTCATATGAGGAACGGTTGAGGACTCTGGGTCTGTACTCATTGGAGTTTAGGATGAGGGGAGAATCTTATTGAAACTAACAAAATACTGCAAGGCCTGGATAGAGTAGATGTGGAGAAGATGTTTCCACTATGGGGAAAAACTAGAACCAGAGGGCACAACCTCAGGTTAAAGGGACAATCCTTTAAAACAGATGAAGAGGAAATTCTTCAGCCAGAAAGTCTGTGGAACATTTTGCCATAGAAAGCTGTGGAGACTAGGTCATTGAGTGTCTTTAAGACAGAGATAGGTTCTTGATTAATTTGGGGATCAGGAGAATGGGGATGTGAAAAAGTATCAGCCATGATTGAATGTCTCTTTGATGATCAATCTGCAGAATAAAGGTTTCGTGATCCGGGATCCAACTATGAAACAGAGTAACGGATCACCTGGTTAGGGTGGCTTCTGTATTTCTAGAGTAATCTCAGGAGCTGATTTGCAGCCATGAAGCTGCAAGCCTCTATAGCTTAACCTATAAAGAAATGATTGTTTTCTCTAAATTGGTGAATGTACATCTTTACATAATAGCTATTACATTCTATTCCATTGATCGGAGTGTCAGTTTAAAGTCCGATCCAAGTTGTGACAGTGAAATGCTTTCTCAGTTTTGCGCTGGAGTGTCAACCAAGATTATATCCTCAAGTCCATCGAGATGTTTTTCAGAGACCGATGGACAGAGTTCCTCAGGGGGACTACAACTGGCTACTCAGTCCAGCAACTAATTAAGTCGAGGGAATGGAGGTTTGCCAGAGGGTGTCAATAAAACCTTCAGGAGAAAATTGAAAAAACACTAACTGTTACTTTCCATTATAAATCTTTTAATTATAGTGGTGAGTCGTGAGACACCAGTAAGCAATAAAAGATAACAGATTACAACTGATATTGGCTGAATAGCAGTTGTAACACAGCACATAACCCAATTTTATAGCACCTAAGGTTCTGGTGCTGAGATCAAGAGATCTAGCTAGTGACTTGTGTAACCATGCTTCAATACAAGTGCTAATAACTCATGATTTTCACAGTAAATATCAATAACTCATTTACTAGGTGAAGGGCCTTTGATTACTGAGCTACCAGAGGTAATGAAAAAAGTCCCTATTGGCAGGTAGAGATGTCATTAAGATATCTTTTTTCCAAATTCATTGAATTCCTACAGTGCAGTAGGAGACCATTTGGTCCATCAAATCTGCACTGAGAACATCCCACCAAAGGCTCTATCCCTGTAATCACCCAGCTAATCCCTCTAACCTATGCACTCCAGGATACCAATGAGCAATTTAGCATGGCCAATGCACTTAACCTACTCTTCTTTGGACTATGGGAGGAAACTGGAGCACCTGGAGGAAACACACACACACAGGGAGAAAGTGCAAATGCCACACAGACAGTGACCCAAGCAGGGAATCGAACTGGGGCCCCTGGAACTGCAAGGTAGCAGTGCTAACCACTTCAACTACGTTGCTTGATGTCTGTCCTGGCTCCTAATGTTAGGTGTAAAGTTAATATGTGCACGTGCATAACATGCACTGGATAGTGAAGAATGTAAAGTTTCTAACAATAAGATGAAAAAATATCAGCTTGGCAAGTATAAGATTTAACAGTAGGGTGTGAGATATGGTCAGACCCTCAACTCATTAGGTGTTTTCCAAACCCTCGCTGAAACATATAACATTGATATTTAAAGTGATCACAGTATGCAGAGTCCAGCATCATGTAACGTGTGAGTGAATGGCACAGAGGTTAGCACTACTGTCTTACAGTGCTAGGGACCCAGGTTCAATTACAGCCTCTGTCTGTCTAGGGTTTGCACAGTAAAAAGTCTCACAACACCAGTTTAGACCAAACAGTTTATTTGATAGTAACCTCAAGCTTTTGGAAACGGTGTTCCTTCATCGGGCCTGTGGAAGGTTCTGATCAGAGAAGGGTCTATAAAGTCACACACAGTTTACACAATACTGATAGAATGCAAGTCTTTACAGCTAACCTGCTATTCAAGTCTTAAAGATACAGACAATGTGAATGGAGATAGCATTAGCATAGTGAGATTTCACAAGCCCAGGCAAGTTATGGGGATTACAGATAAGTGTGACGTGAACCCAAGATCCCAGTTGAGGTCGTGCTCATGTGTGCTATAAGTCTCTGCTCAGTAACTGTGTCGTGAAGGCCGCCTTGGAGAGCGCTTACTTGAAGATCAGAGACCGAATGCCCGTGACCATTGAAGTGTTCACCAACAGGAAGGGATATAACAACGGATGAATGAATATCACTCGACAATCACCAGGAAAGACTGTTCCCTTCCTGTTGGTGAACAGGAATCAGGCATCTTCGGGTAAGCATCCTCCAAAGTGGCCTTCACGACACACAGCGCAGAGTCGCTGAGCAGAAACTGATAGCCAAGTTCCGCACACATTAGCACAACCTCAACCAGGATCTTAGGTTCATGTCACACTTATCTGTGACCCCCATGACTTGCCTGGGCTTGTAAAATTTCACTTACTGCCCTGGAGACAATACACATCTCTTTACCCTATGCTAATGCTATCTCCGCTCACATTGTCTGCATCTTTAAGACTTGAATAGCAGGTTAGCTGTAAGGACTTGCATTCTAATCAGTATTCTGTAGACTGTGTGTGACTTTATATGCCCTTCTCTGATCAGAACATTACACACACATTCTGAAAGTTTGTGAGATTACTATCAAATAAATTGGTTGGACTCTAACCTTTGTTGTGAGACTTCTTACTGTGTTTAACTCAGTCCAAAGCCGTCATGTCTATGGCTTGTATATTCTCCCTGTATCTGTGTGGGTTTCTTCCAGGTGTTCCAATTTCCTTCTGTATCCAAAGATGTGTGGGTTAGGTTGGCCATGCTAAATTGCCCCTTATTGACAGGGGGTCTAGCTAGGGTAAATATGTGGAACTACAGAGATAGGGTCTGGGTGGGATTGTTGTTGGTGCAGGCTCAATGGGCCGACTGGCCTCCTTTTGTACTGTTGGGATTCTGAGTGAACGTGAATGCAGTTTAGCCAAAGGCATCAAACATTCCAAAGTAAAATTATTAAAAATTCTGAAACATTTGAGTTGGTTTACAAACATCCCGCATGTGCTGCAATTTGAGAGTGTATAAAACTGCAAAAGCTGTGCCTCTGGCTAATTCAGCAATTGTGTCAGAATGATTAGCACTGACCTTGGTGAAAATGGCAATGAAGTTTTGAGGCAGCTGCACTCTTGTTTTAATATTACATTGATGGATAATGTCAAAGGTAGGTACTGCTTGTCTGGGAAGGGGGTGGGGGATAATTTAAGAACAATCAGGTCTGTGTGTTGTGTATTAGAGATTGGAGAGGTTTTAATGCAGCTTCCAGTTCTTGTAAACAGGAAATCCAGTCAGCAACGTTGAAGATGTATATCAGAGCCTCCAGTCGAGCAACCAGACTTAGTCCCATCAGTAACACTAGTGAAACTTGGTCCTAATGAAAGGGGAAAAATATCTACACGGAGAAAGCGCAAGGCAGACGGATCACTATCTTTGATTTCTCAACATTATGTACCCTTAGGCCAGATTGGTTCTACATGTAAAAAGCACAAATTACTGTACTGTGAATCAAGATATATATTTAGTTTCTTTTATTAAATCAATGTCAATTTGAGAAGTTATCTTTAGCTTTACATAGAGGAAATGAAACCCTTTGGTCTGCTGGACATAAGCAGCAGTGTTTGATCCAGTTAGACCCACTGACAGGCAGTTAAAAATATGATTTACCTGTTGAATTAAATGTGCACTAGAAAACCAAAACATGTCAAGATTCATGTAGACTTGCGTAAATCTGATGTAAACAGTTCCCAATCCTGCAACATTTTGTGTTCCTCCAGTACTGACATCTTGCACATATCTCAATTTTTTGTCCCATCCATCAGGGATAGTGTTTCAGCCTCGAGGCTGAAGCTTTTGAATTCCCTCCCTAAACCTCTCCATCTCTTTCCCCTCTTCTGTGACACTCCCTAAAACTTGCCACCTCCTTGTTTTAATGTATTCTTCTTTGGCTCAAAATGTCTCTGTTTATGCTTCACTCCATGAAAAGCATTATATAAAGGCAATTTATTGTGCGTTAAATTCAAATTTGGTTGTGATGGAAGGCTGAATTTCCAGATAACAGGAGAATGTTAATTAATAGGCAATCTGAAAATTAAACCATAGACACAACTTTAAAATGTGCAATTTCTGCAAATTTAATGGTGTTGGCAGCTCTTTAAAATGGACAAAAAGAAGGCAGTTCTGCTGGGCAGCACATGGCACAGTGATTAGCACTGCTACTTAACAGTGCCAGAGACCAGGGTTCGACTTTCAGCTTGGGTCACTGGGGGTTTGTGTGGTGTTTGCACATTCTCCCTTGTGTTTGTATGGGTTTCCTCCTAGTGCTTTGGTTTCCTCCCACTGTCCAAAGACATTGGGTTAGGTGGATTTGCCATGATAAATTCTCCCTCAGCTATCCAAATAGGTGCCAGAATCTGGAGCCTAGGGGATTTTCACAGTCACTTCATTGCAGTGTTAATGTAAGCTAATGTGACTAATAAATAAACTTTAAAACTTTATCATGATTAACTTTAACATGATTAATAATATCTTGATTCAATGGAGCTTGAAGCCTGTCAATGAAAAAAGCAAGTGTTTTTTTTATTTACATGGTTGAGGAGCAATTACAGAACATAGAACACTACAGCACAAACAGGCCCTTTGGCCCACAAGTTGTGCCGATCATGTCATACCTACCAGGCCATAGAACTATCTGTAACTCCCAATCCCATTAAATCACATGTACTCATCCAGAAGTCTCTTAAAAGACCCCAGCGAGTTCCTCTCTACCACCACTGACCACAACCGATTCCATTCACTCACCACCCTCTGAATGAAAAACTTACCTCTAACATCTCCTCTGTACTTACCCCCCAGCACCTTAAACCTGTGTCCTCTCGTAGCGACCATTTCAGCCTTGGGAAATAGAGTGGATTCTCAGAGGCTATCTATTCCTCTCAACATCTTAAAAACCTTTATCAGGTCGCCTCTCAACCTTTGTCTCTCCAGGGAGAAGAGACCTAGCTCTCTCAACCTATCTTCATAAGGCATGCCCCCCAATCCAGGCAACATCCTTGTAAATCTCCTCTGCACTCTCTCAATAGTTTCCACATCCTTCCTATAGTGAGGCGACCAGAACTGCACACAGTACTCCAAGTGGGGTCTGGCAAGGGTCTTATAAAGTTGCAGAAATTAGCTATCCATCCAATGGTTTCAGCTGATGCAGTGTGAATGGTTCAGATGTCACCAGGAAGGATCTCTCAAGGGTCTGCCTCAGATGGCCACAGTTGCAATTTGTTTCCACTTGTGAAGCAAGTGTTCAGCTCTTCACTGTCCCACCCTTGAGATTGAGTGTTGTCTAGATATTACATGGAAGACTGAAACCTGGGATTTTATCATTTAGGAATGAGCTGTTGTCAGTTCATAGTGTGTGGAGTGTGTTCCATTCAGGGCTGAGGAATTCCAGACAGGAGTGTCAATGGGAGTGTTAGCTGTCAGCCAGTTTGGTTCTTTGATGTTTTCCTCAGGAGGTCTGGAGAGTTCTGTGCCACCTAGGATGATCTTACTAAAAAAAATTCTAAGTGCCAAATGAATATGAAAACAGGAGAGATTTGCGCTGATTATTTTTGGGTGAGTTAAAAATGAAATGTTACCTTATTCTGTGGGGAGAAAAAAGCAAAATCTAGTTCTCGCCAGCAGAAGGAGGGGCTTAAGCTCGCGAAAAGCTGACAAATCACAGCAGATGGCACCATTACACATGCACACATCTGTGCTCAGTGAACACAGAGGTCCGTCTGTCACTGCCTCCCCCAACTACTGCTGGCCTGTGTTACCACGGGATTCTGCAGCTGATTTCCACCCCCCCCCCCCCCATCCGTCCTCCTGCCAGACCGATCATCACCACTCCCCTACGTGGGCCATCTGATGGCCCCCCCCCCCTCCTTTTGTTGGGCCTGTCCCCCAATTGGTGTTGGTGTTCAGCGTGTCTCTAACCCCCTAGGTACTACCAGAATGCCAAGCTGGATATCCAAACAACACTTCCACTCTGCCCATGATCTCCCACATGGCATGAATAGCCTCTGCTCTATTAGTGAGGCTATCAGTGGGGACCATACGTGATCCTTGCCAAAGAGAACCTTCAGTAGCTAGACTGCAGGAGCAAGTGTACCTGGATGATTGCATCCCAAGCTCATTTGTCATATTTAAATTTTGTTTTTAATTGAACTTAAATATTGAGATGAGCCTTGTACCCTTTTTCAGATCCCGCTGGATATCTGGTGCCGGTAAGAGGTGAGAAATCGGGTGCAGTTTCCTGGTACTCTTGTGATTCGATCAGCCACGTGGAGGGGGTGGAAAATCCCACCCTATATCACAGTTCCCCTCCCTGATTCCTATACCTACATCAGACTTGTCCAGAGTGAGCACAGATGCTAGCACAGAAAATCACTCGAGCAATTTTTGTCCCAAAAATAATCCTCATGAATTCCCGGAGATGGGTATCAACCATGTTTGTAGTGGGTGAACAATGTATTACATGGAAAGAGATAAAACAAAATAACTTGGTTATGTAAATCTAAAATAGAAACAAAGTATTTTGAAACATGTCCAGATGAAGGCTCCTTTTTGGAACTAGTCGCATCATTTCCTTACACAACCTGTCCAGCTTGTATAGAACAGAGAACATATATATCTCCGTTATTTCCTTTTTTCAACAGACTTTTGTGTCTTAGGTAACATCAAAATGTCCAAAACATGGATATTGCAGCCAAGTGATATATTTGTGATTCCAACACAGATCTGTAAGCTGCAATTGGTGCTCTTACCAATAATATCCATTGCAGAATAGTGTCACTGTATTGATACAAGACTGGCTACAGACTATGTTTATGCCTGCATAGTTCTATAGTTGATATCTTGCAGGATGTAGCTGTCAAAATAGCTCCTCTTGAATTATAGAACACACTTTTGCTATCAATCTGTTACTTTGTTTAATAGGCCCTCTGTTATTTTAAAAATAAAATAGATACTGGGGGCGATCTCATCAAAAAATGACAGTGTTACTGGTGGCCTCTTCCACCCCCTTACAGTTGGAGACAGCAGCCAACTAACCACCTCCTCTCAGTGGCCAATGCCAGCAACCCTGGCTCCTCTATCCCTGGGTATTGTGGAAGATGCATCCAATGTAGCAGTATAAGAGCACATTACTACCCTGTCTATATTACTACTATCACACAAGTACTGTCTTTTGCAAACATTTTGCCATTTCTTGCAGATCATAGAGTCATAGAGGTTTACAGCATGGAAACAGGCCCTTCGGCCTGACTTGTCCATGTCACTTTTTAAACACCTAAGCTAAATTCTAATTGCCCACATTTGGCCCATATCCTTCTATACTCATTTTATCTATAAAACTGTCTAAATGCTTCTTAAAAGACAAAATTGTACCCACCTCTACTATTACCTCTGGCAGCTTGTTCCAGACACTCAGCACCCTCTGTGAGAAAAAAATTGCCTCTCTGGACCCTTTTGTATCTCTTCCCTTGCCTTAAATCTATACCTTCTAGTTTTAGACTCCCCTATGTTTGGGAAAAAATATTGACTATCTAGCTGATCAGTGCCCCTCATTATTTTATAGACCTCTATAAGATTACCCCTCAGCCTTCTACGCTCCAGAGAAAAAAGTCCCAGTCTGTCCACCCTCCTAACTCAAACCATCAAGTCCCAGTAGCATCTTAGTAAATCTTTTCTGTGCTCTTTCTCGTTTAACAATAGGATGACCAGTCAGATATCTATAAAGAACATTGCTGTAACATCAATGAATTTTAGAAATACTTTAAACATCTAAAGTAATAAAGCTGTAAAGTAAACTATACATAGCAATACTTCCAGGCTTTGAAGGGTCAATGCACACCCGTTAATAATAAGAGGATTATTTACCTTCAGTTACATCACTGGAATGTCAGAAGTAATTGTAGATAGTGAACTCGGGCACTAATTGTGTGAGACAAGTATCCTGACACTGATGCTCTATTCTGAGGGAGCTGATGAAATGGCTTTCTTTCTTATCTCAGTGAATTTTCAATTAACATTAGAGTAATTTCATAGACTACCAAATACCCCATCCATTGTAGATTATGGGTACTGGCTAAAGATACCGCAGGGATTGAACAAGAATACATTGCCATTATATTTTCTTATTCAAGGAGTTGTTTGTCTATTTAACCAAGGCTTTTGTCACAAAGGTCTATGGTAGATTAAATGGACATACAAACCTGTTGTATCTTCAGAGCATGGAGACTCACATTTCAATCGTTATTCTGTAAACTGAGTTTGTGCCTTTATATATGCCTTGTGTGTGAAAAGATCTCCCACTCACCTGACAAAGGAGCAGCAAGCACTCTGAAAGCTAGAGGTGTTTGCTACCAAATAAACCTGTTGGACTTTAACCTGGCATTGTAAGACTTCTTACTGTATCTTCAGAGGCTCAGCACCATTTTGCTTGATTTGGTACTACACAGAGCAGAGAGGACAGTGCATCTTTGACATCTCAGCAGAAGAGTGTTAAATTCACTACAAATTTATCAAAATTTCGTGCTGATTGGGAGCGGGGGTGGGGGGTTGTTGGAATTAAATTTTTCACTTTTTAAAATTTCTCAGAAATGCTAACTTATTGGTTTATGCATAAACCAATGTAGTTTGACTCTGATATCCATGTGATAGCCTTTCAGTGGACACACACCTCATGCATTTTCACACGGATGTGGATGAAGTTTTGGAGGGCTTGCTAACTTCATGTTGTGGCTTGGGAGGGAGGGCCAAATATAAGACAAAATACCAAGTTACCTAGGAAACCATGGCCTTGAGTTTGTTTGGACCTAAGCCTGGTATGGAACCAGCAGGAATGGGCATAGGCATTAGGTGGGACTGAAAAACACTGATCTCCACTCTCATGTTCTTTGGGATTTACCACAAGGCAGATGATAGTCCAGGAAACTTGTGGCCAGCAGGCTTCTGGCAGCTTTCACCTGCTTTGCTCAATGGAGGACACTGACACCCAGGTCCATGGAGCAACAGAGGTAGGGGTTGTCTAAGCTAGATTTTGGCCTGGGAATCACTGGTGACTAGATGCATTAGCAGTCGAACCAGCTCTTGTATGAAGAGGGATGATTTTGAGGCCAAAATCAGATTCCCTTAGCTTATTCTTTCAGAGGGATTGCCTAAATGTAATCATTTGGCATGGATGCCTGCAGTACTGGACACCATGACAGGCTGAAAAGCAGCAGCAAGGGCTCATTCCATTAATGAGAATGAGACTGTTATAAACAATTAAGTCACTTTGAGGAATTTCATACTCTAATGGTTTTAGGGGCAATCCATTATGAAAATGAGAAGTGCTGGTTAAATGCAGTGACTTGAGCATGCGTTAGACTGGGACGACTAGGGGAATTCCACACTAACTTTATTGCAGTGTTAATGAAAGCCTTAATTGTGACTAATAAATAAAACTTTTTAAACTTTAAATCATTTGAGATTTCAAATGTGTTCAGTGAAATTGTGAAAAGAGCTTGGAGTTTGTGAGATTTAACACACCTCAGCATGATTTTGTTGTTAGATAAACTCTTCTAACGAGACATTCAACTGATTTTGACAGAAATGGGATTGATGAGATTTCTGTGGATGGAGCTTCATGTCTGTTTGAACATCCAGTATATAATGAGACGCTGGCCAATGTAATAAATTGAGGGGCCAATGTAGCAAGAGGAAGCTGTATAAACATTGGCAGCTGATTCATAGTAAACACCAGATTTAATAGATCAGGTCAGCACACAGGTCAACGTGCCAGAATCTATTCACATGCATTTGCATTCTAATTGCCGTCAATGAGCCTTTTTTTTAAACTTCCAGTGCATATTTAGGCTCAAATTGCCAAACTTTCAAATAGGAAAGTCTAATGTTATACTATAAAGAGTAGCTTGAAAAATTTTACATACTGTTGAACATTAGATTAAGAACTGAAGGTTTTCCAACATTGGGCATGTCAGGAACATGGGCAAGAAATCGGTATGTCTCCCAATCTAAGTAAGTGGGTGTTACTGGCTGTAGCAAACATCCTCAGAGGTAATAATCTGTATAGAGACAGCCAGAAATCTCTTTGGATTCAAAGAAAGATAGCTTCTTGATTTATTTAAGACAGCAAAAGAGAAATAACTGGGCTTGGGGCCATCTGGTTGCAGTTTTTAAAGGATTGGTGCTGGTTGAAACCTTTTGGTTGCAGCAGAGTGGAATGTCCCTCTTATCTGAACAGACAGCTTGCTGCTTCAAACATAGGGTGTGTAAATAACCTGAAGACAATTCCCGTTATGTCCACATGGAGCAAATTTCAAACTTCTTCTGTTTGATTTTAATGCAATTGTGAGGGGAGAGAGGAAAAATCCCCATCTTAACTGACAAGATTGTGACTTTAGTGTATACTTCTGTTTTTTTTTCTTTTTAATTTAGTTATCCTTTAAATTGAGAATATGCTGTAAATGCACAGTAGCTGGGTCAAATTCTGAAAATGGATAGCTTTGTGTTTAGGGTGTGGTTTCAGGTTGAATAAAGCTTGACTTTATTCTGAGTAAAGGGAGGGTAATATATTTATGCCAAGGTTTCTACAAGTGCTGCTTTCAAATTGACCATCAGAAAATTCTGATTGACATTGATGATGACTCTGCCTACTTTTGAACTCTGCTGTCTAATTAAAATCGCAGAATTGTTACAGCACCAAAGGCAAGTCTTCAGCCCGTCATGAGCGCACTGGCTCTCCTTAGGAGCAATTTCCCTCGTTCCTCTCCCCTCTTAGCCCTGCATGTTCTCCCTTTTCAGATAACAATCAGATTTCCCCCTAAGTGCTTCAATTGAACCTGCCTCCAAAATTCTCTTGGATGGTACATTCCAGATCCTAACCATCATCTGCATGAAAAAAGTTTTCCTTATGTTGCCATTGCTTCTTTTATGGTGGCACAGTGATTAGCACTGCTGTCTCTCAGCACTAGAGACTTGGGTCAGTGTCTGTGCGGAGTGTTTCCTCTGGCTGCTTCTATTTCCTCCCACAGTCCAAACAATGTGCTATTTAGGTGAATTGGCCATACTAAATTCTCCCTCGGGCACTGGAGTGTGGTTATGAGGGGATTTTCATAGTAACTTCATTGCAGTGCGAATGTAAGCCAACTTGTGACACTAATAAATAAACTTTAATAATGCTCTTTGATGAATAGATCAAGAACCAATGTCCATATCTAATCTGTTCAGACCTCTCTTGGATTTAAATACCTCTATCAAATCTCCTCTCAACCTTCTGTCCTCCAAGGAAAACAAAGTTTTTGAATCCGTCTTTGTAACTAATATCCTATTTAGGATATAGGATATTTAGGATTAGGATATTTATAATATCCTAATTAGGCCTAGTTATAGGAGACTCCATAGTTAGAGGGACAGATAGGAGGGTAAATAGTAATAAACAGGACTCAGGGCTGGTGTGTTGCCTCCCAGGGGCTGGGGTCCAGGATGTCGCAGATCGGGTTTTTAGGATTCTTAAGGGTGAGGGGAGTCAGCCCCAAGTCATTGTTCATGTGGGGACACATGATGTAGGTAGGACAAGGGAAGGGGATATTAAACAGAAATTTATGGAGTTAGGGTGGAAGCTTAGGTCCATAACAGGCAGAGTGGTTATCTCTGGACTCTTGCCTGTGCCAAGGGATAGTTTAGAGATGAACAGAGAAAGGGATAGTTTGAACTCATGGCTGCGTGGATGGTGCAGGAGGGAGGGGTTCAGGTTCCTTAACAATTGGGACTCATTCTGGGATAGGTGGGACCTCTTCAAGAGAGATGGTCTACACCTGAACCAGAGGGGGACTAATATCTTGGGGGGGAAAATTTGCTAAGGCTATGATGGGGGCTTTAAACTGATTCGGGGGGGGGGTGGGATCCTAAGTAGTTGGGGTGCTGAGAGGGATGAGAGTAAGGGGGTTATAGAGGAGAGTTGTAAAACACAGCGGCGTACGGGTGGAGTGGAGCATGGTTTGAGATGCGTATACTTTAATGCAAGGAGTATTCGCAATAAGGGGGAGGAACTTGCAGCTTGGACCAGTACCTGGAACTTCGATGTTGTGGCCATTTCAGAGACTTGGGTAGAGCAGGGACAGGAATGGATGTTGCAGGTTCCGGGGTACAAATGCTTTAGTCGGAGTAGAGAAGGGGGTAGAAGGGGGGGAGGAGTGGCGTTACTGGTCAAAGACTGTATCATGGTGATCGAAAAGAAGTTTGATGAGGACTTGTCTGTTGAGGTAATATGGGCTGAGATTAGAAACAGGAGAGGAGAGGTCACCCTGTTGGGAGTCTTTTACAGACCTCCTAATAGTTCTAGAGAGGTTGAGGAAAGGATTGCAAAGTCAATTCTGATTAGGAGTGAAAGTAGTAGGGTAATTGTGATGGGGGACTTTAACTTTGCTAATATTGATTGGAATAGCTATAGCTCTAGCTCGTTAGAGGGGTCAGTTTTCGTACAGAGTGTGCAGGAAGGTTTTTTGACTCAGTATGTAGATAGGCCAACTAGAGGTGAGGCTACATTGGATTTGGTGCTGGGCAATGAGCCAGACCAGGTGTTAGGCTTGGAAGTTAGTGAACCTTTTGGTGATAGTGACCACAATTCGGTTACGTTCACCTTAGTGATGGACAGGGATAGGCATGAAGCTGGGGGCAGTAGTTATAGCTGGGGGAAGGGTAATTATGAGGCCATCAGGAGAGAATTAGGGTGCATAGATTGGACTAGGGAACTACAGGGACTGGGAACATCTGGAATGTGGTGCTTATTCAAGGAGCAGCTGCTGAGAGTCCTTGATAAGTATGTCCCTGTCAGGCAGGGAGGAAATGGACGAGTAAGAGAGCCTTGGTGTACGAAAAGAGTTGATTTGCTGGTTAAGAAGAAAAAGGAGGCTTATGTCAGGATGAGGCTTGAAGGCTCAGGTAGTGCAATGGATAGCTATAGATTAGCTAGGAAGGAGGTAAAAAGTGAATTGAGGAGAGCTAAGAGGGTACACGAGAAGATGTTGGCTGATAGGATTAAGGAGAATCCTAAAGCTTTCTTTCGATATGTTAAGAATAGAAGATTGGTTAGGGCAAGATTAGGGCCAGTCATAGATAGCAGTGGGAAGTTGTGCGTGGAGCCTGAAGAGATTGGCGAGGCACTGAATAAATATTTCTCTTCGGTATTCACGCAGAGTGCTGGAAATGTAGCTGTGGAGAGCAATGAGGTACAGGGTTGCAAATTGGGGAGTATTGTAGTAGATAGGGAGGATGTGTTAGAAATTCTCGAGGGTTTGAAGTTGGATAAGTCCCCTGGGCCGGACGGGATTTACCCTAGGATTCTCTGGGAGGCAAGAGAGGAGATTGCAGAGCCTCTGGCTCTGATCTTCAGGTCCTCGTTGGTTACGGGTGTGGTTCCGGAGGACTGGAGGATAGCGAATGTGGTCCCATTGTTTAAGAAGGGGAAGAGAGACCTTCCTGGGAATTATAGGCCAGTGAGTCTTACTTCTGTGGGGGGCAAGGTATTGGAGAGAATTATTAGGGATAGGATTTATAGTTATTTAGAGAGAAATGAATTGATTGGGGATAGTCAGCATGGTTTCGTGAAGGGTAGGTCATGCCTTACTAACCTCATTGAGTTTTTTGAGAAAGTGACCAGAGAGGTGGATGGGGGTAAGGCGGTTGATGTAGTATATATGGACTTTAGTAAGGCTTTTGATAAGGTGGCCCATGGAAGACTTCTACAGAAAATGCAGATGTGTGGAATAGAGGGTGATTTAGATAATTGGATTAGAAATTGGCTGGCAGATAGAAGACAGAGGGTGGTGGTTGATGGGAGATATTCATCGTGGAGTTCGGTGACGAGTGGTGTGCCTCAGGGGTCTGTTTTGGGGCCCCTGCTGTTTGTAATTTTTATAAATGATCTGGATGAGGGTATTGAGGGATGGATCAGTAAATTTGCAGATGATACTAAAGTTGGTGGAGTGGTAGATAGTGAAGAGGGGTGTTTTAGTTTACAGAGTGACTTGGACAAGTTGCAGAGCTGGGCCGAGAGGTGGCAAATGGAGTTTAATGTGGAAAAGAGTGAGGTAATGCACTTTGGCAGGAACAATAAATGTGTAGAGTATAGGGCTAATGGTAGGGCTCTTAATAGTGTTGAGGAACAGAAGGATCTTGGTGTATGTGTCAATAGATCCTGAAAGTAGGCAGTCAAGTGGATAAAGTTGTTAAGAAGGCATATGGAGTCTTAGCTTTTATTGGTAGGGGGATTGAATTTAGGAGCCGCAGCATCATGTTGCAGCTGTACAAAACTCTAGTGCGGCCGCACTTGGAGTATTGTGTGCAGTTCTGGTCGCCACATATAAGAAAGATGTGGAGGCATTGGAGAGGGTACAGAGGAGGTTTACTAGGATGTTGCCTGGTATGGAGGGCAGGTCCTATGAAGAGAGGTTGAAGGATTTGAGGTTGTTTTCGTTAGAAAGGAGGCGGCTAAGGGGGGATCTTATTGAAGCATATAAGATAATTAGAGGTTTGGATAGGGTGGACAGTGATAGCCTTTTTCCTAGGATGGAGAAAGCTAGCACGAGGGGACACAACTTTAAATTAAGGGGTATGAGTTATAGGACGGATATCAGAGGTAGGTTCTTTACTCAAAGAGTGATTAGGGAGTGGAATGCCCTGCCTGCAGCTGTTGTAGATGCGCCAAGTTTGGTGGCGTTTAAGAGGTTAGTTGATAAGTATATGGATGAGAAGGGAATGGTTTAGTTAGGAGGGGCATTGCTTTTTATTTTGGTCGGCACAACATCGAAGGCCGAAGGGCCTGTTCTGTGCTGTATTGTTCTATGTTCTATGTTCTATCCCCCGTTCTTGTTAATCTTTTCTGCGTTAATCTGCTGTCTTCACATGGTTCTGAATTGTGGGACCTGGAACTGGATGTGATATTCCAGTTGAGGCTGAACCTGTATTCTACACCAGTTAAAAATAACCTCTTTGCTCTTCCACATTGCTACGAATTAATCCTAGAATATTGTTTTTTAAATTATCTCCTCTATACCTAGGCTTTGCCACCAGCTGGCTCGTCCCCTAGGCTCTGCCATCTTTGCACTGCCACATGCCTGGTGGACAGTGCCAACTTGCCCCTTGGGCTGTACTGAGGGGGTACCACCCAACCCCCTGAGGGCTTGTGATTGCACTCCCGCCCCTCTTCATTTCAGCGGCCTCTTCTGTTGGCTCCCTGGAAATGGGGAGCTTGCCTGAATGCTTTCTTTTCATACCTGCAAAGCAAAGATTTTAGCAGACCCGGTGAATTCAATCCCGGGCCCACCAAATACATTGAAATGATATTTAAGTTAGGTTTTGCATGTCAGCCCTAGCTCTCAGCTGATTTTTGGTGCTGCGCAGACACCGCCAGAAATCCGGGCCTGGGAGGCACAATTGCAGTGCGAGCTCTTGTGGAGATCCCATGAAATGGCTGAAATTATCTCCTGGGCCGCCGCGTCAAAATATAAGCGTGTCGGGATGGGGAAATCACCCCCTAAATTTAAAAGGGAGTAACAATTTATACTGTGAGGAACAGGTGCTGATTGGCTGGTAAGATGACTTTGGCTGAAGTGTTTCCATGGAGAACTATTGTCTCCTGTGCTTTCACTTAATTCAAAAACATGCACACTGGACATTTGCCTATTGAGGACCATGCTCTGTTGTCTAATTTGTGGCACTTCTAGTTGATTTCTTACTCTGTTGTGATTTCCACAACTTTTCAGTATTTCTTGTTGCAGAAAAAGACAGTTTGAATTTTAAATGACAAAAACATTTGTCTTCCATGCATTTCAAAATTGTGACTAGAATCCTGAGCTAATTCCTGTTTTGAAGTTTCTTCCTTCAGGCATAGATCAGGAAGGACTATCTGAAGTAACTAGGAACAGCTGTATTTTGGGATGGCTCGTGAACAGTCTGGGAACAGATTGACCACAATGTTCACATGGTTTGGAATATTAATGTGCAATCAAAATTGTCCAGAAGGGCCACAGATATGTTACTTTTGCCTAAGTGTCCAATGAAACATGGCTGTAATCATGATGTATTCTCAAGAGGAAAATTGAATACTTTTTGCCAAAAGTTTGGCCACTACATCAGCCTTTTGTTCTTTGTGCAGCTGTTTGGTTTACAGCAAAGTTGAAATACCAGTGACTGAGCAGTTAACTATCATTCTTCATGGAAATATTGGAAAGAATTGGTCCATTGAGAGTTGATTATTTGAGAGTTCAGAAATTTACTGCTACATTGGACAGAGTTACTCCTGCAGGAGAGATGTTAATTTCAACACTGGAGAGTGGCACAGTGATTAGCATGAGGTGACATGGTGGCACAGCATCAAAGACCAGGTTTTGATTTCCGGCTTGGATCACTGCCTGTGCAGAGTCTGCACATTCTCTCCGTATGTGTGTGAGTTTCCTCTGGGGTGCTCCAGTTTCCTCCCACAGTCTGAAAGACGTGCTGGTTAGGTGCGTTGACCATGCTCAATTCTCCCTCAGTGTACCCGAGCAGGTGCTGGAGTATGGCGACTAAAGAATTTTCACAGGAACTTCATGTATGTCAACTTGTGACACTCATATATAAAATTGAAAAACTTGTGTTATTCCCACAAGAAAAGTATTCCTGAACATGAAACAGATACTCCTGTGGAGACAGGGAGTTGGATTTTCAGTCTGGGATCAGGAATCCAATGGCTGGATCATTTTTGGGTCATAAACCCATGTTGCATTGGCAGTCAGTGATGCCACAATCATTAAAGTTAAAAGCTCTAATTAGCCCAGAGGCTAGTTAACTATCATTCTTCATGGAAATATTGGAAAGAATTTGTCCATTGAGAGTTGATTATTTGAGAGTTCAGAAATAATTTCCAGTTAAGGTTAATCATGAAAGCCCTGCCATCTCAACATTGCCTGAGGTGGTGTGACCCTCAGGTTAAATTACCACCAGTCAGCTCCTCCCCTCAAAGGGAGGGGCAGCCTATGATCATCTGGGATATTTGGCGACTTTACCTCTCTCTTTTTACCTTTGATGGGACATTGCAATGGAATGTGATTCTAAAAAAAACAATTGACAGCCTTGTACTTAAAAGGATCAAGGGCATTCTTGATCTTGGATCATCCAAGCCAATGCTTTGTGGTTCCCCCCCGCCCCCGCTCCCCGCAATCTTCACAGCAGTATTTTTCACTATCTATCATTTTGGGACATAGCTTAACATTGGGCAGATTTTCCAGCCACACTCACCCCAAGACTGTTAAATGCTGTCCGAGGTCAGCAAACCTTTGCACGGTCTGTGTCCCGCCCATTACGATTCCTATAGTGGGCAGGACGGGAAAATTCTACCCATGATCTTTCAGATTTGTCCGGCAGTGCGAAAAAGAGGTGAGGCTGTGCTGGCCACTCCAAGCTGCATTGTCCTAAATGTCCAAATTGAAGTACAGTAATAAGGATGCATCTCAGAAGTGGTGGCTATTATGAATGAGGATGTAGAAAAATAACACTCTCATGGTGATATTATTTCACCCATGCATTTCATTATTGATTTCAGTTATGAAACAGAATGATCCCATAATAACATAACTTCACTGCCATTTACTATGCTACAAAAATACAGCATTGTCCTTTCTCTCCACCGGAAAGTACAAACTCTGAATTATCACTTTAGAATGATCAGTGGCTGGAAACTTCTCACAATCTAATTGTTTTGCTAGCACTTAAGGCCAGATCTAACACAGTAAGAATGTTTGCTGGAATTAATGTAGCACCCATATTTTAAAAAAAAGAGGTTAAGAAAGCCAAATTATTACATCAAAGGGATATTGCCTTTTGTGGGTTTGTTTAATAAACATGCATCTGATTGACATTAATTATACTGAACAGTATCATTGTTGTAACGCTCTTCACCTCATCTTCCTCCTTCAGCACGAAGAAAGATTCCCAGGCTTTTTTCATGAATCCTCTTTTTAAAGAGGATTGAACTTGACATTTGACAGTTTATTAGCTTGAAATCCTCATGTACCCTTGCAGGATGTCTGACGAAGGGGTAGCGCTCCGAAAACTAGTAACTTTTTTGCTACCAAATAAAACTATTGGTCTTCAACTTGGTGTTGAGACTTCTTATTGTGATCTCCTGCATGCCAGGGCTTCTGTCAGAAGACCAATCTACAATCTATCATTAATTCACTTGCCACACCCAGCCCACCTTCCTGCTGTCAGGCAACTAAAAATTCAACCCCTGTTGGCTCCTTTCACCATCAGGTTGTTCTCTCTTCTGTTTTCACTTCTCTTTCCAGATTTTGACTGTTGCCCTTTTCCTAAAAAGGCATTTAACTCATTTGCATTGGAGAACCAACTCGTTGGCTCTGGCAACCCTGTTTAATCACCATTCTTGCTCAATCTCAGTGGCTGAAGGTCCCCTGGGAGAAAGAAAGAAGATTGGAAGAATTTCTAAGATGGGAGATCCCTTAGAACATAGAAAAACTACAGCACAAACAGGCTCTTTGGCCCACAAGTTGCACTGTTAATATCCGTACCTTCTTGGCTTCACGATAACTCTCAATTCTATTAAATCCCATGCACTCATCCAGAAGTGTCTCAGAAGACCCTATCAAATTTGCTGCCTCCACCACCATCACCAACAGCAGCTGATTCCACTCTCACACTACCCCCTGAGTGGAAAAACTTACTCCTGATATCTCCTCTGTACCTACTCTCCAGCACCTTTTAAACCTGTGTCCTCTCGTAGCAACCATTCCATTCCAATCCTTCCACACTCCAAACTTTATTTTTAAAATTTTCCCTGTAATCTCTCCCACAATGAGAAGCAGCCTTTCAGTATCCACCCTGTCAAGTCCACTTAGAATCTTACAAGTTTCAGTAAGATTCTATTAAAAGGAGGTTAAAAGGAAAGCTGGTTAAAAGGAAAAAGGAGGCTTATGTCAGGATGAGGATTGAAGGCTCGGTTAGTGCAATGGATAGCTATAGATTAGCCAGCAGGGAGCTAAAGAGGGAATTGAGGAGAGCAAAGAGAGGACATGAGAAGACTTTGGCTGATAGGATTAGGGAGAATCCTAAAGCTTTCTTTAGATATGTTAAGAATAGAAGATTGGTTAGGGCAAGATTAGGGCCAGTCATAGACAGCAGTGGGAAGTTGTGCGTGGAGCCTGAGGAGATTGGAGAGGTACTGAATAAATATTTCTCTTCGGTATTCACGCAGGGTGATGTAAATGTAGTTATGGAGAACACTGAGGTACAGGGTAGCAAACTGGAAGGTATCGAAGTAGATAGGGAGGATGTGCTAGATATTCTCGAGGGTTTGAAGTTGGATAAGTCCCCTGGGCCGGACGGGATTTACCCTAGGATTCTCTGGGAGGCAAGAGAGGAGATTGCAGAGCCTCTGGCTCTGATCTTCAGGTCGTCGTTGGTTACGGGTGTGGTTCCGGAGGACTGGAGGATAGCGAATGTGGTCCCGTTGTTCAAGAAGGGGAAGAGAGACCTTCCAGGGAATTATAGGCCAGTGAGTCTTACTTCTGTGGTGGGCAAAGTGTTGGAGAGAATAATTAGGGATAGGATTTATAGTTATTTAGAGAGTAATGAATTGATTGGAGATAGTCAGCATGGTTTTGTGAAGGGTAGGTCGTGCCTTACTAACCTCATTGAGTTTTTTGAAAAAGTGACTAAAGAGGTGGATGGGGGTAAGGCGGTTGATGTGGTATATATGGACTTTAGTAAGGCGTTTGATAAGGTGGCCCATGGAAGACTTCTGCAGAAAATGCAGATGTATGGGATAGAGGGTGATTTAGCTAATTGGGTTAGGAATTGGCTAGCAGATAGAAGACAGAGGGTGGTGGTTGATGGGAGATATTCATCGTGGAGTTCGGTGACAAGTGGTGTACCTCAGGGGTCTGTTTTGGGGCCCCTGCTGTTTGTAATTTTTATAAATGATCTGGATGAGGGTATTGAAGGATGGATTAGTAAATTTGCAGATGACACTAAAGTCGGTGGAGTGGTAGATAGTGAAGAGGGGTGTTATAGTTTGCAGAGTGACTTGGACAAGTTGCAGAGCTGGGCCGAGAGGTGGCAAATGGAGTTTAATGTGGAAAAGTGTGAGGTAATGCACTTTGGCAGGAATAATAAATGTGTAGAGTATAGGGCTAATGGTAGGACTCTTAATAGTGTTGATGAACAGAGGGATCTTGGTGTATATGTGAATAGATCCCTGAAAGTAGCAGTCAAGTCGATAAGGTTGTTAAGAAGGCATATGGAGTCTTAGCTTTTATTGGTAGGGGGATTGAATTTCGGAGCCGCAACGTCATGTTGCAACTGTACAAAACTCTAGTGCGGCCGCACTTGAGTATTGTGTGCAGTTCTGGTCCCCACATTATAAGAAAGATGTGGAGGCATTGGAGAGGGTACAGAGGAGGTTTACCAGGATGTTGCCTGGTATGGAGGGCAGGTCTTATGAAGAGAGGCTGAGGGATTTGAGGTTGTTTTCGTTAGAAAGGAGGCGGCTAAGAGGAGACCTTATCGAAACATATAAGATGATTAGAGGTTTAGATAGGGTGGACAGTGATAGCCTTTTTCCTAGGATGGAGAAAGCTAGCACGAGGGGACACAGCTTTAAATTAAGGGGTGATAGTTATAGGACGGATATCAGAGGTAGGTTCTTTACCCAAAGGGTGGTTCGGGAGTGGAATGCCCTGCCTGCAGCGGTTGTAGATGCGCCAAGTTTGGTGGCGTTTAAGAGGTTAGTTGATAAGTATATGGAAGAGAAGGGAATGGTTTAGTTTTGGAGGGGCATTGCTTTTTATATTGGTCGGCGCAACATCGAAGGCCGAAGGGCCTGTTCTGTGCTGTTATGTTCTATGTTCTAAGATCACCTCTCACTCTTAAATTTTATTTATTAGTCACAAGCAGGTTTACGTTCACACTGCAATTAAGTTATTGTGAAAATCCCCTTGTTGTCTCACTCCGGCACGTTTTCAGTTACACCGAGGGCGAATTTAGCAAGACCAATCCACCTAACCTGCGCATCTTTGGACTGTGGACAGAGGAAGCCTACGCAGACATGGGGAGAATGTGCAAACTCCACACAGACAGTGACCCAAGCTGGTGCTGTATCCCGGGTCCCTGGCACTGAGGCAGTTGTGCTATCTACTGTGTTGCCCTTCCCGTCCAAACTTTCCTCTAAAGATGCCCTACCCCAGCTATCAGTTGAATCACTCTTCTTCAAACTGCTTTGTATCCTTTCTTAAATAAGGAGCCCGCAGTCTGGGTGCGGTCTCAACAACACTCTGTACAACTGCAGCAAAACTTTTATATTTCATTCCCCTTGCAATAAGCAACAATATTCCATTTGCCTTCCTAATCAGTGGCTGTACCTACATTCTAACTTTTCCTGATTCATGTATCAGAACACCTAGATTGCCCTCTTCCTCAGAGTTCTGCAAATTCTCTCCATTTAGACAATATACTGCTTTTCTATTTTTCCTGTCAAGTGGGCAAGTTTACATTTTCTAACATTATACTCCATCTGCCAAATACTTAGCCTATCTATACAGCGGGTGAAGGAGGACCATGTGTTGATCTCAGGCAGGATTTTCGGCCACACTCATCTTGAAACCAGAAAACCCCACCCCTTATGTCTTCACAATTTACTTTCCTATCTATCTTTGTGTTATTAACATATTTAGCAGTCACACATTTGGTCCCTTCATATAAATTGTAAGTACTTGTGACCGCAGCACTGATCCCTGTGGCATTCTATTTATCACATTTTGCCAAACTGGAAAGGACTCATTAATCCCCATTCTGTGCTTCATGTTAGCTCCAATTCTCTATCCATGCTATGCTATCTGTGGCTGCAGCCTCTCCTTTCCTTCTCTATGAACAGTGTGTTTCTTGTGCATTCTGCACTCAAAACAATCCTTTTAGCTGTATACCAATACATGTGACAATAATAAATCAAATCAACTCAATTCACATTAGGATGAGTGAGAGCATTTGATAGGCAGTGATGGCATGTCACAGGGTGACATTGTGAGGCAGCAGTGCTACCATGTCAGGGACACAGGTTTGATTCTAGCTTGGTTCACATTCTGTGTGGAGTTTGCATGTTCTCCCTGTGTCTGTGTGAGTTTCCTCTCACGGTGAAAAGATAAAGTTAAATTTATTTATTTGTCACAAGTAGGCTTACATTCACACTGAAATGAAGTTACTGTGGAAATCCCCTTGTCGCCATATTCCGGTGCCTGTTCAGGTACACTGAGGGAGAATTTAGCATAGCCAGTTCACCTAACCTGGACATCTTTGAACTGTAGGAGGAAACCAGAGCACCTGGAGGAGGCCCAGGCAGACATGGGGAAAATGTGCAAACTCCACACAGTGACTCAAGCTGGGAATTGAATCTACGTCCCAGCTGCTGTGAGGCAGCAGGGCTAATCACTGCCACCGTACTGCCTGTTAGGTGGATTGGTCATAATAAATTCTCCCTCAGTGTGCCCAAACAGGTGCCTGAGTGTGGTGACAGGAGATTTTCATAGTAAGTTCATTGCAGTGTTAATGTAAGTCTACTTGTGACACTAATTTTAACATGTCACTGACATAGGGAATTGGCAGTGGTCAACTTCAGCACAGCAAACTTCCATAAATAGTGAGTGTGAAGCAGTGAAGATGCAGCACCATGGAGAGGTAAATGTCATAATTTGAATTTTTTTAATTCAAAAACTAAGGTACAAATGGACAGTGAGTCATCATTCTAGCACATTACAATAGTCTTATCATACCCAAGCACACCTGTGCCACTGGACTGCATGTTCAAAGGGCTGTGGATGGATTAGCAATGTCCATGGTACAGGTTATAAAGTAAATAAAGTTTATTAGTCACAAGTAAGGTTTATGTTAACAAAGTGAAGTTACTGTGGAATTCCCATAGTTGCCACACTCCGGCGCCTGTTCAGGCCAATGCACCTAATCAGTATATCTTTCAGATTGTGGGAGGAAATCGGAGCACCTGGAGGAAACCCATGCAGACACAGGGAGAACGTGCAAACTCCACACAGACAGTGACCCAAGGCCAGGGTCCCGGGCATTGTAAGGCAGCAGTACTAATCACTGAGCCACTGTGCTGCCATCAGTAATATTTGGAAGTTATGGCTAAGTGAATTAGAACCATCATGGAATGCTCTATCATTGAATATATTTATGGTTGGGATAGACTGATTCTTGGTCCCTCTCTGGGAATTAAGGGATGTGGGGATTGACAGGAACATGGAACCGAATTCCAAGATCAGCCAATGATTGCACTCAATGATGGGGCAGGATTGATGGGCCATGTAGTTTAGTCTAGCTCATATTTTTGATGTGTGCTTAGACTTGCATCAACAATAGCCCAGCAACTAGCACAAAGCAGAGGTTCCCTTGCAGTTGATAATTAAAATTTTATTTTTCAACCTTTGGAAGTTGTGGCAAATTTGCACACAATTTACTTACAGGTGACTTCATTAAAGGAGATTGTACAATGAATGTCTTTTGGCTGTGCAGCCACTGGTCTAAAACAAGCACTTTCAGTCTGATGACCTTATGTTAAAGTTTTTAGAACCTGCGTCTGAAATTCCTGTCACTCTGTCAGCTTTGCTTCGCCGGTGCTTTGTTGAGATTTGTCTCAGCATGTTGAGGACCTGGTCAGCAGTTGCTGTTGAGGACCTGCTGATATTTAAGTGCCTTTCAGGCATGCGTGCTATAGGAAATGCGCAACCAGAATGTATTACCAGAAAGCTGGTTGGCACATAACAGCGTGGCGATGCGGTTTGAATTATTCCTTAGTCAACTTATACACTCAGCCAGACCACTTTATATTTTTATTTGAAGTGAATACTATCCAGCCAAGCCACTTCTTTCATGGTGATAGGATTGAATGAAAACTAGCTGATGTCTGATTTGATTTAATTTACTGGAAGCTGCCAATGTATATTTTTAAATAGAACGTGGGAGTGTTTCTTTAACCAAAAAGGCAGCTTTCAAAGTTTTCTTTTGATGGGAGTGTTGGGAGTCAAGTGAACAGAGTCCAAAGAGCTCTCCAGAACACATCTTAAAAATGCTTACCTATAGTTAGCATTTAATGTGATTGACATGAGCTCCTGATATTAATTTATTGATCCAGTCAGGTTTGACACAGATTGCTGGAATCGCGCTACCCTAAAAGCAGCTTTGTCAGTATTGGATTAATCGAGTTTCAGAAGCAGAAGTCCGACAGGTTTATTTGAATTAAAAGCTTTCGGAGCAAACTCACCTGATGAAGGAGCAGTGCTCCGAAAGTTCGTGATACCAAATAAACCAGTTGGAATTTAACCTGGTGATGTGAGACTTTTATTATGAATAAGATGAGAAAAGAGGAATATGGTCCCTGGAAGGGTGGAGGATTTTAGTTCAGTCAGGCAGCATGGTTAGTTCAGGCTTGGAGGGCTGAAGGGCCTTTTCCTGTAATGAATTTTCTTTGTGCTTTGAAAGAAATACTGGATGATCAAGCAAGATGTATGAAAAAGCTAAAATGAAAATTTGTGAAGCATAGATAAACGTAAAAACCGGGTGATTAAAAGATTTAAAGGAAATGCTGAAACATACACAAAACAGATGATGTTTGAAAGGAATGGGGACAGACAAATTATTGAGGTATTACAGCATTTCAAAAATGAATAAAATCTAGAACGAGGAAATATAAATGCATCTTTAAAGGCAAAGAGATTTAGGACAGACAGCAGAACAAACTTCTTTCCGCGCAGGATTGTGAGGCTATAGAATTCACCATTAAAGTCAATGATTGAAGCAGATATATTTGAGAATAGATTACCTTGATGGTTAGGGCAGCATAGTGGCTAGCGTTACTACCTCACAACGCCAATAATTCAGGTTCAATTCGTGGTTTGGGTCACTGTCTGTGTGGAGGCTGCACATTCTCTCTCTGTCTGCGTGGGTTTTCTCCGGGTGCTCTGGTTTCCTCCTGCAGTCCAAAGATGTGCAGGTTAGGTGAAATGGCCATGCTAAGTTCTCTCTCATGGAAGCAATTAGGAGACTTTCACTGTAACTTCCTTGCAGTATGAATGTAAGCATGCTGGTGACTAATAAATAAAATTTAGTTTAACTTTTAAAGGAAAGATTAATGAATGAATATTGGAACAGCGTGAGTAGATAGGATAGTGACTACTGATGATATGGAGGATAAACATCAACACAGGCTGGTTGAGCCAGTCAACCTATTTCTGTGCTGTAATTTCCCTGTAGCTCTATGTAATTTGATGATGGGTATTGAAGAATAGATTTTATAAACATTCGTATCTGACATAGAATCTTGCTTATCAGGAATGCATATCAGGCAGTCATAGCATGCAGGTCCCATTTCCCCATCAATAACAATGAATGGAAAGTTGTTGGGAGCACTGAATTCTCAGGCAGGCAAAGCTTCACACGGGGTGATCTCATTGATAAAACATTCCCCACAATTTCCAGAATATTAACTGCTGCATAAATTGGCGGAAAGCACTAGATAAAATTGAAACTTGCATTGTAAGTAAAAATAGAACCAAGGACACTTTCAAATGTTCTGCCCCTTATTGACTATTTAAAATCTATGGAATAAACTTAAGTTGCTGGCAATAATGAAGAAATTGACAATGAATGTTGTCGGTGACCAGGCCACTTATTCCGTCAGCAAGGAGGCATCTCCAGACACTGCACAAGCAAAACCTAGTGTCTGGTTTGGAGCAATGTTGTTACCTTTCTCGGGATCGCACTGCAGCATATGTTGCCTATTTGATAGCCTTTGTTTAGAATGCATTGCTAAGCAAATATCTTTTCTACTCCGTTTTTCATCCACGTTCTGTGGACAGTGAGGTATGAGTTCAAAACATCGATCTCCTGTAGCCTCCTTTAAAATGACTTCTTTGGGTAAGAATATAGATAGTGAGTGGCTACACGTTGTTCACCACATAACACATTATAGCTGATTCTGAGCCCTCTCTCGTACGCAGTTTCTTGAAGTTAAGACCATAAGACATAGGAGCAGAATTAGGTCACTCGACTCATCAAGTCTGCTCTGCCATTCGATCGTGGCTTATTTTTCTCATCCCCATTCTCCTGCCTTCTCCCTATGATCCCTGATCTCCTTATTAATCAAGAACTTATTTATCTCTGTCTTAAAGACCCTCAATGACCTGACTTTTACAGCTTCTTCCAGCAAAGAGTTCCAGAGATTCACCACTCTCTGGCTGAAGAAATTCCTCCTTATCTCTGTTTTAAAGGATCGTCCCTTTTAGCCTGAGGTTGTGTCCTCTGGTTTTAGTTTTCCCTACTACGGGAAACATCCTCTCCAAGTCCACTTGATCCAGGCCTCACATTATCCTGTAAGTTTCAATAAGATCCCCCCTTATCCTTCTAAACACCAATGAGTACAGATCCAGAGTCCGCAATCACTCCCCATACAACAAGTTCTTCATTTCCGGAATCATTCTCGTGAACCTCCTCCGGACCTTTTCCAAGGCCAGCACATCCTTCCTTACAAATGGGGCCCAAAGCTGCTCACAATACTTCAAATGGGGTCTGACCAGAGCCTAATACAGTCTCACAATTACATCCCTGCTGGCTAGTATTTGGTACCAGGAACTCAGACCACCAACCCCACCTAAGAGTGTGCTGGGAGTTGATGTGTGGAGGGGGATCATATAATGGGAGGCTTAGAGTGGCACATCTGTCACTTTCCTGACTTGATCAATGAAGTTCCTGTCTGGAGGTCACTGAAGCATTCAGGGGCCTCATCTCACGAGCCTCGGGGGCCATGCCAAACCTTCAGGTGAAACAGCAGACATATCCTTCAGCCGGTCTTGTAACACCTGGTGGCTATGCAATGACAGGATTGATCTCGACCCAAGTTCACCACCTGATCATCAATTTACTTCTCGATATTTATCTGTCTTAGCTCGATATAAGAAGATGCTTACTATCCTTAAAGTTATAACCTAGCAGAGGATTAACTGAGAAGAAAAGAAGGGGGAGTGGGGGGGGGGGGGGGTAGCAATGCTCATGAAAGAAAATCGAATTCATTCCCATGACCTGAACAAAATGCCTTCAGCTGATAAAGGATCAGGCAGTTTCCAGAGTTCCAGCAGGTCAGATTTCTAAAGATGCAAGGTACAAAGAAACCACATTGTAGTTGGGGGAAAAAAGTAGTATGACTGTAAATGCGTATAGATGGCCAATACTGATAACCTGAAACTGTTAACAATGTGTATACAGTGCATCTGTTTAAAGTGGTTTCCTGAAATAAAGAATGGTAAAAGTAACTCGTGGTTCATGTGATTGAGGGAAGGTGCTGAGTGAATCAATTTAACTTGACTGTGTGTTTGACAGAAATAAATTCTACCGAATGGATGGTGGAAATTCAGTTTGCAAGTACAAATAACACACAGAATGCCTCAGATGCAAACAAATACTGCAAGGTTATTGCTGCTTCTCTGGCATGATTTTTGTGTTGACAAAACATCAGAAAGAATCAACAGTCCCAGCTGATGATATAACAGGACTGGAAGATCCCAGTATGGAACCCTGGCTCAAAAGACCATAACTTTGACTTTTTTTTTTAAATAAACATGGAAGAACAGAGTCGCAGGGCCACTAATCAGAATCGTAAAATCCTATAGTACAGAAGGAGGCCATTCAGCACATTGAGTCTACACCCAGGCCCTATTCCCATAATCCGGCATATTTACCCTCCTAATCCCTCTAACCTATGCATCCCGGGACACTAAGGAGCAATTTAGTATAACCAATCAATCTACCCTGCACATCTTTGGACTATGGGAGGAAATCAGAGCACCCGGAGGAAATTCACACAGACATGGGGAGACTGTGCAGAATTCTGCACAATCACCTCAGCCAGGAATCGAACCCTGGAGCTGTGAGGCAATAGTGATAACCACTGTGCCACCATGCCGCCACAATTAACTTCAAGAAAAAAACATTATTAAATGTGAAAATGGATAATAATACAATGCTCCATTAATTCTCCTTTAGCTTCACCAACACACAGACTTTAAGTTTAACATGGATGATATAGACAATTTGAAGCTATACTGGTCTCATTGGCACATAAGATTAGTGTTTGCTGATTCTCCTCAGAATCCTACCCCCCCACCCCCCCAAGATAATTGTCAATGGGAGTTTCCAAACTCCATTCCAAACATGTTTTAAAATCTTCCTGTGTAGCAATGCATACTAAGAAGTCTCTCAACACCACGTTAAAGTCCAACAGGTTTATTTGGTCACAAAAGTTGGAGTGCTGCTCCTTCGTCAGGTAAATGGGAGCTCTGTTTACAAACAGGGCATATAAAGACACAAACTCAATTTACAAAATAATGATTGGAATGCGAGTCTTCACAGGTAATCAAGTCTTAAAGGTACAGACAATGTGAGTGGAGAGAGGGTTAAGCACAGGTTCAGGAGATGTGTATTGTCTCTAGACAGGGCAGTTCGTGAGATGTTGCAAGCCCAACAAGTTGTGGGGTTTACAGATAGTGTGTCATGAACCCAACATCCCAGATGAGCCTGTCCTCGTGTGCGGAACTTGGCTATCAGTCTCTGTTCAGCAACTCTTGTGTTTTGTGTGTCGTGAAGTCTGCCTTAGAGAATGCTTACCTGAAGATCAGAGGCCAAATGCCCGTGACTTCTGAAGTGTTCGCCAACAGGAAGAGAACACTCTTGTCTGGTGATTGTTGAGTAGTGGTCATTCATCCGTTGTCATAGCGTCTGCATGATCTCCTCAACGTACGATGTCTCAGGACATCCTTTCCTGCAGCGTATCAAGTAGACAACGTTGGCCGAGTTGCAAGAGTATGTACTGTATACCTGGTGAATGGTGTTCTCACACGAGATGATGGCATCTGTGTCAATGATCTGGCATATCTTGAGAGATTACTGTGGCAGGGTTGTGTGATGTCGTGGTCACTATTTTCCTGAAGGCTGCGTAGTTTGCTGTGGATAATAGTCTGTTTGAGGTGGTGCGGTTGTTTGAAGACAAGAAGTGGGGGTGTGAGGATGGCCTTGGTGAGATGTTCATCTTTATCAACAACATATTGAAGGTTCCAAAGAAGATGTCGTAGCTTCTCCACTTAGTGACCCACAATTGAAATCCAATTGCTGCTTTCCAGAAGACCCATTTAACCAGAGCTTCTACACTTGCTAGGGGAATAAAGCCACAAGATTCTAACTTTGCTTTATAGTTCAATAAGATAAAACAATTTACAATACCTATTTTATACTCTAACAAACAGGGTTAATATGAGATACATGTGAATTAACAGGGAAACTGTGTTTGTACACACCACTGCATGATAAATAGCAAGTGGCACGGTAGCACAATGGTTAGCACTGCTGCTTCACAGCTCCAAGGACCTGGGTTCAATTCATGGCTCGGGTCACTCTCTGTATGGAGTTTGCACATTCTCCTCATGTCTGCGTACTCCGGTTTCCTACCACAGTCCAAAGATGTGCAGATTAGATTAATTGGCCATGCTAAAATATTGTTCTGGGATGCATAGGTTAGTGGGTAAAATATGTAGGGATATGGGGGTAGGACCTGGGTCGGATTGTGGTCGGTGCAGACTTAATGGGCCGAATGGCCTCTTTTTGTACTGTAGGATTTCTATTTCAAATGTGATAAAGACAGATCTTAGTCATAGCAATTCACCCAGACATCAATAAGCTGTGTGAGTCACCCAATTTTGTTGGAACTCTGAGTCCCTTGAGAGTGACTCCAAACTTTCCACTTGAAGGTCAAGCCTCTGAATTAACTCAAAGCTGTTCCAACTTGGACAGCATCAATGACTGCACACCTCTGTTTCAATCTCGTCTCCCAATTCTCTTGGATTTCTGAATCTGCACTTGGGCCTCTACTTGCACAGTTTCAGCTGTTTTATAGCTGGTTAGTTTCCCTGACTGGCGTTGCCCCTGAATTTCACCAAATCCCAACATCCTCGAGCAGTAAAATGGATCCCAGAGCCCTTGCCTTTTTCTGTTACGGTGCCAGTGCCGTTTTGCCACCTTCTCAGATCTCCTGGGCATCTTCAGATCCCTAACTGCATTGGACTGTCATCTGCTTCCTGGGGCCTCTCCTAAGCCCCAACTACATAGGGCCAGCTAACTGCAACAATAATGCTGCAGTGCACTGCAATGCTTGGAGCCTGACAGTAGCATCATCTTCCCTGCTGCCGAACGCTCACATCCCCCAGCAAGCACACAAGTTGAAACAATAGAATTTTCTTGAGCTCCATCCATCTCCATGACCTTTCCAAGGCTCACTGAATGCTTCTAAACTAATTGTAGCTCTATCTTCCAAAGCAAATAATGTTAGACTGCATTTCCTTGCAAGCATCTCAACCAAAATTCTCCGCTGTTTATGCCAGTAGGATTATCTGGTTCTGCCGGTGGTGCACCTCCTGCTGCAGGTTTCCCTGGAGGTGGCTTCAATGAGAATTCCATTGACAGCTGTGGAACCGGAGGATCCAGCAAAAGGTGCGCTGCCTCCCTCTGCTGAGGGAAAGCCAGAGAATCTCGCCCCTCATTTCCAATTGTCCAGCTAAGTGAACCTACCTGTTGCTTTATAACTTCACCTTTCTAGCTGACAACCCCATAAGTAACATGACCAAACCTTTGAAGTGTACTGCAAAAGCCTTCAAGCTGCTTTAGTTGCATTTATTCCATCTTCTGTGTTAAACATTAAGGTATGACAATAAACCATGAATTAGGTTTCGTCAGATCTGACACTGGAATTGATGTTCCTGGAAACTCTTATCTAAATTTCCGTTTACTGTCTGTTCAAACTGACTCCATACTTACAGCTGCATTGAATCAATTTGCAGGAAGCAAACAGAATCAATTCACTCTGATAAGAGTGATACTTGTCTCCCCAATCCTTTGCTGCCAAATTCAAACAGACTGAGAGCAAATGATCCTGAACGAGAGCCATGTAAACAGACTGAATCCTTTATTGGTTTCCTGTAAGGCGAACAATTTTGTTCTATCTAAGGCTACCACATCTTGTGACAGAGGTGAGTCTGAATGCTAGAGACATTTGATTCAGTGTAAATTAACAACTGCAAAATGAATTGGACTTAAGAAATAGGACCTGTAAATGCACCAAAGAATATGATTACCATAACAAGAGGCTTAATTTTTAATGAAATAAATGAGAGAAAAATAGAGAATGTTAGGATGGGAATGAAAAACACTCTCCCAACATGGGGTATCCTGAGATCTTTATTTTGGGGATCACCTTCTCTTCTATATATTTTCTTTGAAACTACTGTTTTATGTAACTGGATAAAACAATTTTTAAAAACTTGCACATTTCACAACATGCCAAAGTGTTCCATGGTCAAGGAAGCACTTTTTGGAATTTAGTAACTGTTGTAACATATGGGGCAATTTGTGCATAACCAAATCCCACAAACAGCAAATAAATGACTAATGTTACATTAAACCCCTCATTCAGTCATGAGAACATTCCCTGGCTTGAGTGATCTATTAAATATGAAAGCGTGAGGCTTACTTAGTGTAGTTCTGTTCTATGAATCATGGACAAAATAAAAGCCGTTTGCTTGCTGTAAATGCTTCCTAGCTTCTCGACCATTTCCTAGTTCTGAGTCCTTCTGTTTTTTTGGCTATGTTTGTCTCTCCTTATATCCCTCACTCATTCTTTCTCATGATGGTTTCTGTGTTTTGTTGCTTGTGTGTGAAACGTTTTCTCTCTTTACAATCACTGTCCATGTTTTGAACAGGCTGTTTTGAAGATCTTTATTTTTAGTGTAAAATGGAGAGCTGTACGTTGGTTTGCTTGATCTAATGTGATAATAATCATGGGCCTTTGAGTTGCCAAACCTATTGCTGTAGAAATTTGGCTCAGTTTATTTCAAGTCTTGTGCCTCATTTATGTCACCACTCTGGTGGGAAGCAGCAAAACCTGGCATTTGCCTAGAGGCTATCCACCAACACAACTTGAGTACTGGAGGCAGGGGAACCTGCTTTAGTGGGGCACCTTGTAGGAGTCTCACATTCGAAATATGGGAGGCAAACGCTTTCCTCGTGGAAGAGGTGCTCCAAGCCTCTCAAAATAGAAAAAATACTTAGATTTTGGTCACTTCCTATGATTTGTTGGATTCATCATTGTCACGTGTATTAGTATATAGTGAAATATATTGTTTCTAGATTGGTATGCTTTCTCTGTAAAGCAATTGTAGAGGAGGAAAGGAGAGAGTGCAGAATATAGTGTTACAGTCATAGCTAGACTGTAGAGAAAGATAGATCCATTCAAAAGTCTGATAGCAGCAGAGAAGTTGTTCTTGAGTCAGTTGGTACATGACCTCAGATGTTTCACAACCTTCTTCAGCCTCAGCTTATTTTGTGGGGATAAGTTACCCATTCAGGACTGAGTGAAAAATGTAGTTTGGATCCCAATGCCCGAATGTAAAGAAGGACCAGGCTGGCATAATGTTGCAATCCCAATCTACTATTAAGATTCGGAATATAGTACTGCTTTTAAAAACACAACTTTGCTTAAGCAAGGGTGGAAAGTTTGCTGAAGGATCTGTTTGGAATTGCAGAAAAATTAGTTATTCTCTCAGAGCCCACTTGACAGTTTCAGCAATGTAAATCCAGCTCATTTCACTTGCAGCAGCTTTCACTGCAATGCCATGTGATTCTGGACAGCATAGCCAAAGAAAATGTCTTTAGCATCTCATACTCACGTCAGCCAGGATGAAACATGAATATGGACCAATAGCAATCTATGTAAAAGTTGCATTGTGCAATGCAATTTTAATCACGTACATCCAGTGGAATCCTGTATTCTGTCATCCACAGTCTTAACCAGCTCCTCTTAATAGGAGATTGGGATTGCAACATTACGCCAGCCTGGTCCCTCTTTACATTTGGGCATTGGGATCCAATGATGTCATTGGGTCCAGATTGTGTTTTTCACTCAGTCCTAAATGGGTAAGTTGCTGCTTATGGGGTAACTTATCTCCACAAAATAAGCTGAGGCTGAAGAAGGTTGTGAAAAAGATACAAACGTCTGAGGTCATGTACCAACCGACTCAAGAACAACTTCTCTGCTGCTGTCAGACTTTTGAATGGATCTATCTCATATTCAGTTGATCTTTCTCTACACTCTAGCTATGACTGTAACACTATATTCTGCACTCTCTCCTTTCCTTCTCTGATTGGTATGCTTTCTCTGTACAGCAATCTAGAAACAATACATTTCACTATATACTAATACACGTGACAATAATGAATCCAACAAATCATAGGAAGTGACCAAAATTGAAGTTTTTTTTTCTTTTTTGTGAGGCTTGGAGCACCACTTCCACGAGGATAGCATTGGCCACCTTTCTCTCTAAATCATTCCATGTGTTGATTGCTTTAGGACTATTCCCAAGTGGGTGAACACTTCAGCAGTCACGGGCATTCGGCCTCTGACCTTTGGGTAAATGTTCTTCAAGGGGGCCTTCATGACACACAGCGCAGAGTCGCTGAGCAGAGACTGATAGCCAAGTTCTGCACACACGAGGATGGTCTTAACAGGGATCTTGGCTTCATGTCACACTATCTGTAACCCCCGTGACTTGCCTGGGTTAGCAAAAAACCTCACTTACTGTGCTGTCTGGAGAAAATACACATTTCTCTAACCAATGCTCAGCGTTCCCTTCACACACATTGTTAGCCACTTTAACACTTGAATAGCAGGTTAGATGTAAGGATTCACATTCTAATCAGCAATCTGTGACTGTTGATATGTGTGCTATTGCAGACCAGAACACTGCATTTGCCTGACAAAGACAAAAAGGTTGAAAGCTCGCAGATTTACTGTCAAATAAATCGGTTGGATTTAAAATTGGTGTTGCTAGATTCTTACTGAGTTCTTAACCACCCCAGTCCAACGCCGGCATCTCTACATCCCAAGTGGTTCAGACAGGGTGAGTTGAAGCAGATATTTGATGCCCTCAATGAACCAGTCTGATGCCTTTTGAAGATGAATACAGTAAAACAGTCCCTTCAGCACACAGCTTAAAACCATCAAACTGATAAGTAGCTGTTATTCACAATCTGCCCCCAGTCTGTACTCTGGTCTCAGCTTCCCGGGTCCCATCCCGCTGCTCTGCTCCTGTGTGTGTGTGTGTATATATATATATATATATATATATTATATGCTCTGCTCCTGTGTGTGTATATATATATATTGCTGTTCCTTCACAGTCGTTGGATCACAATCCAGGAATTCGCTCCCCAGTGACACTATGGGTCAACTGACAGCACGTAGACTGCCGCGTTTCAAGAGGCGACTCATCACCACCTTCTCAGGGGCAACTAGGGATGGGCAATAAATGCTGACCAGCTAGTGATGCCCTTGTCCCATGAATTAAATTAAGAAAATGCCAATGCTCTCTTGGCACCACTTTTGCTCTCGACTCCCTGCATATCTCAACGCCCTTCACAAGATCATCGGCCAGACGACTGCAAGGAAGGGAAAGCAATTGAGTAGTCAGTGAACATGTGAACGTGAAAGGATATGGTTGGAAAACTGCGAGTATGGGTGGGGGTGATTTGCAGAACTGGGACAGAGCTGCTCACTGCCTGTTCTAAAGGACATTAGTAAACCAGACAATTGACAATGGTTTCATAGTCATCAGTAGATCCTTAACTCCACAAAGTCCTTGTTGAAAAGCCCTTGTTCCCCTCAATTTTCAAGTTTACTGACGACGTCACTGTAGTAAGTTGGATCTCAGAATACAGGAGTCATAGAGGTTTATGGCATGGATGCAAGTCCTTCGGCCCAACTTGTTCATGCTGCCCTTTTTTTTTTAAAACTCCTAAATTAATCCCAATTGCCTGCATTTGGCCCATATCCCTCTATATCCATCTTATCCATGTAAGTAAATGCTTTCTAAAAGACAAATTTGAACCCACCTCTACTACTATCTCTGGCAGCTTGTTCCAGATACTCTGTACCCTCTGTGGAAAAAATTGCCCTTCCGGAACCTCGTGCATTTCTCCCCTCTTGCCTTAAACCCATGCCCTCTATTTTACAGTCCCTACCTGACCAAAGAAACCAAGCATGCTGAGTGCCTTCTGCACCACTCTGTCCACTTATGACTCCGCTTTCAAGGAGCTATGAACATGTACTTCTAGATCCCTTTGTTCTGTAACTCTCCCCAACACACCACATTAACTGAGTAAGTCCTGACCTTGTTCAACCTACCAAAATGCATCACCTTGCTTTTGTCTAAATTAAACTCCATCTGCCATTTGTCAGTCCGTTAGCCCAATTGATCAAGATCCTGTTGCAATTGGAGATAACTTTCCTCACTGCCAACATGCCACCAATCTTGGTGTAATCTGCAAACTTATTAACCAGGCCTCCTATATTCTCATCCAAATCATTAATATAAATGACAAATTAACAGTGGATCCAGCATTGATCCCTGAGGCACACTGCTGGTCACAGGCCTCCAGTTTGAAAAACAACCCTCTATAGTCACCCTCTTGACAGAAGCCAATTTTGTACCCATTTAGATACCTCACTATGGATCCCATGAGATTTAACCTTATGCAACAACTTACCATGCAGTACCTTGTCAAAGGTCTTGTTGAAGTCCACGTCGACAACATCAACTGCACTGTCCTCATCTACTTTCTTGGTTATCCCTACAAAAAAACGATGAATGAGATAGAGAATCCGGTGAACTGGTGTGGCAAGAATAATCACTCCCTCAATGTCAACAAAATAACAGAAATTGTCATTAACTTCAGGAAGCGTAATGGAGAATATGCCTCTGTCTACATCAATGGGGACAAAGTACAAAGGGTTGGAAGCTTCAAATTTTTAGGTGTCCAGATCACCAACAACCTGTCCTGTTCCCTCCCCATGCTGACACTACAGTTTTAAAAAAAACCCACCAATGCCTCTACTTTGTCAGTAGGGGAAGGAAATTTGGCATGTCAGCTACGACTCTCACCAAACTGTACATTGCATCGTAGAAAGCATTCTTTCTGGTTGTATCTCAGCTTGGCATAGCTCCTGCTCTGCCCCAGACCTCAAGGAACTACAAAAGGTTATGAATGTAGCCCAATCCATCGTACAAACCAACCTATCTATTGACTCTGCCTACACTTCCTGCTGACTCAGCAGAGCCACCAGCATAATTAAGGACCCCCTGTACCTCAGACATTTTCTCTTCCCCCTTCTTCCATCAGGAAATGGATGTAAAAGTCTGAGGCCACATCAGCCAGCACAAGAATAGCATCTTCTCTGCATTCAGACTTTTGAATGGAACTACCTTGTATTAAGTTGATCTTTCTCTACCTTTAGCTATGACCTGTAACATTATATTCTGCACTCTCATTTCCTTCTCTATGAATGCTATACTTTCTGTAAAGCATGCAAGAAAGAATAAGAACATAAGAAATAGGAGCAGGAGTAGGCCATCCAGCTCCGAGCCTGCCCCGCCATTCAATAAGATCATGGCTGATCTGTAGTAGTTCAGTACCACTTTCCCACTTTCTCCCTGTAACCCTTAATTCCTTTGTCAATCAAAAACTTATCCACTCTTGACTTAAATATATTCAGCGAGGAAGCCTCCACCACTTCAACAGGCAGAGAATTCCAAAGATTCATCACCCTTTGCATAAAGAAATTCCTCCTCAACTCTGATCTGAATCCCCCCCCCCCACCCCACCCCCCCAAAATCTTGAGTCTGTGCCCTCTAGTCCTGCTATCTTTGTTAAGCAGGAAGAGTCTCTCAACCTCTATGCTATCCATCCCCTTCATTATCTTATGTCTCTATAAGATCCCCTCTCAGCCTTCTAAACTCCAAAGAGTACAAACCTAGCCTATTTAGTCTCTCCTCATATTCCGGAGATAAGGGTGTTGGATTGCTTTTCACTGTGTAATAATACATGTGACAATAATAAATCAAATCAAAAAGTGGATGTGTGTTAATGGCACAAAGAGACTTAGTTATAACATTCCTGCCATTAAATTATCTGCGAACAGACACCGTCAAGAAATTGGAGGAGCTGTCAATGCTTGTCCAACAGTACCTGAAAACATAAGTAGTAGGAATGGGGGTGAATCACTACCTTCAGGGGACAATTAGAGTACAGAAGGAAAGAAAGTCAAAGTGAAACATGTCATCTTTCATGAGTAAGGACTGTAAAAGCCGCATTCTGCAGTATGATTTTAATCCTAGCCGCGTGTGGTCCTCCACCTGATCCTCATGCCATTACTTTCCCACGTTGTTCTGAATTCCAGCTTGCTGTCTGCCTCTGAGCCTAGTGAAAATTGTGCTCACGTTCAATATCAGCAAGTGTGGGTTTTCTTGCCACAGCAAACCACAAGGCACAAATCTGAAAGCCGACCTATCCTACCCATATTATTTTTAGCTTTAAAGTTTTCCTTTACTAGAGTTTGTTTTCTGCTACATTAGTGTAGCTATTTACTGCAAGATGGATTGCATCGCCAGATGTTCTGACTGGTATTTATTCTGTGCTGGAGACAGTGTAAAACAACATCTTATCGCTGCGACAAAAGCACTGAGGTTTTGAGAAGCGCAGTGATTAGCACTGCTGCCTCAGCACTAGGGACCCAGTTTCAATTCCCGGTTTGGGTCACTCTGTATGGAGTTTGTACGTTCTTCCTGTGTCTGCATGGGTTTTCTCCGGGTGCGCCGGTTTCCTCCCACAGTCTGAAAGACATGCTGGTGAGGTGCATCGATCCAAACAGGTGCTTGAGTGAGGCGACTGGGGGAATTTCACTGTAACTTCATTGCAGTGTTAATGTAAGCCTTACTAATAAATTAGGTTTTGAAAAACTTTAAAAATCTGACATTGGGAAGTGTGTGTCTATTGACAGCAATGCAGTTAAAGTTTTTCCACGGACCTTTTTTTTATCTGAGACTTTTACAGTGGTATTTCTCACCTGCCTGCTGTTTTACAGTTAATTGCAGAGTCTTTAGGCATCTTACCATAATAATCTGGAATTCTCTTGCTAAACTCTTTCACCTCCTCATATCTTCTACCTTCTCCAAAATCCTATGGAAAAATACTTCTTTGGCAATTAGTTGCCTTGAATGTAAAAGGGAACAAGACATATGAAGGTTTTTTATCAGACTTTACTTTGGGAAGAGGCCCATTGCTTTACTTCCCATATTCCTTGCATGCTGGCATAATCAGTGGTTTTGTTTTCTGAGCCATCCTCCGGTACAGGTCAAATTCTCCAATCCTCTCATTCTATTTTGTAAACCCTCCTCTGGTGGTCATTAGTATCAGCTGCTTAAGCAGCAAGCTCTCCCATCCCTTTCTACACCCCATTGCCATTCTACTTTCTCTCCCCTTCCTTCCCCTCCTTCACCTCTCACGTACCCACCTTTTTGAACATAGAACATAGAACATAGAACATTACAGCACAGAACAGGCCCTTCGGCCTTCGATGTTGTGCCGACCAAAATAAAAAGCAATGCCCCTCCAAACTAAACCATTCCCTTCTCTTCCATATACTTATCAACTAACCTCTTAAACGCCACCAAACTTGGCGCATCTACAACAGCTGCAGGCAGGGCATTCCACTCCCTAATCACTCTTTGAGTAAAGAACCTACCTCTGATATCCGTCCTATAACTCATACCCCTTAATTTAAAGCTGTGTCCCCTCGTGCTAGCTTTCTCCATCCTAGGAAAAAGGCTATCACTGTCCACCCTATCTAAACCTCTAATCATCTTATATGCTTCAATAAGATCCCCTCTTAGCCGCCTCCTTTCTAACGAAAACAACCTCAAATCCTTCAACCTCTCTTCATAGGACCTGCCCTCCATACCAGGCAACATCCTGTAAACCTCCTCTGTACCCTCTCCAATGCCTCCACATCTTTCTTATAATGTGGCGACCAGAACTGCACACAATACTCCAAGTGCGGCCGCACTAGAGTTTTGTACAGTTGCAACATGATGCTGCGTCTCCTAAATTCAATCCCCCTACCAATAAAAGCTAAGACTCCATATGCCTTCTTAACAACTTTATCCACTTGACTGCCTACTTTCAGGGATCTATTGACACATACACCAAGATCCTTCTGTTCCTCAACACTATTAAGAGCCCTATCATCAGCCCTATACTCTACACATTTATTGTTCCTGCCATAGTGCATTACCTCACACTTTTCCACATTAAACTCCATTTGCCACCTCTCGGCCCCGCTCTGCAACTTGTCCAAGTCCCTCTGCAAACTATAACACCCCTCTTCACTATCTACCACTCCACCGACTTTAGTGTCATCTGCAAATTTACTAATCCATCCTTCAATACCCTCATCCAGATCATTTATAAAAATTACAAACATCAGGGGCCCCAAAACAGACCCCTGAGGCACACCACTTGTCACCGATGTTTTTGATAACCCGACTTTAATCTCATCTTTTGATTCAGTTTTTTTTATGGACCTATGATTTCTCTTGATGTTTTGCTGTTGTACACAGAATGTTGCTGCTTAGTGAGATCCATGTTATCCTCTGCTGCCTGCTGATTGAGGAAAGCTATGCTTTTGGAACTTTGGATCTAACCAACATCTGAGCAGATCAGTTGTCCTCGTCCTCGTCCTCGTCCTCGTCCTCGTCCTCGTCCTCGTCCTCGTCCTCGTCCTCGTCCTCAATGGTATTATGTGGAAGAAGGATGTGCGGAGTTATTGTTGGACAGTTATCAGAACATTTGTATCATACTTTGTGATGATGGATATGTATGCCTGAGTAAAGTGCAAAACTGAAAACCTGACAAAAAATTCCAAAGGGAGTCTCGATAATGGGAGCTGAGGTGGATACTACATTTACTAAGCATACTAAGGAGAGGACGAGGCAAGTGTGGCTGATGAGGGGAGTCGGGCAGCATAAGAGCAAAAGAAAAAGCAGTCAATGAAGTGAAGAATAGTGGGAAGTCAGGGGATAGGGAAGCCTTTGAAGACTAACGGGACAATTTAAAAAGAAATAAGGGGAGGAGAAGCTGAAATGAGGGTAAGCTGGGCCGTAATATAGAAGAACATTGCAATAGTTTTCTTTAGATAAGAAAGAGACAAGAATGGACACTGGATAATGCTGGAGAAGTAGTAATCATGAACAAAGAAATGGCAGAGGAAGTGAATAGATACTTTAAATAGACACCAATAACATATCAAAAATTCAAGAGAGTCAAGCGGGTAGAGGTGAGTATGGTGATCGTTACTAAGAAAAGGTGCTAGGGAAGCAGAAAGATTTGAAGGTGAATGAATTACTTCAACCAAATAGACTACACCTCAGAGTTCTGAAGGAAACAGCTGAAGAGATAGTGGAGGCATTAATGGTGATCTTTCGAGAATCACTGGTGTCAGGGAGGGTCCCGGAGGACTGGAAAATCATTGATGTAACACTCCTGTTTAAGAAGGGAGAGAGGTAAAACAGGGGAAATTACAGGCTAGTTAGCCTGATCTCGGTCGCTGATAAGATTTTAGAGAGCATTATTAAGGATAAGATTTCAGAATACTTGGAAGTACATGGTAAAATAGGGTGAAGTCATCATGATTTTATCACGAAGGGCTATTCTGGACAATCAGAGTTCCTTGAGGAGGAAATAAACATGTTAGACAAATTAAAGCCAGTTAACTACTTGGATTTCCAGAAAGTTTTTGGCAAAGTGCTGCACAGAAGGCTACTGAGTAAGATGAGAGTCCATGGTGTTAGCAGCAAGGCACTAACATGAATAGAGAATTGGCTGACTGGCAGAAGGCAAAGAGTAGGGATGCAAGAGTCCTTTTCAGGATGGCAGCTGGTGACTAGTGGAATTCCGCAGGGGTCAGTGTTGGGACCCAACTTTTCACTTTATACATCAATAATCTAGATGAAGAAACTGGAGGCATTGTTGCTAAGTTTGCAGATGATACAAAGATAGCTGGAGGGACAAGGTGGTATTGAGGAAGCGAAAGGTTGCAGAAAAATTTCAACAGGTTAGGAAAATGGGCAAAGAAGTGGCAGATAGAAGACAACATGGGAAAGTGTACTTTGATAGTAAGAATAGAGGTATAGATTATTTTGTAAATGGGAAGCGAACTCAGAAATTGGAAGCGCAAAAGAACTTGAAATTCCTAGTTCAAGATTCTCTTAACTTTAACTTGCAAGTTGAGTTGGTGGTTAGGAAGGCAAATGCAATGTTAGCATTCATTTCAAGAGGATTAAAATACAAAATCAAAGCTATACTACTGAGGCTGTCTAAGGCTCTGGTCGGACCACAGTTGTAGTATTGTGAGCAATTTTGGGCTCCATTTCTAAGGAAGGTTATGCTGACCCCCAAGAGAGTCCCGAGGAGGTTCACAAGAATGATCCCAAGAACGAAAGGCTTGACATGTGAAAAGTATTTGTGGACTCTGGGTCTGTACTCGATGGAGTTTAGAAGAATGAGGTGGGGGGATTGAAACTTACAGAATACTGAAAGGCCTGAATAGAGTGGATGTGGGGAAGATACTTCCACTAGAATCCAAGTGCAGAGTCTCAAAACAAAGGACAACATTTTAAAACAGATGAGGATGAATTTCTTCAACCAGTGTGTGGGGGAATCTGTGGAATTCATTGCCACGGAAGGCTGTGGATACCAGGTCACTGAGTGTATTTAAGGCAAAGATAGCTATGTTCTTGATTGGTAAGGGGATCAAAGGTTGCAGGGAAAAAGTAGAAAAATGAGGTTAAGAAACATGATTGAATGGTGGAGCAGACTGGCGTAATTCTACTCCTTTATGGACTAACGGATAGCAAACCTAAGTTAGCACGAGGCTGGATGATATTAATCCATAGGTCTTGTCTGTATATGTCCTGTCAGTCTTGCGATCACTATCAGACTGAACATTGCTAGCCGGTGAAAGGAGTAGGATTTTAGGTGCTGGGAAGAAACAGCTCAAGTTATTCAGGTAAGAAGGCATCATATTCAATGGATGGAAACAGAAACTTGGAAGAGGAATCAATGTTTTGCTGGGGAAACAAAAAAGAAAATGCTCTTACCTTCTTCTGGTATTGTTTGGTTGGCTTGTTGGTGAGACCTTGATGATGACCTTATAAATTTGGATTTCTAATCAAATGTCACTTGCATCTTTGGAGCACGATTTGTATACATACAGAACCACAGAAACTCAACAGTGCAGAAGGAGTCCATTTGGCCTATCTGATCTGCACTCTTTCTGAAAGAGAATTGAACCTGGGTCCCCATCGCTGTAAGGCAGCAATGCTAACCATTGTGCTGCCAGCTGTCATTCGGTGGTTGTCCCTCTGGCCTGCTGAGAAGAACAAATTAAAATTGCAGAAGGTAGCAAGACCAATGAGGACAGAAGTGTGTGGCAATTTGAATTGCTTATCTATCTGATTTCTAACAGGATTGAAGTACTATAGCCATACCTTTAAAGAGAAAAGCCATATTAATGTTTGGACATTTATACTGTGCTAAAAACATTAACATGTCTTTTCTATTTAAAGCTGCTAATGAATCTCAAGTGTTGTGTTTCCCTGGCTTCCAAGAGTTGGAAGTGGAGGCAGAGGGCTGAGACAATAGAGGTGAGCCACATTTGGACACCTTCCCACCACTTTGGAAACTTCCCAGGACTGGCCTGGGAAGCAGATCACATCAGATGCCTGCTGCCTAGAGACACATAGGTAGTTTAAATAGTTAAGGCTCCAGTTAGGAACAGTTTTTTCCGGCATTGCTGGTGCAAAGACCTCCCTCTGCCTTGTGACAGTGAGTGCAGAGACTGAAAGTCATCTGCATGAAAATAATTCCCTGGCCTGGCTCTTGATAACAGTGGCTCGACACAGCCATTTCTGTGGTCCTGATGGGCTCTTGAAGTAAGTAGGAAAATCCAGACTCAAGCTGAAACCCAGTTTTCTCTGCGATTGTTTCACTTGACAGGTTGAATATTAACCTCCAGCTATCCTGCTTGCTGCCTGTAGTTAAATTTGAAATTAATTTAATTTTATTCATAAAAGAAAACATCTGTAGAACTTCAGCTTGAGAATTAGACTTTTTAATGCAGTGCGTTTTGTTTTGTTTATTCTGCTGCTCTTCACACTCAATGTATTTTTATGGCAGGAAATAATCTACATTTTTTTTCTTGGACTTCAGACCAAAATAAATTAATTTTCTGACAAACAGAAATTCAGATTATATGTTTTTCTTAAGTTTTAGAAGGGTCTGTACTCACTCTTTCAACTGTTATGAAAATTGAATGAGCAATTTGTCACAGTGACCTCCAGCACGAACTCTGCTAATGGATGCTTGATAAAAGAGGTTTGTTTTTCTCCCAGATTCAGTCATAGCTAGTTCTAACTATAATCAAACTAAGAAGAAAATTAACCACTATTGGCTGGATATATTTTTGAGATTTATAACCTTTTCTGATGACATGTGATTCTTGAATGGGTAAAGCACAACAAAAGTCAGCATCCTTCAGATATTCAAAATGCCAGTGTACATGTGTGATCAAAGGCAGTAAGTGAAGCATAGATACATAGTAGATGCAGGAGTAGGCTATTTGGCTGTGCACCATTCATTATGATCAAGGCTGATCATACACTTTCAAAAGCCCACTCTCACTTTCTCTTCATATCCTTGATCTCTTTACCTGCAAGGGCCACACCTAGCTTCCTCTTAAACATATCTAACAAACTGGCCCCAACAGCTTTCTGTGGGAGAGAATTCAAGTGCGAGCAAAGTATCTGATAATGGAGGAGCACTGTGCCCAAACATAATTCTGTCTTTATCCGACATTGACATGTGCACGTGGGAGAGTTCCTCCCTCTATTGCCCAAGAGCACTGAAGCCAATTTTACCTTCCTGCGCCATCAGACATGATTAACTCAACCCAGATCATGGGAGTCATTTTAAATCCCCCACCCCCCCATCCCCAAATAGGGAAATTAGGATTGGGTGGGAAATTTTAATTTAAAAAATGTAAAACACCAGCCTAATGTATTTCAAACTTGTCCACTTCCAGTTTTAATTGGGGTGGAGGGGTACACAGGTCACTGATTTGCTCTCAGGAGGTGGGTAGGTCATTGAGATTTTTAAGGAGGCTGCATGCCTCCATTGTAACCAGTTTTTCATTTTTTTTTTAATTTCAAAAATATACTTTATTCATAAACTCTCACATAGACAATTGCAAAACAACAGATTCAAAAATTACAAACAGTGCAAAAAAGATTTTTTTCCGGCACAATACTATGCTTATTCACATGACATTACATTCTTTACATTCCAAAACTTAAAACTATATACGTACATAAGATTTTACTGTGTGCTGTTGTTTTTCAGATTGGCACATAGTTACGCAGGCCGAGGGTGTTCTACAATTCCCGAGCCCTCGGTCTGCCTCGTTTGAAAGGCTTTACACGGTGGCCTTTCCCCATTTGTGCCTTTGCAGCAAGCTCAAGCACATCCCTTAGCACATAGTCCTGGACTTTGGACTGTGCAGTCTGTAAAACTCAGTCGAGGACAATCCTTTCAACTGCAAGATCAGCAAGTTTCAGGCAGACCAAAGTACGTTTTTCACTGAGTTGATGATCTTCCAGCAGCAATTGATATTTGCCTTGGTGCATTTCCCCGGAAACAGTCCATAGAGCACAGAGTCCTGTGTCACCGAACCGCTCAGGATGAACATTAATAAATATCTCTGCACCTCACTCCAGACCTTCTTTGCAAAAACACATTCCACAAGGTGTGTAACTGTCTCATTATCCCCGCAGCCGCTTTGAGGGCAGCACGTGGTGATGTTGAGACCTCACTTCACATCAAGCATCACATGTATGAAATGATTTGATTACGATTGTAATGATAACATTTCTGTTTCACTGAAATATGATCTTGGCCTCTAATCCTTTCTCCTCCCAAAGGCGGTGACTTCCTACTGGGGCTGCAAGCGCCAGGTCTTGGTGCTTGGTTGTGAGTTCTGGTGATGAGGCATTCTTCCAGATGACACTGACAGTTTGCTCAGGGAACCATCTGACAAGATCCACCATCTCCTTTCTTCTCAAGGTCGTTATGCGCTGACCACTGCTTGATTGCTATGTGATCCTTGTAACCAGTTTTTCATTTTTAATTCGGGTCGATTGGATTTCCCTAACCTCAGAAAAACTGGTGGGCTAAAGGAGACGAGGGACTGGATCCATAATGCAAATGACTTTGCAGCACTGCTTGTGGGCTGGGCAGAGAATTACTCATTCAATCATTCAGGAAGCTGTTGTTGCTGGTCTCAAGTGGACGCAGTCCTTTACATAATCTAACCTTGACAGGAATGCAATGTTTTCTCATTCACTTTGGAACTTGTTGAGAAAAATTACTTGGAGGCTTTTAATAGGGACTCAAAATTTGACATTTAACAGACAAATGGGAAACAAAGCATTGTGTTGAGTGAGCCCATCTCGTGGGTGCTTATTAATGTTGTTTGCTAAAATGGAATCACTTACTTGGCCACAGATCTGTCATTTTGTTTTTGCTGGTTTTGAGTATTGTGCATTTCATGAAATTCTTGGCATGCTTGGTAGCTATGATTTCACGTCAAGCATCACGTAAGCATGAAATGATTTGATTAAGATTACAGTGATAACACTTCTGTTTCACTGAAATGTCATCTTGGCCTCTAATTCCCCTCTCCTCCCAAAGGCGGTGACTTCCTACTGGGGCTGCAGTTGCATTGGTACCAGGAATCTTGGAACCAACATCACCTGGAACCTTGCTAAAGAAGTCACTAACCACATGTGAGCTTTCACTATGAATGGCAGTGTGTTGTTCAACAGCTGAAGCTAATGGTATTCTTACCTGTTAGTTAGTCAGCTACTTTTCCTTTCACAGCTGCTGGACGCTATAAACAAGAGTGGAAACGTAGGCTGATATTTTACTCCCTTTCCAGCTGTGATCAATTGTTAATGATTCTGATGACAATCAGCCAGCTTGGGACAATTTGGGGATTAAGTCTGGGAGTTTCCTGGCCTGACACTGAGCTATTTGCAAGATAAACCTGTTGACCCTGATTTTACAAGCCCTGGAAATGGGGGCAGCAAAGCTTGCAGAATGGCATTCTCCATGGCCTGGGATGCAATCTAATGAGTATAGGGCAAGTGTGCTGGTAAAATTCTGGCAGGTGAGTCAGGAATAGAAAAACTTATTTGTGTAACACCTTTTCAGACTATCAGAACATCATAAAACTTTGCAACCATTTAAGTAATTTTTGACAGGTTGTCACTTTTGTAATGTAGGAAATGCAGCAACTGATTTGCATTCAGCAAGATTCCACAAGTAGGAATGGGATAATGTCCAGATAATCTTGTTTATGTTTTGGTTGATGATGAATATTGGCCAAAATGTTAAGGGTAGATTCCTTGTTACTTTTTAAAATCATGCCAAAGATCGTTTGCATTCATTGGAAAGGGCAGATGAATCTTAGTTTATATCTCATCCATGGGGCAGGCTTTGATATGTAAAAGACTTTGCTGCAATCTAGCGGTGACTGGCCTTCGACAGCATTGAGTTGACTTTCATGACGTATGAGCAACCCGAGGTTATCAAAGGCGGTTGGTAAATGCAAGTCTTTTTAGAAATCACTAGACAATTAACTTTGGATCCAGGTTATACATTGAAGGAAAGGATACAGGCATTGAGGGAAAGATTCCACTAACTATAAATTTTATGGAAGGGATGGAAAATTATTGTGAGGTTTGATTCGTCGCTTGTTATATAGGCTCTCGGTAGCGAAAGCTCCACGCTTGGAGCGTCAATTCACAAAACTATCTCAAGATTTTTTTGTTTTCTAAAGTCTTTGTTTCCTACTGAACATCACTTCCAGAGTGAATAGGTAGTTAGCTAACCCACTTCCCAGGACTGTTAGTGCTATTTCTGCACTTTCCTGCTCAGAGAGAGCAGGCTAGGGTTTTCCAGCCTGGCCGGCTGCTGGGGTTTTTCAGCCTGGCCAGCTGCTGGGATTGAGCTGTCCAGCTGAGGGTGACTGAAACTCCCCTGGTGGCTTTCACTATAATACCGCTGGAATATCCCAGCTGTGTGGCTTGATTCACATTCCAATTATTCTTCTCTCCCTTGCCCCTCCCTCCTTTCCTTCCTCCCTCCCTCCCTTCCACCTTCTATCCTCCTATCCTCCGTTATTGCCTTCCATCCTCCCGTCTTCCCCGTCTCTCTCTCTCTCTCTCTCTTTTTCTCTCTTTTTTTTCTCTCTCTCTTTTCTCTCTCTCTCTCTCTCTCTCTCTCTCTGTCTTCCCCCCCACTCCCCAGTACAGAGGTTCTGCTCGGCATATTCCTTCAGGAAATAAGGAGCTTGTGTGGGTGAATGGTTTAGCATGGATCAGCAGCCAGACTCCTGTTCTGTGATACACTCTGCAGGAATGTAACACTATACCACTAGGGAGTAGTAAATATTACTCAGACTGAAGTGAAAGAAGTAAAACTGTCACAGCCTTTTCCTATCTGTGAACAATTATAGAATTGTTACAGCACAGAAGGAGGCCATTCAGCCCATCATGCCTGCACCAGCTTGATTGACCCTGGCTCCACCATTCCCTCAGGTGGTTAACCAGTGGCTGCATGCAAAAGCTTTTCTTTGTGTCACTTCTGCTTCCTTTTACTAATTACTTTAAATCTGTGGCTTCTAGTTCTGGCTTCTTTCATGAGTGGGAACAGACTTTTCCTATCCACCCTGTTCTGACCCGTCATGATCTTAAATAACTCCTTCAAATCCCTCCTCAGCCTTTTCTTCTCCTGGGAAAACAATCCCAGTTTCTCCAATTTGTCTGTCACTGTAGTTCCTCATTATTTTCTTGGTTGGTATAAATTATAACAATACGTGAAGGTATTTTGCAGAGGGGGGGCAGTTTCAGAGAAATTATAGGGCTGAATTTTACTAGCCTTTGAGGCAGGAAGGTGTGACAGGTGTGCCATTCATCTTTCCTCTGCCACTCCATCTTGCCAGCAATGGCAGAAGACTCCCACTCATAGTTCAGTTGAACTATATTTAAGATGCCAATTAAGGGTCTCTTACTGCCTTTAATGGCAAAGAGATTCCTCTGCGACATGGGGAGACTACTGGGTAAAACCTGGCTGCCCCTCAGTTTGCTCTGGGAATTGAGGTCTTATAAGCAGCCTTTGGCCCAAGAAATGCCCCACCCTTCCCATGCCCTTGGCAGTGGCCACCCCTGCAACAGCAATGTTGCTTCGTCCCCTCACTGAGGCCTGCCTGACTCGGGCCAGTGCTCCTCAACACCGTTTGCTGATTGAGAGCCCATCGTTGCATCGTCCCTGCTCCAGCAGTAGCCATTGTTTCTGTCGGCATTGCTGAAACTGTCTGCCCTCCCCAGTTAGCCACATCTGAGGATGGGCCATCATCCTTTACCTCAGTGGCAACTGCAGACAAGATGTGGGCCGATGTCCTGCTGCCCGTTGAAATGGGTTTGCCTCCCCACACTGCTCTGCATTCAGGATGTGTCGTCAGCACAAAAACCAGCTCATGCTTTCGATAGTTGTGTTTGAAAGAACTCCCAAATAGCTCAGCAGTATACGTGCACAAAGATAAATTAAGCTTTTCTGTTGAAAATATACCTGCCAGGAATTTATGCAGAACTGATCCTGCTTCTTCACAGTAGTGTAACTGGAGCCTCAACAGAATTGTTTGAGTATAAGTGGGGTTTTCACTTCTGCAGTTGGTTATTGTAATAAGAAAATTCTCAACCATCAGCCCTTTCTTGAAAAGGCTATGCATATAAACACTGAACAATGTTTGAGTCAGTTTTGTTCAGCCAGAGCACCAACATAGCCACCAGGCACAAAGTTACGCTGGTAAGTGAGATATTAGTTGGCCACTTAAAAGCCTCAAGTGGACAAGGCAACTGAGGCTATGCCTGTCCCAGCATATAATCACTGTGAGGTCAGAGCAAGCAGAAACCTAGAGGGAAGCCTATCCCTGAAATTTTATGCTCCCCTGCTCACTCCCAGGAATTTCTTCCCAAAATTCCTCTGCCTTTCCATTGATTTTCCACCTTGCAAATCTTGCTCAAAAATGATCTTTCCAACAAGTTTCCTAATCTCTTTGAATTTCTATTTACAAAGGAATATTCTCCCAGCTATATTTGGAGCAGAGCCACTAAGTTTGAGAATGTTACAACTTTTGAACAAACTTGATTCAATCTCACATCCTTCAGAAACAGTACGAAGTATGACAACACCAGACTAAAGTCCAACAGGTTTATTTGGTATCACAAGCTTTCAGAATGCTGCTCCTTCATCTCAGAAACAGCAACATTTTGAGTCTGTCCTAGTTCTCTCAGGAATTACAGGTCAGTAGAATAAAGAGATCAGTTACTACAGATTTGTGATACTGTAAAAAGCTTTGAAATCCACATATTCTACACCACAGTGAAAGAAGGGACATTGTTGATATCAAAGAAGAAATGCACCATCTCTGTACATACCTGATGAGTGAAAGGCTGATGCAATTAGTTAGATTTGAATTGAAGCAAACACAGAAATAGTTACAATACACGTGGGGAAATTTCAAAGGATATGCATTCAAAGAATCAAATTGCCTACGGAACAAGTAGAAATATCCTTTCAATCAAATAATAACAAATTCTTAATTAGGGAAGGGAAGTCGGACAAAATTATTTTGTTTACTTCCAAGTGGAAAGGAGCAGCTGATGTAAATCAGAGGCGAAAGTTGTGTCGCCCCTGTTTCTCTTCCCGATCTGAATGAATGCTGGCTCAAGTACACTTTGTGCTGTTTGTTCCAGGCTGACAGCTTCATGCTAATCGTGTTGTGTCCTCTTTCCACTTCATGCTGCCTTACCTTTGCTGAGTCACTCGCATTCTGCACTTTCACTGATTACCTGTCTTATGCCATATACCACAGCTAACTGCCTGTGTCATCACAAATGCCCGCTCTGATTTGCCTTTTAACATTCACTGAGCATCTGTCTCGACATCGCCTGGGTAGATTTGATTTTGTGCTACAGAGGAAGATGGGAGATAACGAATCTGGCAGCTCATTTTAATTTACTACCACTTTTTACCTCCATTGATGATAAAAATGGGAAGAGATATGAAACTGACTGTGTGCTATTGCTTTGTCACACAAAGTCTAGATGTTATCACCCCATCTCTCATCATTGGGTTTAAATTAAAGGAAGTGAATGCATATTGTGGTTTGCCCTTGCTCCCCAGCCGAGTAACTTGAAAGACAACTGGAGATGATTTCTCCTCTCTGCTATTGGTGATAAAATTACAGCCTTGGCTGCAAAATTTCCATGGACCATTGAGTTCAGCTTAAGTGCTGGGCCCCATCGAGTGAAAACCCAGCCAGGATGTCTGGAGTCAGGAAGGGCTAAATACCTAATTGGCTCAGTGCACTGCATTACCCAGCAGTCCCAGACCCAGTTGGAGGGTACAAAGGGCCTACCGGCAGACACTTTCCAGGGAGTTACAGAGGCCTTTGGGTGATTGGAGACCTCGGAAGTCAGAGATCTTATGAGTGAAATTAAAAGGAGTTCAGGGGAAGAATTTGTCATTGACCAAGGCAAGGCTTTAATGCTGGATCCCACAGTGAGATGGAAAGCCATGTAATTCCTGATGCAGCAGTTGGTCACCTCGGTTTAATTGGTTATTTCTGAAATAATGCAGTTTTTTTTTTTTTTTAAAGCAACACAGCACGGGAAACAGGCCCTTCGGCCCAACGAGCCCGCGCCACCGTAATACCAAAATCATTATCCTATTTTAATAGTCCTATATAATAGTATATATATTAATCCTAATTTGGAAAATTTTCACCATAGGGACAATTTGTTACCCAATCAGCCTAAGAGCGAATTTTTGGGTTGTGGGAGGAAACCGGAGTGCCCGGAGAAACCCACGCAACCACGGGGAGAACGCGCAAACTCCCGCAGACACCGGCCCAATTCCAAGTGTCTGCACAGCCACATCGATAGTCTCTGAGCTGTCATGGTGCCCTTCAGGTGGTCCCATAAAGCACTCATATACGACATGAGGTACCAGGCAACCCATGAATCAACATCCAAGAGCTGTACCCGCACCACCTGCCGAATGCGTGCTCAAATTATGGACCGAATTACCTGTGGAAAAAGCCGTAGTTAAACAGTCCTATATATCCCTCTATCTGCATACCGCTCATGTGGCTGTCAAGAGACCCTTAAACACCCCAGCGTGCCTGCTCCCCCACCTTACCGGCAGTGCATTCCACACCCCCACTACCCTTTGTGTGAAAACTGCCCTCTAATATTCGTCCTATACATAGCCCCCTCACCCTATGGCCATGACCCCTCGTCCTATCCATTTCTAAAGGTGGAAAAAGTTTACCTCCATTTACTCTATCTATACCCCTTATAATCTTATACACCTCTATGAGATCCCCTCTAAGCCGACGTCTTTCAAGGGAAAACAACCCCAGTCCATCTAATCGTTCCTCATAGGTCAGTCCTTCCATACCAGGCAGCATCCTGGTAAACCTCCTCTGCACTCTCTCCAAGGACTCCACTCCTTCCGATAGTACGGCGACCAGAACTGGCGCAGTATTCCAAGTGAGGCCTAACCAAAGTTTATACAACTGCAACATCAAACTCCTACTCTTATATTCTATACCCTTTTCTATGAAAGCTAACATACTATACGCCTTCTTTGTCACCTTCTCCACCTGTGAGGACACCTTCAGAGACTTGTGAACCTGCACCCCAAGTCTCTCTGCGTCTCTATGCTCTTATAGTTTTACCTTTTATCCTATAATTCTCTTCTACATTTTTCCGGCCAAAATGCATCACCTCGCATTTTTCCGGATTAAATTCCATTTGCCATCTATCTGCCCAATCTACCAACCGTCTATGTCCTGTTGTATTGCCTGACACTGCTCTTCTGTACCCGCCAATCCAAGCATCTTGGTGTCATCAGCAAATTTGCTGATCTCACCACCTACCCTACTTCCAAGTCATTTATGTAGACCACAAATAGAAGAGGACCTAGTACTGAGCCTTGTGGCACTCCACTAGTGACAGGCTTCCAGCTGGAAAAAGAGCCTTCCACTACTACCCTCTGTCTCCTCCTTCCGAGCCAGTTTTCGATGTATATTTGTATACATCATTTGAAATCTAACACACTGCCTTCATTGTAATATTTAAAGTGCCATCTCACCCTCTTGGAATAGGTTGGTCAAACACCTCCATTCAAACATGAAGTGGGCAGATTGAAGGTATTCTCTCCCATCATTTGACCCAACCCCACCCACTGATATACTCCCTATATGTCTAAAAAATTCACCATTCCTTGAAGAACAGCATAATACTGAACTTCCCATCCATGAAGCAGGCTTCCATTATCCACATTCCCCAGGATGAAGTAAAGTGAACTTTATTTATTAGTCAAAGGTAAGGCTTACATTTACACTGCGATAAAGTTACTGTGAAATTCCCTGGTTTCCACACTCTGGCACCTGTTCAGATCAATGCTTCTAACCAGCTTGTCTTTCAGAATGTGGGAGGAAACTGGAGCACCTGGAGGAAACTCACACAGATACAAGGAGAACATGTCTACAAGACAGTGACCCAAGCCAGAAATTGAACCTGCGTCCCTGGCGCTGTGAGGCAGCAGTGCTAACTGCTGTGCCACTGTGCTGCCCACTTCTGATTCTTATAGATTAAATTGATTTCCTTTGGCTCCAATTGCAAAATGAAATACAGCTTTTGGAGAAAACAAACGGATGAGTTTTATCTCAAACATATAAAGCTTGGCAAATCCTTTAACGATCCTAATAAGTTCTTTTACAATGGAACCAATTATTTAGTTCAATGATGGCAGTTAACCAGCACACGAGTTATTTCCAGTTCTTCAAGTCATGTCTGAAAAGATTTTTGTGACCTGTGTTGTGATTGACACTAACTTGGAGTTACTTCAGGGTTAGTAGATTGTCCCAGGAATTTTTTTTTTAAACTGCAGGAATTTAGCAGTTCGTCAGGGCAATTTGTTCTATCCACATTCTCTCTGTCTGTTTTTTACATAAAACATGGTAAATACTTGTCCAGTTTATTTTTAACAAATGCTGGGATATCCATTTTTAGAAATTAATTTTCTCCTCCCACTTTCTCCCTCTTCTGAAGATGAAGCGATAGTACTTTGTCCATGTCTTGTATGAATTTGAAAAGGCAGAGGGAAAACTTCAATCCTAGTTTCTTAGCTTGCCTGTTTTTTTTTCAAGCATACGCAAAAACTTACCACAACGTAGTCTGGGACCTCCCACACTGAGGCACACTCATCGTTCAGCAGCCAGTATTATAGTCATGTGACATTTTTGTCATCTGGGTCACCACTTGAAATAGGTTCCTTGATGATGCTGACTAGAGCTTAATGCTAACGTCAGGTCCCTTATACTTGTACAAAAGCTGATTGTGCGTGCTCCAGAACTTGCTTCGACTGGATTTCCCAGATCTATGGCTATCTTGCCAGGACTCCCTGAAGGACCTGCTTTGGGCTACTGGAAAAGACCCAAGTGTTGGTTTATAGGTATATTAACTCTCATCAGGACATTCCTCTTGCTTTTAGGATAGCCCAACCAGTAAACTTCATTAGAACATCCCATGGGCATCTGCAGCTCAGTGATGAAGATGGGGGCAATTTAGGTGAAGATTTGTATGCAGAACTTAAATCTGTCCAGTCTGCTCCTGGAAAAATAATCTTACCTTTGTTTAACCAATTGTATCCTTCTAATATACAGGATGCCTCCTGTTCCTTAGGATTCAGCTCACTTCCCTGCCTTCAGTACCTCTCCTTCCTCCCTCTCAATGTGACCCACTTGCTTACCTCTGGAGGCTGCTACACCTCATCATCAGCCTTCAACACCATCATCCCTACAAAACTCATCTCCAAACTGCATGGCCCAGGGCTAGCCTTCTCCTTCTGTGACTGGATCCTAGACTTCCTAACCCATAATCAGTAAGAAAAGGCATCAATACCTCCTCCGTGATTATCCTCAACACTGGTGCCCAAGAAGGCTGTGTCCTCAGCTCCTAATATACTCCTTGTACGCTTATGACTGTGTGGACAAATTCCCCTTCAACTCAATTTTCAAGTTTGCTGAACTCACCATAGTGATTTGGATCTTGAACAATGATGAGGCAGAATACAGGAAAGAGATGGAGAATCTGGAGAACTGATGTGACGACAATACTCTCTCCCTGAATGTCAGTAAAATGAAGGAGATAGTTATTGACTTTAGGAAGTGTAGTGAAGGACATGTCCCTGTCTACATCAATGGGGATGAAGTGGAAATGTTACATGTATAATGTCACAGTGGTCAAGAGCTTCCAGCTTCTAAGTGCCCAGATCACTAACAACCTGTCCTGGTTTCTCCACTCTGACACTGTAGTTAAACCCACCAATGCCTCTACATTCATAGGAAACCAAGGAAATTTGGCATGTCCTCTAAGTTTCTCACCAATTTTTATCATAAAATACATCCTTTCTGGTTGTATCACAGCTTGATATGGCTCTTATTCTGACCAAGGCCGCAAGAAACTACAAAGGGTCATGAACGGAATCCAGTCCATCACTCAAACCAGCCTCCCTCCATTGACAACGTTTCACTTCTCACTGCATCAGAAAAGCAGCCAGCACAATGAAGGAGCCGGTGCACTCCACACACATTCTCTTGCAATTTCTTCCAGTGGGGGGAAAAAAGATACAAAAGCCTGAGGTCAATTACCAATCAATTCAAGAATAGCTTCTATCCTATTGCCATCAGACTCTAGAATGGATCTACCATATACTAAAGAGTTGATCTTTTTCTTCTCTGTAGCTATGGATATAACGCAACATTCTGCACCCTCTCCTTTCCTTCTCTAAGAAAGGTATGCTTTGTATAGTGTGCAAGAAACAATACTTTTCACTATTATGATGCATGTGACAGTAAAATTGGACTTTTAAAAATCTCTACTTTTGCTGGGTTCATTTCAGGTCAGCGAAATAGGCATTCCCAAAATCAGGTCACCCTTCCTGCCCTCCAATTGGTGGAATGCTTAGCTTGGATGTGAAATCCTGCAACATGGATCCTGGTCTATTTCTTCCTTCCTCTGGCTAGAATTACCATGTGTGAGCACCAGAAGCCAATGTGATTTTGATGCAACAAACAATGGGTTAGAATGTGATTGGGTTGGGAATGGAGAATGAGTATCATTGAATCTGCTGCCTATTATATTTTCCACCTGACATTCAGTTGCATTCACTTCAATGGAATATCAAATGGTGCCTCGAACAAGCTGCAGATACGTTGTTGTCCATGGTTAATCCCTACTCCATAATGTACAGCAGCCAGACCTTAGCTGTAGCAAGGAGCATTCCCAACATTTTTTTCTCATGTCAGGACTTGTTTGAAATAGCAACCTTTAGTGAAACTGTGCTCCACATAAAATGGAACATTTACTTAACTGAGATAAATAGGGATTGCTGATTGATTCCTGCCCTATAGGAGCAGGATAAAGAAAGTTCAGTTTTTAGTGTCTTATCAGGTTAGCTCTGTGACATTTGTTGACACATCAAGATGTTTAACATTGCAGCTTCCTCAATCGTGGAAGATCCAAATTAAGAAAAAAGCTTCAAGTTTAACCTTTATTGTTAATGTATTATTACCAAAGTCATCCTATTAAGGCTCTGTAAAGAATCCAGGTCTTATAGGCTCAGCATAGACTCTGCATCCACTGCCCTAAAACTGAGCATCCTGGCTCAGGGGTCATTAATGTATTCATGCTGGTGTGGCATCATCTCTGACAGCAAATGTGAACCTCAACATCACAGGAAGATCCAGTGGTGAGACTATTCTGTATTTAGAACTTCTGTGTGATCCAGTGACCTGAAGACTGGACAAATTAAGACATAAAGTAGCACGGTCGTTAGCACTGTTGCCTCACAGTGCCAGAGACCCCGATTTAAATCCCGGCTTGGTCATTGTGCGGAGTTTGCACGTTCTCTCCACGTCTGCATGGATTTCCTCCCACAGCCTGGTTAGGTGCATTGGCCATGCTACATTTTACTTCAGTATACCCAAAAAGGCACCGGAGTGTGGCGACTAGGGGATTTTCACGGTAATTTCACTGCAGTGTTAATGTAAGCCTACTTGTGACACTAATAAATAAACTTTAAATTATCCCCCCAGACCTAGGCATTCTGCAGGTAAGCCATTGAGATGAGTTGAAGGAGAGGCTGTTGCTAGACCTCCTGTCTCCCGTTTACAGCTTGTGGTTCACTTGCTGATACTGGGAAGTGGTGAGAGACTGGGGTTCCATTCATCCATCTCACTTGCTTGTCTGTTTTTGCAGAAAGAAGAGCACAGAAAATATTGTCATTCAAGAACACAGAAATAACACTGCAATCAGAAGTAGTATGTTTCTTTTTTCCCTAGTCTGCCTATACTGAGCTACGTTGTCCTAGCCAAAGATTGTCCTAGCCAAAGTCACCTAACCCAGAACATAATGGAAATGAGACCAGAGAGCTCCCTGCTTTCTGTAGTCCAATGGTAGTCTGCACCATGCCTTTACCAATTAAATGATCAAGGGAGCTTCCATGCTGTCTGGATTTTCACTCCCTCATGGGGTAGGTCTTTGGCATCTGCCTGATATGTCTTACTCTGCCCTGCACAGCGCCGTCAGATCTTAAATATGCTATGTGAAGAATCATTGACCCAACTCTCTCTGTGCTGGAGCATTAGTGAACTTCAGTGAAACCTGTGGGATTCCAGTCCCACAGTGCTGACTCCATGATAATAGCAGCACCCGCAGCACTGCACAGAATGATTCAACCCAGCTGTTAGACTTGGCAGCACTCCATTTGATGCTAAGAGGAAGTGCCCAGTGGCAAGCCAGAAATATCTGCTGTGAGTACCTGCTGAAAAATATGAATTGTTCAGTGGTGTGTCTTTATTGGTGACTGAATTCAGCCTGTTATGCAGAAAAAATACAAAGCAGGATATTGAGGCTGTGCTTGGTCTAATGTGCTTGGTTTATTTTATAAATTCAACAGAGGCAAGGTTTTGTTAAACGTGTTTGAAAACTTTACAACCACAGGAATATTTAATGAATGACAGGGATGCTTAGCGGAATAGAGGGATCTTGGAGTATTTAATCACAGATCCCTGAAGTTGGCAGAGCAGGTGGATGGGATAGTTAAGGCATATGGGACATTTGCTTTCATCAGTTGTGGTATAGAATATAAGAGCAAGGAGTTAATGCTAGAATTGTACAGGACGTTGGTTAGGCCACAGCTGGAGCACTGTGTAGTTCTGGCCACCTTACTACAGGAAGAATGTGATTGCAGTAGAGGGGGTACAGAGGAGGTTCACCAGGGTGTTGCCTGGGGTGGAGTATTTTAACTACAAGGAGAAACTGAATCAGGCTTGAATTGTTTTCTTCAGAGCAAAGAAGACTGAGCGGGGACATGATTGAGGTATGTAAGATTCTGAGAGATTTGGTCAGGGTGAATAAGGAGCAGCTGTTCCTCTTGATTGAGGGCTGAATCATGAGGAGGCATCGCTTTAGGATGAGGGAGATTCAGAGGGGATTTGAGAATTTTCCTTTCATTTCAGAGACTGGTGGGAATCTGGAATGCACTGGCTGGGAAGCTAGCGGAGGCTGGAAATGTCACAATCTTTAAAAAGTATTTGGATGAGCATTTAGAATATAGCATTCAAGAATGTGAGGCAAGTGCTGGAAAATTAGATTAGTGTAATTTTAATGGTAGTTATTATTGGTGCAGATTCAAAGGGCCAAAGGTCTTTTTTGTACTGTACGATTCTATGACCTTATGAGATGAGGAAATAGAGGCTTTATTTGAGTGGATGGTGAGCAATACTGAATATGTATTGGGTGGAATTATGGCAGAGCTTTTGGGAATAGAAATCTTGCATATTACAAGATGGAAAGTAAAATTCCTGATCTTAAACATCGTCTGAAGCAGTGACACAGGCCCTGAAAACCTTTGGTGCAAATGTTGAGATGTACCTGCTTCAGTTCTCGCTTGTTGATGATATTGCCCATCCCATCCCACCTCTGCAAAAACATTCCGTTGGTCTCTTTCCAGGGAAACTGCATTTATTAGCTTATCAATATTTTAATCTTCAGATGTCCCAGCAATGAATCTAATAGGCCCTATATCCATTCTTATGTCATTCAGCTGATATTCTTGCCTCAGCTATGTTGGTCATATGTTGGGTCCCAAAAGAGGTTGTTTGAGACAAAGAAATCTACCACCTAGGAGCAGGTGTAGGCCATCTGGCTTGTCGAGCCTGCTCCGCCATTCAATAAGATCATGGCTGATCTGTTCATGGACTCAGCTCCACTTATCCACCTGCTCACCATTTGAATCCCTTTACTATTCAAAAATTTATCTATCCTTGCCTTAAAAACATTCAATGAGGTAGCCTCAACTGCTTCAGATTTACAACCCTTTGGTGGAAGAAGTTCCTTTACAGTAGGCCCACTGTTATTTGTCATTTATGTTAGTGATTTGGATGAGAATATAGGGGGCATGGTTAGTCAGTTTGCAAATGACACCTAGCTAGGTGGCATGGTGGACGGTGAAGAAAGGTATCTCCAATTACAGCAGCATTTTAATCAGTTGGGCCAGTGGGCTGAGGAATGGTAGATGGAGTTTAATTTAGACAAATTAAACAAATTGTTTTCGTTAGAAAGGAGGCGGCTAAGGGGGGATCTTATTGAAACATATAAGATAATTAGAGGTTTGGATAGGGTGGACAGTGATAGCCTTTTTCCTAGGATGGAAAAAGCTAGCACGAGGGGACACAACTTTAAATTAAGGGGTATGAGTTATAGGACGGATATCAGAGGTAGGTTCTTTACTCAAAGAGTGATTAGGGAGTGGAATGCCCTGCCTGCAGCTGTTGTAGATGCGCCAAGTTTAAATTCTGAAATGTGCTTGCCTGCACAATCTGTCGTCTTCCATCCCTCTTTAGCTGACTGGGTTGCCCAGCTGACCAATGTCACATTTACAGCTGGTTCCTCACTGCACTACAGGATACTGATTTACATATTCCAATGAGATGTACAGTCTCTCATGACCAGAACACTGGTGTGGAGATGTTGGCATTGGACTAGGGTGGGCACAGTAAGAAGTCTCTCAACACCAGATTAAAGTCCATCAAATTTATTTGTAGCATGAGCTTTCAGAACATGGCTCCTTCATCAGGTGAGTGACGAGTTGGGTTCACAAACAGGGCATATATAGACACATTCTCAATTACAAGATAATGGTTAGAATGCAAATCTTTACAGGTAATCAATTTTATTTCCTTCCTTTCAGGACATGGCAAAATTTGTTCCTCTCTTGATCCATTCCTCTCTTAAATGCTGAGCAAGTAATTGTTGGATAGCACTCCAAAGATGTGTGGGTTAGGTTGATTTAATCATGCAAGATTGCGTAACTTAGAGGGGTTAGCGAGTAAAATATGTGGCGTTGTGGGGATATGGCCTGGGTGGGATTGTTGTTGGTGCAGACTTGATGGGCCGAATGGCCTCCCTCTGCACAGTAGGATTTCTCTCATTTCCATGATTTCTAATGCTCTTGTAAAGCACCTTGGGATGTTTTATTATCCTAAAGGGTTATATAAATGCATGTTGGAATCTGGAACTTCATTCAAATGGCAAATTCATTTTGGGGAATTGTTTAACTTGCAGCCTCTGCCCTTCCCTGTGGAGAGGGGTGGGAGTGATTAAAACTTATACTAGACAATCCCCCAACCAGCCTCATATGCATCTGCTACCAGGTGTAGGCCATGCGAGTGGAGAGAGGGTTAAACACAGATTAAAAAGGTGTGAATTGTCTCAAGCCAGGACAGTTAGTAAGATTTTGCAAGCCCAGGCAAGTCATGGGGTTACAGGTATTGTGACATGAATCAAAGGTCCAGGTTGAGGCCGTCTTCATGTGTGTGGAATTTGACTATCAGTTTCTGCCTGGCGATTCTGTGTTGTTGTGTGTCTTGAAGGCCATCTTGGAGAATGCTTATGTAAAGATTGGAGGCTGAATGCCTCATACCTGGACACAGGTGTGCATTGCAACTTTCCAATATAAGAAAATGGTAGCAGATGCATATGAGGCTGGTTGAGGGTTTGTCTAGTGTAAGTTTTAATCACTCCCACTCCCCTCCACCTGTTGTGGGAAGGGCAGGGGTTGCAAGTTAAACAATTCCCCAAAATGAATATTAGCCATTTGAATGAACTTCTAGAATCCAACACTAACGCGTTATATAGCACCTTTAGGATAATAAAATATTTCCAAGTCCTTCACAAGATCATTAGGAATCTTAAAAATAAGAGAGAGCCTACTCTGCAGAGAGGCCATTCAGCCCATCAAGTCTGCACAAGCAACAATCCCACCCAGGCCATATCCCCATAACTCCACATGTTTTTCTCGCTAATCCCTCTAACCTTCACAATCTAGCATGATCGATCAACCTAACCCGCACATCTTTGGGGTGTTGTCCAATAATTAGTTGCTCAGCTTTTAAGAGAGGAACAAACAAGTTTTGCCATGTCCTGAAACAAGGAAGGAGAGTAAAGTACAAAAATCACAGCTTTGTGTTGTCAGAACAATCAAAACCCACTTGAACAATTATCGGTTTTGGATGTGGTACACAGTGTGCAATGTGGATTTTGGCAGTTTCCAAAAAACGTATTTCAAACTTCCATTCATTATTGTAAAGCGCATTTGTAAGAAAAAAATATTATTTATATCCTGTGGTATATAATGGAAAGCAAAACAGGGCTGCATGTTTATTCCTGTCATTAATTGCAGAGTGTGAACAAAAGGTCACTTCTGTTCATAAAGAACCCTCTTTATTTGCGGTTTATTGGCTTATTTTCACCACAATAACTACTGTGAGAATGTGCTGTGCCAGTAAATTTAGTGATGAGCCAAGCCCATAGTGCACACTACCATCAAGACTGAAAAGAACAGGAAAGAATACAAGGCCAATCCATAAGTAATGGTTAAATGATGCTAAAGTTGGAGGTTTAAAAGCCTGTATGTTGTATAGGAAAGAGAGAATATTGGGGGAGGGGGGGCTTAGAAATAATACTTTTGGGATTCTTAAGAATGGGTAAAAAAAAATGTTGCAGAAATCCTGATTTCAATATACAGGCTGCTGAGGCTGCAAAAATGCACAAAACAGGATGTTTGAGGAACAAAAGAGGATAAGACAGGGAATACTGCATTGCCCAGGGTGCAAAAAGACAGCTTAACTAATAAGCAAGTCCCTTTTGCGTGTTTCACGTAACTGGTTGACTCAGGTGAAATGGGAGGAAAACCAGCAATTCATGTGTTGGGAGAATAAAAGGTTAACATTGCTGCATTGAGACCAAAATGAGCTATTTCCGAACAATATGTGGGCAACCAGAATGTTGGGCATCCATCCAGTGCCTTAATACCACTGCATTAGTCAAACCTTCCTTTCTGTAAAGTTCCTGTTGATTATAACCAGTAGCACTGCATCAGCCAGAGAAATACAGACTACAGATGTTTGTTCTCTGTCTGTGAAATGTAATACTGTTTCTAAGTCAGCTGCTGCACAGTAAATTTCATCCTCACAGCCAGAACGTTTCACGATACTCTTTTCAGTCAGCGAGGGACAGAAGCTTATTTAATGGCTAGACAAGGGTCAATTCCCCACAGAAAACACAATTCCTCTTTACGAAACTCTCAACCTATCTCTAGTCAGAGTCCTCCTAAGAATGATTTTGTCTCTTAAAGGTTACAGTGTTGCAGGAGCGAAATGTTTCAGATGTAACCTGTCATGCTTCCGTGTGCTGACCAGGAATTTATTCAAAGAACAAAGGATAAAGAAAAGTACAGCACAGGAACAGGCCCTTCGGCCCTCCAAGCCTATGTTGATCATGATGCCCTAACTAAACTAAAATAAACCCTCTGCCCTTACTTGGTCCGTATCCCTCTTTTCCCCCCTATTCATGGACCCACCCAAAAGCTTCTTAAATGTTGCTAATATGCTTGCTTTCACCATCTCCTCTGGCAGCATATTCCAGGCACTCAATGTAAAAAAAAACTTCTCTCACATATCTCTCTCAAACTTTGCCCCTCTCACCATGAATCTGTGCCCTCTTACATTGTTGGAACTGCACCTCATAGAATCTCTACAGTGTAGAAGGAGGCCGTTTGGCTCGTCGAATCTGCACCAACCACAATCAACCCAGGCTCTATACCCACAACCCCACATATTTACCCTGCTAATTTCCTGATGCTGGGGTCAATTCAGTATGGCCACTCAACCTAACCTACACATCTTTTGGAGTGTGGGAGGAAACTGGAGCACTTTGGGGGGGGAACCCACCCATATGCAGGGAGAATGTACAAACTCCACAGAGACAGGGACCTGTGGCTGGAATTGAACCTGGGTTCCTAGCGCTATGAGGCAGCAGTGCTAACCACTGTGCCACCATGCTGCCCTAAATTATAATTTTACCTTTGGAAAAAGCCTCTGATTATCCACATTGTCTATGCCTTTCATAATTTTGTAGACCACACCTCAAGCTCAGTCTTTCCAGTGAGAACAACCTTAGTATATTCAACTTCTCCTCATGGCCAACACCCTTGAGACCAAGCAACATCCTGCTGAGTTCAGGCAGGAGACTGACAGTGAAGGAGAAAATGAGATCCTGATGTTAAATTTCTCTAGGACCACATGCTGTGAGCCCCAAAGTCTTCCCGCCTGCCCTGGATTCTGCACGCAATGTTAAGTTGGGGGTGTTGAATTTTAATCGTGGAAAATTTCTTGTCAATCAACAAAATCATCCAGTGAAACATGATTATATTTGTGAACATTGGAAATGTGCATTTAAAATGAAAAATGCTGTAATATTTCCCGCTTTTTTTGGTTGAGATTCATCACTGGAACTGTCCAAAATTTTGATGATAGTTCTTGCATCTAGAGTTCCCTTAGGACTAAATTCAATGGCCCTCGAGAACGGGCGCTGAGATCATAGGATTAATCTGTATCTGTTGCATCTGGTGCCAGGGTTCAAATATAGCTTGCACAACAGACTGCTGTTAAATGAAGGCACCATGCGTGTTGCCAGCTTACAGAGCATTGATCTGGATGATTAGTTGCATGTGGTTGCACAAGCTGGATGCTGAAGAGAATGCGTTCTCTCTCTTTCAGTTGCAGTACATCTGAGTTGACATACAGTGCCTGCAAAATGCTAGCAAGACAATTTTGGCATCCTGCATCAGGAAGCAATCCTCATGAAGCAATATGATCACTCTGCCCGCTAGGCGAGAGAGACCACAAGATCATAAGACATAGGAGCAGAAATAGGCCATTCAGGCCCTTGAGTTAGTGCCACCATTATTGAGATCATGGATGATCTGATGTGATAATCCTCAACTTTGCTTTCCCACCTTATCCCCGTAACCTTTGATTTCCTTACTGATTTAAAAATCCTGTCTATCTCATCGATTTCCTAGCTGCTGTTGTATAAGGGAAATCAGTAAGGAGCTGTATTCAAAGCAAGCTAATTTCATTTCAATGTGAAATATGAAGTTATGCCCTTCGGTAGAAAGAATGAAAGTGCTGAATATTAATTAAATAGAGAAAGACTGCAGAAAGTTGCAGCAGAGATCCCTTTGAATAGAAATTCTCACTGATTTCCATTAAACAACAGTAGATAGAAAATTGCATGAGGTTGCAAATATCTTCACTTCCAACCTGGATGGAGCATGATGCCGAAAGTTTCATTGCTATGATCACGTCCCCTGCCATTGGCAATGCCATCTTCACCCTGCACTAATGTTGCAGTTATGACTCAACTTGGTGACAGACTTCAATGAGGACATCTTTGGTGAAATATGCTCCTTGTTGAGGTTCATGTTGGAGAATTGTTTCCTGAACATTCTAGATGGACACTCCTCTGTCCTGTAGCAACTTGACCTGCTCTGCATGCTGGCTGCACTTTTTCCCAGTTGTACTTTATTCCAAGGAGAATGCATTCTGTGGCAGCCATATTTGAGAGTAGCTGGTTGGAGCAGAACATTGCAGGCAAGACCAACTCCTTTCAGTATCTACCATACCACTGCATGTAGACTTAGTAACTCTGGAAAGTCCCAAATACTTGTACAATCTGAGCATTAGACTGTAGAAATAAATCAGTAACTCATCTGAAAATAATTCAGGATGTAAATAGAGTCCTTCCTGCTACTAAATGCATGTTCCACCATGAATGACTAAAAGACCATTGCATTAGCAGGAACAAAGAGCTCTGGAATTGCAGTGCTGGCATTAAAATCAGTGTTGTTTGCTTATTGAAGGCAAAATCTTCCTGCTATCCATATATCCATTAGGGCAGCACAGTGGCAAGCACTGCTGTTTCACAGTGCCAGGAACCTGGATTCAATTCTGGCCTTGAGTCACTGGCTCTGTGTGGAGTCTACACATTTTTCCCGTGTCTGCATGGATTTCCTCCGGGTGCTTGGTTTCCTCCCAAACTCCAAAGATGTGCGGGTTAGATTGGCCGTGGTAAATTGACCACTGTGTCAGTGGGATTGACAGGGTAAATACATGGGGTAACGGGCATAGGGCCTGGGTGGCATCGTTATTGGTGCAGATCTGATAAGCCGAATGGCCTCCTTCTGTACTACTGGGATTCCAAGCTCATTAATGGCATCACCAATGTGGTACCTGGCACTGCTTGTGCCAGGCATGTGCATCTGAATTTATGGTGCCTACCTTGCTGCTGGACATAGCAGTTGACTTGCTATGCCATTCCAGCAGGCTGAAGTTGAAACGTATTTTGTTTTTGGGGGTGCAGACACGTAGTTAGTGTGTGGCGACAAGCCATTGACAATCACAGACACAGAAAGGCAAGCTGGCAACTTGCTTTGTTTTTCAGTTCAGTGAAATTGGAAAGTATCCAGCCTCTGGCTGGAGATTGGAATTTTCCAGCTCTAACACACTTAGAGCTCTGTCGAAGCACTCCACGGAAATGGTGCTGTGTGAGAAAGCAGGTACTTGGCTCTGAATAACCATTACCACCTGCTGCTGGTTAAAAACACAACCTCATAAAAAAATACTATTGACGAATGATCCAGAATTAACTGTTGGTTGCTGAAGTTTCATTTTGGCCCCATAATCTACAGTCTTCCTGTTATCGTATAAGAGGGTGAACACTCAAGGGAATACAACATTTTTTCGATTTATCAATATTAAATAACAGTTGTAGTCATGGCACTCTGAAGTGTTAATTAGCTACCCTGCTATAGCTGGACAGCTGTAAAAAAGTTTCTCCACAAGTTTCTGTAGCTTAGAGACTCGGCTGTCAGTTAACTAATTTTTTCTGAGAAGCCTTTTTTACCATCTTTTGTTTTCAGTCAGTGGGGGTGGAATGCCCATCGAGAGAATGAGACCGGCAAAGGCTTTTATGCACATGGTTTTAGATAAGTGAGAATATTCTTAGTCGCACAGGGATATCAGGCTGGATGTTCAGACCCAGGCTTTTCGCTTTGTGTTCAGCTAATTTGAGTTTCTGCCTCAGCGTGCCAAAGGAGTTTTTGTGTTTTTGTTGTTTTCATGCAGATCTTATAGTGAACATTTTATTCTATTCACGTACTTCCTGCAAAATAAAGCAACTTGCTGGTTTTTAACTGCCTCATTTCATTCCAGCGCATTTCAGTCATGTCAAACCAGGAAAACTTATAGCAAAAAATGTTCAAGATTAGAATGGCCAGCACACACCACAAAGGTTACAATTCCCAATTCACTTCATCACCTAATTAGATGTTGGGCAGTTAAGTTTATTTTAAGTTATTTATTAGTGTCACAGCAGGCTTACATTAACACTGAAGTGCAGTTACCTGAGTTGCCATATTCTGGCGCCTGTTTGGGTACAACTAAAGAAGAATTTAGCACGACCAATGCATTTAACCAGCGCGATTTCTAGACTGTGGGAGGTTGTTGTCTAACGAGGGGCTTACACGCGATGGGTCATGAGAGGGCTGCTCTTGGATTTTTTTCGAGTATCCTAGTGCTTCACAGCGTTAGTGTAGGCTTGACCTGGACCATTTGATGGGCAACATGACAGCTCAGTGACTATCGCTGTGTATGCAGATACATGGATTCGGGCCTGTGTCTGTGGGACTTTGCGCATTTTCCCCGTGCTTGCGTGGGTTTCCTCCCACATCCTAAAGATGTGCTCTTAGGCTAATTGGCAAAACAAATTCTCCCTAAATTGTCTCAAATTTGGTTTTTAATCCGTAGATCTATAAACATACACAGGGATCACGGGTAGAGGTGGAAACATCGGGGTGGCGGCACGGGCTCATTGGGCCGAAGGGCCTGTTTCCCGTGTTGTTTTGTTCTTTGAAACTTGATCGCCTGAAGGAACCCCAAGCAGACATGGGGAGAATGTGTCAAACCTGCATTGACCCAGGAATTGAACCTGGATCCCTGGCATTGTGAGGCAGCAGTGCTAACCACTGTGCCTCCATGCCATCCTGTAGCTCATGGGGCACCCAGAGCCCATTATAGGAGTGACTAGTGAAACTGAACTGGGAAGATTATGTTGTGCAAAACTTGGAAATCTATCAGAGAGTGGAAGAATTCTCCCAAGCTCATGCTGCTGTGTTCAATAGTGGGCACGGGAAGAGAATATAGTGGGAGGCTCAGGAATTGGTTTCATGCCAGCATGAATTTATAGTGGGATCATCTGCATCCACCTTCCAGATCAGGTGTCCTGTCAGCGGGTCCATCTCTCAGCTTCAGAACCTTCCTGGAGATCCATCTTCTTTATCAAGAGATCCATCCTCTAGACATCGAGTTTCCGTGTCAGAAAGTCCATCTTCTTTCTTGATTAGTGATGTTGGAGATCGTTTCAATATGGCGTCTGGACAGCCAGGCCTCCTCTGCCACTGAATACACTGTAAAACACTTGGATGAATAACTAACAGGAATGGTTGCTAACAGTTGGCAAAATTTCTCACAAGGATTTGTCGTCAACTGGCCTTTGACTAGCTACACCTGCACACCCCTAATAAACCAGAGCTATATATACATTCCATGTTTCTGTCTCACCCTAAGGTTTAGTCTCAAAATAAATATGACAATTTTAGCCAGTGACTCCAATTTTATTATTACTGGTTTGCAAAGATGAAGTTCCAACACTCTCGGCCTGAATCACCACATTGACTCACTTGAAGAAGGAGTGGTGCTGCGAAAGCTCGTACTAACAAATAAACTTGCTGGACTTTAATCTAGTGTTGTGAGATTTCTTACTGTGAAATAATTTTGTCATCTGTGTTTAACAATAAGGAACTTCCAATTTAAAATGGTGACTCATATTTCCTTCCACAAGGGAAAACATTTTCTCCACATCAACCCCGTCAAAATCTTCAGGATCTTACATGCTTCGATCAAGTCATCTCTTACTCTTATAAACTTCAATAGGTAGAAGTTCAGCCTGCCCAACCTTTCTTCATAAGACAAGACACTCGTTCCCATTCCTTTCTCTCATTTCGTCCACATTGCAGTCTCATTTTCTAATTCGGTCTTTTCCCACCAAGTTTCTATTTGGATTAATTTTGTTCTCCCTGTTGTGGTTGTGGTGTCTCTTCTAGTGAAGTGCCAGTAATTTTAGGCTGTGAATTGCGGGATTTTGAAATGATTAAATTGGCCGGGATGGCAGGATGAGGGATTCTGAAGTTGAAACAAGTCACAAATTAGTCAAAGAAAGTATTCACAGCTTCTCTATCTAGAAGCAAAAGGCAAAGAAAACCCTTTTAAAAATTCCAGAAACAAATACTCTGGACAGTAACAGTGATAGGGATTTTATGATAGAGTAGATGATCTTATGTCTCCTGCAGAACTGTAAGGAATCAGAGTCACATCTTGTCATCTCAGTGGTATGACATTTTAGTTGCTAATTGTTCTACTCAGTAACAGCCATCTGTTAGCATTTACTGTTTACGTATTATTAGTGACTTTGTAAAAGCAACATGTCGCTATAAATCTGCAAGAGGCTCAACAGGTTTTAAAATTCAGCTTAGGGCATATTGTAGCTGTGGGTTTCCGTGGAGACTGCCATTGAATGAGAATGTGTATGAATATTGGTCTTTTGTTCCTCGCATGTAAAAGCTGGAAAAGTGGATTGTTCTCATTGTGCTCATGATAGTGGTTTGAATTAGCTGGCTCACTTCGCTCTACTTTATCAGCAGCGCAGATAAGGTTGTGGTGGGTATTTTTCAGACTTCTATTTTTTTTGAGGTGTGCTTTTCCCTTTCCTCCTCCTGGTGGCTTCTGTTTAGCAAACCTTCCCTTTGTGTTGGAAGTACAGAGGTTTTATTTAACATTATATATCACTGAAATGTATTTGGCAGTAAAGAGCTTCTAGCATCAATCAGTTTGCATTCTCAATAGGGAACAAAACCTTTTTAATCTTCACCTTGCCCCCTCTTTTTAAATATGATTTGGCTACCAGATGGGGCCGACGTCTGTCTGGAAATGATAAAGGTTCTCCTGCTGACAGTCAGTAATTTATAATCATTCTAAGTGATTGGCTGGCTAGAAATGCTTGTTAAATACAGTGCAGCAAACAGTCAGTGGAGCAATTAAAATAAATTGGGGATTAGAGCAGCCACATGCAGGTACAGGAAGTTGCGGAGAATTAAATACAGCAGCTAATTCCACTCTCTAGGACACTGTTTACTTTTGTTTCTTTGTATTGCAACATTTGAAAGGAGGGGCGTGTACTTAGAGATTTGAATTAAATATTAAGCAGAGTTTGTTTTGCTGACTTTAAGGTTGCCACTTCTTAACTGTGGTGCTAATCGCAAACTTTTTTTTCTTGAAATTACTTTAGATGGCATGGTGGCACAGTGGTTAGCATTACTGCTGCACAATTCTAGGGACCTGGTTTTGATTCCCAGCTTGGGTCACTATGCGGGGTTTGTATGTTCCCCTTGTGTCTCTCTGTGGCCATGTTAAGTTGCCACTTAGTGTCCCCGGATGAGTAAATTTGTGGGATTGGCGGAGTAAATATGTATGGTTATGGGGATAGGGACAAGGTGGGATTGTTGTCGATGCAGACTTGATGGGTCAAATGGCCTTCTTTGCACTGTAGGGATTCTATGAAATGGAAAGAAGACACTTTAGCAGGATATACCTGTGTATTTCACCTCATGGGTGAGAGGACATAATGTAGCTCCAGGTTGCCATGGAAGCTGCTGCAGATTGATAAGTTGTGTGGGCGCAAGTCTGAGGTCATAATTCAAGTAACATGCTAAATTTTAAAAAGGCAGAGACCTGGGAGGTGATTTTCCCAAAAGTGCTGAATTTAAAATTTGTAAATTAGTCACAAGTAAGGCTTACATTCACACCACAATGAAGTTACTGTGAAATTCCCTTAGTGCCACACTCAGTCTCTTCGGATAAATGCACCTAACCTGCATATCTTTTCGTGGGAGGAAACCAAAGTATCTGGAGGAAATCCACGCAGACATGGGGAGAATGTGCAAACTCCACACAGACAGTGACCCAAACCAGGAATTGAACGCAAGTCTCTGGCACTGAGAGGCTTCAGTGCCAACCACTGTGCCATCGTGTTACCCGAATTGGCGGAAAAATTGGTCTAAATCACGATAATCTTTTAGTGCAACTTCAGACCTGAATCTCCCACACTCTCTGTGCAATGCAGAGATCACAATTTGAATATTATTAAATGCTTGGCAGTGGGGGTGGTATTCATGCCAAAGCATCTGAAATTGGCAGGATGAGCGGGAACCCTCGCATGTGCGCATCGCTGAGAGATCAATGGAAGGAGCTCCCAGCATCCACATTACTGCCTTTCAATCTCCATATACATCGCAGGCCTCCACAACCCTCTCTCCGACATTGTTGGCCTCATCATCATCATCCCCCCCTCCCCGGCCAAATAGAGAGGGTGACAGTGTGCTTTTAGTGTACAGTAAATGTCAGATTTCAGCGGCAGCAGGGACAGGATCCCAGTGTGCACAACAGCGAACCACCATCATCGTCCAGCCTTCAAACAAGACTCGCAAACATTGCCAGCCCAGGCCCATTAACAGGTTTGGATTCTGAGGGATAGTTTCGTGGGATGAGAGGGGCTGTGGAAGGGTGATGTGGTGGTTGAGGGCCCAGGTCGGTTTGGGGCGCGGGGAATAGCAGCTGCACTTGCTCCTGGGGTGTGATGGATGTGTGGTGGTTACAGTCCCCTCGCTGCATAGCCCCAGTGAATGAATAAAGGGAGCTGCAGTCAAGAATTCCCTCACTGCCTTTCCCAGTCATTGCCACCCACTCTCTTTCATCGGCTCCTCGTGGCAGGACAACTGCTCCTCCTCCTCCAGCTGGTCTCCCTGCTGTTGGGTGATGTTGTGCAAAGGACAGCAAATGATGATTATGCATGAAGCCTGCACAGGGTCGTACTGGCTGGACCCTCTCCCCACCTCCCGAGCGGTCCAAGCAGCAGAACCACATCTTCAGGAGGCTAATGTACTGCTCTATGACGGAATGGGTGACTGTATGGGCCTCGTTGTAGTGGGTTTCCGCCTCAGTCACGAGCCTCCACACAAGCATCATCAGCCATGAACTTAACGGATATCCTTTAGCCATTCTGGAAGCCTGGGCTGGTCTTCAAAGAGTCCGGCTACCTGAGGACAAAATTGTCTTGGACACTCCCTGGATGGCATGCGTTGACCTGCATGAGTTGGTCACACATGTTCTGCACATTGAGGCCTGGAACCCCACTTGTCAGTGTGCGTATCGTACACGTGGGGCCCATAAGATGATTGCTCCCAGGACATTGGGAATCCCAGCAATGGCAGTGAAGCCTAAAGCCCAGGCCGCCTGCTGTGCATGGCCCGCATCGAAATTTATGTTCTGCCCTGCCTTGGCATACAGGGCATCTGTGACCTGCCACGCACATCTGTGCACAGAGGCCTGAGAAATCCTAGTTAGATCGCCACTGCATGCCTGAAATGAGCTGAAGGCATTCAAGGCAGCTATCACCTACATGTCCATAGAGAGTGGGTGGATGCCTCTCCCCTGAGGTTCCAGGTGTGAGAGCACCTCACAAAGTTGCCTCACCGTGCTGTAGGAGAGCCGCAGCCAGCGACGGCGCATCTCTTCTGAGAGGTCCTCAAATGAATTGCGGGGCCCGTATATCCTTGGTCACTGCACCCTCCATCTTCTGTGCACCCTCTTGGGAGGCTGGCCCTTAGCGGCAGTGCCCTGCCCTCCTCCTTGAGAGACTGCTCGTGCGATGGTCTCTCCACACCTGCCACCTCCTGAACACCTCCTTCCCCTCCTCCTCCACTGCTACCAACTTGGCCAGCTCCAAATTGATCAGTCCAGAATCCATCTACACAGGGGGTTTGGGAAGAGCATAGAATGACAGATTATTATCATTGGCTGCATAGACCCAGCACCACGCCAATCCCTCACTTGGGCCAGAATCCCCACTTGTGGGTGCTGGCAACACTACACAATCCATTGTGCCATGCCTGACTCTATTTGGGTTGAATGAGATTCCCATCATGACAAATGCAGCCACATATTCTGCAGGTCAGTGTGCAGCCATGGGCACTGTGTATCCTTAATAATTAGAATATTAAACACATGCATTCAGTTCATGGTTTCCAATTTACAGTGGTCTTCTACTGGGTTGCTTTCTGAAAGAACCATTATGCCAGGCATCTTATGTACTGGTAACTCTGTTACCAGGGGACTATAGACTCACCTGTCACGGGCTGACTCGGTACTTCATTGCTCGGATAGTCAACAATGTTTCCTACTGGCAATATGGTGTCAGATGGCTACTGAGTCACCATGCATCCTTAAAAAATGGTTTATGTGCTTTTGGGTGATTTCCTCCTTATACATTTGCATAGACAAAGGTTCTGTTTTTGATGCAGCAATTCCTGAGACCCAGTATGAGCTGCTTCCAGAATTTCTGAAGGAGCAAAGACATTGTGCCCTAGAATTGCCCCATTTCATCAACGTGAACTTGTAGCCAAGGCTGGCCTGGCCATTCCAAGCATTTGCAGTAGAGCTACAGCAAACAAGCTTTGTTGCAACTATAGTTGAAAAATAATAAAGCTTCTATTTTATATCATGCCTTTCCTGAACAGAGGACAGAGTCAGCTAGTAAAGTTTTTTGAGAAGTGTAGTTACGGTGGTAATATAGAAAATGCAGCAGCCAATTTATGCACAGTAAGCTCCCACAGACAGCAAGGTGATGATGTGTGGGTAGTTCGTGTTTGTGCTGTACATTGAGGGATAAATACTATTCAGGAATTCAGGATTATCTCTCCTTTGTACTTCTTTCAAATAATGCCATGAGATCTTTTATATCCACTGAAGAAAGCAGACGGAGTTTCCCCTGAAGTGCCAGTCTTGGATTTTGTGTTCAAGTTCGGGAATAACAACCTCTTGATTTTGAGTTGAGAGTGCAACAATAAGCGTCATAGCTGACCGGTCAGTGTCTGCAGACAAGGTGATGAATGATAGAGAGAGTGAGAGAAATTAGGCTAAATGTTTTACCCTAAATAGTTTACATCAGCAAACAGCCCAGTTTCTAAGTTGAAGCACTATTAACCATAGTTCATCTTTTCTTCAGTGATTTGTTGCAGCAAGGAAGCTGAGACACCTCCAAATGCATGCATGCAGATTTTGATTAGGTGTTCCCAAATAAAGTTACTTGAGTTAAATGTATTTGTGCAAGACATATTATCACCAAGTGGTTTAGAAGATTAAACAGTGAAGCAACAAGTGGCAAAGGTAACATTGTATAAAGTCTGGATTATTGTTTCCTTGTTCTATCTGTGTACACAGTGAAAAGATGCCAGAGCTAAAGTGGCCTTGTGGAAAAAAAACTTAAATACCTCAAATCCATAAAATAAGAAAACTGCATCCTAGATATGGCAATAAGAGTTGAAAGTTTAAAACTGAAGGACAGGATATATCTATATTACCTCAATATGTTTCTTGTTAATTTGCCAGACATGATAAAAGGAGTAGACCAATAAACCTTTCTACGGTCACCAAGAGAGCACTATTCGGTGAAGCATTTCTTTCTTTTTAGTTTTCTCCACTTTTCTCCCTTTCCCACATCTGTTGCTGTCGACTCCTAGTTGGGCCATGAACCCATGGCCACTAAGTGCCATCAGGTACTTTGCACCAATGGGCATGATTCATTTGTGACACTGGGCAGCAGGTATTAACCAGCTGGGTTACCAGAAAGCTGAGGCTAATTTTATCCTCATTAATATTTTCACAATGGGACTGCAAACTAGGGTCACTGGATAATGCAGGTGTAGGAAATGCATCCAGTGATGCTGTGGTTATCTATGGCACCTTTGCACTGAACGGGTTGGGATCACTGGGCTCAGTCCAGACTCAGCTAGAAACTTGATCCATTTTACTGAGCTACTCGATCAACTTAATGAGCTGTTGGGAAAGCGAGTAAGGGTTTTGTTGCTGTTTTCACTCCGGGTTGTTGTTGCTCTGCCCAGTATTATGATAAAGACTGGTTTCTGTAAATAAATCAAACGTACATCTTCAGCAGGTATTAAGGTAAGCCTGGTACATTCTCCTCTATCAGGCAACAGGATCAAACAGCATCTCTTTAAAGTTTGCAGATTCCATTTTAAAATTGAACTGCAGAGTGCACAACTCCCGATGTCTGGTATCCTGTTTCCCAAGTCTCGAAAGATTGGTTCTGAGATTAGGTTGTCCAGGACTGTCTGAAATGGTCATTTCTGTAGAATAAAGAAAAGACATACGAACTCTTAAGTACAGGCTTATGCAAGGCAGGAAGCAGTTCTTTCAAATCTTAATTATGGATTATTCCACCAGAGTCAACTTAATCAAACATCATATTCTTAGTAGCCAGATGAGGCTCATTTTAAAATGACTGCACTGCAAACATGTCTAATGAAGAGGCTGAACTTTTTGACTCAGTCGTTTCATTTAATCTTTTAACTATGATGCCAAATAATGTAATACTGAATAGCGATGGAGGGTGATGTTTCCCTGGGGACATGTACGTTGCAGAAATGAAACTCTGGTATTGTGACTTGAACTTAGAATAAAATGAACAGGGTCATGTCACTTGTTCTGGGGTCTGACTGACTACAGGCCTGGGTGATGTGGCTTTTAAAGTTTAAAGTGGGCCAGAGTTACTTGCTGAGAGGAATGTGCAAGGGTTCACACTTGCTGTAAACAGCAGAGCCTATGGAGGACAGTTGCTGCTCCCCCGCTGCTGGGAAGGTGGGTGAGGGAAAATAATCCAATGGTAGTCCCCAAATGGTTTCCATGCCAGCACAGTTTGCCATTGACATTATCCCTCTCCCTATCAAAAGTCAGGAAGTATTGCTGAAAGTATCAGGAAGATTTCTGGAGTGATATGAAGAGAGACTGCATTGACCAGGCGTTGTACTCACTGGAATTTAGAAGAACAAGAGGGGATCTCATTAAAAACATATGAACTCTTGATGGGACTGGACATGATCGCTACGTGAAAAATGTTCCCAATGATGGGGAACTAGGAGGTCATGGTCTTAAAATAAGAGGTAAACCATTTAGGACTGAGTTGAGGAAAAACTTCTTCACTCAGTTGTAAACCTGTGGAATTCTCTATCACAGAAAGTTGTTGGGCCAGTTCATTGGATATGTTCAAGGGGGAGCTGGATGTGGCCCTAAAGGCTCTTCATCATGGCTAAAGAGATGAAAGAGATATGGAGAGAAAGCAGGAGTGGAATATTGCAACTGCATGATCAGCCATGATCATATTGAATGGTGGTGAGGCTCTAAGGGCTGAATGGCTCACTCCTCCGCCTACTTTCTATATTTCTATGAATCCGATTACCATTTATTTAAATATCATTAGCCAGTGTCTCCACTGTATTATGTGTATTATCCCTGCATGTAAAAAATTCCACCACACCCCTCCCCCTCATCTTTAGCGGCATGATGTCACATCAGCAGGTTTGCAGAAGATCTGGACCAATGGAAATCATAATGAAATTGGTGGGGCAGTGCCAGGAGCCTTTTGTTGGGGGTGTGTGTGTGTGGTGGTGGGGGCTCTGTTTTCCCCATTTGGAGCCCGCTCCTTCCAGCATGAAGCCGTAGGTACAGACCTTTTCAATTTTTATTCTAGGGTGCTTAAAAATTTGTCGTGAAATGCTAGCAAGACTTTCCCACTTTTCCCATTAGCTTTTCTCACTTTCCCATTTCCACTTCTCCCATTTTTTGCTTTTCCCACCCTAGACAACACTTTGAAAAAAAATGTAAACTTCCTTCTGTAGTTCGATTGCTCATCCCTAAAATCCTAACAGGCATTGAAAATGCTGGTTATTAATAATTATGCTTTGTGTTCGTCCATTTATTTTCAAGGTAACAGAATTTGAGTTCCAAGAATAGCTAGTTAGCAATTCTGATTAGATACAAAGCCCATGTGATTCACGTGGCCATGGCGGTGTGCTTTGAGTGGAGAAGGGGTTTTAAGACAAAAACAGAAAATATTGGAAAATGTCAGCAAGCCTGATAGTATCTATGGGGAGAGTATAGGGCCAGTGTTTTGAGTCTGCACGATCCTTGGTCAGAGCTAAGAGCAAAGTTAATGTTTAGCACAATGCCACTTCTCTTCAAGGAAAGATCAGGGCTGGAGAGTGGAGTGACATCGGGGCTAGCTGAGGAAGTTCTGGGAAGCAGAACTGGCAATCGTGGGTGGAGGAGTCGGCAGGGCAGTGATGGTGAGTCGTGGGGAGGTCAGCGATGTGGGGCTACTGCATATGTGCCAATTTCAGTGCTGAAAGATCGGTGAATGCTAGGTGGCTAGTTCAGCACATTGCTGTTGGCCTCTCCAGTGGGAGTAGGCACCACTCCCTGATCTTTAGAAGGAATCCCGCTAAAGCTCTCCGCAATGTTCAGAATGTGGAGGATTCTTTCTGAAAATTACGCTAAGAAAACAGCGGGAGTTACTCCCATTTTTGTGCGAACTGGGGAACTTAGAATTTTTTAGCAGAATGCTGGCCCTGGTGTTGAATGGCTAAAATAATTTTCAACCATATTTGATTGAGTCTTCATCCCTTGGACATAAAGGAAAGTAGATGAGTGCCACATGAGAGAAACGACTAGGATGAGGGAAAAGTTTTGATGGGGACAAGGATACCACAGGTGACGGTGAGAGTTGAGCAGAACAGTAGCTGCAGGAATATCATCATGAATGTGGAACAAAGGTTTAGAACATAGAACATTTTAAGTTTAAGTTTTGACATGCTATCTGTCTAGTTTTAATTTTGGATGTGTTGACAATATTCAACCTGAATAAGCTAAGTAGAGAAAATTGAAGTTCAAAGAGATGTCAGCCGTTTACACTCTTTTTGAATGACTTAGACAAAGCCACAGAGAGTAATGTATCTCAGTTTGCTGAAGACATAAAGCAAGGTGGAATGTAAAATGTGAGGGGACTCAGACGGTTGCAGAGATATAGATGAATCAAGCGAATGGGTAACAAGGTGAAAGATGGGATATAATGTGGGGAAAGTGTGCTATTTACCTTAGTCATAAAAACAAAAAGTACAGTACCTTTTCAAAAGGTATGAAATTTGTAAATTATGCTGCTCCGAAAGATTTGGATGTGCTTGTCCAAGGAACTCTAAGTTACCACAAAGGCACAGCAAACAATTCAGAAGAAAAAATGGCCCATGGGTCTTTATTGCGAGGGAATTGGAGTACTGGAATAAAAAGTCTTGCCAAGTGACACCGCAGCTGGAATGTTGCGTTTTGAGGAAGGATGTGCTTACATTGGAGATGGTCCCACACAGGTTCACTAGATTGGTTCCTGGGATGAGCAAGTTGTCCTCTGGTGAGAGACTGATTTAATAGTGTCTAAATTCTTTGGAGTTTAGAAGAAGGAGAGGTTATCACTTTGAAAACATTCAAGATTCTGAAGGGTAAAAGCAAAATATTGCAGATGCTGGAATCTGAAACAAAAACAGAAAATACTGGAAAATCTTAGCCTTTCCACAGCATCTGTGGAGAGAGAATAGAGCCAATGTTTCCAGTCAGGATGACCCTTCATCAGAGCTGAAGGGGCTAGCCAGGTAATGGCACTGAGAGATGGATATTTCTCTGGGGAATCGAAATCACTAGGACGTAAGTGCAGCTTCAAGAGCTGATCATTTGGGAATAAGAAGAATAGAAGTTTTTTCACTCAAATACGAGGGAATCTTTGGAATTCTCTGCCCCAGTGATATTTCATCAGTGAATATATTTTAGGTTGAGAAAGACTAATTGTTAGACCCTCAGAGAATCAAGGGATCAGGAGAGAAGTTGAGAAAGTGAAGTTAAAGCTGAAGATCAATCGTGATTGTGTTGAACCTGCTCTGCCATTCAATGTGTTGTATGGTCCAGTCCTGCTCATACTATGTGTGTGCTTGGATTTTTCGAGAGTATCCTACTGCTTCATGTCGTTAGTGTATGCGTGACCTGGACCATTTGATGGGCAACATGACAGCTCAGTGACTATCGCTGTGCTGTGCACTCACATGGATTTGGGCCTGTGTGTGTGGGAGTTTGCGCATTCTCCCCGTGCTTGCGTGGATTTTCTCTGGGTGCTCTGGTTTCCTCCCACATCCCAAAGACGTGCTTTTTGGCAGAATAAATTCTCCCTAAATTATCTCAAATTTGGTTCTAATGCATAGATCTATAAACATAGACAGGGATGACAGGGACCATGGGTAGAAGTGGGAAAATTGAGATGGTGGTGCGGGCTCGTTGGACCGAAGGGCCTGTTTCCCGTGCTGTTTTGTTCTTTGTTCTTTGTTATTGTATCGCGCTTGCGACATGACAGCCAATGTAATCATTCTACAATGCTTGTTTGGAACATTGTCTTGTAGAATTGCAGCATCTGAAAAAAGGGATAATTAGGACATTTGGAATGTCAGGAAAACAACTTGATAAACTACTGTCACTATAATAAGTACCCTTGGAACCGGCAGAAACATTTTTATATATCACTCCCCATGCTCAATGATGGCAGTTCTTGTATCAGATAAATGCTGCTAAAAAGTACTTCATTATTTTTGAAATGAGCTTCAGCGATTTCTCCTTTAGATAATTGCACAGGAATTATCCACTGTAACTCCATTTGGATCACAGAATCCCTACAGCGCAGAAGAGGGCCATTTGACCCATCAAACCTTCACTGACAACAACTCCCCTCCAGGCTCTCTCCCTGTAACCCCGTGTATTAATCCTGCAAATTCCCCTGACACTAAGGGGCAATTTAGCATGGCTGCTGAACCAAGCTTCTCACAATGGCCAAAATTATTATTGGAACCCAGATATTGTGTAGACAAGTTTATTGCGTCAGTGCTTCCAACCATGACAAACAATCTTGACTAACAATGAACATGGGGACTTAGACAATAGGAATCTTTGCATCCTTGACCTCAAAATGTGTGAGAGCTGGTATGCTGCATTAAATGATGCTCACCGTTGGGTCTGCAGATTTGAGACCTGATGTGGCTGGGGCAACAAAATATGGGGGTAGGTGGATGATAGAGAGAATTTTTTTTAAGGAAGCCTTTAATATGAAGGCAACAGGAGCCACGATCTGGAAATTTCTGATAGGTTGCCTTGGAAATGTCAAACAACCTCCGGAGTCCTCTCAGCTTTTCTGACTTCCAAATTTCCGATATCTTCAGCAGAGAAGTGCTATCGAAAGACTTACTCTTACTGCTCCGGACCTTTTCCTGGATATCCTCCGTCTGACTGGATGAAATTGTTAATGTCTACAGACTCAGAATATCAGCTCAGTGCTCTGCTCAGATAAACCTGTTGGAAAGTCATTCGAGCATAAAACTGTTCATTGACTAGGCAAAGCAGAAATTTTGACACTGAGTCACTCAGGCCTCCTCCTCTCTCTTCTTACATAAAAAATCTGTTTTAATTCCCCCAAACTCCAGACGCTTAGCTGACCACTGAGTGCTGCCTTATCTTCTAGGTCCCTTTGAATTGTCTCTGGATATTTCTTTTGGTTTGCAGCTGAGTAGTGGGATGCTAATGAGGACTTGGGCATCCTCCAACTAAATTTATCCTGAAAAGCATCTTGTTGTTTTCACTAAGTGAGCTCTTTCATCCACTGTACCTGTTTATGATTGCATTTCTATATTTGTTGATTTGTGGCTACAGTAAATATTGTGCAATGTCCACATCTGTGCTTTCATAATGACACAATGACAATGGTATTTTTTATTAAGCAAAGGGAAAGTTCAGTTTCTGGATGCAGCAACATCTGGTTTAGGGATTTAGGAAAAAAAGGGCTGCGTGGACAAGTTGGGCTGAAGGGCCTGTTTCCATGCTGGAAACCTCTATGACTTGAAATGATTTGTGCAACATTTACTAAAATCTTCCTACCCCCACCATCACATCACACCAACATCTCTGGGTGCCCCTAATTCAGCATGAATAAGGCTGTAACTCTAGTAGCCGAGTATAACATTGCAGTTGAGGCAGGAAGGTTCATCCCTGTCCCCATGAGCCCCCACTTTTCTTTCCTCCGGCAGTAAACCCTTATTGTACAATGTGTTGCATTAGTGTAGATGGATATCCCCAGAAGTCGGTAAGAAGATTGGAAATCAAAATATTCAGAACATTTGTGTAATAAAATTTAGAGTGAAAAGTTTTTCTGCTCCTCAGCAATTGTTACATTTATGTATTTAATTTGCCACAAAGCAATGTGGAGATGATGTTGGTTTCTATGTGTGCAGACACTATATTTTCAGAGTTGTTCACAATGCTCAAAATGTCCACATCACCCTTCCAACTTGGTTTCTAGTTGCTTCTGTAATATCTGTTTACTTTTCTCTGAATCAACGCTCAGACTTAACCAATCAAGCGACATAAGCATAAGTTAGTTACTAGACTCTCATAACCAAACACACAGTGTTGAGCATGAGAAACAGAGTTTAAAATTTGGTGAATTTAATATGCTTCAAGAAGAGGATTATTTGTAAACTCAGTAAATTTCCAGATGGATAAAACTGGAACTCCCATGGGAGAGCATATAGATATAGATAAAAAAAATTCTTCTTTTTTTCATTCTGTCCTTCCCAGTGTGTCTCCAAAGAGAAAGTGTCACTACATTGGCAGGTTTTGAGTTGAGCTAAATACTCAGATAGAAAAATTCAAAATAGTGCAGAAACCTCACCAGATTGGACAACAGGGAAAGTTTGCATCATAACAGATTTGATTTATGCTATAATGCATAAATTTGCAATTCATTTGTCTGTGTTTTACTCCTGTTTTCTGAGCAGATGTTATTGGTGACACGGTGCTGTTGTAACCTGCTGCTGTTCAATGTGCCAACCTCCATTTACAGTTCTGTTATGGTAATTAGGTGACCTAATTTGAGTTTCAAGATCGTGAAGGGAATTTCAAAAGGAAATTATTTGTGCATTCTTTGTGTCAAGCCACATATTTAAAATACTTGAGTTTGGAGAAGGCACAGAGGCATAACAGTAATCTTATTTAAAACTTCAGTCATCAATTGTGTCCCTGGCTGGGCCAGCATTTATTAACCCGTCCATGGAAAAGGGACATGGTGGCATAGTGGTATTGTCACTGGAATGGAGTCAAGCAGGGCTGCATCATCACACCAACGCTGTTCTCCATCTTCCTTGCAGCAACACTCCGCTCCATCAGTTTGAAGCTCCCCGCTGGAGTGGAGCTAACCTACTGGACAAGCAGGGAACTATTCAATCTCCAACACCAGTAACCCAGAATCAAGACCACCCCAGCTTCTGTCACAGAGCTGCAGCACGCATTCACTGTGTACACTCACACTCAGAAGCCAAGCTCCAAACCATGTTCGACATATTTATTGAGGCTTATGAGAGAATGGGCCTTAGACTAAACATCTGGAAAACAAAGGTTCTCTACAGCCTGGGCTGCTCCTGCCGCACAAAACTGCCCTCTGACCATCAAGATCCGCAGTGAGCTCCCGGACAACGTAGATCATTTCCCATACCTCAGGAGCCTCCTGGCAGCACAAGCAGATGGCGATGAAATCCAGTGTCGGCTCCAATGCACCAGTGCAGTCTCTGCATGTCTGAAGAATAGAGCGTTCAAAGGCTGAGATCTCAAATCCCGCACTAACTCATGGTCTATAGAGCAGCCGTGGTCCCCACTGTCCATGTTTCTTATGCATACAGGAGAATGTACAGCAGACACCTGGAGAGATATCAACAACATTACTGCCACAAAATCCTGCAAATCCACTGAGAGGATAGGTGTGCCAATGTGGGCGGTGTCTCTCAGGCCAATATCCCTAGTATTGAGGCATTCTTGACCAGCTGAGATGGGCAGGCCATATTGTCCACATGACCGACACAACACTCCCAAAACAAGTGCCCTCCTCCGAGTGCTGCAATGGCAAGCGATCACTAGGAGGGCAGAGGAAACGCAGCAAGGATACTCTGAAAGCCTCCCTAAATAAATGCAACATCCACATTGATACTTGGAAATTATTTGCCTTAGAAGAAGAAGATGCTTCCATGAAGGAGCCAATCACCTCAAGCATCAACAGGTGGAGCATAAACAACAGAAAGAGAGTGCAGAATCTGGAGCGTTGCAAGTTTGCCGAGCTGATGCGGGGACAGCAACACTGATGTATGAGGAGAGATTGACTATGTTAGGATTGTTTTCACTGGAATTCAGATGAATGAGAGGGGAATCTCATAGAGATTTATAAAATTCTAACAGGTCTCGACAGATAGATACAGAGAGGATGATACTGATGGTGGGGGAGTCCAGAACCAGGGGTCACGGTCTGAGGATTCAGGGTGGACCATTTAGTATGCAGGTGAGGAGACATTTCTAAGCCTGTGGAATTCATTACTGCAGGAAGTAGTTGATGTCACAATACTGAATGTATTCAAGAGGCACCTAGTTATAGCACTTGGGCTGAATGGGGTCAAAGGTTATGGAGAAAAAGCAGGGTTAGGCTACTGAGTTGGATGATCAGCCATGATCATAACGAATTGCAAAGCAGGCTCGAAGAGCCAAATGGCCTCCACCTGCTCCTATCTTCTGTTGTTATGTCAGACCCATCCACTTCATCAAATACCATCTACCAAATACTGTGGCAGAGTTTGTGCCTCCAGGTTTGGATTATTCAGCCACCACAGAGCACACTTCTCGGAGTGGAAGTAAGTCATCCTCAAATCTGAGGAATTGCCAAAGAAAGTAAGAGTAAGGGTTGGGAGTGCTGTGAGCATGGTATTGGTGGGGGTAGCCAGGTGGAGGGGGCCCAGAGCTCCAATGTTCTGGGGAGATGGGCACCCCAACTCTGACGGGGCCTTTAGAGTGAGGTACTTCCCTCCCCCACCCTACCACCTGAGATAGAGCAAAATGGATAGCTATAGATTAGCCAGGAAGGAGGTAAAAAGTGAATTGAGGAGAGCTAAGAGGGGACACGAGAAGATGTTGGCTGATAGGATTAAGGAGAATCCTAAAGCTTTCTTTCGATATGTTAAGAATAGAAGATTGGTTAGGGCAAGATTAGGGCCAGTCATAGACAGCAGTGGGAAGTTGTGCGTGGAGCCTGAAGAGATTGGTGAGGCACTGAATAAATATTTCTCTTCGGTATTCACGCAGAGTGCTGGAAATGTAGCTATGGAGAACACTGAGGTACAGGGTTGCAAATTGGGAAGTATTGTAGTAGATAGGGAGGATGTGCTAGAAATTCTCGAGGGTTTGAAGTTGGATAAGTCCCCTGGGCCGGACGGGATTTACCCTAGGATTCTCTGGGAGGCAAGAGAGGAGATTGCAGAGCCTCTGGCGCTGATCTTCAGGTCCTCGTTGGTTACGGGTGTGGTTCCGGAGGACTGGAGGATAGCGAATGTGGTCCCATTGTTTAAGAAGGGGAAGAGAGACCTTCCAGGGAATTATAGGCCAGTGAGTCTTACTTCTGTTGTGGGCAAGGTATTGGAGAGAATTATTAGGGATAGGATTTATAGTTATTTAGAGAGAAATGAATTGATTGGGGATAGTCAGCATGGTTTCGTGAAGGGTAGGTCATGCCTTACTAACCTCATTGAGTTTTTTGAGAAAGTGACCAAAGAGGTGGATGGGGGTAAGGCGGTTGATGTAGTATATATGGACTTTAGTAAGGCATTTGATAAGGTGGCCCATGGAAGACTTCTACAGAAAATGCAGATGTGTGGAATAGAGGGTGATTTAGCTAATTGGATTAGGAATTGGCTTGCAGATAGAAGACAGAGGGTGGTGGTTGATGGGAGATATTCATCGTGGAGTTCGGTGACAAGTGGTGTGCCTCAGGGGTCTGTTTTGGGGCCCCTGCTGTTTGAATTTTTATAAATGATCTGGATGAGGGTATTGAGGGATGGATCAGTAAATTTGCAGATGACACTAAAGTCGGTGGAGTGGTAGATAGTGAAGGGGGGTGTTATAGTTTACAGAGTGACTTGGACAAGTTGCAGAGCTGGGCCGAGAGGTGGCAAATGGAGTTTAATGTGGAAAAGTGTGAGGTAATGCACTTTGGCAGGAACAATAAATGTGTAGAGTATAGGGCTAATGGTAGGGCTCTTAATAGTGTTGAGGAACAGAAGGATCTTGGTGTATGTGTCAATAGATCCCTGAAAGTAGGCAGTCAAGTGGATAAAGTTGTTAAGAAGGCATATGGAGTCTTAGCTTTTATTGGTAGGGGGATTGAATTTAGGAGCAGCAGCATCATGTTGCAACTGTACAAAACTCTAGTGCGGCCGCACTTGGAGTATTGTGTGCAGTTCTGGTCCCCACATTATAAGAAAGATGTGGATGCATTGGAGAGGGTACAGAGGAGGTTTACCAGGATGTTGCCTGGTATGGAGGGCAGGTCCTATGAAGAGAGGTTGAAGGATTGAGGTTGTTTTCGTTAGAAAGGAGGCGGCTAAGAGGGGATCTTATTGAAGCATATAAGATGATTAGAGGTTTAGATAGGGTGGACAGTGATAGCCTTTTTCCTAGGATGGAGAAAGCTAGCACGAGGGGACACAGCTTTAAATTAAGGGGTATGAGTTATAGGACGGATATCAGAGGTAGGTTCTTTACTCAAAGAGTGATTAGGGAGTGGAATGCCCTGCCTGCAGCTGTTGTAGATGCGCCAAGTTTGGTGGCGTTTAAGAGGTTAATTGATAAGTATATGGAAGAGAAGGAATGGTTTAGTTTGGAGGGGCATTGCTTTTTATTTTGGTCGGCACAACATCGAAGGCCGAAGGGCCTGTTCTGTGCTGTAATGTTCTATGTTCTATGTTCTAAAATGTCTGTTTCTTATCCTCCCTGCACCCACTCCCGCCAGACTAAAAATTGAGGGGGAAATTGGGCAGGATACAGTCCTTAAGTGGGCTATTTAATAGCTATTTCAGAGCCTTAATGAGTGAATGGGTGGATTCTATCTAAGGCCTTGCCCACCTAAGAGTGAAACTAAGTAAAATTCTATCCTTGAGTCTGTTGTGCCATTTGTTAGATTATAGATTATCTGCACCTTAGCTCTATTGAGATGCCTTTGCACCATATCATGTTATAAAGTTTTATTTATTTATTAGTCACAATTAAGGCACAATTATATTAACACTGCAATGAAGTTATTGTGAAATTCCCCTAGTCATCTCTCTCCGGCGCCTGTTTGGGTCAATCCACCTTTCCATACCTAACAAAATTCTGCCAACTCGTGGTCTTGAAAGTTTAAAATGATGCAGCATATATTGTCTTTTGGGGGAAGAGAGTTTCAGATTTTCTTTTGTATGGAGAAGTGCTTCCTTTTTTCACTCCGAAAGGACCTAACCAAGGTTTCCTCTCAGCTGCATCACCAAACCCCAATGTTTCCTGTACAGGCTACACACAAGTACTTCAGCATGTAAATAAATTTAAATAGTCCGTGCAGTACTTAAGCAAATCTGCTATACATTACAAAAAAGAAAATGAGAGGGTATGTTAGACCTAACTATATTTTTGTTTATATTGAGACTTCAGCAAGACTTTTGATATATTACCAAACAAAAGACTGGCTGTTAACAGAACATTGTTACACGTAATAATCTTTCCCTGTTCCTAAAAATTATTATCCAATTAAACGAAAAGGAAAATAAATAAAGCCTTGCAAATAAACAGTATATTTTATTGATTGCCCCCAAGTACTTTTAGCGTGGGAAAAATGTTATGTTTGTATTGAGGCAGTGGTCCTTTTACAAACAAGGTTTCTTTGAAAAGGGAAATGATTTCTTCTCTTCTCAGTTATAAATCTGCTACCTCTTATCCTAAAACTATAACCTCTCGTTATATGGAAGCATCCACTCTGTCTGCCTATCAATCCCCTTTAGCATCTATATTCCTTCAATCTTTATAAGAACATAAGACTAAATAGGTCTAAATTGCTCAATCTCTCTGGAGTTTGTTCAAGATCCTTTGTAACTTCTTGCAGTCCATGACAAAGCAGAGAGTACGCTTTTACTACAGCAACAGGACCGTTACAACTTGAAACATTTAATCACCATTCTGTTTCAAATTACCTGTGTTCTGCTTCCTTTATCCTACCTATGGACGAAGGATGCTTCCGGCTGGTTACTTTAACAATGGGATGTGTTCTATTAACCAGCAATTTAACCCAAGCTAATTTTGATCAGTCCTGTTTAGGACAGCAGAGTGCTCGCAGACCGTGTATTGCCTGCTGTTATGGGAAGCAGATGGTAACTTATTTCAACAACAAGATTAATGCAACATGGACATTTTAAAACTTGCTGCTGAGTAAAACTGCTGACATTATCTTTATTTACTCTCTGCTGTGCAAGTCAATTTTTAAAATTCTAAATTAGTATTTAACCTTCCCAGCTGTTTTACAGTCACGGGTTTGACTTTTGTCGGCAATTGCAGGACATTCATGTGGCCCCGAGAATCTGCTGACTTTCTGACAGACTGGAAAACCTAAACAGTGACGGACAGCAAAAAAACCCTTCAATGCTTTCCGCTTGTGGCACACACTTGTGATATTTAACGTCTCCTAATATATACATTCTTTATCTCACCTGAAACTACGTGATTCCCTGGCAAAAAGCCCCAGAGCTATCCAAAAATTGGGAGTGCAGCAGAGATCATGCTTAGAAACATAGAGGATAGAAGGAGGCCATTTGGCCCTTTGAGCCTCCTCCCCCATTCACTATGATCGTGGCTGATTGTTCAGCTCAATAGCCTAATTCTACTTTCTCCCTATAACCTTTGATCCTGTTCGCTCCCAAGTGCTATATCTAGCTGCCTCTTGAATACGTTCATAGAAAATGCTTGGAGGGAGTACAGCAAAGGTTTACCAGGCTGATTCCAGGGATGGCATGTGAGGAGAAAGTAAATCAGTTAGGATTATACTCGCTGGAGTATAGAAGAGTAAGAGAGACTCTCATAGAAACTTATAACAGGGTTAGACAGAGTAAATTCAGAATGAGTGCCCCTGACTGTGAAGGAGCCCAGAAATAGGGGTCATAGTTTGAGAAGGGGTAAACCTTTTAGAACTGAGGTGAGAAGAAATTTCGTCACCCATAGAGCGGTAAGACTTTGGAATTCCCTATCACAAAAAGTAGTTGAGGCTAAAATGTTGTCTGATCTCAAGAAGAAATTAGATATAGCTCTTGGGACTGGGAGGAAAAGGGGATCAGGATATTGCCTTTGATGATCAGCCATCAAAATGAAGAGTAGAGCAGACTCAAAGGGCCAATTGGTCTACTCCTGCTTATAGTTTCTATGATTGTTTGAGAAAGCATAGGAGTTTATAGACAAAGGGAAGGCTAAGAGATATCATGGATTGAGCCTTCCTGTTGGTGTCACAAGCCTCTTGTCTGGCTAATTGCCAGATGGTGATTCTGGGCACGCTTGTGATAGGGCATCAGGTGCAGTCATCTCAGAGGAGGCCAAATAAGCTGCTTCTGAGAATGGCATCTAATTGGGAATGGCAGGCATTGAGAGTAACCGGGTGCCCAGCTTGAAGAGTAGCCTCCAGATCTACTGTGACTGCTGCATTCTGCTGAAGTGAATGGAAGTAAGGGTGGCAGAAGGTGGAGGCACTATCCAGCTGATGGGACCAGCAGCTCTGCACTATCCAGTGGCTCAATATGTAGGTGACAAGCAAACGGTTTCAAGCAGTTGCCTATGGATATCCAAAGGATTGCCAATTTTTTTCAAAATTGAAGTGATCATAGCGTTTAAATTTTACACTGCTTGAAACCCCCGTTCTGCTGTCACCTCTGATGAACAGGGCGGCTGCAGATACAGTAGGATCCTGGACATCATGTTATTTAACTACGTCACCCAAAAAAATTCACTGGCCCCATTTCCACCACCTTCTGAGGCAGAGTTCCAAATTTGCATACCCCCGAGGGAAAAGAAATCTCCTCAGCTCTGCGCTAAAAGGGTGACACCTAATTTTGAAACAGTGCCCTTAGTTCTTCTCCCACAAGGGGAAATATCTATTCCATGTCCACCTTGTGAAATAATGAAGCAAATGTCTACAAAAATGATTCCCACTGATGAGAACAGAAAATGCTGGAAAAGTTTACCAAATCTCGTAGCACCTGTGGAGAGAGAGATCGGGTAATATTTTGAGTCAGATATGATTTATCTTCTGTACTGAAGGAAGGTAGAAATGTGATGAGTTTTATGCCATTGAAAGGGAGGAGGTGGAGGAAGAACAAAAGGGTTGATAGAGGTGGGAGACATTAAATGACAAAGACATCATGGAACAAAAGACAACAAAGGATGGGTAATGCATCCTACTGATGACTCCACACTGTGGTGCTCATGTTTTTCTAAGGTTATGTCAATGGGTTATTTTTGCAAATATTTTTCTGTTAGTCCAACTAATTAGTCGGGTAATCGGATTTGGGGCTCTCTTGGCTTTACATTCGCATTTTGCTAATCATAAGGGTGAGGGGTGGAAATCTGAATGGACTCACTTAAAAAAAAAGTTTGTGTCCTTGACAGCTAGGCTGAGCACACAATTTGCCCATAGTGTTTCTTAATGACAACAAAGAATAGAAATATGTTAACAAGCAATGTTTTTACTTAATTGTATTAATTACTGGTTATGTCAGAGTAAGGCCTTTTGTAAAATAGAATTCCAATTTCCATTGTGAATGTCCATTAATTGGAAAAGATAACCACATGCTTGATGACATACGTAATGTGCTTCATTCTGTTATTTGCATTCCCACCTTTTCCCTTGAGGAAGCCCACAAGACGAAAGCTTGCAAAATTTTCTTCTTTTTGTGCTGCTGTGTAATGTTTTCAGTGACGTACTGAATATCTACAAAAAAACCCTTCTGACAGCGCGCTATCCCGCAGCCAACCGATATTCATTGAGTTTTGGTACAGTTGCCTGCCCGCAAGAGTAAGGGGTTTGTAGAAGGTTCGAAGTGATGTTTAAAATGCTAATACTGTGAAGCCTTTGTGCAGACTCCTTTTGGCTGTAACAAGTAAGCGCTTCAGTGCGAGGTTCAGTACTGCTTTATGAACACCTGTCACCTCCTCTCTCAGCGCGAGAAGCTATTAGCTGTGGTTGCTGTTTTCTTGTTTCCATTCTTTTATACCTTATTCTCTAAATTGATTCCTTTACCGTCTTTCAAAAATGAATGTTGGATTTGTTTTGCTGCTGTTCGGGCGGGTAAGGTGAAAGATATTCAGTAAGTGCTGACTTGTGCATCCGTCTCTGTTGCATAATGTGTGTGTTTGTGAATTGTCTTTAAGTTATGGTAATATTGTGATACAAGAGCTGACTGACAGGTAACCTGTCTGATTGCAATATCTCGGTCAGAAGTGTGTGACATCCAATACTAAGCAAATTTGAGAAGAAAGTAGCTGAAGTGATATAAACATCTAGTTGAACTCATGGTTTTCTGCTGTGCGAAATTTTCAGATAGTGACAGACCTTCACAATGCAAATTTTCATCCATTCTAATCAAGTTGCATTGTGACACCTATTTCATTAGCGTGGGATAGTTTTCTTTATGGTCACAGGAGCACTGAATGATTTACTGTTAGCGCAGTGTTCTTTGAGCCAATAAGGATATTAGAATTATCTTTGCACATTGTCACAGAGTTGCTTTTAAATGCTAGGGATTCCTTGCCAGGAATTTGTACAATGCATTTATACAATTCCATGGATTACATGATTGAACAATGTCCATTAGATTGAACACGATTAGGATCATGAAAATGATGTAAGATTCTGATTCCATGTCTCTGACTGCCCCACAACAATTTTGGGTAGCACGGTGGCACAATGGTTGGCACTGCTGCCTCACTGCGCCAGGGACTGGGGTTTGATTCCCAGCTTGGGTCACTGTCTGTGGAGTTTGCACATTCTCCCCAGTTCCACGTGGATTTTGTCCGGGTGCTCCAGTTTCCTCCCACAGCCCAAAATGTGCGGGTTAGGTGATGGTTATGCTAAATTACTCCTTAGTGTTAGGAGAATGTCAGGTGGATTAGTAGGATAAATATGTGGATAAATATGATGGGGCCTGGGCGGCATTGTTGTTAGTGCAGGCTCAATGGGCCAAATGGCCTCCTTCTGCACAGTAGGTATTTTATTCTATGAATCTCTCAGTATTGGATATTGATTGTTCTGCATGTGAGCTGCTGCACCAAGAATGCAACTCGAAAGTGGAGCATATTAGTTATTAAGTAATTTTTAGACCCTTTTAGACATTTCTGGTTCTCACAATAGTACAGGGTGAGGGAGTGGGAAATGGTGGAGGAACAAATTTAAAATGGGTATTTCATCGAATGTCAAACCCTGAGTTAATCATCTCAGTGAACAGAAAATGTTAAAAGTGTTACCATGGCAGCCATTCTCGTGGCAGGGGGAGTCAGATACTTTTGCAAATACATTAACAAAGTTAGAAGTATCTTTGTGTGTATATAACATTATTTTGGGGAACTGCTCCTTGAGAAGGACAAATAGATCCTAATTCTCTATAACAAAATAAAAGTCTATGTTTCAACTTTCATTAACTTACACTTTTTTTAAACAATATGTTTATTTTCAGGGTAAGGCACTGAGTTCTTGCCTCTTTTTTATGATGAAAAGGATCATATATGAGGCAGATTTTGTACAGTTGTCCCACTTGTGTTTTGTCTCTGGGTAGATATTTCAGTGTAAGGAATGGTTTATCAGCTGGGACACTGAATACTGAGGGATGTCCTTTACTTTGTACAATCAGACTTTGTTACCAGAACTGTTTCAACAGATCATTTCCAGGATCATTTCAAGGAATTGTATTTATATTTATGTAATGCCACAATAGCTGGAAGCTTTCTCAGAGTTGTTTCCGTTTCACTACCATAGCTTCCATAGAGGTTAGGTAGAAATCCTATCTGAGAGTTCTGACATACTTCCAAGTGAAGTTACTATGGCAGAACATGAGCAAATTTACAGCTCAGTTCTTCTTCAGTATCTCAAAATTCTTCACATACAATGCAATTCCCTTGTGAATGTGCATTAGCGGGAAATGTAACAGCTAGTTTGCACATCATATGGTCCATTAACAATAAGCAGATGACCAAAAGATAATTGATTTCTGGTGGTGTTGGTTGAGCAAGAAATTTTGCCAAGTCAAGAGGAGTACTACTTTATATATTAGTGTCACAAGTAGGCTTACAATGCTGCAGTTAAGTTACTGTGAAGATCTCCTAGCCGCCACAATGGCACAGTGGTTAGCACTGCTGCCTCACAGCCAGGGATCTGGGTTCGATTCCTGGCTTGGGACTGTCTGTGTGGAGTTTTCATGTTCCCCCCATGGCTGTGTGGGTTTCCTCTGGGTGCTCCAGTTTTTTTCCTGCAGTCTGAAAGACATGCTAGTTAGGTGCATTGATCCGAACAGGTGCTGAAGTGGGGTGATTAGGGGAATTCCGCACTAACTTGATTGTGGTATTAATGTGAGTCTTAATTATGACTAATAAATAAACTTTACATTCCAGCGCCTGTTTGGGAGAATTTAGTGTGACCAGTGCACCTAACCTGCACGTCCTTTGGACTGTGGGAGGAAACTAGAGCACCCAGAGGAAACCTATACAGAGAACATGTAAACTCCACACAGATAATGACACAAGCTGGGAATTGAACCTGATCCCTGACTCTCCTTCAGGAAGTCTCATTACCAGATTAAAATCCAACAGGTTTATTTATAGCAAACACCACTAGCTTTCGGAACTAGCTGTTCCTTCATCAGGTGGGTGGGAGTTCTCACCAGTTTACCCCAGTCCAATACCGCCATCTCCACATCTGCTTCAGGTAGTGCCATGAGATTACATCTCCAAAAACAGTCTGACATCCAATCTGAAACGTGACGCTGAGTGTTCTATGAATATTACTGACTAAATTAAGTAGTAATCATCTATTGCAGTAGTGTTGTCTGCATATGTGTGAAGTCAGTAAAAGGCATTGCTTGGCAGTTTGATGTTGAGACACTCTCTCCCATCAAGTTTGGCCCCTGGGTGTACAAATAGGTGTAAGGTGGGAAAAATATATTTGAATTGGATAGCTCTTGTGAACAGCGAAAATTATGGTTCTTTCCTTTTGTGGTGTGGTGGTGAGGGATAGTAGATTTGGGGTGGGAGAGTTTTGCTTGTTCATAATGCTAATGGAAAGGTCAGTTTGGGTGCAGACTAAGACACCCATGGGCCCAGATTTCCAGATGGTTTCAGGAACTTGTGCATTTTTGCAGCTTCTGATACCGAACCCAGGTGTCCGAGATGTTTATTTTTTCACCCGTGATTCAGATTTGCAATGCAGCTTGTGAGCCACCATGGGGTGCAGGAGGAGTGTCAGTGTTAAAGTGGATTGCTTAAAAGGCCCACCTCAGCTCTTCCATCACCGTGGCCCAAGTCTCAAATCATTTAAAGATCCCACCTGCCATTTCATAGAATCCTACAGTGCAGAAGGAGTCATTTGGCCCAGCGAGTCTGCACTGACCACAAACCCACCCTGGCTCTGTCCCCATAACCCGAAGCATTTATTCTAACTAGTCACCCTGGTCAATTTAGCATGGCCAGTCAACAAGCACATCTTTGGAGTGTGGGAGGAAACTGGAGCATCCAGAGGAAACCCATGCAAATATGGGAAGAATGTGCGAACTCCACACAGACAGTGAACCAACCCAGGTTTTTGGTGCTGTGAGGCAGCTGTGCTGACCAATGTGCCATTGTGTCGCCTTCCTGATTTTCAGCAGAACTTGAGAGTAGTTTGTGGCAGGAAATACTATTTTCTTGTGACCCTTGTGATGGGGATCCTGCTTTAGGAAGTAGTGTATGTGCGTTTTGTACCTCAGACCTTCCTGAACTATATAAGAGAGACCACAGGAAAATGGTGTGGAGTCAGAAAGTCAGAGGAAAACCTGTTTGTGTGTTATGAGGGATTGGCAGTTTTGGTTAGATTTCTGAAAGGAAGAAGTTCGCCAATACCGTATGCTCTCTTTTTCCATCCTTAAACTGTTTAAGCATTTACTTAATGAGGGCAATCTGTTTATATTACAGTTACCTGGCTGACCAGTGCTGGAATGGCGGATGTATCTACCTGATCATGCTGCGTCGCATTAAACGCAAAGCTCCTCTTCCTCCTTCCAATGGCAGCAACAGTGAACTCAGGACAGGTGGCATCAGCTCAGAGCCCAGCGGAAGTCCCGCACAAAATGGCAAACGAACTCGAAAGTTTGGTGTCATCTCCCGTTCTTCCCTCAACCAGGATAGCCAGGACAGCCGGGAGAGTCATAGCTCTGAGCAAGAGAATGGATATCCTGTCTCTATGGAAGCAGAGTGTTCAAAAGCGGAAGGGAATGACTCTCACTGTGACCCCAATAATTCTGAAGTAACTGTTGACCGGGGTACGGATGAGCAACTTTCTAATGGAACGACAACAGCACAGTACAGAACCCGACTCTCAGAAACCGGGAAGACAGATTCTAGACAGAGCGAACACTCGACTCAGGTAACTTATTGTTAGCCTCTAATTTTGGAGATTATGCAGAGGTGAAATGGAGTGAAATATATTGGTCTCTTTGCCTTGGCACCAATCAATACCAAATAGTCTTTGGAGAGAAATGGGTCATATTTATCAGAACTGAAACTCTAACTTGCAATTTCAATTTCAAAATAGATTTGAATTGTGATTGTATTTTTTTGCAAACCCATTTGGGCAGGATTTTCTAGCCATTCATGTTGGCGAGATCTTCCGGTCCAACCAACAATAACCTTACCCCACCCCCAAGTACTAAGTAGTCTTATGTTAACATTGCAATGAAGTTACTGTGATAAAATTCCCTCGTCACCACACTCCAGCGCCTGTTCAGGTACACTGAGGGTGAATTTAGTATGGCCAATGCACCTAACATCATGTCCTTCAGGCTGTGGGAGGAAACTGGAGAACCTGGAGGAAACCCATGCAGACACTGAGGAAGCATGCAAACTTCACACAGATTATGACCCAAGCTGGGAATTGAACCCTTGTTCCTGGCAGCATTATGCTTCATTAGAAAATCACCTGTAGATCACTATGTGGCCCATTTATTCTGCTATAGTCTGCATCTTTAACAATACATTACCGTGTGCACGATATGCTATGTCTGTATAGCACACAAGAAACAGTAGTTTTCGCTGTATACTAATACATGTTACACTAATAAATCAAATCAATATTGGTTAGACATTGTTATTCCAATCTCAGCCTTTTTTGCTTATGCTTCCAAACAGCAGCAGAAAGATTAAGGTACTGTCCTTCAACATTTGTGAAAGACAGTACGATTAGAATTTGACTAGAATCTATTCCTCTTACTAAGCCAGCATTTTGAGCTATTCTCTGAACATTTTTATTTATGGAATTTTACAAAGAGCAAAGAACAACACAGCACCGGAAACAGGCCCTTCGGCCCAATGAGCCCGCGCTGCCGTCCTAACGTCTTAATGACATATAGGGACCAGGAATTTTAAAAGATATTAAACGTGGTTTCTCTGGTGATTTTTGACAATTTCTTTCCTTATTTCAAATTTTTTTCTTCAAGTTGTCACATGGGTACCAATATATGATACAAATAAATTGAATTTAGGCCATTGAATAATAAAATTGTATAACACAATTCATACATAGTACTCTTAATTCATCATCTCAAGTTTCTGCCATCGCCCTCATTGACACACATATGAGCATTTCACCTTAGAATTCAACAACTCCAAGTGAAAGTGACAATATTTGAACATTTTAAACTTAAAAAAGACCTGAACCAATTGCTCGGACCTTGTTGGCGTTAGTTTTGTAATTGACGGACCAAAGTTCAGCCCCTTGTAGGTCTGACCAGGGAAACCTGGTCACTGGACACTCGGTCGGCCTGATTTTACTATTTTCATTCTAAGTGCTGAATCTGGGCACAGTTCAGTTCCAACTTGGAAATCTGCTTTCAGGCGCCCCCATTAGCAATTAGCCTGGGAAAAAAAATTGCGAGCCTGAAATGTACTATGGGTGGGGTTTGTCATGCCCAAAACAATCGGAACTCTGAACTACACATGCGCAATGAGGAAAAAAATTTGAAAATCGCGCCACTGTCACATTGCTCCCAAGCCGCAAAAAGCAGTTAAAGTGGCCTGACAGCGGTAGTCCCCAAAGACATCACTTCAATTCCTACACCAAACTATCCTCCTTATCCTCCACCTCCCCCACTACCCAGACCAATTGCAGCCCCCTGCCCCTTTCCCCTGCACTGATTACTTGCAGACTGGCAGTGGATCCCCCTGCTCCTACCGCTGCTCCCCATCAAAGACCCATCTGGTCTGCCTCCCACTATATTTCACATACTAACAGCTGAGTACTTTGACAGTTTCATTAATTAAGTGCACATGTACTATTATAGCTGTGGAATCCCCTCTCTCTACTTGCAAATCCCACTGAGGTACATATCCAGGCCTTTATTGAAGTTGTGTAATGAAACATATAGGTGCATGTACAAATAACTGTGGTTTGATTCAACAATCTTTGCGATTGTGTTTAGCAACAGCCAACTTGCAGTAAATTCTTCAAGCTGCATTTCCAAGTTTAGAAGATAATTTGGGAAATGGTAATAAGATAACTTCTGCTTCTTCTGAACTTGTTGGTGTAGGGGAAAAGAACAACACTCATGGCAAGTAAAATATAATCTAAGCAGCATTTATAAGAGGAATGATCAGAATTAGAAATATGATGGGATAGAATTAACTCCCCTCTCCACCCCCATAATGATCTGGTCTCCTCCCCTCCCATCCCACCAGCAGGTCTGTTTTGTGCTGAATCTCGACGTGCAAATGCGATGATAAAGCGAGAAATGCTAGTAAAGTTGGGTGTGCAGCCCATTAATTCATTTTAAATGCATGCAAATGGATTTAAGGACAGGAAATCTGCTATCCTTACTCAGTCTGGCCGACATGTGATTCCAGAGCTACAGTGATGCAATTAACTCTTTACTACCCTCTGAAATGATCTAACAAGCCACTTAGTTCAAGGGCAATTGAGAATGGGGAATAAATGCTTGCCTACCTAGTGACGCCCACATCCCATGAGTGAATAAAAAACTATCTCAATCAGTCCTTGTGCTAGTGAGTCCCATATTCTTTCTTTGGGTGAAGATCTTCTGAATTTCTTATTGGATTTGGGAGGCATGCATTGGTGTGAGTTTTCATGGAGCATGTAAGAGACCATGGAGGAGGGTTTGGTGAGGGCTGAGGACTAGAGAGCCTGAAGCCTTCGAATACAATTGGAAAAAGTACCAGAGAACCAAAATGGCCTTCCAGCTTGTCTCAGCACTCAGTTTTTGAAGTTGATCGGCCCAACTCCCTTCTTCTCCGGAGAAAAAATTGTGACTTTCAGGGTCATTTTCCTGAGGTGATTCCAGGAAATTTCCCAACTTGGGAGAGAAAATGCAGCCTTATGACTGTTGTGTTTCAGCTTGGGCATCAGCTGGGAATTTCAGTGGTGGTGATCTGTACAAGCAAAGATTTACAAAGCTTTCCCCAGAGTGGAACAGTCAATTACTAGGGGGCATGGGTTTAAGGTGCGATGGGCAAAGTTGGAAGGAGACGTACAAGACAAGCTTTTTACACAGATGGTGGTGGGCGTCTGGAACTCACTGCAGCGGGAGGTAGTGGAAGCAGATACGATCGTGACTTTTGAGGGGCATCTTGATAAGTATATGAATAGGGTGGGAGTAGAGGGATATGGTCCTTGGAAGGGGTAGGGGACTTCAGTTCAGTTGGGCATCGTAGTCAGTGCATGGCAGAAGGGCCTGTTCTTGTGCTGTAATTTTCTTTGTTCTTTGTTCAGACTTTCGTCCTGGAAAATAATCAGGAATGTGGACGAAGGTCAGTATAAATCAACCATTTATACTATCACATCAGCAACTCGTGCTGGGAACAGAATTGGAACAACTTGTCATATTCGGCTGGTTCTGGGTGAAAGCCTGGGGGATTCTTAAGTTTACTGCAAGGGGAAAGTAAATTTGTACAGATAAATGACAGTCATCAGAATGGAAGGAGGGCAGGAGAGTTAACTGAAATTCAAGACTCGGTAAGTAAATAGGTGTAATCTGAGAATCTGGATTTTTGTTAAGAAATTTTCCTCCCTCATCCATCTTATAAGCTTCCAGTTAAAAGTTGTATTTCTTTGACAGCGTGCCCTATAGCTGTAATTAAGTTCAGTGATCCTGGGTAAGGAAGTGGGGAGGGAAGGGGTGGGAGAATGATTCAAATAGCCTCCACACACCTTCCGTATCTGGTGACCTGCCAGCAAATTGTTAGTATGTGAACGTGGGTAAGAACATATCTTGGCTACAATATCTTCGACTGTCGAAATCCACTGTAGCTTTCGGTAGTCTGACCGTTTGAGAGGCCAATTGGATAATGGGTTAGAGGTCAGCTAGCACCAATGAAGTAAGCAAGTATAATTGTTGTAGAAATGAGAAAGGGCTTAAACAACGGAAGTAAATCCTGGAAGATGTAGAATCTAGATTCATTTAGTTTTAATTTTCAACCTTTGAAGACTGTATGACTATCCACAGGGATCTGAGACATACTTATCTAATACAGCAAGAGAAGATTAACTGAATATAAAATGCTAAGCAGCTCAGATGTGCTTTCCATATGCTGATGGACTAAAAATAAGTGGCTCCTGCAGATAAAATTTTAATTCTGTGCCTTATGAAATCTCGCTGCATGATTAATTCATTTGTATCAATGCCAAATAGCCTGGAGTCAGGAAATGAATGGTTAAGGTGACTCCTGTGGTTGTTAAATATAGTGGTATAAGCTGGAGGCTGATCTCCTCTGACGTTCAGCGGGAAGCTGAGAAGCATGTGGCTTTGTATATCAAATCAAGGAAGTTCACTTACTTTGATGTTTGCCACTCCAGTATTGCGAATGTGATTATTGGGTTTCACCCGTTTAGAGTGGAGTTCCAGTGACAAGGCTGGGAAAGGATTCCCGCTTCCCATCTGGTAATGTTCTTCCCATCCAGATCTGTTCGTACCCCGAAGCAGAGCTCAGGGTTCAGCTAAGGGTTCATCTCAGGCTTCCCTTACTGGGATGCCATCGGGTGGAAGCACGTTAGTGCAAAAATGCAAATTCATGTGCTGAGGCTGGGACAGTACTTTAAGTTTATTCACTAGTGTCACAAGTAGGCTTACATTAACACTGCAATGAAATTACTGTGAAAATCACCTAGCCGCCATGCTTCGGCGTCTGTTTGGGTACATTGAGGGAGAACTTAGCATGGTATTGAGCCTCTTGAAGTTACACTTAGCTAGGCATAGGTAGAGTATTTCAGTACACTCTGACTTGAGCCTTATAGATGATGGACAAGCTTTGGGAAGTCAGGTGAGTTATTCACCAGAGGATTCCTAGTCTCTGGCCTACTCTTATAGCCACAGAATTTATATAGCTAGTCCTGTTCAGTTTCTGGTCAACTAATTTTCAGGATGTAGGGAATTCAGTAATGGTAATGGCATTGAATATTAAGGCATGATGTATAGATTCCCTTTTGTTGGAGATGGTTATTGCCTGATACTTGTGTGATGTGAATCCTACTTGCCACTTGTCAGCCCAGCCTGAACAACAGCAAAAGAGAGTGAGTCTCCCAGCCCACCGCGCTACAAGAGCAGCACAGCGGGCTGGGAGAATCAATCTCCAATACTTTGTATTTTAAATATCTCTTCCTTAGACAGTCACAAGTTTTGTTGGGAGTCTGGACTGTCGGAAATGTCTTTTACACTCGCCTTGAGGGATATTTGTTAGTTTCTCACTTTCACCTGATAATGTGGTTGTGCATATTAAGCACTTTGCTCTGCCCTAGTTCAAACCGCAAAATTTTGAGTCAGTTTAAAAAAAAATCAATCATCATATTTTCAAAAATAAATTGGCTTGGCCTTGTAACAATATCCCTTTACATTGCTGTTGTTAAGAGATATTGTAGCACTGAAAAAGTAACTTCTCTTCATTGTAAAAGTTTGATTCCAGGGTGGGGACGGAGGAGGACTAATGATTATGGGGGAGAGTGTGTTGTGATGATTTGAGAGGGGAAAAGGTGTTAAAGAGTGCAGATAATGTTGCTACCACGGTAGCTGGTTGCGACTATGCAGAGCCTCTTGTTAACAATCTCAAGAGTTGGGTCTTTGGGGATGGGGGACAATACAGGTCATCTCAACTTGACAACAGGAGGGGGAATGGCAACACGTTGTATTAAAAATGTTAACACTCTGGGATAGATGAGAGTATGCAGTACAAAGGCATGCGTAGGAGAGTTCTCGCTATAGCTTGTAGTGGCCCTCACCTTTTCCTCCCTACAAATGTCTGCTGTCTCCAAAAGATTAAAGCAGAGGGCATATTAAAGCTTAGGACTTTTGCAAATGCGTTAAGGGATGTGATGGCCTAGTGGTATTATCGATAGACTAATTTAGAAACTCAGCTGATGTTCTGGGGACACAGATTCAAATCCTGCCACAACAGATGGTGGAATTTGAATTCAGTTTAAAAAAAATCTGGAATTAAGAATCTACTGATGACCATGAAACCACTGTTAGAAAAACCCATTTTGTTCACTGATGTCCTTTATAGAAGGGAATCTGCCATCCTTACCTAGTCTCGCCTATTTGTGACACCAGAGCTACAGCAATGGGTTGACTCTCTACTAGGGATGGGCAATAAATGCTGGCTGGCCAGCCAGCAACACCCATATCCCACAAATGAATTTAAAAAATACTTTGGATATGATTAAAGTGCAAATGAATTGCATTTACCGAAATTTGATATTTGTGACATTTAATAGTGCCCCACTGCTTCCACTTGTGAATTCAGAACTTTTGTTTTTCTATCCCTCCATGGCTGGCTCCACCTCTGCAGCAGGGGTGGAGCCAGCCTGGTGACCATTTGGCCTTGTTGCTTGGATGACCCTTGGTGGCTGTCCTCTGGGGATTTAGCCCATCATCTTTCGTATAATGATTACTTTGTTGTATTTCCCCACCCTTTATAATAATCACTGAGGCATTTTAAAAATGCAAGATTTACATTGATGCTTCTCAATGCAAATGATACTTCTACACTGTACCATTTTAATTCTTTTTGTGGAGAGAATTCACCCACGTCCTTAGGCATTCCATATTGACAGGGGTTATTCACAGATATAGGAAATTCTAGTTTGCAATTAAAATTACAGATTATAACATCTCTTCAATTAAATGAAAGTTTCTTTTCTCAATAGGACGTAGGATGTTTTAATGTTGTAACCCTTGGAATGTTTTGTTTGAAAATTGAGCAGTTATAATGCTGCTTTTAAAAAGTCTATGAAATTTTACTGTCCCACCCACCACAAGAATTGGAGCGGGTGAAGGACAGACAATGGAAAGGTCTGTTGACCTTGGTTGGGATTTTTTTGGCTTCAGGACGAGCGAGGCTGTGTAATCCCGCCCAAAGCCTTGATTACCAACATTTTTTATCGTAAGTTTCCCTTGAGTACTTTTTTTAAGACTAGTATTTATGCATCATCAGAACTCTATGTAGTATTTTTGACAGAACTAAGTTAAATGTGCTTGTTCTGGCAGTATTTTGTTATTATCTACAATAGCTAAATGAATATTGTAATGGACTTTATCTGCCTGTGATCAGCTATCATAGCACGTATCAAGGTGCTAATAGGACAGGCGATAAATGCTGAGCTGTCGTAGATATGTAGGAGAGAGAATTAAACTAAATTAGGGGCAGTACGGTGGCACAATGATTAACATTGCTGCCTTACACTGCCAGGGACCTAGGTTTGGTTCCCAGCCTGGGTCACTGACTGTGAGGAGTTTGCATGTTCTATCTGTGTCTGTATGGGTTTCCTCTGGGTGGTCCAGTTTCCTCCCACAGTCCAAAAAATGTGCTGGTTAGGTGCATTGACCATACTAAATTCTCTCTCAATGTATCTGAACAGCTGCCAGAGTATGGCAACTAAGGATTTTCACACTAATTTCATTACTTTGTGAATGTCAGCTACTTGTGACTAATAAATACCTTTAAAGTTAAAGTGTATCATTGAAAAGAGAGTTTTTAGGTAGGCTTATAGAGGAAGAGAGAAAAATAGTAAAGCACAGAAAGTTCCAGTGGGAGAACTGATCTCATTGCTTTATTGGATCAAGAAAGTCAGTAGCTCCTTTTGTCAGAAGTGCTACCACATTGTAAGCTAAGTTAAAGTCAGTTACGTAAACTCTGTTCTCTGATTAAGAATCTGGCTGTGATGAGTTTCACTTGTAGTGCTCAGATCTATCATACATATCAAACAAAGCCAATCAGAAAATCTACTTCTTTCCAAATTTGATGTCAACATTAATATATAATGTGAACAAATAGTCTTCTACTACTGGCAATTAAACTAAATTAGTAGCTTATTGCTAGCAGAAATCTTGTCTTTCCCCTGTCTTCAGTATTGTCTCTGTCTCTATCCTGTGTGTTACTGCACCATAGTTTTACTCACCTATTATTTGATATGTTGGCTTTATGATTTACAAGGGCAGCATGGTAGCACAGTGATTAGCATTGCTGCTTCACAGCCAGTGCCTGGGTTCAATTCCCAGCTTGGGTCACTGCCCATACGGAGTCTGCATGTTCTCCTCATGTCTACATTGGTTTCCTCCGGGTACTCCAGTTTCCTTGCACTATCTGAAAGACCTACTGGTTAGATGTACTGGCCATGCTAAATTCTCCCTCAGTGTAACCAAACAGATACGAGTGTGGCGAATAGGGGATTTTCACAGTCACTTTGTTGCAGTGTTGATCTAAGTCTACTTGTGACAATAATATAGAAACTTTAAAAGGAAATATTCAGTGAGCTAGGACCATTTACCTGAAAATAAACAATATGCACAATATCTTGGTGCAGCCTTCCATGTCGTAAAACAATGTTTGTGGTGGTCAGCTGTGCGTTAAACATTGTCTGGTGTGGCTCAGAAGCCTGCACAGCAGGCTCTACTGCATTTGCTGGGCAGGGACACAGTTTATTGGCCTCTGTTTTCTGTGGGCCCTCTTAGCCAGCCTGAGCTTTTCGTTCTGCTCGTGTCCTCCAATCCCTTCCAAAGAGCCACTCTCCAGAGGTTTCAGCAATCATTGACTGTCTGTCAGTTTTCAGTGTCAATGTCTATCATCTTCATGTCTCATTTGACCTGACGACATATGATGGGCAGGAGAAAACAGTTTTTACTCTTGCTTCCTCAGATGTATCCTCCGAATGCCTTGGCAGAACAAGATCACCAACATCGAGCATGCTAATTCCATCAGCATACACTTGTTACTATGCCAATGATGTCTGCTTTGATTCTTCCATGTTCATTGGATAGATGACAGCTTGTGGTATGGTGATCAGGCCACCAGCTGACAACACTCTGCGTGTCCATACCTCTGTTATAAGAACAGAAGAGATATTATGATGGTGGTCTTTAATACTGGTGTGTAATATGTTCTTTCTTTTTAAAAGAAGCATTGAGGTGAATATTCATTCATTGTGGACACTTTATCTGCTTTTGCCCCTCCAGCGGGAAGGCTGCCAAATCTGGAAGATGCACATGGTGAAGGGTTCAGATGGACTTGGTATTCAGATTACGGGAGGCCGAGGATCCAAGCGTTCGCCCCACGGCATCATTGTGACGTACGTTGAAGAAGGAGGAGCAGCGCAAAGGTAGGCAATAAACCTGGACAGAGGCAAATATATCGCCATGTTTCACAAAATCAACACCGTCCAGCATTATTTAGTAGGTTATTCATTTAAAAACATGCAAGAGGTAGTTGTAATTTAAAGGAAATACAAACTAGAGCTAACTATGCATTTTTAATTCAACTCCAGCTTGGTTAAGTAACTTTGACTCAATTCTGGGCAGAATTTTACCAGCCCTTAGGTGATGGGCCAGGTGCAGTAAAATGGTGGGAGTCGTGTTGGGATAATTCTGCCACTGGAGTATTTCACCAGTAAGGCGACTGGAAATGTGAATGGCTGCCAGGTCAAAAGAGGTAGGCAGATGATCATAACCAAAAACCTTATTGGGGATCACTTAACAGAGCCACTGGCATTTTGTCGGGAGTGCAGAGAATTCTCCTTGGGTGCGGAGGTCTCCAGTGTAATGGAGGAGGCCTCGCTGTGGTAAACTGGGGAATTATCTAAGCAGGAGACTCAATGGCTTCAAGCTCAAGACAGGATGCAATGCCTTGTCTTGGATATTGTTTGTCTCTCTTGAGAGGAATTTGAATTGGATTCATTTGGATTTTGAATTTGGTTTTTGGATTAAGCAAGGAATGGATTTGAGTTTGCCTGGTCCACTTTGAGCATTGACTTTGTAACGTTAAGGATGGAGTAAACAAATTATGTGAGGAGCTGAATGACCTTTGCCAAGACTGCATCATATTCCATGTGTCCATCAGATTAATCAATACTTTGAAGTATAGACAATGTCAGATCATTGTTGGCAGAAATTCCAGCTGAAAAATCCAAACTTGTTGTATCCATTTCTGATCATTAAAACAAAATAGATTAAGATTTGATTTTAAAAAATTGCTAAATAATTAACAGTCTGCAATACATTGCATGCTTTTTAGAACAATCGTGGTATATCACGAACAGTAAAGGAATTAAGGGTTATGGTGAGCAGGCGGATAAGTGGAACTCAGCCATGATCTTATTGAATGGTGGAGCAGGCTCAAGGAGTCAGATGGCCTACTTCTGCTTCTGGTTGTTACGTTCTTGTAAGACTGTTCCATTGTCATCTCCATCATTGAGAAAACAGGCATTTGCGATTGTTGCTTACATTATTCAGGTTATCGGGATACACAACAGTTTGGATATAAACAACAATTCAGATCAGGAAAGATAACCTCCGCAGGTCCTGCAATCTCCTTAGAGTGGATTTTCCATCAACCCTCAACCCTCTGAATTTTGAATGTTTTTTTAAAACTTACCAGTCTGAGCTATTAGTGATTCTTCAGCAGTGACCACCTCTCTTGGTGGGAACGTAGAACTTAAAATGCAAACAGATCAATTTGGTCTTATTGAATGACAGAGCAGGCTGGAGGGGCCAAGTGACCTATTTTTATCTTATTTTGTATATTCGTATGTAAAAATTACAATGAGATAAGTAAGAAGATAATCTGTTTTAAGTTTATTTATTAATGTCACAAATAGGCTTACATTAACATTGCAGTTAAGTTACTGTGAAAATCCCCTAGTCAACACACTCCTGCACTAGTTCAGGTACACTGAGGGAAAATTTAGCGTGGCCAATTTACCTAACCAGCATGTACTTAGGACATTGAGAGGAAACCAGAGCATCCACGCTGACATGGGGAGAACATGCAAATTCCACACAGACAGTGACCCAAGCCAGGAATCAAACTTGGGTTCCTGGAGCTGTGAGGCAACAGTGTTAAACATTGTGCCACCGTATTGCCCAAAGTGAAGTTAGTTGAGGGACAAATGTTGTCCAGGTCACTTTTAATAGTGTTACTGAACCTTTATATTTACCAGTTTAACTTCTCTTCTCAAAGATGACGCCTCTGATAGTTCAGTACTACTTCGCACTGTGAAGGAATGTGAACCTGGATTATGTGATAATTCTGCTTGTATCTTCTCCCATTTGGGTTTGCAGCCAGCTGTGGTTTAGACTTTTTTCTCAGCTCCTGAAGCTAAACAACAGATTATTTGAATTGCCTGTAGTTGTTAAATGAAATCCAGAAAGGCAAGCTGCTCTTCAGTTCAAACAGGAAATCAATTAACAAGCTTGCATTGACCTCTGTGCAGCGCTTGTCCTTTTCTTGGCTATAAAACAAACAGCAACATGGAAGTTTTAATTAAGAGTGTAACTCACTGTTTTCCGAGATACAAGCATCCAATTAGTGAGGTGAAACAGGAGCACATCCAGAGGAAATCACTTTTGGAGGTTGACAATGAATACCACTAGATCCAGAATGTTGACATCTTTAATTCTGTGGCCAAAGGTGTGGTTTTTGTGGTATGCATCACATCCCTCAGTTTAGATTAATCCACAGTTGTCTTAGTACCTCCCCATGTCGCTGTTGGCACCTCTGTGATTTATGGTTATTAATTGCTTCTAGTTTGATACAAAGTCCTAAATTCTGGTTTATAGGTGGTGACATAGTGGTATTGTTGGATTACTAATCCAGAGACCTAGGGCAAAATCTGGGGACCCAGGTTTGAATCTCACCATGGCAGATGGTGAAATTTGAATTCATCAATTTTGATGACCATGAAACCATTGTCAATTGCCCTACAAACCTGTCTGGTTCACTAATGTCCTTTAGGGAAGGAAATCTAGCCTACATTTGACTCCAGAGGCACAGCAATGTGGCTGACTCTTAAATGCTCTCAGGAGTGGGCAATAAACTTTGGCCCAGCCAGTGATGCCCATATTCCATGAACAAAAAAAAATCCAGCCTTGTCAGTTGTATGCTCTGAAAACCTGAATTGTGGTAGTAACAACACACATCAATTAATTAAGACCATAAGACATTGAGCAGAATTAGGTCACTTGGCCTATTGAATCTGCTCCCGCCATTCAATCACGGCTGATTTTTTTTCTCATTCCCATTCTCCTACCTTTTCCCCATTACCCCTGATCCCCTTATCAATCAAGAACCTATCTATCTCTGTCTTAAAGACACTCAATGACCTGGCCTCCATAGCTTTCTGCGGCAAAGAGTTCCACAGATTCACCACTCTCTGACTAAAAAAAATTCCTCCTCATCTCTGTTTCAAACGAGGTTGTGTCCTCTGATTCTAGTTTTTCCTATTAATGGAAACATTCTCTCCATGTCCACACTATCCAGGCCTCGCAGTATCCTGTAAGTTTCAGTGAGATCCCCCCTCATCCTTCTAAACTCCAATGAGTACAGACCCAGGGTCTTGAACCATTCCTCATATGACAAGCTCCTCATTCCAGGGATCAATCTTGTGAATATCCTCTGACCCTATTCCAAGGCTAGCATATCCTTTCTTAGATATGGGGTCCAAAACTGCTTACAGTACTCCAAATGGCGTCTGACCAGAGCCTTATACAGCCTCAAAAGTACATCCCTGCTGTTGTATTCTAGTCCTCTTGACATGAATGCTAACATTGCATTTGCCTTTCTAACTGCCGAATGAACCTGCACTTTAATCTTTAAGAGAACCTCAAACAATGATTCCAAAGTCCCTTTGTGTTTCTGATTTCCTAAGCTTTTTCCCATTTAGAAAATAGTCTATGTCTCCATCCCTGCTTCCAAAGTGCATAACCTCACAGTTTTCCACATTGTATTCCATCTGCCATTTCTTTGCCCACTCTCCTAACCTGTACAAGTCTTTCAGCAGCCCTGCTGCTTCCTGAATACTACCTTTCCCTCTACGTATCTTTGTATCAACTGCAAACTTAGCAACAGTTAATCAGTTCCTTCCTCCAAATCGTTAACGTATATTGTGAAAGAGATTAACTTCATTAGTTATGACTATTCTGAAAGGCATGTGATGTATTGCAAATATTTAATTATTTAGCAATTCTTTTGAAACAAATCTCGACCTATTTTGTTTTAATGGTGATAAATGAAACATTTCTGGATTTTCCAGATAGGATTTCTGCCAGCAATGACCTGGTGTTGTCTGTATTTCAAAGTACTGATTAATTTGATGTACAAAAGAAATAGGATTCAGTCTGAGAAAAAGTCATCAGATCATCTTCATCCAGAAAAAGGTACCATATGAAAATCTCCAATGTAAATGTTAGTCGCTCAAATAAAGAGTAGTTTGTTTTTTCTTTATCAACTCTTTATTTCTCACTGAGCATTACAAACAATGTAAGTGTATTTATGTCAGCAGTCTTAGCAAATGGAACAGCTGTATTAAAATTTTAATTGTTTAATTTACCCGAAGATCATTGAGTTATTCCTGGAATCTGTCGGGTTTGCATATATAATGTGGGGGTGAGGGGAGGGGGGTCTCCTTATTGAGTAGGTGGATTCGCCTTTGTTTAAGTCCTGGCCTCAACCAGCATCCTGCAACAGAGTTCATTGCCAATGTAGAGAGTGTTTGTGGAGGGATTCCTGCTGTCAGGAGGGAACTGGAAAGTGCATTTGAAAGTGAGCCGGGGTTAGAACAGCAGAAGAGGTCGCGAGAACAGAGATGTCTTCATAGATTAGACAGAAGGCACCAGCTGAAGGCTTCAGCTGAGAATGGAACCTCCAGCAGCTCAGCATCTAATGCTGAATGAAGGAGAAGAGGCTGCTCAAGGGTCCTGCACCTTTACTGGAGGAGCCTCTGGCCTTGATCAATGCTTTGGAACCTATTGCCACATTCCACATGTGGCCCCAGAAAGTGGTGGTAACTACAGCGTCAAAATGAAAATTCTCTTGGAATCTCAGCACTGTGGTCACTCCTGATATTTACATGCAACAGATGGGGAAGGAGCATATAGTGTTGCTTCTGATCAGGAGGCAGCGATAGACCTTCCCACCCAAATTTTCATGTACGTGGTGCTGAGGAAATACCCATCATATGTTTCTCAGTAAGGATGAACCCACAGAGTGGTTGGAAATGGTTTCACTTGATTAAAGACTTTGGTAGAGATTGATGAATTGATGCACCATTCCTCTTCATTTGAAAGCCAGAGATTTGACAATGGGGGTAATTGTACCTCCTATTACACAATGGTTGGGATTGCTGCCTCACAGTGCCAGGGATCTCAGTTCAATTCCTGCCTTGGGGTACTGTCTGTGTTTGCACATGTTCTCTGTGTCTGCGAAGGTTTCCTCACACACTCCAAAGCTGTGCAGGTGAGTTGGATTGACTGTGAAAAACGCACGGGGGTTACAGAGATAATTGGAGGAGAAGGCCTAGGTGGGATGCTCTTTCAGAGAGTCAGTGCAGAAACAGTGGATCGAATGATCTCTTGCTGGGACACTGAATGGATTCTATAGTTCTAAGAGATTACCCACAGAGACTAATCGCACAACCTGTGGCAGCATTGCTCCTCTCCATCTGATTACAAAGCCCTAAATGAACCCTTACATTTTAACACAACGTGCAAAATCAGAATATGCAATAGATGGCATTGGGTTAGCTGGCAACTACTATAAAGAGTACTTGTAGAGTGAGATAGCTGAGATGCTGTAATATTGTCCATAAGATTTCATTTAAAGCAAAACATGTTCCAAAGTGAAGCTGAAGGATTTGAATGATCGGGATCTGAGTTTTAAGTGAATGAAGTTAAAGCATCCAGAGTTGGGTGTGTCAGGATGGTGAATACAATTCAACATTCATTACAGACAGTGTAGACACTACTGGTACAGGGTAAAGAGGCACAGCCTCAGCACAAAAATCTCTCAGATGTAACTTGAAGTTAGTGTCCATAATAAATCTGTACGACTCACGGAGAAATATCTCTGAGGTTGCGCCGATGATTCAGGTAAATTAACATGTTTCATCCATCATTTCAATGGGGGAGAATCCACGCAAACCTTTTACACCCATGTTCCTGAGCATTATTTCCAGTCTCTAACGCTCCACAGCAAGAGAGAAAAATCTTAAAATCTATCCACAGTTTTCATTTTTAATGGGAAATTAATTATTTCATTTCAAATATCTCTGTGCCTTTCATGTGAGGGAATTGAACGGTTAAATTAAGTGCTTTTTCTCTTTGTGTCCCTACATTCTGAGAATTCTGCCGTGTGAACAGAGCATTGAGAAGCTGCACAATTCAGTTACAGCTATTGACAGGGGGCTGGTTGGACAATTCCAGTTGATTGTAGGGATCAGTTTATTAGCCTGAAGATGTCTTTCTGATGGCAGGCTGGGAACCAGTCCTCCATTGCCTGGGGCTTGGTGTCCTCCATGCCAAGGGGAGCTCTCCAGATAGGTGACCAAGGGGCCTTCCCTACCTGTCTGGGGGTGAAGGAGCTGGCCATCTCCACCCCACTGCGGCTGCAGATTTTTTACATTTAAGATTTTAAAAATGTTAAAAAGAGAGCACCTTAATGTTGAAACAACACTCTTCTCTCTCTTCCTTTCTCTATATTGCAGCATGCTTTCACCTTTCACGCTGGAAGGTCTTTGGCCCTCTGGCTTTGCGAACTCATCTGTCAGCCTTAATCCCCCACCTCCACCCGCCCCACCCTCAACATTAATGGCTGTTCCCATGAAAATCATAATGAGTGACTGTTTTCCCCAGAGGCAAGTTCTGGTCCCAGAAAGAATCCTGACCTCTGTCTCTTGCCCCAAAGGGTAAATCCTATTCATAATACCTACTATGCAACCTTTCATCAAGCTTCTCTCTTACATAAAAGAAGTTAGTAATGCTGTTCAGACATGGTTTGTCTTTAACACCTGGCTGTCTCTCATTAACTCATGACTTTCCAAGTGAGATTTAAAGTTGTCCTTCAGTAGCTTTCCCGACACTGATGATAGTCTGGTTGTCTGTAGTCACCATGTTTACACCCTTTCGTTAACAGAGGTGTAACATTTGCAATCTTCTAGTTCTCTGACACCACGTCCGGACCCAAGGAGAACTAAACAATTGTGGTGAGAGCTATTTCCATCCTTCCCTCAGAAACCAGGGAAACATTCCATCTGGGCTGGCTGATCTGTTTATTTGAGTGATGTTTCAGCACCTCCCTTTCTATTTTGATCCTCTGTATAGCTATATTTACTCCTCCTTCATCAGGTCAGAATGAGGGGTGGCGTGGTGGTACAGAGATTAGCACTGCTGCCTCACAGCACCAGGGACCTGAGTTCGATTCTCAGCTTGGGTCACTGTCTGTGTAGAGTTTACATGTTCTCCCTCTGTTTGTGTGGGTTTTGATTGGGTGCTCCTGTTTACTCCCACAGTCTGAAAAACATGCTGGTTAGGTGCATTGAACTGAACAGACAGAGGAGTGTGGCAACTAGGGGAAATTCACAATAACTTCATTGCAGTGTTAATATAAGCCTTACTTCTGACTAATAAATAAACTTCATTCCATTGCAGCAACATGAATGTCATCCTCTCTCCAATTGATTCCATTCATTCAATACATCAGCCTGTTCCTCCACAAGCATCTTGAGCCTAATCAATTCCACCTTTTTTTTTAAAACTGTACTTTTATTATTAGTATGTTTCAAAGATTTTTTGCATTGCCTTTCAGTTACTCTCAATTTTTCTCGCATGCTCTCTTTGCCATTCTCAAACCCATTTTCACTCCCCTGGCACTCTGCATTCTGCTTGATTTTCCATAGTTGAGTGTTTTCACCATTGATGTTTTTGGTCCCTTTCCATGATTACTTTAAGCTTAATTTTATTATGATCACTATTACCCAGATGTTCTTCCACTGAAATGCATTCCAGTTGCCCGAATTTATTTTCTGCAATTAAATGTAGCACACCTTTTGTTGTTTGACTAGAAATATGCTGATTAAGCAAGTTACTCTGCGGACATTTTAGGTACTCTTTACCTTCCTAGTCTTTATTTTTCCCCATTTTAATCAGATAACTTAGAAGTCCCCTACAATTACTGCTTCATTAATTTTACATTTTTCTGAAATGTGCTGGCAGATTTGAGCCTCTATTTCCTCATATTAAAAATACACAGCTCCTTTTCTGATTAGGTCGTGGGAACATTTCCAGTTTGTACAGGCAAGCAAACACAAAACAAATTTCTAAACTTATGTTTTTGTTATTGATTTTCACAATGTTGTGATGCAAAAGTCTGAAATCTGTCACTTCATCTTGTATCTGACATTTATTTTGGACAATGTTTATAATTAATGCCATATATTCTAAGAAAGGCCCTTGACCTGAAATGTTAGGCTGGATATTCACCAATTCAGGATGAGGGCAGCACAGTGGTGTAGTGGTTAATGCTGCTGCCTCACAGCACCAGGGACCCACGTTCGATTCCCAGCTTAGGTCAATTTGTGCGTGGAATTTGCATATTCTCCCCGTATGTGCATGAATTTCTTTCAGATGCTCTGGCTTCCTCCCACTGTCCAGAAATGTGTAGGTTAGGTGGATTGATTGTACTAAATTGCCTCTTAATGTCAGGGAGACTAGTGAAGGTAAATGCGTGACTTTAATGGGGGCTCGAGCCAGTGTGGGATTGATGTCAGTGCAGACTTGATGGGCCAAATGACCTCCTTCTGCATTGTGGGATTCTATGGGCACCCTTTGAAAGTAGCGGACACTTTCAGTTTCCAGGGTTTCCAATTTTTCAGGATTTCTTTTAAGGTTGAAGGTTGATATGGGTCACTAGCCTATACACCAGGTTCCATTCTGGGGATGGGCGTGTCCCAGTTCTCCGAAGTTTTCATGGAGTCATACCAGTTTTTCCAAGAGTTATGGTTCACAGCACTTCAGAGGTGGTGTGAACCATAACCTGAATGAGAGAAGCTTTAGAAAGATAGATTTTAAATGTCCTCCTCATTTTCACTATGCCAAGGCATATCCCACCCCATAAAAATCCCAATGGCCTCTCGTGTACCACATGCCAGTTTATGCACTGCAAACAATCCTTATGGCCCCTCATGCCAGCCATGCTAAGCTATGCAACTTCAATGACCATTCAACCACTATGAACATAAAGAACTGATAAAGCCTATAGTGACGCCAGGTGTGTAAATAAAAGCTTTTGCAAAAGTTATTAATTGATAACTTTCCACTTTCTGAAAAAGAATATCTTTTATTGTGAAAGTGTCAATCATTCAAGCCCTTTTGAGTATCAGTATTGCAAGTATTTGAAGCCCCTTTGTTTTGTGTAAAAAAAAAAATTGTGAAATTGACAGTGTAATACAGAGAACCAGAGCAATCAAACAATGCTTTCTCTGGGGTTGAGGTGTTTCGACAGGCATGTAGATTCCTGGGGCCTCATTGTGCATTCTTGGCTCAGAGTTTACACGCCTGTTAAAGTATTAGAACAGCTCAGCCCCAGGTAGAACATTATTTGATTGAGGATTCTGATCTCTGAGGTTGATTTCATCATGTTTATTTAAACAAGATGAAGAGATTTCAAATGCTTGCAGTTTCTACCATTGGTAATTTGAAGAATCTGGATTATTGATACATTTATTGACCTGCTGCGAAAAGGAATTATTTTTAAGAAAGTGGAAAATTATTAATGAATAACACTTTTAAAGCTATTTTACTCATTATTATAATGGTAGGCTTCATTGGTTCTAAATGTTATGTAGACGGTGAATGGGCATGGGTATATTACAATTTGATATGAGGTGCTATAGGAGTTGGGGGGCTGCTTCCCTCAATATATAAAGACATGAAGACCTATTATAAGATTACAACATTATAAGAAGTTGAGAGGAATAGATAGCCTCCGAGATTCCACTCTATTTCCCAGGGCTGAAATGGTCGCTACAAGAGGACACAGGTTTAAGGTGCTGGGAGGCAAGTACAGAGGAGATGTTAGGGGTAAGTTTTTCACTCGGAGGGTGGTGAGTGAATGGAATCGGTTGCCATCAGTGGTGGTAGAAGTGAACTCGCTGGGGTCTTTTGAGAGACTTCTGGATGAGTACATGGGATTTAATGGGATTGGGAGTTACAGATAGAACTATGGCCTGGTAGGTATAGATATGATTGGCACAACTTGTGGGCCGAAGGGCCTGTTTGTGCTGTAGTGTTCTATGTTCTATTAGTATTGGATGGGAGTTATTTTTTGGCATGGGGACATGAAGGCCGTAGGTATTGTTTGTGGGGACACAGTTTGTCAGGAAGGCCATAGAGATTGGATGGGGTATAAAGTGATATGAACATGGCAAAAGCAGCATATGGATGGTGAGGGGTGTGAGGTGTGATGGCTGGAAAACTTTCTGTTTTGTATTATAAACTGGGATGAAGCCCCATAGTGGGCCTGTTAAACAGGGCGCTTCTGCAGCTGGCAACCATGTGACCATAAGACCATAATAGAACCGAGAGTAGGCTGTTCAACTGCTTGAGCTTGCTCCACCATTCAATAGGGTCATGGTTGATCTGACATTCCTCACACCCACTTTCCTGCCTCCTCCCTGTAACCCTTGATTCCCTGACTGATCAAAAATCTATCTCAGCCTTAAACATACACAAGGACTCTGCCCCCACAGATTTCTGGGGCAAGGAGTTCCAAAGACTCTCAACGCTCTGAGGGAATAAATTCCTTCTCATCTCAATATTAAATTGGTGCCCCTTTAGTCTGAGACTATAAAATATAGAAAAACTACAGCACAAACAGGCCATTCGGTCTACAAATTGCGCCGATCATATCGCTACTAAGCTTACTATAACCCTCAATCCTATTAAGTCTGTTAACTCACTCTCTGCTCTCTCTCTCTTGCTCTCTCTCTCTCCACAGACCTGGTGAGTATTTCCAGCATTCTGTTTTCATTATTACTTTTTCGAAGATGAATGCTGCTACTGGGAGGGCTTCGTGTGCTATTTTTATTGCCAAATGGTCTGGAAGAAAGAATTGGAATTGAGATGCCTTCCTTCACAATGTTAAGATGTCCCAAATGTTCACAGCCAAAGTGTGCATAACAATGTTATAATGTCAAGATGTCATACATCATGTCCACTCTTTAAAAGTCACAGTCTAATCTGATTTACTCCTTTTTCCTCCCAGGGACGGAAGACTGAAATCTGGTGATGAGCTATTAATGATTAATGGACAGTCACTGGTTGGACTCTCACACCAAGAGGCAGTTGCCCTCCTTCGATCGGCAGCGGGACTTGTGCAGCTAGTTGTAGCTAGCAGGGTAGGTACTCCATTTTTGATAGTAGGCTTTTTCAGTTTTCTGTTCTTTTCTTTTGGAAAACCAGTGGAAACCTCAATGTTTCTTGCTGGGAAATTCAATGCAAAGTCCAAAGATGTGCAGGTTATGTGGATTAGCCTTGCTAAATTGCTCCTTAGTGTCATGTGGACTAGCTAAGGTAAATATGTATGGTTACATAGGAATAGGGCCTGGGAGGGATTATAGTTGGTGCAGAATTAATGGGCCAAATGTCTCCTCCTGCACTGAAGGGATTCTGTGATTTTGAAAATTACTGGAAATTCAGGCATTTATCTGGACTGTGTTGGGCTACCCATGCAATCAAATCCCAAGTTGAGTGGATATCTCACCCCCGAGAGCTACTCACCAATCAGAGATACCCACCCAGAAGGACAAGGGCAGCAGATGGATGGGAACATCAACATCTTTAACTTCCTCTCCAAGCCACTCAGCATCCTTCACTGTCACTGTCAAAATCCTGAAACTCAAACAAACTCTCCAATTCCAACAGCGGCACTGAGTGGTGACCACTGCTTGCATAGCACTCGGACCTACCTTGAGTATCACTGTTGGGACCCCAGACAGAGATGACTGTGGGTGAGATGGGGGTCACATAGAGGGCATCATAAGAATGGGGAAGCCAGGACATCAGGTGGGGAAGGGAGGTGGACAGCAAGGACAAGGGAATGACTTTCACTGGACCCGCGCAGAGTAGCTATAAAGGGCGAACCCAACCGTACTAAGGCTCAGGTCTGCACCAATGCAGTCCTGACCCACGTGCTCAATATCCAAACCTGATTTTACTATCACATTGCACCCGTTTTCAGGTATGAAAACGTGATAAAGTCGGACTTGAGGCGAGTAACGTGATCTGCGCCTGTCTCTGTGCTGTCTCCTCTTTAAGAAGACCCAAAAATGGCCACAATCAGGACCGTGCCCGAAACGGGCACAATAATCAAAAATGCATTTAAATTGTCTTAATGGGCTGCGTACCCAACCTTACCAACACTTTCCCTTTTACCACCGCATTCATCCACCCAGAATCAGTGTGAAACAGACATGCTCCATATAAATTTGATTTGAGTGCTCCATTGGTGAGGAAGTAAGTGCCTGAGTGTCTAATGGCTTTCTGCTTGAAATTAGTGGTGGGGGAAAAGGGGGTCAGTTGCCATTCTGCCTCGGGTCAGTGAAAGGGAACAGGGATCACTCTGCCTGAGATCGGTGGGGGCGAAGAGGAAGAGATCAGTCTGGGTGACTCAGGTTTGGGGGATAAGAGGGTCAGTAATGTTGTGATGGTCGGAGAGAGGCATTATCCACCCTAGGAAGGAAGCGGCAGGAGAGTGGCATTCTATATTAATTTTTTTCTGTGCATGCACAGTTGGAGGTGCCGATCAGAGCTGCAGGGTTTTGTGTCTAGTAAGTCCCACCCACAGGTTTCTGCAGCGTGATTCAGACTCTCAGATACTATTGCAGGCAGAGTATCTATGGGGGCATGTGAGAACAGGTTTAAAAATTGGATCTAAAACACCCTCAGTTTCAAGTCTGTCCAGCATCTTGAATCTAAATAGGGCCCTCCCTATCAGACTGAATGCCAGTAGCAATGGTCAGAAGCAGTTAAATTTAAGGGTCTCAATTGGCTTCCAGGAGAAGAGGCCTCCAGCCATCCTTCCAATCTTGGGCATCATCCGCAAGAGGTGGAAATGTGGCTGGATCCTAACCCTACACCCTTTCACTCAATAAGTGACCCCCTATATCCAAACCCATCTCTTCAGTAGGACAATATTGAGTTTGGAAGTGAAGGTTCACCTTGGCGCAGCATATAGTGGGAAATCAGGCAAGAGGTAATGGCCTATTGGTATTATTGCTAGACTATTAATCCAGAAATTCAGCTAATGTTCTGGGACCAGGGTTGAAATGCCACCAAGTGGCATTTAAATTCAATAACATGCATCTGAAATTAAGAATCTACTGATGACCACAAAACCATTGTTGATTGTCAGAAAAATCCATCTGGTTCGCTAACGTATTTTAGAGAAGGAAATCTGCCCTCCTTTCCTGGTCAGGCTTACATGTGATTCCAGAGCCACAACATTGCGCTTGATTCTCAGCTGCCCTCCAAGGGCAGCTAAGGATGGACAATAAATGCTGGCCAGCCAGTGATGCCCAGGTCCCATGAATTAATAAAAAAAAGAGGATTCATGTTGTTATTTAGCTCGCTCAATTTTCTATCTATTCGTTTAAATGACTAGAAAATTGGACAGGTTCCATTATGTCTTGCGATCTACACTGCTGGGCTTTCTTCCATATGTTGTGAGTCAGTGAATAAAATCCTCCTTTCGTAGAATTGAATGACTGCACACCTAATCCATTTTAAATCACATTCAAAAATGTGGGCCTTGAATTTCAATAGCATTGTCCCATTTTCTTGCCAAAACTTAATAAGAAATCGGCAAAACCTTTGGAAAAATATTGTATTTGTTTGAATGTCTCTCTATCTAATTGTTTTATTGATGGGGTAACTTTCTCGCTTGACTCCAGTCCTAGCTCTTGCTGCTGATATTAAATCTTTTCCCTCGGTTTTTATTATCAAAACTGGTTCCAAGTTGTGGATGCAGTAAGCTGGACTGAATAGCCTTCCTTATCTGTAGTTTTAAAGTAAAGTAAAGTTTATTTATTAGTCACAAGTAAGACTTACATTAACACTGCAATGAAGTTACTGTGAAATTCCTTAGTCGTCACATTCCGGCGCATGTTCAGGTCAATGCACCTAATTAGCACGTCTCTCAGAATGAGAGAGGAAACTGGAGTATCCATAGGAAACCCATGCAGACACAAGGAGAACATCCAACAAACAGTGACCCAAACTGGGAATGGAACCTGGTCCCTGGCAGTGTGAGGCAGCAGTGTGAACCACTCTGCCACTATGCCGCTCCTTTTACTTTATCTGTAGTTATCTGCTGTTCATGCAGCACGAAGAACGCTGCACTTATAATTTAACACTTCTGTCTATGGATGTTTTAGTATGTGACCTTTTAATTCTACAAATAACTCTTGCTGAAAAATAAATCATTCAAGTGTAAGTTTCATTTGATACTCCAGTCATTGCCTTAATGGGAGCAAATTAGGTTGCAGAGCCATCACTTTGTATTAGTGCCCTTACATTATTCTTAATTTAAATATACTATGTTTAAAATATCTTCAAAGCCAAACGTGTACTGATGAATAATGGTGCTATGTTTAATTCATGTCTCAAATATTAGATTTTAATTCTGTTCACGATTTGGTTTTCATAAATAATTACCCCCTGGAGATCATAATTTGACAAAGGAAGGTATCTATTCCTTGAATGAATTGATGTTTTTATAACATTTTCAAAGAATAAACTGAAAGGAAGAGCTGAATATAACTTGATCCCACCAAGATTGAGAATTTTTTTACGTTCCTGGGATGAGTGTTAATGGTTAGGCCAGCATTTATTGCCCATTCCTAATTGCTTTGAGAAGGTGGTGGTGAGTTGTCTTCTTGAACCGCTGCAGTCTGTGGTTTTGTTACGAGCACCCATAAAGCTGTTTGGAAAAGAACTATAGCATTTTGACATAGCAACAGGCAGACTAGTGTGGAACCTGGAGGAGAACTCGCAGATGGAAGTGTTCCCATGTGTTTGCTGATCCTCCCCTTCTAGCTATAGAGGCCATGATTTTGGAAGGTGCTATCAAAGGAGTCCTGATGAGCTTATATGATGCATTCTTGTAGATGGTACACACTCTGCTTTGATGGTGGAAGGAGGAAATGTTTTAGATGATCGATGGGGTATCAGTCAGGTGGGCTGTTTTGTCCTGGCTGGTGTCAAGCCTTTTTTTTGGAGCCCCACTCATCCAGGCAAATGGAAACATTCTGTCACACTGCTGCCTGGTGCTTTGTTGACCATGGACAGACTTTGCGGAGTGACGAGGTGAGTTACCTGTCACAGACTTTCCAGTCTCTGACTAGCTCTTGCAGCCACAATATTAATGGGTATCACACAGCGGTTAGCACTGCTGCCTCTCAGTGCAAGGGACCCGGGTTTGTTTTGGACTTGGGTCACTGTCTGTGAGGTGTTTGCATTCTCCTCATGTCTACATAGGTTTCCTCTGAGTGTTCCAGTTTCCTCCCACAGTCTGAAAGACATGCTGGTTAGGTTTATTTTGGCCATGCTAAATTCCTCCGAATAGGTGCCAGAGTGTGGTGACTAGGGGATTTTTACAGACACTTCATTGCAGAGTTAATGTAAGCCAACTTATGACACTAATAAATAAATTTAAATCTGTATAGTGAATCCAGTTAAGCTTCTGGTCAATGGTAACCTCCAGAATGTTGATTCAAGAGAATTTAGTGATGATCATGCTGTTGAATGTCAGGGAGAAATGATTAGATTCTCTCTTGTTGGAGCTCGTGGCACTTGTGTGTTGTAAACAAGCCCAAATGTTGTCAGGTCTTTCTGCTTCAGGCTGTTTTGGTACAGGAACAGTTGGGAATGCAGGGATACAGAGTTGCTGCCTTTTCGGTGATGGGTCACTGCCCTTTGAAATGTTTTTCTGACCTTTTACCTCTCTATAATACTTTGCTTCATGTCACATATACATAATCCAGCAATGTCATGTTCTGTTGTTAATATGGACTTCTTTCTATAGCACATGCACTTGTTACATTATATGCCAAAGTGTTGAAATGCTGAGGTCTCTTTGGTGATTTTATACAGATACATTGATCCACAAACTTGACAGTAATAGAAGATAAAGAGAAAATTAATGTTTCCATCTGTTTGAAATCTAATAATTCCATCCATTTGATATAGTCTAGAACAATTTGCATTTCATTATACTCATAAAATATATTATAATTTCCTGGCTGTTGTGCTGCTTTGCACTATAATGTCAACATTATTCCTTGAAACAAAACATATTCAGATTTTTTCTCTTCACTCACTCTTTCCCAGTGAATGGTATTGAACACTGTGTAATCATCAACAAACATTGTCCCTTCTAATCTCAGAATGGAGGGGAAGGTGAAGCAGCTGAATAGGGTTGGGCTGAGCACATGACTCTGGGGAGCTCCTGCAGCAACGCATTATGACTGCCATCATTGGCATCCACAGCCATCTTCCTTTGTGCTGGGTACAACTCCAATCAAGAGATAGTTTAATTCCTTTTGACTTTCGTTTTACAAAGGCTTCCTGATGACTTGGTCACATATTGCCTTGATGTCAACAGTAATCATTCTCATCTCGTTTCTTCAATTCAACTCTATTTCCATGCTTGGATCCAGGTAGTAAGAGGGTCTGTAACCAAATGGGCCAACCCAAGTGCCATTAGATAGAATTGTCAATGAAACCTCCCATCACTTGTGAGCTAGAACATAGAAAAACTACAGCACAAACAAGTCCTTCAGCCCACAAGTTGCACCAATCATATCGCTATCTACTAGGCTTACCTATAACCCTCAATCCTATTAAGTCCCATGTACTCATCCAGAAGTCTCTCAAAAGACTCTATCAAATTTGTCTCCATCACCACTGATGGCAGCCATTTCCACTCACCCACCACCCTCTGAGCAAAAAACTTACCCCTGACATCTCCTCTGTACCTACTTCATATCACCTTAAACCTGTGTCCTTTCATGGCAGCCATTTCAGCCCTGGGAAAAAGCCTCTGAGAATTCTCCCGATCAACACCTCTCAACATTTTATACACCTTTATCAGGTCACCTCTTATCCTTCGTCTTCCCAAGGAGACAAGATCGAGCTCCCTCAACCTATCCTCATAAGGCATGCCACCCAATCCAGGCAACATCAAAATTGCCCTGGTTGTTTGCCATGGAAAATTGAACTTGTCCTGATTTTGTGGGCAGGACATTACTGAGCAATTTTCCAAATTGTTGGGGATATGCCATTGTTGCGGATATACTGGAACAGCTTAGTTAAGGGCACAACTAGTTATTGACCAGAGATCTTCATTATTGTAGGACTGTGTCAAGGCTATAGCTTTACAGCATCTGGTGCTTCAGTCATTTCTTGATATCACATGGAATTAATTGAATTGGTTAAAGACTGGTGCCTGTCATTCTGGGGACCTGAGGAGACTGAGATGGATCAACCTTTTGACAGTTTTGACTGAGCATGCTTACAAATGCCAAAATTCTGATTCATTGTTAAATTGCTGAGCGCCATTCATGACTGGATGTGACAGAACAGCAAAGTGATTTTGACATAATCCATTAGCTGTGAGACAGGAGAGAGAGGACAAGGTAAAATAGAGGTTAAACTTCATTTATTATTCACAAGTAGGCTTACATTTACACAGCAATGAAATTACTGTGAAATTCCCCAAGTAAATTGAGAAATAATGGGTATGTCAGAAATAATAGGGGAAGAAGGAAAGTGTCTTAGAGGGTGGCTTCTGAGTGGAGAACTCAGGATACAAGTGTTAAGAGAAAACAGTCACTGTCGGAGGAGGTTGTGAAATGTGGTAGGATAACAGGGTCAAGTGAGAATGGATAGGTGAAGTTATCATCAAGTGGGACACAGAAGGGGCAAGGCAGGTGGATTGGGTAATGGCTGAGAACAGGGTCAAGGTGGGCAATGGGGATTGTAACGGGCATCAGCTCTGAGAGGAGGAAAGGCATGGAATTTTGGGCAGTGATAAGATCCCGGGTAATGTGGTTAGGTTCAAGGCAATGAACCTAACAATGAACCTTCCTGTCTACCCAGTCAAGAGATTTTCCGAGTTCCCCACTGATGTATTGTTAGTGAGATGAAAAACAGAGGATAGCATGTGTTCATCCACTCCATCACCCAGCAGAAGCCAGGCCATATTTTCCACCCACCATTCCACATAGAAAATCCTGCCCTTAAGTTTCAGCAGTTGGAAAGCCTCTGCACTTCTCATTTCCATATCCTTGATCTACACTCTCGAAGTTGAAAGTGGTGCTTGGGAGATTGGTTCTAAAATACAATAAACTAAACAAAAACATTGATGTTTTGGAATATTTCATAATAATGCAAAATGTCACAACAGTAGCAGTATCATAACCAGCCATTTTTAATTATCCTTTCTTCCTTTTTACAGGATAAATCTGAGATACGTTTCCAGAGATTCCCCTCCACCAGTTTACCTGATTTGGTGACTAACTTTGTTCTGGCTGATGACTCTCCATCTCCTACTGAAAATAAAGAGAATGTAAAACCAAACAGTGAAGAGGTTGTAGCTGACTGCCATGTCCATCACCATCCAGAAAGTGTAAGTGCTAATGTATAAATATATTTACTGTGTTACTCAAAACAGATGTCAGAAGTACCACAAAAAGATAAGAATTCTCCCGTGCGTTCATGTTTAAGAATTCAATTAAAAGTCTAGTGTTGATCATGAAACCATTGTTGGTTGTTGTAAAACCCCATCTGGTTCACTCATGTCTTTTAGGGAAGGAAATCTGCTGTCCATACCAGGTCTGGCCTACATGTGACTCCAGATCTTGACTCTCAAATGCTCTCTGAAATGAAGAGCAGTTAGGGACATTAAAGTGCTGACTCACGTTCTGTAAAAATGAATTTTAATCAGAGTATTTTAACAAAGTTGTTGTAGTGTTTACATTAATGACATTAATCATTGTAAACAACAACTGGGGTTTGCCTGTATCAGGAGAATCGCAGGAGTGAGCCTGTGTCAGAATCCTGACTCATTCTGTTCACTGTCTGGGAGTTAAAAGCAGTGTGAGGAAAGGGAAGCGAAATGGCTAAGACTAACTCCAGCATGAATGAGCAGAAGAGAGAAATGTTGTGGAAGCGAGTGATCCGCAGCATCCAAATTGACAAGTTCTGGTGTTGATCCTTTATAATCGCAAACCCGTCTGATAGAGCCTCTGCCTGAAATCTTGACCTGTTTTACACTAATGTGAGCAATATTTTCCAGATTTATTTTGTCCCTCTACAAAGAGTTTGGTTTATTCCAAACTCTACCCTCCTGCACCATTAATTAATCTCCCGTTAAGGTAGATGAGGGCAGTGAAGTTGATGTTGTCTATATGGACTTTAGCAAGGCTTTGACAAGGTACCGTGTGGTAGGTTGTTGCATAAGGTTAAATCTCATGGGATCCATGGTGAGGTAGCCAAAAGGATACAAAATTGGTTTGATGACAGAAGGCATAAGGTATTTGTAGAGAGTTGTTTTTGAAACTGGAGGCCTGTGACCAGTAGTATGCCTCAGGAATCAGTGGTGCGTCCACAGTTATTTGTCATTTATATTAATGATTTGGATGAGAATGTAGGAGGCATGGTTAGTAAGCTTGCAGATGACATGAAGATTGGTGGCATAATGGACAGTGAGGAGAATTATTGAGGATTGCAGCGGGATCTTGATCATTTGGGCCAGTGGGCTGACCAATGATAGATTGAGTTTAATTTAGCTAAGTGCAGGGGATGCATCGAACCAGGGCAGGTCTTACTCAGTTAATGGAAGGACGTTGGGGAGTGTTAAAGAACAAAGAGATCTAGGGATACAAATTCATAGCTCCTTGAAAGTGGAGTTACAGGTGGACAATGTGGTGAAGAAGGCATTTAGCATGCTTGGTTTCATTGGTCAGAACTTGAATTCAGGAGTTGGGATATCTTGTTGAAGTTGTACAACATATTGGTCAAGCCACATTTGGAATACTATGTACAATTCTGGGCACTCTTTTATAGAAAGAATATTGTTAAACTTGAAAGAATGCAGAAAACATTCAGTAGGATGCTACCAGGACATGATGGCTTGAGTTATAGGAGAGACTGGATAGACTGGGACTTTTCTCTCTGAAGAGTAAGAGGCTGAGGAGTGATCTTATAGGGGATAATAAAATAATGAGGGGCATAAATCAGCCAATATCTTTTCCCAAAGGTAGGAGAGTCTAAAACTAGAGGGCGTAGATTTAAGGTGAGAGGAGAGAGATAGAAAAGTGTCCAGAGGGGCAATTTTTTCACAAGTGGGTGGTGAATGTTTGGAACAAGTAGCCAGAGGTATTAGTAGAGGTGGGTACAATTTTGTCTTTTAAAAAGCATTTAGACAGTTATTTGGGGAAAATGGGTATAGACCAATATGGGCCAAATGTGGGCAACTTAGTGATTAAAAACAAAAGGGCGGCATGGATAAGTTGGGCTGAAGGGCCTGTTTCCATACTATAAACCTCTATGACCTCTGGTATGGAAGGACTGTCTTATGAGGAACGATTAAATAGACTGGGGTTGTTTTCCCTTGAAAGACGTCGGCTTAGAGGGGATCTAATAGAGGTGTATAAGATTATAAGGGGTATAGATAGAGTAAATGGTGGTAAAATTTTTCCACCTTCAGAAATGGATAGGACGAGGGATCATGGCCTTAGGGTGAGGGGGGCTATGTATAAGACGAATATTAGAGGGCAGTTTTTCACACAAAGGGTAGTGGGGGTGTGGAATGCACTGCCGAGTAAGGTGGTGGGAGCAGGCACGCTAGGGCTGTTTAAGGGTCTCTTGGACAGCCACATGAACGGTATGCAGATAGAGGGATATAGTAGGACTGTTTAACTGTGGCTTTTTATCCACAGGTAATTCGGTCCAACTTGACCAACAAGGAGCATGCATTCAGCAGGTGGTGCGAGGACAGCTCTTGGATGTTGATTCATGGGTTGCCTGGTGCTTCATGTCGTAAATGAGTGCTTTATCTGGACCATCTGAAGGGCACCATGACAGCTCAGTGACTATCGCTGTAGCTGTGCAGACACTTGGAATTGGGCCGGTGTCTGCGGGAGTTTGCGCGTTCTCCCCGTGGTTGCGTGGGTTTTCTCCGGGCGCTCCGGTTTCCTCCCACATCCCAAAAAATTCGCTCTTAGGCTGATTGGGAAACAAATTGTCCCTACATTGAGATTCTTCCATATTAGGAATAACCTAAAATTAGAATAGGATAATGGAATTGTTACTATATAGTTATGACGGCGGCGCGGGCTCGTTGGGCCGAAGGGCCTGTTTCCCGTGCTGTGTTGCTCTTAAAAAAAAAATGACTCTATGTACTGATGACCTTCTTTTGCTTTGCCTTGGCCAAAGTTCACTTTGTATTAGAAGTTGTATTTTGCTCCCTGTGAATTGTTGAATAACAAAAAGCTAAGGAAACCAGCAAGTGATCTTAAACCTGGAATCATCAGCCATAACAAAAACCCTTTTTAGCTACTGCACTATGGAATAAGTTTTTTTTTGTTGATGCCTCTCCCTATCTCCTGAAGGTAGTGATCCATGCTCAGTTCCCGTTTGCTGAAGTCCCGGCCACTTATGGTACTTAATCCACTCAGCCATTCTATATATATATATATATATATATAAGCCAATAGAATAAGTACTGATGGGGCCATCACTTCTTAATCTCATTCCTGGGAATGAGTTTCTCCTTCTTTGCTCAGAGGGTCAGGCCAGATATATTGCCCTCACTGATACGGTGAAAATGTAAGCCACATTTGGTTTAAAATAATTCAGATACATTGTACAAGATTCTCTTGCAGCACATGACTGGTTTCAGAAGGTTTACTTTATTACGACTTGAGGCAGAAATTCCCCTTCCTGCTGTCGCTAACCTGCTATTGAAGCCATTCATCAGACAGTGCTAGTGCTAAGTACAAAAAGTGGACTGGATCAGTAAAGCATGAGCGGGATTCTCCAGCCGTTCATATCAGCGGGATCCTCCTATCCCACTGCTGTAAACGGCAATTTTGCTGAGTGCCAAATTCTCTGTTCCCTTGGTAGCAGCATTGGAGTGTGATTGGGCGGAGAATTCCAGTCCATGTTTCTCTTGTTTTAAGAAGAAAAATAAGCTTGCTTCAGAACAAAAAGCCTCCAGAAATATGATTCATTTCCTCATAAAAATATGGCTTAAAAATGCATCATCCAGAAGATATAGGGTGTGATTTACCCTTTTGCACTTTTAAGTGGATGTGGGGCCAAAGACTGTTAGTAGAATAGGGACACAACAAAACACAGTAACACAATCATGTGAAAGGGAGTGCAGCTGTATTACGTGTCAAGGGACCACGGCGAGGCTGGACAACATCCACTCTACAGGAGAATTACAAGTAAAAGCAAATGAGTTAAGGATGATGATTGACCTGTGGAATTGTGACCTGGTAGAGACCGAAGTGTGGAGGAGGGAGGGGCAAGATTGGCCCTCAACATTCAAAAATATAGAATCTTCAAGTGAGACGGGAGGAGGGGGATAGGAGAGGAAGAGGCATTGCGTTATTAGTTAAGGATTCATTCATTGCAGTAAGAAGAGATGATATCTTGGAGGGGGCATCGAAGAAAGCTTTGTGGGTAGAGCTTAGGAATAAAAAATAGGCAGCCACATTGCTAGCTGTTTATTATAGAATCCCAGACAGTCAAAGAAATAGTGAGGAGCAAATCTGTGCACAATCCATGGAGGTGTGTAAAAATAACAATATTCTAACTTTTCCAACATTAATTAGGATTGACATAGGGCAGAATTCTATCAGTTTTCCTCAGTACGAGGCGGGCATGAAACAGGGAGAGTTCCAGATCCATTTTTTTGGTCCCAATCTTTTATACTCCGCAAAATTTTGGTTGAGTTATTTTTTGCTACTGAATGCAATGGGTGGGGCTTAATATGCCTCAAAAGGGAGGTATTGTGTATGTGCAGACTTCTATTGCCGCACAAATGCACTAACAGTTGCAGGAGCCTGACAGGCAGAGAGTTGACATGCCCATGCTATTGCAGGCATGCAGGCAGCCTCAACAAACTCCTTTTTTTTTATTAAGCAACACAGCACGGGAAACAGGCCCTTCGGCCCAACGAGCCCGCGCCGCCGTCATACCAAATACATTATCCTATTTTAATATTCCTATATAATAATATATATATTATTCCTAATATGGAAAATTTTCACCATAGGGACAATTTGTTACCCAATCAGCCTAAGAGCGAATTTTTGGGTTGTGGGAGGAAACCGGAGTGCCCGGAGAAAACCCACGCAACCACGGGGAGAACGCGCAAACTCCCGCAGACACCGGCCCAATTCCAAGTGTCTGCACAGCCACATCGATAGTCTCTGAGCTGTCATGGTGCCCTTCAGATGGTCCACATAAAGCACTCATATACGACATGAGGTACCAGGCAACCCATGAATCAACATCCAAGAGCTGTACCCGCACCACCTGCCGAATGCGTGCTCAAATTATGGACCAAATTACCTGTGGAAAAAAGCCGTAGTTAAACAGTCCTAATATATCCCTCTATCTGCATACCGCTCATGTGGCTGTCCAAGAGACCCTTAAACAGCCCCAGCGTGCCTGCTCCCACCACCTTACTCGGCAGTGCATTCCACACCCCCACTACCCTTTGTGTGAAAAACTGCCCTCTAATATTCGTCCTATACATAGCCCCCCTCACCCTATGGCCATGACCTCTCGTCCTATCCATTTCTAAAGGTGGAAAAAGTTTACCTCCATTTACTCTATCTATACCCCTTATAATCTTATACACCTCTATGAGATCCCCTCTAAGCCGACGTCTTTCAAGGGAAAACAACCCCAGTCTATCTAATCGTTCCTCATAAGACAGTCCTTCCATACCAGGCAGCATCCTGGTAAACCTCCTCTGCACTCTCTCCAAGGACTCCACATCCTTCCGATAGTACGGAGACCAGAACTGGGCGCAGTATTCCAAGTGAGGCCTAACCAAAGTTGTATACAACTGCAACATCAAACTCCTACTCTTATATTCTATACCCTTTTCTATGAAAGCTAACATACTATACGCCTTCTTTGTCACCTTCTCCACCTGTGAGGACACCTTCAGAGACTTGTGAACCTGCACCCCCAAGTCTCTCTGCGTCTCTATGCTCCTTATAGTTTTACCTTTTATCCTATAATTCTCTTCTACATTTTTCCGGCCAAAATGCATCACCTCGCATTTTTCCGGATTAAATTCCATTTGCCATCTATCTGCCCAATCTACCAACCTGTCTATGTCCTGTTGTATTGCCTGACACTGCTCTTCTGTACCCGCCAATCCAAGCATCTTGGTGTCATCAGCAAATTTGCTGATCTCACCACCTACCCCTACTTCCAAGTCGTTTATGTAGACCACAAATAGAAGAGGACCTAGTACTGAGCCTTGTGGCACTCCACTAGTGACAGGCTTCCAGCCGGAAAAAGAGCCTTCCACTACTACCCTCTGTCTCCTCCTTCCGAGCCAGTTTTCGACCCATCTACATACCCGACCCTGTATCCCATGCGCCTTCACCTTCTCTATCAGTCTACCATGAGGAACCTTGTCAAACGCCTTACTGAAATCCATGTAGACGACATCAACAGCCTGTCCTTCATCAACTGTTTTTGTCACTTCTTCAAAAAATTCCACCAGATTCGTAAGACAAGACTTCCCCTTGACGAAGCCATGCTGCGTATCCCTGATCAGATCGCAGCGCTCCAGATGCTCATACATCCTGTCCCTAAGGATCCTCTCCATTAGCTTACCTATAACTGAAGTCAAGCTCACCGGCCTATAGTTCCCTGGGTGATCCCTCTGACCTTTTTTAAACAACGGTACTACGTTTGCTATCCTCCAGTCCTCTGGGACCTCACCTGTGTCCAAGGAAGAGACAAAGATTTGCGTCAGAGGCCCAGCCAAGTCTTCCCTCAACTCCCTTAGCAGCCTGGGGTAAATGCCATCAGGCCCCGGAGCTTTATATGTCTTTAAGCTGCCTAACAGCCCCAACACCTCTTTCCTCGTAATCCTTATTTCCCTCAACCGATCCTCAACTTTGTCAACATCAGGCACAGACATCTGTCCAGTCTCCTGTGTGAATACCGACGCAAAGTATTCATTCAGGATCTCCCCCATTCCCTCAGGCTCTAAGCATAGATCCCCTCCACTGTCCCTAAGAGGTCCAATCTTGCCTCTAACCATCCTTTTGCTCCTTACATAGGTGTAAAATGCCTTTGGATTTTCTTTAATCCTACCTGCCAGAGCCACCTCATGGCCCCTTTTTGCCTTTCTAATACCCCTTTTAAGATCCCGTCTACACTCTCTATAAGCTTCCAGCGCTATCTCAGTCCCTAGTTGCCTAGATCTAATGTAAGCCTCTCTCTTTTTCTTGATCAAGTCCTCAATCTCCCTGGTAAGCCAAGGTTCTCTAATCCTACCTTTCCCATCCTTCCTCCTTGCCGGCACATATCTTTCCTGCAGAGAGTTTAGTTTTCCCTTGAAAGACTCCCACATGTACCTCGTCGACCTGCCCTCAAAAAGCTTATCCCAATCCGTATCTTTAAGATCTTGGATATTCCTTTCTACCTACTGGTGTTGCCCTATCATCCCTCTCTATCCCACTCCCAGTTCCTGCTGTCTCCCCACCCTCCCTCCCTATTAGTTTAAACATTTCTGAAACACTCCAGCTAACCTCCCAGCTAAAATATGTGTTCCCCTCCCAGTCAACTGCTCCCTATCCCTCGTGAATAGGTGACCCTCCCTCCTGAAGACTTCCCAATGATCAATAAATATGAAGCCTTCTGCCCTACACCAATCCCTCATCCATGCATTTAGTTGGAGTGTCTCATTTATTACCCAATCGGTCCCGGGCACAGGCAGCAGCCCAGAGAACGCCACCCTGGAGGCCCTACCTTTCAGTTGAGCCCCCAACTCCCTAAACTGTCTACGTAAGTCCCCCCTGCGCTTTCTTCCTACATCTTTTTGTCCTATGTGAACTATTACATTTGCCTTAGACCCTTTTCCCTTCAAAATTCCCTCTACCCTCTCTGATACATCCTGGACCCCTGCTCCAGGGAGGCAGACTACCATCCTGGAGTCTCTCTTTTCCCCACAGAATCTCCTATCGATCCCTTTAACCATCCCATCCCCCACCACTATCTCACCTCCTGCTTTCCCGCCGGTCTCTGTGGCATTCTGTTCCCCTTCACCTGCCCTCTCCATCACAGCTTTTACCCCCCCCTTGGTTTTCTGGGGATCCTCCTTAGAGATGGCCTTTGTGCCTTGATTTTTGTTCTTGTTCCTTGCAACTGTACCCAGCCCATCCCTACTACTAGATCCTGGGGTCCCTGCAGGTCTGCCTTCCCTATTCATTGTATCCTCTCAGCAATTATGGAGGCCTGCAGCCTAAGGGCAGCTCCTGCTCCCCCGCCCTGCCTAGACCAATCACGGATCCCTTCCTCCTCCTGCCAAGCATGGCCCTGCCGCCCTCCCTCATTGATCACATCCGAGAACCTCTCCTGGTGAGGTTATAAAGGCCAGCAAGCCTGGACGATTGAGCACAGGCTCACTAAATGCATGTTATTACACATTTAAATAAATTTAAATATATCAACCAGCCTTGAATCCATTTCCAGGGAGAGGCTGACCGTCTCGAAAATCACACCAGGCACCATTTGTGCTAGCTGCTTTACGCCCAATTTTACAGTACTTCCCGCGTATATTCCTTTCCATTATCCTGCTGAAACTGGTCCTCCATCCTCTTTGCTGGGCCCTACCAACCTGGCCCCATCATTTGACCCCACCAAAAAAAATTGCAGCCACAACAATTCTAAACATAATACTGCAGTAATTTTGTTTATCACCTCAAATGATCAATCAAAGTGCTGCACGTAAAAGAGTTTACTGGTTTGGGTTTACTAACTCGATCATAGAACATAGAACATTACAGCACAGAACAGGCCCTTTGGCCTTCGATGTGGTGCTGACCAATTAGGAAAAAGCAATGACGCTCCAAGCTAAACCATTCCCTTTTCGTCTATAAACTTATCTACTAACCTCTTAAACGCCACCAAACTTGGCGCATCTACAACTGCCGCAGGCAGGGCATTCCATACCCTAACCACCCTCTGGGTAAAGAACCTACCTCTGATATCCGTCCTATAACTACCACCCCTTAATTTAAAGCTATGTCCCCTCGTGCTAGCTTTCTCCATCCTAGGAACTGGCTATCACTGTCCACCCTATCTAAACCTCTAATCATCTTATATGTTTCAATAAGGTCTCCTCTTAGCCGCCTTCTTTCTAACGAAAACAACCTCAAATCCTCAGCCTCTCCTCATAAGACCTGCCCTCCATACCTGGCAACATCCTGGTAAACCTCCTCTGTACCCTCTCCAATGCCTCCACATCTTTCTTATAACGCGGGGACCAGAACTGCACACAATACTCCAAGTGCGGCCGCACTAGGGTTTTGTACAGTTGCAACATGACGTTGCGGCTCTGAAATTCAATCCCCCTACCAATAAAAGCTAAAACTCCATATGCCTTCTTAACACCCTTATCAAATTGATTGCCACCTTTCAGGGATCTATGCACATATACACCAAGATCCCTCTGTTCATCAACACTATTAAGAGTCCTACCATTAGCCCTATACTCTACACATTTGTTATTCCTGCCAAAGTGAATTACCTCACACTTTTCCACATTAAACTCCATTTGCCACCTTTCGGCCCAGCTCTGCAACTGTCCAAGTCTCTCTGCAAACTATAACACCCCTTTTCACTATCTACCACTCCTCCGACTTTGGTGTCATCCGCAAATTTACTAATCCATCCTTCAATACCCTCATCCAGATCATTTATAAAAATTACAAATCTAACTTCAAACCCTCAAGAATAATCTAGCACATCCTCCTTATCTACTTCAATACTTTCCAGTTTGCAACCCTGTATCCCAGTGTTCTCCACAATTACATTTACATCTCCCTGCGTGAATACCGAAGAGAAATATTTGTTCAGTGCCTCTCCAATCTCTTCAGGCTCCACGCACAACTTCCCACTGCTGTCTATGACTGGCCCTAATCTTGCCCTAACCAATCTTCTATTCTTAATATATCTAAAGAAAGCTTTAGGATTCTCCTTGATCCTATCAGCCAAAGTTTTCTTGTGTCCCCTTTTAGCTCTCCTCAACTCACTCTTTAGCTCCTTCCTGGCTAATCTATAGCTATCCATTGCACTAACTGAGCCTTCAAGCATCATCCTGACATGAGCCTCCTTTTTCCTTTTAACCAGCGAATTAACTTTTTTAGTACACCATGGTTCCCTTACTCGACCATTTCCTAGGATCACTCCTAAGAGGAGCTCAGTAGACCTGTTGGAAGGATGCTGACACCGTGTGAGACCTTTTAGGTGCTTTTGGCAGTAATATCAATGGATGCTTGAGCCTCAGAGGGCCCAGTTGGATTCTTCATTGCTGTCTGGCCCTGCTGTCTTTCTGGCTCAATGTTTTTGAGACATCTAATAAAGCAGAATGCAAATGTAAGTTCATAGAATCCAAACCAGCAGGAACCACGGAAAGCACATTGTGCCTGGCAAGTGTAACGGAATTGTTTGAGGAAATAATGGGGTTGGTGGCTATTATAAATTAATGATTTTTGGAATCATCCTAGTTCAGAAAGAAACCCTTGGGATTCAGGAAAGAGTTGTCATCCGAATTACTAATTGGATACATAATAGGAAACAGAAGGGAGCTATCAGTGTTCTAATGTAGCAGCTGTGACTGTAACAATTTGCAATGGAGCAGGAAAAGGCTATTCAGCCCCACAAGTCTGTTCTGGATTTGTCTTGAGTCTTTGTTATTAACAGTGATTTATTTATATATGTTAAGTGAATCTAGTGGTGAGTACATTTTGAAAATATGAGAACTAGATTTAATCACTTGAATGCAGAGAACATTATAAAGTGTGATTCTTTTGTGTTTACACATGGATTTTCTTTCTCTTTGTAAATTCAACAGACTTCTACGTAAAAATGAAGTACAAGTCTCTTCAAAAAGTTTTGTAGTACTAACTAATCTTCCTCTTAAAAAAAGTTTACTTAATAGTCACAAGTGGACTTACATTAACTCCGTAATTAAGTTACTGCGAAAATCTCCTAGTTGTCTTAATCTGGCGCCTGTCCAGGTACACTGATGGAAAATTTAGCATGGCTAATTCACCTAGCCAGCACATCTTTCGGATTTGGGAGGAAACCTGAGCACCTGGAGGAAACCCACGCAGACATGAGGAGAATGTGCAGACAGTGACCTGAGCTGGGAATTGAACCCAGGTCCCTGGCACTGTGAGGCAGCAATGCTAACCACCCTCTCACATGATAAGCAACCTTACTCAACATGATAATGAGTATCTCATTATGCTGAAGTGCGAAGACTGATCAAGGATGGTAACCATAGGGACCGACTGCTTTCAATTGGATATAATTGACTATTTTCATCTGTGATATGGTTCGCTCCAGCTGATGGATAGTTTGCTTGAGATGGGCAAAAGGAAATATTCTCTGTCCATTAAACCTTTTTGTTGGATCAACAAATAAAACATATGTAAACATTTTGTAAGTATAAAAGAGAAAGAAAAAATGGAATTAAAATGTTACAAATACATGATCCACGTGATAGCTTAATATTGAGGTGATATCAAATTTTTCACCTCCAATGACAATATTATTTTCCATAAACACATTTTGTACATCGTTTTCTGTGAAGAAATAAATAAAGTTGTATTGTCCCTAATGTTTCATTACAATTATCTAACATAATTTCCTGTGGAATGATACTATTGAAATCACATATAGAATTGCTATGAATATAGTAACTGCTATGAGTAAATTGTCAAGGTAAAATAATATAAATGTAAGTATATCAGTAAATAGCTCCTGTAATAGGTATGTTCGTGTGGTTTGGCTTCGTGCTAAAATGGAAACATTGCATCAGTGAATCATTATGAAACACCATGACCATTGTGGTTTCTGATGTATCTCATGCCAGCTCTATTGCAGTTAATTTACCAACAAGATTGTTCTTCTTTCATATAAAAGAGGTTCCTCATCATTTAAATTTGCCATCAAAAGGATATTATAGTGAACGATAAAATCCCTCCAGTGCATTTGGCCCATCAAGTCTGCACTGACACTCTGACAGAATATCACACCCAGGCCCTCTTCCCTGCCCTATCCCTGTAACCCCACACAGTTACCACGGCTAATCCATCTAACCTACACATCTTGGGACACTAAGAGGCAATTTTGCATAGTCAATCCACCTAACATGGACATTTCGGGCTGTGGGATGAAACCAGAGCATCCTGAGGAAACCCTTGCAGATAAAGGGAGAATGTATGAATTCCACAGTGACAGTGACCTAAGGTCAGAATTGAACCCAGGCTCTTTATGCTGTGAGGCAGCAGTACTAACCACTGTACCACGTAGATCTCTTTGGGATGTGTTTGGATTTATTTATGAAATATATTGACTCGTCATCATAGTATAGAATGATCTATCGGCAAAGAAGAAAGAAGACTCTTAGTCCAATTACAAACTTTAAAACTTATAAAAAACATTTTTTAAACACTAGATTTCAATACATTTTTAACAGTTAATTTTCCTCAGTGTTTTTATCTTATTTTTGATGGTACTAGGGAGGGAGGTTGAGAAACAAGATTATAAAACAAAGAACACTATAGCACAAACAGGTCCTTCGGCCCACAAGTTGTGCCAATCATATCTATACTTACCAGGCCATAAACCTATCTGTAACTCCCAATCCCATTAAATCCCATGTACTCATCCAGAAGTCTCTTAAAAGACCCCAGCGAGTTCGCCTCTACCACCACTGACGGCAGCCGATTCCATTCACTCATCACCCTCTGAGTGAACAACTTACCTCTAACATCTCCTCTGTACTTGCTCCCCAGCACTTTAAATCTGTGTCCCCTCGTAGCGACCATTTCAGCCCTGGGAAATAGCCTCCGAGAATCCACTCTATCTATTCCTCTCAACATCTTATAAACTTCTATCAGGTCGCCTCTCAACCTTCGTCTCTCCAGGGAGAAGATACCTAGCTCTCTCAACCTATCTTCATAAGGTATGCCTCCCAATCCAGGCAACATTCTTGTAAATCTCCTCTGCACCCTCTCAATAGCTTCCACATCCTTCCTGTAGTGAGGCTACCAGAACTGCACATGATACTCCAAGTGGGATCTGTCAAGGGTCTTATAAAGTTGCAGCATTGATTATGTTCAGGAACAGCAGCCATTAGTTTCCAACTGTCCCTCGGATGATAGCACTCTTGCTTCTGAGTCAGAAGGTTGTAGATTTGAGTACCAGTCGAGGTACTTGAGTCCAACAATCACAGCTAATACTCTAGTGCAGGACATAGGAAGTGCAGCAGTGCTGGAGATATTGTTTTTCAGATAAGATATTAAACTGATGCACCATCCTCCGTCTCACATGGACAAAAATGTTTTCAAACAGCAAGGGAGTTCCTCCTTGTGATCTGACCAATATTTATCCCTCAAGCAACAACACAAAAACAGATGATCAGATCGTTCATTGGAGCATGTGGTGTATAAATTGGGCTGCTGTACTTTCCACAGTACGACAGGCTACACTTCAACAGCACTTCATTGTCTGTGAAGTACTTTGCGATTTTCTGAGGTTGTGAAGGCTGCTGCATAAAATCAACTGCTTTCTTTTATATCTATTATTATGTATTGTTTCGTCTTGTGTTGCAGGCTTTAGAAACTGAGAAAGGCGATGACCGTGAGCGTGTGGAAGCACCTCAGTTCAGTTGTCGAAGTCCAACACCAGGCAGCAGTGTAATGAAATTCAGGAGCAGATCTCAAGGTAGGCAGTGTAATCAATGCTGTTGTCAATATCCTGCTAAATATGTTTTTATTTCACTATTTAAATACCTCAATGGCCAAAAAGACAATTGTCATCATACTTCAAACAAAATATCTGCAAATCATAGAAAGACACAAAGCAAATTCAAAGTCAAACTAATTTCTGGAGATTAAAATGTTCATTTGAATCCAGCATATTAAGAATTGCTTCTGAGGTAGTGGATTAGATTCTTGCTCTTACTGCATCGTCTAGCGAAGGAAGGAAAAGTCCAGTGTTGAGTTTTGCATGCCTCCTACAGACTTCTCTAGATTTTACTTCCATTTAATTTCAGTGGAAAGAAGGACTATTGGGTTCTATTCCAATATGTAATCTCCCAGCCAGATTTTCTTTCCTGCACTCACCCAGACAGTAAGGACAAAAACTCGCACGGCATATGATTTAGCCCTGACTGATTTAATGTTGTGGTAGTTAAGTCTGAAGGCAATAGGCAAGGCAAGTACACAACATTTTACCACCCTTTATTTATATGAAGTAAAAAATGGAGATCTTGTTGATTTGAATTTCACCAACCCCCTTCTCCCTCCCCATCCCCACCCCTCACCCAATTTCCTCTCCATAAAATGTCTCAGGGCATGAAAGATCGTATGGCCACTCTTGGTAGACGAGGAGTTTCCCGATGGCCTGGGCTGGTATAACCGACATCATTAAAACAAGATTATCTGGTCATTGGTCGTTACACATTGCTGTTTGTAGGAGCTGGCTGTGTCCAAATTGGCTGTCATGTTTCCCAAATGAGAACAATAGCAAAACTTCAAATATTCTCCATTGGCTAGAAACAATCTGGGATGTCTTGAGGTCGTGAAAGCTCTTACATAATGAAGTTCTTTCCCTATCCTAGCCAAACTTAAAACATCTGTGATAAATTTGATCAAATCACCCTGAGTTTAGACTTGCCAACACTCTCCAGTGATATTTAGAGCAAATGTTGGTGTGTCGGCATTAGATGGGTTCAGGTTCTGTTGATGCCCTTCACTGTCAAATAATCTGATGACACTCAGTGCCAAGACTAATATATGAGTGATGGCCATTTCAGTTAAAGTGCAAGAAAGTACCCACCACTGACCTGCAATCCATAAGGATTCAGTGTTGGAGAAGCGGAAAAGTGAAAATTGGGAAAGAAAAACAAGATTTTTGACCTTTTCAGTATATCTCAAACTGTACACTTAACCAAATGCTAAAAAATGTTCCAGTCCAGTATGTGTTTGTGGAATTCTCTAAAAGAAAATTGCTGCAGATCTTCCTCTATGCAAGTGATTAAGGATTAATTTCCTGGCTAAGAATAGGCATTGAAATATGTGGACAGGATAATGTTTTGCTCGGAACTAGCTTTAGAGCTAAATGGAAAGTTTATTTATTAGTCACAAGTAGGACTTACATTAACACTGCAATGAAGTTACTGTGAAATTTCCCCTAGTTGCCAGACTCTGGCACCTATTCAGGTCAATCCATCTAACCAGCAGGTCTTTCAGAGTGTGGGTGAAAAACTGGAGCGCTCAGAGGAAACCCATGCAGGTACAGGGAGAACATGCAAACTCCACTCAGACAAGTTGGGAATTGAACCCAGGTCCCTGGCTCTGTGAGGCAGCAGTGCTAACCGGTACACTTCGTGCTACCCTACAAATTTGAATATATTGAATGAAAGAAATTCTAATGCTTTTTTTCAAATTCAGCGACAGACAAGAAGGGTCTGGAAATTGTACCGATTCTTACCTTGGACCACAACACCTTTGTTTACATGTCTCTCTGTTCTGGTGATTATATTTTGAATTTTCCCAGAGCACACAGTGGGGAGAAAAAAAAACTAAGTCTGTGAGTGGATTTGCCTGAAACTTCATCATGTGGTAAAATATCATAACAGATTGACTTTTGTATAAATTTATAATTTCCTAGTCTGTAATATTTATTTATTAACAGTGAAAAAAACCCTTTGTGAGGAGTATGTAAATTGAGCCATTTGTTTAGTTTTGTCTGCATCTGCTTTGGAAACACGTGCTGAACAGTATTCAGATTTGGTTTCATACTGGATTCATTCTTGCTTGTTGGAACTTTTCCCAGTTGGGATTATTCTGGGTCCCGAGTTAGTTGTCTGGTTTGAAGTTGTTCTTTGATGAGCAGGGAAGGGCTGACATTGCTGAAAGTGCAGACTGTGATGCAGCAGCAATGTTTAATCTGCATTATTACAGTGTTGTTGTTTTGCAGCTCACTGTAACATAACCATAAAATTATAGTGCAGAAGTATGCTATTCGGTCCATCAAGTTTGCACTGACCACAATCCCACCCAAGCCCCATCCCCATATATCGACCCTACTAGTCCCCCTGACACTAAGGGGCAATTTAGCATGGCCAGTCAACCTAACCCGCACATCTTCGGACTGTGGGAGGAAACTGGAGCACCTGGAGGAAACCTACATAGACACAGGGAGAATAGAACATAGAACACTACAGCACAAACAGGCCCTTCGGCCCACAAGTTGTGCCGAACACATCAAAACCTACCCAGCCATAGACCTGTCTATGTGCAAACTCTACACAGCGACCCAAGCCAGGAATTGAACCTGGCTCCCTGTTGCTGTGAAATAGCAGTGCTAACCAGTGAGCCACCTTGGCGTCCCAGTGACACTGATACTGATATTGCGCTCATTTTCTAAATCGCAGCCCCTTTCTTGTCAGGGATGCATTATGCGAATGTGGCCATAAATGAATGGCTGAGAAATTGTAGCGCTCAAACCCAAATTCACAACAGCCGCTGCTAATGAGCACCGTTCCCAGTGAAAATGTGTACAATTTCCTCTCTGATTCCCACTTCTGCTTTCCCCAACAGGTGGAGGGAGCCGCTTGGAATCAGTTGGGGAAGATGATGAGCTGATTGTGGAAAATGGTGAAACAAGTTGCGACATGACGGAAAAGCCGGCACGAGGAGGCCGCAAGCATTCCCTTCCCCAGCAGCTGGATGCAGCCAGTATTAGACAGGTGTGTGCCCAGCTCTTTCTGTGTCTCACTGAGTTATCAGGTACGCTGCAGCTAAAATGGTAAAACTTTCACCAAATTGTTTGTCTATAAACCTCCTCAATTCAAATTCATGAGTGATAACTTGATCAGAATAGCAGACTATTCATTAATTCACACATCACCACCAAATGTTTTCTAAGTTGTAAAGGTAATTTGCTTTAATAGCTTCATCATTATTATTTAGGAATCTTCAAAGATAGCAGGTAAGCGTTTGCTTTCCTGAAATATTCCATTTTGCTAACAGAATATCTTTTGAGGCAAATGTTTCACTTTAGAAAGCAATTTTCAGTGTGACCATTTCCTGTTCTTTTGTAGGATGAGACCATTGATCATAGAATCTCTGCAGTGCAAAAGGAGACCATTTGGCCCATCGAGTCCACACTGAACACAATCCCACCCAGGACCTATTCCCGTAACACCACATATTTGCCCTGTTAATCTCCCTGGCACTGGGGGGCAATTTAGCATGGCCAATCAACCTAATCTCTACATTTTCAGAGTGTGGGAGGAAACCACAGCACCAGAAGGAAACCCGCATTTATACAGGGAGAATGTACAAACTCCACACAGGTAGTGACCCAAGCCGGGAATCGAACCTGGGTCCCTGGTACTGAGAGGCAGCAGTGCTAACCACTGTGCTATAGTGCCGGTCATGATAACTTCTCCCTTAGTGTACCTGAACAGGAGTATGACAACTCAGGCATTTTCACAATAACTTTATTGCAGCGTGAATGTAAGCCTACTTGTGACTAATAAATAAACTTATCTTTATATTGGGCATGCTGATCTCCATGCGTGTAGAATAATGCCAGAGGCATTTATTTGTAAAATTAATTCTTCCAGATCAATCTGCAGTTGGGAGCCCAACACTCTGATCTCGGACTGTATTTTATGTGCTACCTTTTGGGTGGGAGGGGGCACGTAAAGTATGGCAGGTGTCCAGCTGTCCATCCCACCATCTTCTCCTACAATTCCCACAGCTGCCACTGACAAACCCTTGATGCTGCTGGGACAGATGGAACTGCAACCATTCTGCTTGTATAGGTGATGGCCTAGTGATATCATCGCTGGACTATTAATCCAAAATTCAGCTTATGTTCTGGGGACCTGGGTTCGAATCCCACCATGGCAGATGGTGAAATTTGATTTCAATAAAAAATATCTGGAGTTAAGAATCTACTGATGACCATGAAACCATTGTCAAGTGCTGGAAAACCCCTTTTGGTTCACTGATGCCCTTTAGGGAAGGAAATCTGCCATCTTTACCTGGTCTGGCCTATCTGTGATTTCAGACAACAGCACTGTGGTTGACCCTCAGTTTCCCTCTGAAAAGGGCATCTAAGGATGGGCAATAGATGCCAGCGATACACAATTCCCATGAATGAGTAGAAAAGAAGCTTCAGAGGGTGGAACTTCCTCCCCATTGAGCACCAGAAGTCCCACTTGATCCTGATTTGTTTGTGAGGTAGTTGTTATGGGGCATGTTGACTTCATGTGACTCCTCCTTCCCCTCAATGCTGTATTATTCAGCCAATAGTGTGCATTGCATCTTGATGGAGTGAGTTATTAACTGTACAAAAATCCCTGTTATAGGATGATTATAAAGTGATGAATTGACGTTAATATCCACAACATATCATCATGTTCTTTGTATATCATTTTCAGGAGTATCAAATAGTTAAAAAGTCAGCACGCTCCTTAAGCACAGTTCAAGTGGAATCACCATGGCGACTAGCCCAGCCTTCAATCATCTCTAACATTGTTTTAATGAAAGGTCAAGGAAAGGTAAGTGTCTGCTTCATCAAGGGTGACTTGGGTTTCTCTTTTTTTTACCCTGTATAATTTAGAAACATAGAAGGAGTAAGCCATTCGGCCCATCAAGCCTGCTCTGCCATTCAAACATCTCATTGCTGATCATTGACACCATTTTCCCCACTATCCCCATATCCTACAATGCCATTGGTATTCAGAAAACCATCACTTTCTTTCTTGAACATGCTCAATGTTTGAACTTCCACAGGCCTCTGTGGTGGAGAGTTCCAAAGATTCATCACCCTCTGAGTGAAGAAATTCCTCCCCTCTCAGTCTTCAATGGTTTGTTCCTTATTCTGAGATTACGTCCCCTGGGTTTCAACTCAACAGTCAGGAAAAACATCCTATCTGCATCCACACTGTTATACTCTCAGAATTTTGTGAATTTTAATGAGATCACCTCATTATTTGAAACTATCATCATAAGACAGTACCGCTGTCCCAGTTGATATGTTGTGTGTTCTGCCTTACTGGGCTGTGCGGAATGTTAACACTTGTGCAAACAAAGTTAATTGAATCTAATTTAACCAGGGGATGTGATGGTGCAGTGATATTGTCACTGGAATAGTAATTCACTTACCCAGGATAATGTTCTGGGGACACGGCTTCCAATCCTACCACTGCAGATAGGTAAATTCAAAGTCAGTTTGTGGGTGGCACAGTGGTGAACGCTGCTGCTTCACAGCACAAGGGACCCAGATTCAACCCCAGTTCAGGTCACTGTCTGCATGGAGTTTGCACATTCTCCCCATGTCTGCGTGGGTTTTCTCTGGGTGCCCTGGTTTTCTCTCAGTCCAAGATGTGCGGTTTAGTGGATTGGCCATACTAAATTGCCCCTTAGTGTCCTGGGATGTGTAAGTTAGAGGGAATTAATGGGATAAATATGTCTGGGTGGAACGGTTGTTGGTACAAACTCAATGGGTGGAATGGCCTCCTTCTGGAACCCTGTGTCTCTAGCTCTGCAAAACTGAGACAACTTGAGGTGCGTGGTGGTAACCCAACTAAGATCAATTAATCCAGCCTAAATCAGGGACTGGATATGGGTACTTCCTCATGTGCGTAGCTCACTAAACCATTTGGGTGGCATGGTGGCTCAGTGATACCAATGTTGCCTCACAGCGCCAGGGACCTGGGTTTGATTCGTGGCTTGAGTCACTGTCTGTGTGGAGTTTGCACATTCTCCCTGTGTCTGCGTGAGTTTCCTCTGGGTGCTCCAGTTTCCTCCCACAGTCCAAAGATGTGCAGGGTGAGTGGATTGGTCATTCCAAGTTACCCCTTAGTGTTAGGGGGACTAGGTAGGATAAATACATGGGTTTACAGGAATAGGGCCTGGGTGGGACTGTGGTGGATGCAGACTTGATGGGCTGGATGGCCTGCTTCTGCACTGCATGATTCTATAAATGGTTTGGCATTTGGCAAATTGGCAGGAATAATAAATGTGTAGAGTATAGGGCTAATGGTAGGATTCTTAATAGTGTTGATGAACAGAGGGATCTTGGTGTATATGTGCATAGATCCCTGAAAGTAGGCAGTCAAGTCGATAAGGTTGTTAAGAAGGCATACGGAGTCTTAGCTTTTATTGGTAGGGGGATTGAATTTCGGAGCCGCAACGTCATGTTGCAACTGTACAAAACTCTAGTGCGGCCGTACTTGGAGTATTGTGTGCAGTTCTGGTCCCCACATTATAAGAAAGATGTGGAGGCATTGGAGAGGGTACAGAGGAGGTTTACCAGGATGTTGCCTGGTATGGAGGGCAGGTCTTATGAAGAGAGGCTGAGGGATTTGAGGTTGTTTTCGTTAGAAAGGAGGCGGCTAAGAGGGGACCTTATCGAAACATATAAGATGATTAGAGGTTTAGATAGGGTGGACAGTGATAGCCTTTTTCCTAGGATGGAGAAAGCTAGCACGAGGGGACACAGCTTTAAATTAAGGGGTGATAGTTATAGGACGGATATCAGAGGTAGGTTCTTTACCCAGAGGGTGGTTAGGGAGTGGAATGCCCTGCCTGCGGCAGTTGTAGATGCGCCAAGTTTGGTGGCGTTTAAGAGGTTAGTTGATAAGTTTATGGAAGAGAAGGGAATGGTTTAGTTTGGAGGGTCATTGCTTTTTTCATAATTGGTCGGCGCAACATCGAAGGCCGAAGGGCCTGTTCTGCGCTGTAATGTTCTATTCTATGTTCTATGTTTCTCATCTTTGAAATCTTAGTTTAAATTTCCAGTAAAAATCACAGATATTCCCAGGAGACAGATAAAAAATTAGGAAGCAAATTGTCCTCTTGCTCCTATGGTTACTCTCTAAAAATAACACGATTGCTCACAGCATAACACACAACATTTACGAATGATGCATGCTCTGGCAGATATTTCAGGCCCCCCACTCCAGTGTACAGGTTTCAGAACCTCATTTTGAGCAGATCTATCATCCCCTCCACAAATTGGAGTCACAGTAGCAGTGATTGTATTTTATCCTCAGCCTCTGCATTCAGGTGCTTGAGTGGCATCAGCCACGATTTCAAAGGATACCCTTGTCACCTACCAACTATTCGCCTGGGCGAACCAGAGCCGCGAACAGTCTTGGCAGCTGCGTGTGGCACAGTGTGCAGGCATCGTGGGTGCTGCCAGGGTACCTCTCACAAACATGTAGAATCTGGGTCCTGTAGTCATACAGACTTCAATTATTCATGGACTGAAATCCCTTCCTATTGCCAAAGGTACCCGGATGGTCAGCTGGCACCTTAATGGCCACATGGATTCAATCAGTGGCACCGTGGATACGGAAGAATCCTGCAATTACCTCAAAGCCCCTGGACCGCTCAGCCTGACTAGTTTGGTCTGTCCTGAAATGAATGACTATTTTTACCCGCCTGAACAAAGCATCAGTCAGCAGCCTGACACAGCTTTGTGCAGCTCACTGGGAGCAAAGGTCACCCACAGAGCCCTGGAATGTTCCACAAGAATAAAGGTTAAGGGCAAATGAGAACCACAGGCATTTGGTGTCCACTCATTCAATTGAAGGCTAACTCTGGCAAATTGTCTTGATAGTCCCCCACCAAGACAGAGTTTCCTGTGGAACAGGATCATGGTCATGTGAAGGTCATTGGATTCTAGTCTGTCCTCTTTGCCCTCCTTATTAGCCTGAACAGCCTGTGGCCTTGCCCCTTATCTGAGATGATTCCTGTGACCGTGTAATCTCCTCTCTGCTCAGCCCATCTCCTTCTCAGTGGAGGGGCTCCCTGCTGAATATACATTCCCATCTGCTGCTGTGTGAATGAGACTGACCCATTGATTGTAGGTGGCAATGGGTTAGAATTCTCAGACACTTACCAAGACTAAAATATCTTGAAAATATACAAAAACATCAAAAGAAAGCAGTGAAAATGTTCATGATACTCTTATTTAAACCCACACCAAACTCTTGCTAACTCCTACCAACTCAGTCTGCCCTTTGTTCCTGTCCCTTTTATCCCACCCTTAAATGACACAGCCTGTCACCCATGTTGCCCATGTGCCAGCCTAAAGATTTCAAGGGTAACGTAAAATTCAAATTAATTTCAGTTTGAATCCTTTTAGAATCATAGAATCTCTACAGAAGATCTCTACAGAAGGAGGCTATTGAGCCTATCAAATCTGCACTGACCACCATCCCTCTCAAGCCCTATCCCCTTAGCCACATATATTTAAGCTGTTAATCCCTCACCACAAGGGGCTAATTTAACATGGCCAATCAACCTAACCTGCACATCTTTGGGCTGTGGGAGGAAAGTGGAACACCCAGAAGAAATCCATGCAAACGCAGGGAGAACATGCAACTGTCCACACAGACAGTGACTCAAGGCCGGAACAGAACCTGGATCCTTGGTGCTGTGAGGTAGCAGTGCCGATCACTATGCCACCCCACTTTTAATTAGTTTCTTAATTGTCAGTGAGTGAGCATCTGAGTTACACTTGCCATATACGTACATATTGAATGTATTCAGAGCCGACTGAATGGAGCACTTAGGACAAATGGGATCAAATATTATGGGGAAAAAGCAGGAGTAAGCTATTGAGTTGGATGATCAGCCTTGATTGTAATGAATGGTGAAGCACGCTCAAAGGGCCAAATGGCTGCCTCCTGCTCCTATCTTCTCTGTTTCTAATTCATTACCCCCAACAGAAATATCATGCAAACGCGCAATGCTGCTGTAGGATGTGTGCCCAACATTTTCTCATACAATGTCATGTGCTCTTGGATTGGGCACACATCTGCCCTTTGAACATAAAATTCCCACCATTATTTTTGAAATATGTGTAGTTTATTTAATCTTTAATGTTGACAGCTTGGCAGTGTTTTCTGGTGACAGGGAATATCTCTGACTTTTTGGAAGCTTTGTGACTTGGCCTATCTAATCCTATTCGTTTCAATCTTGGTGGTTTCTCCACAAGCAATGACTTTATCCTTTAGAGATGCTGCCTGCTGTGTGTATTCCACCTGGGCAGAAGAATAGGAACAGCTGAAGAATTTCTGAGGGAATTTCAGAAGGTTAAGCAGAATAAGTGTTAATATTGTGGCAAATTTAATTATTTCATTTTAACTGTGTTTTGCAGGGTCTTGGTTTCAGCATAGTTGGTGGTCAGGATTCTGCCCGAGGAAGGATGGGAATATTTGTCAAAACTATTTTTCCAAATGGAGCAGCTGCAGCTGATGGGAGACTGAAGGAAGGTCTGGAATTTGATTCTTTGAGCCTCACTGATTATTTTAATAATCTTGATGGATTCGAGCAATGCAACTTTAGAAGGATTTGTTGTTATTATGTTAAATTTCTGCAGAAGTATAATCAATTTCCCAGAGTTTAATTGATTCTACCATTGGGTTTGATTCATTGTTTCAAATTCTGTTCACCATTTGTTTAGGTCCTTATCTGATGTTTGTCTTCCAGCTAACCAGTGTCTATTTGTACATATGTGACTGAATGTGCAGTAACAATTCATGTTTTTTAAAGATTATGTTCTTTCAATGATTTCAACCAGCTAGTGCTGAGTTAGGGAAGGCAGGCTGATGGTTGGTATTTAGGAGGATGGCAATAATCCAGGCTCTCTTTTTGAGTCATAAGACTTGGGTCAAGAAGCCACTTTGTCAATTGTTTTAAAGTTACATTGATATTAAATTTTTCTGGACACAAGATTTGACTTTAATAACTCCAAATTTCATTGCCATAAACAGGTTTGACTTTGGTAACTGTTCTGCTGCAGTAACCTTTGACATTATGTTGACTCCAAATTTCATTCCTAAAAAGCTTTTTAAGGTAGTTTACAAAATGCACACATCAGGATTTGTGGCTTAAGCGGAGTGAAAGAAACTAGCTTGCTGCCAAGGGAGGTCAGAGGCTCAGTTATTAGGGGTGGGTTTAGGATTGGGTTTGATTCTTAATAGCCTGCCCTAATCAAATAACCAGCCAATGTTCAGAGATTTAGAAAGTGGCATAGTGGTAAGCACTACTGCTTCATAGTGCCAGTGACCTGGGCTCGATTCCTGGCTTGTGTCATTGTCTGTGTGGAGTTTGCATGTTCTCCCTGTGCCTGCGTGGGTTTCCTCCCACAGTCCAAAGATGTACAGGTTATGTGAGTTGGCCATGCTAAATTTTCTCTGTGTGCCAGAATGTGGTGAATAGAGTTTTTCACAGTAACTTCATTGCAGTGTGATTGTAAGCCTACTTATGAATTATAAATAAAATTTAATTTTTATTAAAAACAGATATACTGCATTGCAATCAAATAGCAAAAATTTGATATAGCAGACAAGATATTAATCCAAATCTGGTGACCCCATTATTTTCAAGGATCCACTTTAAGATAATTTAAGATTTAATTCTCTATTATGCTGCAGTGTTATTCAGCCTGTTATTTTTGGCTGATTCAGACAACATAGTAAAAGACAGTGCTAGCCATTTTAAAATTCTATTTATGTTTCTCAGGTGTTTCAATTAAATGTGGAATCACTTGTGTTACGATTTGCAGACTCCCAGCAATTTAAGAATGACCTTTTCAGAGTTGATATTATCTGTACTGTAAAAAGCCTTGGGTGGTGACAATAAACTATTTACTAGGTAGGAGGGGTGGGGAGGTGGGATATGAAAAGCTGGTTTTGATATCAGGCAGTAGTCCAAAAATCATTTTATTATGGTTGGATCCCAAAAGGAGCAGGAGGGGTGCTTGTGTAATGTCTCACAGCATGTATAAATCTGGACTTTCTCTGCAGGATAATTACGAGGAATATTAGAGTCAAGTATGTGTGTTTTATTTTCTTTTCTCTCAAAGCCAATCTACTTTTTGAACTTGGCTTTATTATCATGTTGATGGAACTTCATACATGAATATTCCTCAGCACTTTCTTCCTGAATGTATAGGCAGTTAGTGAGAGCCGAGGCAGCAATAGGTTCCAAATAACAACCATCATGGAAACCTTTCTGCACTCCGATGTCCCTGTGGTACCATTCCTTGAATTAATTCCATGAATTAGTGAGCAAGTCCGTTTCAACCTGACTGTGATGGTGTCAACATCTGCCTAAAGGGCTTATTATTAATTACCACAAAAATAAATATTTTACCTTGGCATCAGTTAATTTTATTGCACACTGGGAAACCTACTAACCTCCCCGGGAGCAACGTATATCATTTCCAGAATATAAACAACTACAGAATATGAAGACAATACAATCTAGCCACAAATTTTTTTCTAATCTGTCTCGATTGCAGTAAAACTTAGTGCCAAAAACAAAAACTAATCTTGAACAATCTCAAAGTGCTGACCTTGTTCTTGTTAGGGGAGGAAGTAGTTCAAGATTGCTAATTTGAGTAGAAGATTGGTGTGTGTGATCTCAAGCCGGGCAGCAATTGGGGCACTTCAGTTGGTCTCACATTTCCCGAGGGTAAGATCTGACATAGTTGCCGTTTGATAATCCAGTGAATCCAGTATTTCATAGAGGTGGATGGTGAACAAGTTCAGGATCGTGTTTGCCTCTTAGTAGCCTGCCCCAAGCAAATAACCAGCCACCATTCAGAGATTTAGAAAGGGGTATTGAATGGTGACCAGATTCTGTGGAACCAAACTCATTGACAGAAGCACAAGTAGACCAAATATAAATGTATACCCGAAAATAGCAGCAGCTGAGTGTCTTATGGCATTCTGCAAGAACATGATGGTTAGAATGACAACTGCATAAAGGCTTGAATTCCACACTCTCTTGTTGGTGGGTTTCTAGGTGGGGGAAGGGATAGGAGGGGAATGTGAAATACCATTAATGGGCTTCCTACTGAATTTCCAATGCTCTAATTAAGGTCGTTAGGTGGTCTCAATTGTATCTGAGTGCACGTGCATGTATGTGTGCACGTGTGTGTGCACACGCATGTGTGTGTCAGAAGCCCCTTCGAACTTTGGTCACCCTTCCCTTAAGATCCGGTGGCAGCTTCCCCTCCCAAGGTTCTTTCCTGATACTCCAATTTCCTACTATTCACCCTCCCTGCCCTCACACTGTGATAACTCCCCTTTCCGTACAACTCCTGGAATTTAGGCTGTGTAAGTTTCTACTTCTGCATATTGGCAGCTTCCTTCATGCAGGGACCAGCGATTAGTTGGCTGCATTTTGCCAAGATGGGATTGGATCCATAACTTTCTAGTTCAGGACTTTAATCTGTATTTTATTCCCCCATGTGCCTTTATTCAAATCATTTTCCTAATTGAAAAACAGAAGATGTCCCAGCAGAGATACCTGCAGCAGCTGACAGCCAATGTCCCATTACTCTAAAATGTTAATTTATCCCTACTCTTCTGTTTCTGTCAACAGCCATCCTTCTATGCAGCCATATTCCCTGCAATATTGTCTACCTTAACCTTGAGAGCAGATCTCTCACACGGCATCTGAATCAAGTGCATTTGGAGATTAATTTGAATAACAAATATATCCTAATTACGTGTTCTTGTCATTTCTGTGAATGCCCTTTCCTATGAAAATCCATGCTGACTGTCCCTGATGAATCCTCACTATTCTCAGTCTTTACTATTTCATCTACATTGTGGATCAAATGGAATGCAGGGGGGAATTGGGAGCTTGTTATAATAATATCCATCAACACCTACACCCAATTCCCAATGTGTACTCTTGGAGCTGACTGTAATAGCTGTGGCAGTGGTTATTCTGTAAATTGAGTTTGTGTCTTTATATTCCCTGTTTGTGAATAGAACTGCCACTTAACTGACGAAGGACAGCGCTCTGAAAGCATTGGGCCGAAGGGCAGTTTCCCATGCTGTTTTTTCTTTGTTCTTTGTACCAAATAAACCTGTTGGACTTTAACCTGGTGTTGTGAGATTTCTCACTCTGTTTATCCCAGTCCAACAACTGCATCTCCATAGCAGTGGTTTCCATTCAGAGAACTGCTGACACCTCTGCCATGGTCGTTTCCGCGAGCTGTAATAGGATTAAATCTGAATCAGGCACTGGCCTGCTGTCATCTGGGTTTCCAGGTGAAGATCCCGCCTCTACAAGCTCTCGGCCAATCAGAGCTCAGCTGCCCATCTGCCCAAACAGTGCCCTTGAAGCAGCCATGGAAGTCCGGAGGAGAGATCCAGCTGCCCTCAATAAGTGGGGAGAGGGGTCAGTATGAGGCCTGGGGCAAACGTATGCCAGCGTTGGCATTCTTTGTGGTCATTGATGCCTTGTGTACAGAATTCCACTGTGGAGCGTGAATCAGTGAATCTGCCTTTTGGAGATTTTAGGCTAATTGACAATCTGATTTCCAGATTGATTTCCTTCTTGAACTGTCCAATTGATGTGATTCCCATGTCGCTGTATTTTATGCCGTTATGTAGCAAGCTTTTTATTGGGTGAGAGGAAATGAACAGGAAGACATAGCTTTAAAATGTTTATATCGTTTAATATATTTCTTACACTATGACTGACCTTTAGTCAGTGGTGACTGGAGCCTCAACAGGTTTCTGTCCCTCGTTTCGTATTGTAACGGATGGCAGTTCCTTTGGATTTCAGATCTCTGGGATGGATGCAGTTTTGATGTGGAGGTATTGGCATTGGACTAGGGTAAGAAGTCTCACAACACCAGATTAAAGTCCAACAAGTTTATTTGATAGTAAACCCACAAGCTTTCAGGGTTTGCCCTTCATCTGATGAAGATAAACTTGCTGGACTTTAACCTTTTCCCAGAAAAGGAGTGAATAGCAGTTCTCCAGGATTGCAGTGAATGGCAGTTTCTTGGATTGTAATGGGTGACCATTTCCTGGGATTGTAGTGAATATCATTTGTTAGTGTTGTAATAGGTGACTATTTCCTGGGATTGTAATAGGTAGCTGTTTTCTGGGATTGTGGTGCACCAGAACTGTAGTTAGTGGCAGTTTCCTAGGAGTGTAACAGATGAAATTTGAAAATGTTTTGCTTAAAACTCCTGTATTTATAAGTACCTAGACACTTCAGCATATCTTGTTTGATTAGTTGATAACTTTTTGTATTGATGATGAAATGTTTTCAACACTTCTGGCATGATCTTACTGACTGTTCACACCATGTTCCCACTGCAGTGAAATCAGAGAATTTAACGCCTAACCAAATCTCCATTCGCTGCAGTGAGATGGGAAAATCACATCAGCCTGAACTTCCGTAATATCTTGTATTTCCTTTATCTTTTGTTTCTTCACTTTTCTTCAACCAGCATCATCATTGTGACTTAACTTTTTTAAGCAGCAGTTTAAATTAATAGTGATGCTAGTGTAAACATGTAATAAATCAGAGATGGTGTATTTTTAAAAGGATGCAAATGCTCCTAAGCTTTCATAAGCCTGTACTGTACTTGACAGGAGATGAAATTCTAGAAGTTAATGGGGAATCTCTACAGGGACTAACCCATCAGCAGGCCATCCAGACCTTCAAGGTAAGATATCTTTTATAAAACTAGTTTCTTCTAAGTAACTTTCAAGGAAATTGATGTTTGCTTCTTGCTGCATTTTGAACACGGGTGGGCACAGTGGATAGGGATTAACACTGTTGCCTCACAAGCGCCTGGGACCTAGGTTCAATCCTGGCCTCAGGTCACTGTCTGTATGGAGGTTGTATGTTCTCCCTGTGTCTGCATGGGTTTCCTCCAGGTGCTCTGGTTTCCTTCCACAGTCCAAGATGTGCGGGTTAGGCTGATTGGCAATGCTAAATTAGTGTCAGGGATTAGTAGGATAAATACGTGGAGTTATGGGATTGTGGTTGGTGCAGACTCGATCGGCTGAATGGCCTCCTTTTGCACTGTGGGGTTCTATGATTCGTAAGCTAAAGGTGAACAGCAAACTGTCTAGAAATTTGTAAAACATAAACTAAGTACCAAAGGATAGAATTTATAAATTTGCAGTCATGCAGAATTTTATGCACTGAGATCATAAACATACTGTCACAATCAATGGTATAGAGTTTTACGTCTATGATGGACAGATTTTGCTCATAGCCCACCTCCTTTATAATCTCCCAATCTGAAAGAATCAATTAAGATAAAAGCTAAATACTGCAGATGCTGGAATCTGAAACAAAGACAAAAAATGCTTTAAAATCTGAGGTTCTGACAGAATCAATGGGGAGAGAATAGAGCTAATGCTTTGAATCGAGATGCCCCTTCGTCACAGTGTGATAGTACACACTTCAATTGCCTGGATGAACACAGCTTCAAAAATATTCAAAGCTGAACACCATCTAGCCAAAGTAGCTCACTTGATTGGTACCTATTTAGCACCTTTACCATTCACTCCTTCTACCACAAGTGTCCAGTGGCAGTAGCATGTACCATCTACAAAATGCACTGCAGCAACTCACCAAGGCTCGATTGACAGCACTTTCCAAATCCACAACCTCTGCCACCTAAAAGGATAAGGGCAGCAGATGAATGAAAGCTCCTCCACTGCAATTCCCCTCTAAGCCACAGACCATTCTAACTTGGAAATATATCACAGTTCCTTCACTGTTGCGAAGTCAAAATCTTGGAACTCTGTGTCTTACAGAACTGTGAGTGTACACCAGATGGTCTGTAGTGGTTCAATGTGATGACTCAAGGGCAATTAGGGATGGACAAACCTGTATCTGTTGAAAGAATGAAAAAAATATAGTAGTGTCATGCGGACGTACCTGGGTCATGTATCTGATGACTGTGCTGTTGAGCAGTCTGTTGCGAGCCATGTGAATATCATTCAGACCTGTTCCCATGTTATGTACTTATTGAAAGTGTTGAGCTTGACCTGATCAGATCCTATTAAACATTTTGCTCTCCTATTCTCTGGTGAACGTACCTTGGGACGTCAAACAGGAAAATATCCTTCATGTCTTATTAGCCATCAAAAAACGGATTTACAAGTTGTGTCACTCCATGGACATTTCTTCTCTCCATGCCCATTTTACCTTATTTGGACTTCATTTGCTCATTTACAAAGTTAAAAGAACAGAATGTAAATATTCACAGCTGAAAACAATTTTGACTTCATATGCATTTCCCTTAAGAAGCCACATGCTTTTTTTTCATCCTGCAGGCATTAAGGATTACCGACTTACTCTATTTCCCTTTCCTACTCCTATTATTGAAAATTAGGCCCAATATCATGCGGGATATCATCTGATTAATTACTTCAGATTGATAACAAAATCTCCTGAGATTGTCCAGCATTCAATTCAATGAGCATTATACTCATTGTTTGTTAGAACGTTAATTCTTCATTCAGATCAGATAGTATGCTTTCTTGGCTCAGATCTTCCTCTTTAAAGCAGGTAGCAGAGGTGGGAAGACAATGCTCAGAAGGATGGAATTTCCACTGTGTGTATGTTGTGTGTGTGGTGTGGGGGGTGTGGTGTGGTAATTGAGAGTGCAAGCTGCAATTGGACCAGGTGACTCATAGAACATAGAACATAGAACATAGAACAATACAGCACAGAACAGGCCCTTCGGCCTTCGATGTTGTGCTGACCAAAATAAAAAGCAATGCCCCTCCAAACTAAACCATTCCCTTCTCTTCCATATACTTATCAATTAACCTCTTAAACGCCACCAAACTTGGCGCATCTACAACAGCTGCAGGCAGGGCATTCCACTCCATAATCACTCTTTGAGTAAAGAACCTACCTCTGATATCCGTCCTATAACTCATACCCCTTAATTTAAAGTTGTGTCCCCTCGTGCTAGCTTTCTCCATCCTAGGAAAAAGGCTATCACTGTCCACCCTATCCAAACCTCTAATTATCTTAAATGCTTCAATAAGATCCCCCCTTAGCCGCCTCCTTTCTAACGAAAACAACCTCAAATCCTTCAACCTCTCTTCATAGGACCTGCCCTCCATACCAGGAAACATCCTAGTAAACCTCCTCTGTACCCTCTCCAATGCCTCCACATCTTTCTTATAATGTGGGGACCAGAACTGCACACAATACTCCAAGTGCCGCCGCACTAGAGTTTTGTACAGTTGCAACATGACGTTGCGGCTCTGAAATTCAATCCCCCTACCAATAAAAGCTAAGGCTCCATATGCCTTCTTAACAACCTTATCCACTTGACTGCCTACTTTCAGGGATCTATTAACACACACACCAAGATCCCTCTGTTCATCAACACTACTAAGAACCCTACCATTAGCCCTATACTCTACACATTTATTATTCCTGCCAAAGTGCATTACCTCACACTTTTACACATTAAACTCCATTTGCCACCTCTCGGCCCAGCTCTGCAACTTGTCCAAGTCCCTCTGCAAACTATAACACCCCTCTTCACTATCTACCACTCCACCGACTTTAGTGTCATCTGCAAATTTACTGATCCATCCCTCAATACCCTCATCCAGATCATTTATAAAAATTACAAACCGCAGGGGCCCCAAAACAGACCCCTGAGGCACACCACTCGTCACCGAACTCCACGATGAATATCTCACATCAACCACCACCCTCTGTCTTCTATCTGCCAGCCAATTTCTAATCCAATTAGCTAAATCACCCTCTATTCCACACATCTGCATTTTCTGTAGAAGTCTTCCATGGTCCACCTTATCAAAAGCCTTACTAAAGTCCATATATACTACATCAACCGCCTTACCCCCATCCACCTCTCTGGTCACTTTCTCAAAAAACTCAATGAGGTTAGTAAGGCATGACCTACCCTTCACGAAACCATGCTGACTATCCCCAATCAATTCATTTCTCTCTAAATAACTATAAATCCTATCCCTAATAATTCTCTCCAATACCTTGCCCACAACAGAAGTAAGACTCACTGGCCTATAATTCCCAGGAAGGTCTCTCTTCCCCTTCTTAAACAATGGGACCACATTCGCTATCCTCCAGTCCTCCGGAACCACACCCGTAACCAACGAGGACCTGAAGATCAGAGCCAGAGGCTCTGCAATCTCCTCTCTTGCCTCCCAGAGAATCCTAGGGTAAATCCCGTCCGGCCCAGGGGACTTATCCAACTTCAAACCCTCGAGAATTTCTAACACATCCTCCCTATCTACTACAATACTTCCCAATTTGCAACCCTGTACCTCAGTGCTCTCCATAGCTACATTTCCAGCACTCTGCGTGAATACCGAAGAGAAATATTTATTCAGTGCCTCACCAATCTCTTCAGGCTCCACGCACAACTTCCCACTGCTGTCTCAGGAAAGAGTTTGGAGTTTGGCTGTTGGGTGTGTAGATAGGCTGTTTAAAAAACCTTCTCAGTGCTATTAGACTTCATCCCAGTTCAGTTAAAACCAGGCTTTCTGGCTCTCACCCCTCACCCCCCAACAATCCCCATGCCCACCCACGTCAGCTTATGCTCCAATCCATCCTAAGGCCCCTAATTTCCCCTTCCATGTTATGCTGTACCCCCAAACAATCTCATGGTCCCTCATGCTCCCTATATCAAGATATGCTCTCTCAAACAATCTCTAACACACACCTTATTCTCCCTATGCTGGGTTGTGATAGTTTCATTCCCATTCACCCATTATACACTGTACAGAGTGAAGTCTATAGAGATGGTAAAAATGGATTTTCAGGCTAGAAGTCAGTAAGAATTTAGCAACACCAATTTATAATCCAACCGATTTATTTGATAGTAAAAAAGTGAGCTTTCGACTTTGTGTCTTCCTCAGGCAAAGGTCAGGCTAGAGTCAGGGGTACACATTGAAACCAGGCTGAGAGCCCAGAAATCCATTAGTTTATTGAAACACTTGAGCTTCAGTGCTTTATTGACGACTTTGGCTGTCTAAACTCTATCACATAATGTTCATTTACAAAAGATGATGATGTGGTAAGGGTATGGAATGCCCTGCCTGCAGCAGTTGTAGATGTGCCAAGTTTGGGGGCATTTAAGTGGTCAGTAGGTTTATGGATGAAAAGGGAATGGTTTAGGTTAGAGGGTCATTGCTTTTTCTCAATTGGTCGGCGCAACATCAAGGGCTGAAGGGCCTGTTCTGTGCTTTAATGTTCTATGTTCTATGTTTTGTGTGTTTGCATTTTCAACGATTTAAACTTTAAAGGGCCAGGATGATTGACATTTTTATTAGGCTGTAATAAAAATAATTTTTTTGAATGAATGATTTATTTTTAGAAGTTTTGTTTATAGATCCTTGTTGAGTTCATTCCTTCTATACTGTGTGCCATACAGGTGGTTTGGGGGCATATATTAGCAAAGGAAATATACAGAGCCATTGGCAATTGGGCATATCTTGGCGAGGAGGAGTGAGAGACCATTGAGGTTTATGAGGGAGGGCATACCTTAGTAAGGGAGCGTGAGGGGCAATGATAGAGCCTAAGAGAGAGAGAGTGCAGAAGTTGATAATCACTGGGATCCATGCATTTTGGGGCCTGCCCTCGGATAGCGTTGCCCTTCTTTCAAGTGTCCACTTCATTCTGAAGGTGTAATGAGTGAGTGCTTCCTGCCCTCAGGATATCACTGCCCCCCCCACCTCCCCAAAAATTTCTTCGGGAACCATCAAGTTCCATTTTTAGTTTCATTTGTTAGAGGAATAAAATTTACAACAAGTCATCACTTTGAAACATCTAAAAGGGGGAAAACGCCGTTTGAATTTCCAAAATGGCATAAATTAATTAGGTGCAAATGATAGGAGAATATTAAAAGGAAAGAATTGCTTTCTGCTGAGGAAATTTTTGTTGTTTGCAAAGATTTGCCTTTGTTCATGAAGTGGAATCTTTTTTGTGTTGTACTGTGCAGTTGGCAGGTGTGTAAGTAGTATTGCCAAAGTACTGGAGAAAGTGGGAAAAAAATCCCGAAGCAGGTTCCTAGAAATGTTAGCCACAATAATCTGAGCTTGTTGTTCAACATTGTAGTTCAGGTAGAATAGATTCCAAGTCACTAGTGCCTTATATGGAGTCAGGAGATGGAAATGGTCCCAGCTCACAATTATTTCCTCAGTCTGGGAAAGGAAGCAAACCCAGGCAGAAAGATAACCTGCATCTGGCCCCCAGTTTTGTATGAATTCTGCCTGGGCCAGCTCAGACTGTACACCACTAAAGACAAACACAAGGTCGGATTTATTTAAACCTAATTCCTTAGCTTAATCCCAATCCCCTACACCTTCCCTGGTGAACAGAACTTGGGGCTTAGTCTGTGCCTCTCCTGCTCTGCCCATTCAGTGAAAAGGCAATAAGTGCGTTATTTGTTAGTTCTAAAACTTGGCACTTAGTGGTCATTTTTATTAATTATACTTTTTTTAAAAATGAGTTTATTGCTTTGACATTGATTTTTTTTTTGATCAATAGATTTTTTTGTACGTTAATTTTTGTTTTTTTTGCAATTCATGTTTAATGAATTGTGCCAAACCAGCGGATGTATTCTTAATTGCTCCCACCAGCAGGGAACGCAGAGTTTGCAATATTATGGCTATCAAATTGGTGGGATTTTCCCATCCCGCTGCAGTGAATGGAGATTTGGCTGGCTTCCAAGTTCTCTGACCTTGCTGCAGTGGGAGGGTGGCATGAATGACCATTAAGATTGTGCCTAGAGTGTTTCCCACTGGCATTAGCACCACAAGTCAAGTGGGATTAATCCACCTGATTGATGCAAATTTCTGCATCGGTGGAAATACAACGGCCAATCCGGTTTTTCAGAGATTGGGACGCCCTTGTTCTTCAAGGGCACTTTTGATGGGTTTTATAAATGTATAAATATAAATAAAAAGCCAAGAGGTTTTGCTGACCCTATATAAAACAGTTCACCCCCACTGTGAAAGTTTCCAATTCTGGGCAGAAGAAGGCTGTGAAGGCTTTGTCAAGATTTATTAGAATGGCTTCAGTGATGAGGGATTCCAGAGAAGCTGAGGTTGTTTTTTGAGCTGGGAAATAAGAGGGGATTTGATGGCGATGTATCACATTGTGAAGGATTTATGTAGAGTAATGGCTGAAGGATCGATGGCCAGATGGCCCAGATCTAACATCATTTAAGTTGACTGCCTCTGGTTGTTTTGCCAGTGTGAGGTAAACTATTTGCATAAAGGCTGGTTAGGGTTTTTTTTTAATTGTTTCATGTGATGTGGGCATTGCTGGCTAGGCCAGCATTTATTTCCATCCCTAGTTGCCCTTGAGAACGTGATGACGAACTGTCTTCTTGAATCCCTGCAGTACATGTGGTGTAGGTACAACCACAGAGTTTTTTTTAAATTTTATTTATTAGTGTCACAAGTCGGCTTACATTAACACTGCAGTGAAGTTAATGTGAATGTCCACTAGTCGTCATACTCTGGTGCCTGTTTGAATACACTGAGGGAGAATTTAGCACAGCTAATGCACCTAACCAGCACGTCTTTCAGACTGTGGGAGAAAACCGGAGCACACAGAGGAAACCCACAAAGGCACAAGGAGAACTCTGCACAGACGGTGCCCCAAGCAGGGAATTGAACCCAGGCCCCTTGTATTGTGAGGCAACAATGCTAACTAGGCCACTGTGCTGCCCAACTGAGTCATCCCAATTCAGGAAAAATAGAGACTTTTATTTTTAAACTGGCTTCCAATGATATATCCATGTGTTTGAAGGTCTTTTATTTAATTATAAAGCCTAGCAAGCCAGGGATGCTATGAATCAGGTATCATGACTGATATTCCAATCTACAGTCCAATTGAATGAGACATTGCATTGCGAGCACATTCTGACAGAATTTATCATTGGGTATTTAACTTGGGTATTCATTTATTGATTCTAATGTGCATTTCTCCCCATTAGCAACTGAAGAAAGGAGTTGTGACCCTAACTGTTCGCACTAGGTTGCGGAGTCCTAGCCTTACACCTTGTCCCACTCCCACTTTAATGAGTCGGTCCAGTTCTCCCAATTCCAACACCAGTGGTGGAACTCCGGTAGCAGGCTCGGAAGAGGGCGATTGTTCTCGAAAGGGACCCGGGCCGAAAGATCGGATCATAATGGAGGTGACGTTAAGGAAAGGTAATGCTAATGATGAGATGGTCAACAAAATGGCTAAAACTGTACAGTTTACATGTACTTTAAGAGCTGACAAAACATTAGGGAAGGGACAAATGATGTAAATATTGTCATAATCATAAGTATAAAAGATTTTGTTTAACCATACCAATCCTAAATGTCAAAATATTAGCTCTAGCATGCAGAAGAACAGATGAGATATAGAGAGAAAGATTTATTCAGGAGGTCTGGCTAATAGTGAGCAGATAACTGAGGTGTACTGATCTGTGCTTTTCTAAGTGCAACATTTGCTGGGATTGATAATTGAACATTCAGCCTCTTTTTTTTAATTAAAATTAAAAAGTATAGTTGCAGCATAACCCCACGGCTCAGGCTCAAACTCAAACTCCCTGTTAAATATACACTAATACACTAAGTCTTCACAGCTCAATCCTCTTGAGTGGCAATCTTCAGAGATCTGTGGATATGAACCCTAAGATCTCTCTGAACATAGAACATTACAACACAGAACAGGCCCTTCGGCCTTCGATGTTGCGCCGACCAATATAAAAAGCAAAGACCCTCCAAACTAAACCATTCCCTTGTCTTCCATGTACTTATCAACTAACCTCTTAAACGCCACCAAACTTGGCGCATCTACAACTGCCGCAGGCAGGGCGTTCCACTCCCGAACCACCCTTTGGGTAAAGAACCTACCTCTGATATCCATCCTATAACTATCACCCCTTAATTTAAAGCTGTGTCCCCTCGTGCTAGCTTTCTCCATCCTAGGAAAAAGGCTATCACTGTCAAAGGCTATCACTCTGTTCTTCCACATTCCTCAGAACCCTGCCACTGACCCTGTAATCTGCATTCAAGTTTGTCCTACCAAAATGAATCACCTTGCACTTATCAGGGTTAAACACAATCTACCACTTTTCTGCCCAACTCTGCATCCTATCAATATCTCTTTGCAGCCTACAAGAGCCCTCCACCTCATCCACTACTCCACCAATCTTGGTGTCATCAGCAAATTTACTAACCTATTCTTCAGCCCCCTCAATCTCCTTGCTAAA